>CAMZMU010000098.1:11777954-12486005 GCA_947311845.1 Poa pratensis
TCCCACGAAACAGGGATAGTCAAGCTCACGAAGAGAGTTCGTGTAAGGGGCTGAACACGTTGGTCAAACAACCCTCAACCTGCACGGCGACGGTGCTCGTCGAGCAAGTGGAGGGACATCACGACAGGATGAACACCAGCCCGTACCCAGGTTCACGGCCCTCGTGTGGAGGTAATACCGCTACTCCTGCTTGTCTGTATTGCACTGCTTGTAGAGGTTACAGTACAATGAGCTTGCCGAGGCTCTCTTTTTTGGCAATGGTGTACACAAGAAGGGAAGCAATGGTCTTCTTCTTCCTTGCGCGTAAGTGGCTATGCTGGAATGAAATGCGATCCCTTTGCTACGGTGCACCTTGTCCTCCTTTTATAGGCGCCCCGTGCTCCCTCCTTGCACTCGCACTGTGGTAGGGCTGTCACGTGGCGCAGAAGGTGAGCGCGGTGCATCGCAGCCCGTGTCCATGGACGCGGTCCATGAGCGTAAAGCTGACTCCTGTAGCAGAGTACCCACCGTCCATGCAGGACCGGCCATGGGGCCGCAGAGGAACGTGGGGTGCCCACGTGACGTTGGCCTTGGAGCGTAGCGCCGGCCGGTCCCCTTATCACCAAAGAGGAAATCCTTGTAGTCCGGAGCGGGTGGCACAGCTTTATTGACCCCTTTAAACACCAAAATGGCAACTGCGTCGTCGTCACCGCGCGCAGGGGCGCGCGTCACTCTGCGGCCGCTGCAGAGCCCATGTGCGCTCTGCAGAGGTTGCTTTGCAGCGAAGCGATCTCCACGAGGGCTTGGACGCCCTGTAGAGAATTCGGCGTTGACCTCTCCCCAGGGGAGATTTCCTTGAAGAGGGGGCAGCAGTGGATATGGCCTCCGCAGGCCTCTGCTGCCTCAAATGCCCTCGCGAGGCAATGAGCCTCGGAGGCTCTCCAAGCCGTAGGCTTGGTCCTTAGCGAAAATTCCCATCAAGTGTCGAGGGCCGTAGAGGACAGGCCCAGCACACCCTGGATTTCACTGGGCCGACAGTAGCCCCCGGGCCCATGATGGGCACGATGTAGTCCAATGGACGCAGGCGAATCGTCATGGGCCCAAAGTGTCCGGCCGGCCTGAGACACGTGCAGGGCAGTTACGCCGCGACGACACGTTCTCCTCGGAGATGATGGGCGTAGTGGGGGTCCCACCACGTCTCGGTAACTGCTCTGAGGGAATAAAGCCTGCAGCGCCGGTTCAGGCAGCAGTTTACTGCATCATTTGCGCGCCCGTCTCCTTGCTCTTGACGCCTGCGCTCCTGTGTCTCCGACGCACCTCTCCTCCTTCACCGAGCTCCGCCGCCCTTCTCTCTTCGACCATGGGTCCCAAGAAGGGCAAGGCGGCAATGGCGAATGTACCGGCCGAGGCGCAGCAGGAGGACGAGCTCGCGCCGGCGCTGGTGGGGACTCGCATCCACACTGCTGAGGCGCTGGACAAGATCCGGCTGATGGCCGCAGGCAAGAACAACGAGCACGGCGCCACCGTTCTCAAGGCGGCGCGATTCGGCAAGCTCGCGGCGGGGCTATATCCCATCTTCTTCCCGACCATTTTCGCTGGTTTGGTGCCGCCATTTTCCCTTTCCTGGAGGAGGTCTCTGGCCTTCTATCAGATCCAACTCCTGCATCTGCACCCCAACTCCATCTTGATCCTCGCCATCTTCGCATATCTTTGCGAGGCGTATTTGGGGGATGCCTTCCGTGGCCTTCTTCCGGAGCTTCTATGCGCTCCGCTCCACGGCGCCTGGCGAGCGGTCTGGTTGTGTGTCCTTCCGCATCGCGGATGGGATGGGAGGTATCTACATCCCCATGTCCTGGGACGGCGACAAACCCGTCACACGGGTGACGAAGAAGGTGGACGATTTCCGCCAGCGGTGGTTCCTCGTGGACGCCAAGACGCAGAATTCCTTCTTCGACGTCCCTGAGGCGCCGCCCTGAAGAACTCGAATTGGTCGAGTGCACCCTTCAGAGCCCGAAGATTGCGACTTGGTCGCACGCATGAAGCTCGTCCGCGACGCTGGCCTCACGGGGCAGATGGTTGCTGAAGACTTCGTGAGGCGCCGTATCGCCCCTCTCCAGAAGCACACAAAGCCGATGTGGATGTATTCAGGCCCGGCGGACGCAATGCGGCTGCACTGCAGCTCCCACCTCCCGAAGTCGTAGCTTCCATAATGGGCATCCTCTTCACCGCCCCGGAGGTTCCTGTGCCGCGCAGTGAGCTCGCGAAGCCACTCCATCAGATTACCCCGAAGAAGCGCCTCGCGATCCTGGAGCTGATGCCGGAGTTCACCCCTCAGGGCCTGGCTGGGGAGGAGAAGAAGGAGGACGCGGCGCCCGTGGTGGAAGAGGACTGGGCCTCGGAGTCACCCGCCGCATCTGACGCCGATCTGGGCGTCACCTGTGGAGGGGCGAATCCCTCGGCAGGGGAGGCGAGCTCTTCGAAACCTGCTCCTCCAGAGGGAGATGTTCTGGAAATTTCGTCCAGCGGGGACGAGGATTTCCTTGTGGCCCCTTCGCGCCAGGTCGCGGAGGGGGAGGAAGACAGTGATGAGGAGGCCGTAGCGGGACGCTGCGATCCCCGCTCCAAGGCTTTTCACGACAGGGCCGCCAAGAGCCCAGTGGGCACCCCTCTCAAGAGGAAAGCTGAGACTGCTCCTGAGGGGCCCGGCTCTGGAGCTGCTTCGTCGAGGTCGTGGCGGTCATCCACTACGATGTGGGTCGACTCACGCGCCAAGTCATCTGGGTAAGCGTTGGCCCCTGTTTTGCATCTTTCGAGAGTTTTCTTGCTCTCCTATTGATGGCCTTCATGTTTGTTTGTTAGGGATCTTGTGACGGCAAAACGCCGGAGGCTCCGCAAGGCTGCGGAGGTCCGGGGCCTGGCCTCGGCAACCGTCGAGGAGCCTGTGGAGCCCTCAGCTGAAGAGGTTGCTAAGCCCGTAGTGACCGAGGCCTCGGAGCCGGTGGCGGAGGAGGCCACGAAGCCTGTGGCGGAGGAAGACGTAGGGCATGTGGTGGTTACGCCTCTGGCCGGAGCAGCTACTTCGTCTTCTACCGCGGAGGCCGCCCCGAGGAGGAGGCGGTGGTGCGGACACCGACACCACCACGTCCCGTCACTCCACCAGAGCGGCAAGAGGAGGTCGCCGCGGAGAAAACGGGGAGCGGCTCGCCGGCGAAGGGAGGCGCTGACGTTGAGATGGGGAGAGATTACTCCGCCGCCCCAAGGCACCGACGCCGCGATGGAGGAAAATGTCCCTCCGCCGCCCCCCTAACGCAGATGCTGAGGGGGCGGCGGCTTCTTCTGGGTCGCAGCGGGCTCGGCGGCGGCGGACCCCACGGTGGCTGGGCAATCTTCCCCTGCCCCTGAAGCTCGAGAGGAGGCGCCGGTTGAAGACGACGGTGCTGGAGCCCATGGCCCCAATGACGGAGAGGGCTCGCACAGCCCCCAGGCCAGGTTGACGCGGGCCCAAGCTTGGAGGTTCCCACCCTCGAAACTAGTGCGCACGAGGGAGCCTCCATGTCTCGTGGAGTTCCGGGCTCTGGTCCTGGGTGGCACGAGCTGGAGCGGCGCTCGCCGCAGCTCTACCTTCCGCCTGGCGAGGGGTGCACTGGATGGGCTGGAGGCCCAACTCGCTCTCGAGGAGGCCGAGCTCGCCAGAGAGTACGACGAACTTGAGAGGGCGTGGACCCGCTTCTTCGAGGTCGTGGAGCAACGCCGCCACGACAACGAGGCCATGCAGGCGCTGCGCTTCGCCAAGGAGGTCCGCGAGAGCGCGGTTCGCGAGGCTCAAGAGACCCAGCCACTCCAGGCAGAGCGCCAGGCCGCTGCAGAAGATCGCGAGGCGGCCGCGGCGGAGCGCCAAGCCGCTGCCTCAGAGCGCGCGACCCTCGAGACCACGCTAGCCGCTCAGCGCCAAGAGCTTGCCGACCGCGAGGGGAAATTTGCTGCGGAGTCGGAGGCTACGCGGAAGTCTTTGGACCAACACCGCGTGTCCTTGGATGCCCGTGAGCAAGTACTGGCGGCGCGCGAAGCGGAGGTGCTCAAACGCGAGAGCAGCAACTGCAGGCTGACAAGGAGCTGTCCACGCAGCGCGCGATCTGAGGCGCGGGAGGGCAAACTGGCCGAGGCCATAGGCAAGCATGACGAGGAGGTGGCCAGGCACAAAAAGCTTGTAGAGAAGTCCAACGAAAGCTTGCCGCGAGGAAGGAAGAGGCTGAGAAGGATGCCGCCGCCAAGCAAGAAGAATACGCTCCGCCGTCGCCGAAGAATATGCCGGGAAGTCAGGAAGCAGAGGACCGCTTCAAGAAGAAACGCGCGGATGACAATGCCCGCATTGTTCAACTGGAGCACCAGAACGCCAACCTGAACTCCCGGTGAGGCGCGCCAGGGACGGTCGTCGCCGCGCGGAAGAGGCTCGCGAACGTGCTGATCAAGACCTCGCCTCCCTGATGGCTGATATGAGGGAGCTGGCGCGCAGGCGGGCCCTGCTGTGGAGCGTGCTGCAGAGATGAGCACAGCGTGCAGGCGGCGCGGTCCTGACGCAGCAGCGGGAGCGCGTGTTCAAGTCCTTGGTGACCCGGGGGAACACTCTCGCGGGGCAGCTAGGAGTGGATGCTCCTGTTGTTCCCGTCAATGGGAACGCTGACGCCGCCACATACCTCGCCTACTTCGATCAGCTCTTCTCTGTGCTCGAGGGCCCTGTGGCGGAACTTGGCGACGTTGTGATGAGGAGTGCCGCAAGCTCTTGACCGTGGCGATCGATCGCGTCTTCGCCAACCTCCAGCGCCTTCACCCCGGCTTCGACTTCGAGTCAGTGACCGAGCCCATCGAGGGAGATCCGGCCTGGGAGCTCTCCAACTTGGTTCGAGAAGAAGTCAACGATTACGTCGACCGCTTCAAGAGGGTTGAGGCGGAGCAGGCCGCTGAGGAGGATGAAGGCGCCGAAGAAGAGAAGGCTGAAGAGGACGGCGATGGTGAACCCTCTGCCTAGGCCACTCCTGCAACAAGATGCGCTTGGCGCAATTATCTTTGTTTTAAGACTTGTTTTAATTCACGCTGGCTTGTAAGATACTTTGATCGTATGCAAACATGTGTGTGTGCCCCTCGAAGGGTCCTTTCCCTGTTCCATGTCTTTCTTCGCTCTACGTCGTCAGGACCCATCTCTTTGCGCTATGACACCGCCGCTACGGTATGCCGGAGCGTGACTCGGCAAGGCCGGGGGGTGTTTAAGGCTTGGAGAGGTAAGGGCTCTCGAGTCGCCTCTTTGACGCACAAGCAGTCCATGGAGTGTGAGAGAGAAAAAACCGCTCGAGGGGCGACAGGTGCCCGTGAGAGGGAGAAAAACTTCTGAGGGCGCGAGCGCTAGACTTAGCTTGGCGAGACTTTGGCCTCGTAGAGGGCGTTGGCTTCCCTGATGGTGCGCTCCCTTCTAGGGGTCGGAGCGTGACTTCTCGACCTTGGGGAGGACTCTTGTTCCCTGTATTGGTTAGAGAGGCAACCCAAAGCAGGCACATGGTAGTAAACACCATGCGCGCTTATAGGCTTCCTCATGGTATCTCGCGAGGAGAGTAAGTACCAAGGTCCTTTGGTGAGGTGGCGTGTTTTGGGAGCAAGCCCATGGGCCAGAGCTCTTTGGGGAGGTAACAGGCGTGAGAGCGTGCTCACGTGCTAGAGCTCGGATCCTTTGGATTTTGCGGTGCTGTTGGGGTGCTCTTGAGGCACAGTCACCGTACTCAGCCCCCGCTCGCGAGGTGCGCATGGGGAAGAATATGAGCGCGAAATGAACTAAGATGATGAAAAGTAAAACTCACCACCAAAATATTACATAGCGGCGCCTCAGCGCAATGTTTCATCGAGAAACGAATTGGTTCATTACACTTGGTGTGACCAAGATAAAGTTTTCCATGTCGAGGCATGGGGACCACATTCAGTGGCTGAGACTCTTCACGGCCTGCGGCGGCACGTAATCAGGAGAGCTCAGAGGGGCTGGCCCTCGGGAGGAGAAGCTTTTGTGAAGCTTGGAGGTGAAGTTGTGTGCTTCCCTCTAGAGACAAAAAATGTCTGGCGTGACTATGATCACGGGTAGAACTTGCGTAGATGCGCGATGTTCCATGGATTCTTGACCGGAATGCCGTCCTCCGTTTCGAGGCGTACCGCGCCAGGCCTGGCGATGTGTGAGACCCTGTAGGGGCCTTCCCACATTGGCGAGAGCTTGTGGAGACCTTCCCTGGAGAGGATTCTCCTGAGGACGAGGTCGCCTGTCTCGAGAGTGCGCGGACGTATGTGGCGGCTGTGGTAGCGTCGCAGGTCTTGCTGGTACTTGGCTGCCCTGAGGGCGGCACGGCGGCGCAACCCGTCAAGGAGCAGCAGGTCGTCGCTGTGGAGGTCTGCTTGATCGTCCTCGTTGAAGGCAAGGACCCGTGCGGATCCATGCTTGATCTCTGTGGGGAGGACTGCTTCAGCTCCATACACGAGGCAAATGGCGTCTCACCAGTGGGCTTCGTGGGGTTCGTGCGGATGGACCAGAGCACGGACGGGAGTTCGTCTATCCAGCCCTTGCCGTAGCCCTTCAGGCGATTGAAGCTTCTTGTCTTGAGGCCCTTGAGGACCTCAGCATTTGCTCGCTCGGCTTGGCCGTTGCTCTGTGGGTGAGCCACCGAGGCGAAGCAGAGCTTGGTGCCGAGGCTCTCGCAGTAGGCCCTGAAGATGCCGCTGGTGAATTGTGAGCCATTGTCGGTGATGATGCGATTAGGCACACCAAAGCGGCAGACCAGGCCTCTGATGAATTTTACTGCTGCCCTGGCCGGTATGCTGCGCACTGCTTCAACCTCTGCCCACTTGGTGAACTTGTCGACTGCCACGAAGAGGAAGCGGTAGCCCCCTTGTGATCTCGGGAAGGGTCCCAGAATGTCAAGGCCCCAGACCGCGAAAGGCCACGAGAGCGGGATGGTTTGGAGTCCCAGTGCAGGCTGATGACTTGCTTGGCGTGGAACTGGCACGCATCGCAAGACTGGACGATGGTGGTGGCATCTTGAAGCACTTGGGGCCAGTAGAAACCGCTCCTGAAGACCTTGCCTGCCAGGGTGCGTGCAGAGGAATGGTGGCCACACTCTCCACTGTGAATGTCTCTGATCAGCATGCGGCCTTCCTCGGGGGGGACGCACTTGAGTGCAATTCCATTTGGGCGCTTGCGGTACAGGTCTCCCTCGAGGATGTAGTATGACTTGGCTTGTCGAGCCACTCGTTCTGCCTCCGCGTCTTCTTCAGGAAGGACTCCCTTCAGCAGGTAGTCTTTGAGTTCGTCAACCCAGCCTGTCTCTTGGTGCACCATAGCCAGCAGCAGACGCTCCCCTGAGGATGGACCGCAGTTGGGTGCCCCACCTATAGGAGGTGGTGGGAGTACTTCGTCTGTGCTTGCGGCTGCTGCTTCTTGTGGCTGCTTTATGGACGCCTTGGAGAGTCTCTCTTCAAAGACGCCGGCCGGCTGGGCCTGCCTTCGTGATGCTCGCTTGGCGATGTCATCTGCCTCTTGGTTCTCCTTTCGCGGGATGTGCATGAGCTCCATGCCCCTGAAGTGCTTCTCGAGCTTGCGGACCTCTTCAAGGTAGGCGGCCATGTGGTCGTCTTTAGGCGTGTAGCTCTTGTTGGAGAAGTTAACCAGGAGCTGGGAATCACCCTTTATGAGTAAGTGCTTGACGCCAAGGGCGATTGCGGCTCTGAGCCCGGCGAGGAGGCCCTCGTACTCGGCGATGTTGTTGGAGATCTTGTCTATTGTGAAGCACAGCTGGATGGCGTAGTAGAGCTTGTCACCTTTTGGTGAGGTTAAGACAACGCCAGCCCCACCATTGCGGCAGGCGAAAGCTCCATCGAAGTGCATGGTCCAGTGGCTTGGCATTGTATCTCCCGATGACGCGGTTTCTTCTTCGCGAGGCTCTTCAGGAGTTGGGTCTGTCCACTCGGCGACGAAATCCGCCAGCGCTCTCCCTTTTATGACTCTTGTGGTGTCGAAGCGCAAGTTGAATGGCTGCAGCTCAATGTTCCATCCTGCGACGCGGTCAGTAGCGTTGGGGTTGCGCAGGATCTGCTCCAGGGGGAAGGACGTGACCACCGTGATGGGGTGACCCTGGAAGTAGTGGCGCAGCTTCCTGGAGGCGATGAGTAGCGCGAGGAGGAGCTTCTGCTGCACTGGGTACCGCTCGCGAGCATCTCGCAGTACAGTACTGACGAAGTAGACTGGATGCTCGACGAGGGTCGTTGATGGTGCGGCAGCGTCGGCTCCCTCGAGAGGCTCCTCAGGAGTTTTGGCGAGGTTTGCCTGTGGAGGAGCCTCGGCAGGGTGCTCGTGGAGGGCTCGACTTGAGGCTGTGGGCCTGGCACTGGGTCTGGAGAGACTGTTCCTTCGTCGGGAGGTTCTGGACTTGGTGTGGCAGTGCTTTTCTTGGGGAGAACTGGCTCTTCTCTTTCCACCACCAGGACGGCGCTAGCAGTTTGTGGAGTGGCTGCTAGGTACAGCTTCAGATGCTCGCCTGCCCTGGGGGCTACCATGACTGGTGAGCTAGCCAAGTATTTCTTCAAGTCCTAAATGCTTCGTCAGCCTCTGGAGTCCACTTGAAGGTGCCGGATTTCTTCATGATCTTGAAAAATGGCAAGGCTCTCTCGCCGAACTTGGAGATGAAGCGGCCTAAGCTGGCCATGCATCCTGCTAGGCGCTGCATGTCCTTGAGGCGGCGAGGTGGCTGCATGTCTTCTATAGCCTTGATCTTGTCAGGGTTTGCTTCTATGCCGCGGTGGGACACGAGGAACCCGAGGAGCTTGCCTGAAGGCACCCCGAAGACGCACTTGGCGGGGTTTAACTTGATGTTCACCTTGCGCAGGCTGGCGAAGGTTTCCTCGAGATCCTTCAAGAGAGTGTCTCCCTCGCGAGACTTGACCACGATGTCGTCGACATAAGCTTCTGCATTTCTTCCCATCTGAGCCCCCAAGGCGATCCTCATGAGCCTCTGGAAGGTGGCGCCGGCATTTTCAGGCCAAAGGGCATGCAAGTGTAGCAATACACACCACAAGGGGTGAGAAATGCTGTTTTCTCCTCGTCTTCCTTGGCCATTTTGATCTGGTGGTAGCCTGAGAAGGCATCCAGGAAACAGAGGAGATCACAGCCGGCGGTGGAGTCCACAATCTGGTCTATCCTTGGCATGGGGTATGGATCCTTGGGGCAGCCTTGTTCACGTCTGTGTAGTCGATGCAGAGCCGGCCTCCTCCATTGGGTTTTGGGACAACCACACCGTTGGAGAGCCAAGTGGGGTGGGCAACTTCTCGAATGATGTCTGCTGCTTTCAGCTTCTCTACTTCTTTGATGATGAACGCTTGCTTCTCGGGGGCTTGTTTCCGCGCTTTTGCTTTACAGGGCGTGCGTCTGGACACACGGCTAAGTGGTGCTCGATCACCTCCCTTGGTACACCGGACATTTCTGACGGAGTCCATGCGAACATGTCAGAATTTGCCCGAAGGAAGGCGACGAGCGCGCTTTCCTATTTGGGAGGCAAGCCAGCGCCTATGGTGACGCTAGCCCCCGAGCCTCAGCCCCCGAGCCGCTGGTGCTCAGCGACACCTTCTTTGTAGATGCTTGCTCTTGAGTGAACATGTTTCTTCTTCTTGGGCCTCTCGAGAGGCTCCATGTCCTCGTCAGCGGGGAATGCCATGGCAGCGGCCTTGTAGGCGATCTCGACGGCGCGCGTGGCGTCCTGTACGTGACCACGTATGGTGATGGTGCCACCGCTGCCAGGGATCTTGACCATGTTGTAGGCGTGGTGCGTGACGGCCATGAACTTCGCGAGGGCGGGGTAGCCGAGGATGGCGTTGTAGGGCAGGCCAATGTGCGCGACGTCGAAGTCAATTAGCTCGGTGCGGTAGTTCTCCTGCGTGCCAAAGTGACCGCGAGCCTCACTTGCCCCAGAGGCGAGATTGAGCCGCTGGTGACCCCGGTGAAGGGCCTGGAGGGCATGAGCCACTCGTAGGGCACTTGAAGCGTCTCGAAGGTCTCGACAGAGATGACGTTTAGGCCTGCACCCCCATCAATGAGCGTCTTGCCGACGGCGATGTTGTTGATGGTGGGGGTGCACACCAACGGGAGGGTGCCCACAGTCTTTGTAGACTTGGGGTGATCTTTGGCGTCGAAGGCGATGGTGTACTGGGACCACTTGAGGGGGCGGGACGTCTCGACCCCGGGAAGCGCTGCGTTGAGCTCGCGAGCGAACTGCTTGAACTGGTTGTTCGACTTGGGCGCCTGGGATCCGCCGAGGATGCATGCCATGGCACCCTTGGGGGCCTGGTAGCCTCCAGGCTCTTCGTCGGGAGATTGTTGTTTTTCTCGGCGGCATTCGCCTGAGTTCCCTGGGCCTCTGGAAGTTGCCCTTGCGTCCACCTTTGCGGTAACCACGGCCTCTGCCGCGGCCACCGCTGCCTTCTTCTTGCTCACGCTTCTTGCTCAACTGCTTGAGGTCATAGCAGTTCTCCGTCGCATGGCCGCGCCTGTTGTGGTAGATGCAGAACGGGCGGTTGTCCACCTTTTTCTCGCCAGCCTCTGGAGAGTCCTCGCGAACATGCTTGGCGTCGGGTTCAGCTGCCAGGACTGCGGTAGGCTTGCGTTTGATCTCGTCGCGCCTCTTCTGGGTCTTGGATCCCTCGACAGGGTCGTCTGTCGAGCCCACCTTGACGAAGAGGAGCCCTTCTCTGCCTTGGCGCATTTGTCTGCGATGTCGAAGAGCTTCACCACGGAGGAGAGGGTATCGTGGATGCCGAGCTTCTCGAGCATCCTGTGGTTGGTGACGCCCTCTCTGAAGGCCGCAATGATGTGCGAGTCCGGGATGTTCGGGATCTTGTTGCGGACTTGGCTGAAGCGCTGGATGTACCTGCGGAGGGTCTCGCCAGGCTTCTGGCGCACAGCTCGCAGGTCGTTGTAGGTGAGGGCGCGCTCGTACGTGCCCTTGAAGTTCGCAACGAACTGCTGGCAGAGCTCCTCCCACGAGTCAATGGAGTCCTCGGGAAGGTTCAGGAGCCACGACAAGGCGGAATCCTTGAGAGCGTGGGAGAACCAGTTGGCCATGACCTTGTCGTCTCCCCCCGCAGCTTGGATGGAGGTGGTGTAGAGCTGCAAGAACTCGATGGGGTTGTTCGTGCCGTCGTAGCCCTTGGGTAGGTCAGGCCTGAACTTCTGTGGCCAGACGACGCGACGCAGGTTGCGGGTGAAGGCCGCGCAACCTGTGGCGTACGAGGCGATGCCACCCTGAAGAGCACGGCGGTTCTGTCGTCCGGCTTGGCCGATTTCCTCGATGATGCGCTTCTGGAGGTCCTTCTGGCGCTCCATCTCCACCCGCGTGTCTGGGGGTGTCCGCTGCACGATTTGACAATCGCGTGGCGAAGACGCGTGGGATGCGGCCTTGTGCGCCGCGGCTGGAGGCGGACCTGGCGGAGGCGGCGGCGGAGGCGGCGGCGGAGGTGCGCCATGCGCGGTGGTTCCAGCGCGTCCGGAGTTGTGGTGCACCAGAGAGCGCGACGCCGCAGGAGCAGCGCGCGGTGCCGCCGCAATGTCGACGAGGTGCTGAAGGCGGCCGAGCCAGTTGTCGTGCGCCTCAGCTGTGGGACGGTAGCGGAAGAGTTCCGCGGCCATGAGCAGCGCGGTGTTTGGGCTGGGCGCTGGACGCCCAAGAGTGGAGGCGCTGTGGCGCTGGGACGGGTGCGAGGACTTAGCGTCCTCGCCGTGCCCGTGGTCGACGTCGTCGTCGAAGCGGTCGTCGTGGTTGCCGTCGTCGTCCTCGGGGTGCTCCACCGCATTTCAGCGGTGTTGCGCCCCGTGGCACGGCTGGCGTGGGGACGGCCGCGAGGGTTGGTGGTGTTGGCAGCGGGCTCGGTGGTTGCCCTGCCTGACGCCCGCCGGGTGGCGCGAGCTGCGCGAGTGTCCGCCATGGCGCAGAGGTCGATGAAGGTTGAAGACGCGCCTCAGCCCCCTACCTGGCGCGCCAATTGTCGGAGAATGACTCCTACGAAACAGGGGTAGTCAAGCTCACGAAGAGAGTTCGTGTAAGGGGCTGAACACGTTGGTCAAACAACCCTCAACCTGCACGACGACGGTGCTCGTCGAGCAAGTGGAGGGACATCACGACAGAGATGAACACCAGCCCGTACCCAGGTTCACGGCCCTCGTGTGGAGGTAATACCGCTACTCCTGCTTGTCTGTATTGCACTGCTTGTAGGGGTTACAGTACAATGAGCTTGCCGAGGGCTCTCTTTTGGCAATGGTGTGCACAAGGAAGGGAAACAATGGTCTTCTTCTTCCTTGCGCGTAAGTGGCTATGCTGGAGTGAGAATGCGATCCCTTGCTACGGTGCACCTCGTCCTCCTTTTATAGGCGCCCCGTGCTCCTTCCTTGCACTCGCACTGTGGTAGGGCTGTCACGTGGCGCAGAAGGTGGAGCGCGGTGCATCGCCCGGGTGTCCATGGACGCGGTCCATGAGCGTAAAGCTGACTCCTGTAGCAGAGTACCCACCGTCCATGCTGGACGGCCAGCTGGGGCCGCAGAGGAACGTGGGGGTGCCCACGGTGACGTTGGCCTTGGAGCGTAGCGCCGGCCGGTCCCCTTAACACCAAAGAGGAAATCCTGGTAGTCCGGAGCGGGTGGCACAGCTTTATTGACCCCTTTAATCACCAAAATGGCAACTGCGGCGTCGTCGTCAGCAGGGGTGCGCGTCACTCTGCGGCCGCTGCAGAGCCCATGTGCGCTCTGCAGAGGTTGCTTTGCAGCGAAGCGATCTCCACGAGGGCTTAGACGCCCTGTAGAGAATTCGGCGTTGACCTCTCCCCAGGGGAGATTTCCTTGAAGAGGGGGCAGCAGTGGATATGGCCTCCGCAGGCCTCTGCTGCCTCAAATGCCCTCGCGAGGCAATGAGCCTCGCGAGGCTCTCCAGGCCGTAGGCTTGGTCCTTAGCGAAAATTCGCCATCAAGTGTCGAGGGCCGTATAGGACAGGCCCAGCACACCCTGGATTTCACTGGGCCGACACTACTCCTCTTACTTGATCAAACAAATCTTGTATCCTTGGCAACGGGTATTTCTTCTTGATGGTCACACTATTCAAATTCCTGAAATCTCCGCACATCTTTCATCCTCCATCTCTTTTATCCACAAAAATTACTGGTGATCCCCATGGTGATACACTTTCTCTTATGAATCCTTTGGCTTCCAACTCATCCAACTGCTCCTTGAGTTGCACTAATTCCTTGGGACCCATCTTGTATGGTGCTTGTGCAATAGGTGCTATACAAGGAATCAAATCTATGGTGAACTCAATTTCACGATCCGGTGGCATTCCTGGTAACTCATCTGGAAATACATCCTGAAATTCTTTAACCACTGGGATTTCTTCTATCTTGGCTTCCTTCATAGCATTCAACTGTAAATCTGCTCTTAACTGACTATGCTTATCCCCTTGGTATACTGTTCTCATACCTCCTGGTCCTCTCAAAGACGCTGTCTTCTCAGCACAATCTATTTGGGCTCCATGATCAGATAACCAGTCCATCCCTAAGATGGCTGCTATATCTTTCATGGGAATTACTAGCAAATCAGCGTCATAAACGCGATCACAGATCATAATTACTTGATCCATTTTGACTTGCGTTATATCAATTTCCCCCGGCCGACATGACCATTATGGGTACTTCTAACGGCTGACATCTAATCCCATATGCATCCACAAATTGTTGCCAAACAAAAGATGTAGTAGCTCCAGTATCAAACAAAACTTTGCCAGGATGCGAAAAGATTTTGAGCGTACCGATCACCACGTTGTCGGTGTTGTTGACTTGCTCCAAACTGGTGCAATTCAGCTTTCCATATGGCTTCCCTTTGTTCTTGTCCGCCGTGTTCCGTCCAAATCGTCCATTCCTTGGCTTGAATCCTCCTCCATTCTGGTTATCTCCTCCACCAGTTCCACGACTCACCTGTTGATTCTGCTTATTTGGACAGTCAGGCTAGATATGTCTAGCTTGACCACATCCAAAACAGATGATTTTGGGCTTCTGACAATCCTTCATCAAATGTCCTCTCATTCCACACTTATTGCATATCAAATTGTTTACAGGATTGAAGCTTCGTGGAATGGGCTTCCTTCCTTCAGTTCTGAGCTTAGGCTTAAAACGTAGATTTGGTGGTTGCCTCTGGACTTGAAACTTCCTTGGTTCCATTCTCGCCTTCTTCCATCTTTCCTCCTGAAGTGCTTTATAGTTATCTTCAAGAGTTATTGCTGCATCCACCAATTCCTGAAATTCCTTTGGTTTCGTCAACCTTAACTGCATCTTCATGAAAGGATTCAGACCCTTCATGAATCTCTTCTTCCTTTTCTCCTCAGTGTCAACTTCATCCAATGCATACCTCGATAACATGTTGAACGCACTGACATAACGTCCAACAGGTAACTCATTCTGTCTCAGATTCTCAAACTCCCTCCTTTTCAATTCCATAATACTTTCAGGAACATGTGCTTCCCTAAACCTCTTCTTAAACTCCTCCCAAGTTACAACATGATCAGCAGGTAGTGTTGCCACTATGGCTTCCCACCATGATGCTGCTGGTCCGGTAAGCAAATGAGTTGCATACCTAACCTTCTCCTCATCAGAACATCCAACTGTGTTGAGCTTTCGTTCAGTATCTACCAACCAATCTTCTGCGTCCATAGGTTCTGGAGCTGTTGCAAATGGTATGGGTCTAGCATTTTGGAAATCTGATAGAGTCACTCCTTTAAGTACTTCATCCCTTCCTCGTCATGCCTGTACTTCCAGCAAATCATGCAGAAATTTGTTCTGCCTTTCCTGGTCCCGGCGCCTGCCTTCTTCCATCATCTGCATATACTGCATGAAACTTTGCTCTGTGATTGGCCTTGGTGGTGGTGGTATTCCTCCTGCATCTGCATCTTGCTTCTCCTTAAGTTCATGTTCTTGCCTCTGCACATCACACTCCTCACCGACGTACGCCATTACCCTCTAGTCCTGTTACATCGAATCAAAACTCTCCGTTACATTATGCATATGCACTTCGAGTCCTATTCCATGCACAAGTACTAGTCAAACAATGGAAAACAGAAAACTCCAAAGAACACAAAACTTTTCAAACATATACCATGTATTATACATGTAGGCTTACAAACATGGGTACAAAATAATAACACACTCTAAAAGTGAGTAGGTCTCACTTATTGCTACCAGCGTCCATACAATACTACGTACAATACCCTATATTAAACATATTACACAACTACTGCTTCACTCCGTCCTGCTCGACTTCACTTTTCCGCATACTTCCCAGGCTTCCAGTGACAATTACGCCTGGTCCTCCTGAGAATCCCGGGTAACTTCACACTAGTGGTAGGCTGATATTCAGGGTCAGATGGGCTTGCTTCTAACGTCATATCCGTCATGGCGAAGTAACTATCAAGATACTTGTGTGTCGCTGCTTCCCCATCGTAAACATCCTCATCTCCATAACCCTCGACTCCATCATCGTACCCAGTTGATACTGCCTCAAAGTTATTGAAATACCCTCGTGGTTCATCTCCCTTCTCCATCTTCGGGTAATACTTGGTCTCGTACGCATACTTCCATTCCTCCTCTTCCTCCTCAGAATCTACTTTTATTGGCCTACTTGACTCACCAACTCTAGGCTTCCTCCTAGGGGTATGACTAGTAACTTTCGGCTCTCCTGGATCTCCTGGAATTCTTATGGGATCACTCAGTGTACCCTGATAAGGTTCTTCATCCCAACCTATGGCACTTGGTACTTCAGGTTCCCAACTCTGCCATCCATTCTCCTCATCAACTAAGACATAACCAGAGTGTGGTGGTGTGTAGTCAGGATAAATTGGGGTATCGAGTTCTACTTCCTCCACATACCTAGCTGGTGTGGGTGGTGGATCAGTATATCCCTTCTCTGCTTCATACCTCAGTATATCACACCTTTCCTGAATAACTTCAGGACTGGAGTACTGCTCTGTCATGGCTTCTACCTCTCCAGCTACTACTCCGAACGTCTTATGATACGCCCGAATCATCTTGAGACAACTGTCCATGAACTCAGCCACATCACGTGGATTAGTTTTCAGGAAAGCCTTATAATCCACTAGACCCTCAAGCCGGTAATTCGCATTCGGAATGGCGTTAAACGGTGTTTCCACCAACGCATGACTCTTGGATGTCCTTATATCAGTGACTGCTCTGACAGCAGCAATCTGGAAAACTACTTCCACATTCTTCGCTTCTCCAAAGGGCATTTTGAATCCCATCTTTAGTTCAGGCGGTAACTTGAGTGCTACACGATACAGAGCTAGAATTGACCCGTCGTAAAAACTCATCACTTTCACTATCACCTTGGTTTTGATACCAAGAAAATAGAGCAGTTGCTGAAGCATTTCCGCCCAGCTTCCCCGAAAAACACCCTTGCCCAACTCAGCATCTCTCACACGAACTGACCTCCTGGGACCCGTTTCTCCATCCTAGCTGTTATAGCCAAAAAGGATATCAGAATTGAAATGAAGTAATAATTGCATGATCATGCTATTCTCAAGTGAATATCAATCATAACAAATTAAAACTCAATTCATTCTAAGGCCTCGCACACATACAGGTTTTCCCTTTAATAGGTTTCCAACCTAAGGTCTAGCAATTGCTCTGATACCATCTGCGGTGACCCAGCACACCACTGCATATTGTAGTGTACAAGTCATTGACATAACACCCACGGAAGGACTAATCCGTAAATATTACATCACTCAGAGTAGTACAACAGAAACATTGCGGGTCTACTTTATTACACACTGCTAAAGATTACAAGCCAGAAATGCATAAAAACATCGACGTCTTCCTCCGACATGGGAGGAATGTCTATTATTGCGATGTTGACAGGAGTCAACCTACAAGCGATAGAAAACAGCAAACTAAGAACCATCTTGGCTCAGCCGCTAAGTAGTACTAGTCTAGTCTAACTCGGCCAGGTTCCTACTATGATAACTCTAAGTCTCCACCTCCTCCTCGGGCGTCATCGGCTCCGTAGGCGATGATGTTGTCGACGCCCTCTATTCCTCCAGACAGATCAGCTGCTTCAAAGTAGATGTCATCGCATGGTATGCTCCATAGCTTCCGTCCACGGTCTCTTCAAAGTCTAAGCAGGGGGTACAATGGGAACGAATGAGTAACATCGTTACTCAGCAAGTTCAGCTTAACGCTTAGATAAGTGGAATGCACTAGCTACCATCTTGACCAAAAAGTCAAGATGTATATGCAAGTTTTGTAAAACATTTTTAGTAAAAGGTGTATTTTATTTTAGAAAACTATGCCCCCAGCCTCCACGGGTCTTGCGAATCACATGGGATTCCTTTCCGCCGCGACCATAGTTCCCTCCTGGAACAAGGATGTAACAGTCACAATTTCTTTGTTTAACTCTGCAGAGCTGCACCACTTTACCCAATAGCAGCCTGGCTCCTTATGCTCCATCAGCACACCATGTGTGCTATAGCCAGAACTCAGGGCAACAAGTCATGTGGAGTCGCTTCCCGGCACAACGCATATCCGCCCATTTGTGACGCGGCTGGTAACTAAGACCATTAGCCCGCCACCCCTCCCGAGATTCTATTCCAGTCACTCCGTCGAGTGGGAAGGTCACGCGCTTCCACGCAGTTGGCCGCCGCAACGGACGCAACCAGGTAATAGCCTGCCGAGGATATGCGAACGAAGAAAGAAACCTCTGACGAGCCCATCCATAGTGAATCTGTTGGCTGATGCTATCGATACGGCACGTAAGGATCACTGGGCCATGGGTTATTAATCCTAGGTATATACTTTCCCGTACAGTGGAACCTCCACCACAACATCAATCCGTGGTTCCATTGCCAGCCAACAATATATATATAGCATTTCACATCATTCGAAAATAGGTTTTTCTTCTTCTTTTTATGCAATGATAAATCATAGTACTTCGCAATTACTTTGATAAAAATAATCAATCGAGGACATGCAAGTTGGAACTTGGCTTGAGACTGATAGGTAGTGCAGTCTAAAACTTCCGACGAATTGGGACCCTCGTGTTCTGAAAATCAACATCATTGTCTATATGAGACAATGTTTGAAAACCAAATAGATGCTATTATGCATAGGATGCAATGCTTTTCCCCCAGAAATTTATTAAAAGTCTTGATAATGATTTTAAATGGTCTTTCATTCAGATTTTTATTTAGGATGAGTGACATGACAGTCATGATATAGTTCAAATTATACTTTGAACTTAATACATAATTTTCCCATATTATTTTCTTTTAAATTATTTCAAAGTCATTTCCACTTAAGGATCCTTTGAATTTTTGATACAGGAAATACTTTTCAAAAATTCAAATAGATATTTTATTTGAATAGCTTATTTTCTGTTGATATTTGTAGATATTTTAAAGTATTTTTAGGATTTTATTTGAATTTACAATGAGTTTTGAAATTCGGTAAATTTTTATAAATTCAAAATTTTGCAAAGAGACCCCTGGTTAAACCAGGTCAAAGGGTGAACTCGGGTCCAGTCCAACCGACCGAGCCACTCTTCCCTCTCTCTCTCTCTCTCACTCGCAGTGGCCCCTCTCTACCTCGAGCTGCCTATTTGGACTGCTTTTACACTTCTTTTAACAATGGAGATAAGCTCCTGCTGCTCCTGCGCAGTTCATCTCCCCTTGGTGATATGTATTGAGTCACTCTTGAGTCATTGATCTGATCTAGATCCAGATATTTGTGATGGATTGCTTGGCTATGAAGGAAATGGATTATGATGTCGGTTTGGTTTGATTATCTCAAGTGTATGTGCAATTAAGCTAATCACTAGCTTAATAAGTGGAATTAGGATCCATTTGCCTAATACATTGGCAAATGTGATACCAACATTGATAATCTGTTGCCCTTCTTGTGTTTTTAAATTCTGGCATGTTTTTAAAGTTGGAATGCTGCTGCCTTTGTTGCTTATTTAGATGATCAGATTAAGAAATCCAGTTGGTTGCCTTGTTGCTATTTGATTTTGAGTAAAACTGGATATGCCTTTGCCCCATGGTTGCCTAGCTCTAATTAAATCTGATCTGTCCCCTTGTTGCCTAAAGCATTCCAATTTATTGGAGTTCTTTAGCTTGATCAAACCTCTGTTTTGATTTGAGCAAATGCCAGATGTTTATACATCAAATGTCAGCACCAAATGGTGTTGACTACATTTTAACTCTAACCCCCCATTACTCCTGGTTTGTGTTGTTTGTTTTGCAGGTTTGAAAATCTTCTGGAGTTCCCAGAAGCTTTAGTTATAGGAATTGTATTTCTCTCTTTTGTAATGATTCATATTTGTTGCAAAGATGCAATTGTAGCTCATTTTGTAAAGACAGATTGTAATAAACAGATTGTATTATTCGGATTGTATTTATATGTAATAAAATGATCTTGTGTTTGAGAATTGTTTCAAATATTTGGAGGTTATGAATATATGACTTGTGTTGTGATGTTGATATTATTTGAAATGAGTTATTCACAATCTTTTGAATTTATATACTTGTGAGTTTGAATTATATGTAATGTGTGTGAAATAAGAGTGGATAAGTTATAGAAATGATTTGAACTTAGGGTTTATAAAAATGTCCATGTTGAAATTTAAATGTTCATTTTGAAAAGATACTACTAAGGTTTTGAAAATATGTCGTAGGGTTTATCGACACCTCTCGACTAACTGTCAATGTCTGACTCCTAGACCATCGACACTTGTCTGATATCGACCCTTGATACTTTTAACACAAAAGCGCGAAAATTTTCCAGATTTCACCAAAAGATGCATGAATGCTCAAATGCAATTCCTATTTCTACCCTCTCGAGTCCTATAACTGCGGGGTGTTACATCATCGAACGCCTTTGAAGTAAATTCATCGGCGTTGTCCATTCGAATAGACTTAATACGATAATCAGGGAATTTATTCCTCATTTGTGTGATCTGTGACATCAACTTTGCAAAAGCATGGTTCCTTGTTGACAGCAGGCTAACATTGAACCATTTAGAGGAAGCATCGATGAGCACCACGAAGTACCTAAACGGCCCCGAGAGGGGCTGAATAGGACCGCATATGTCCCTTGGATACGTTCCAAGAATGCGGGGATTTCATCCTTCACCTTTAAGGGGGGTGGTCTAATGATTAATTTCCCCGTAGCGCATGCGAGGCACACAAAATCATCAGGATTCGGGAAATTTTTACATTAACACTATGACCATTCGAGTTGTTAATTATATTTCTCATTATTCTAAGACCGGGATGGCCTAACCTATCATGCCAAAGGCTGAAAAGTTCAGAGCATCGAAAGGTAGTGTACACAGGCAGTGCTACAAAATCGTGTAGCATAGCCCTGTGTCCAATGGAGGAAAATCTTCCAAGAACATGTTTACCATTAAAACTTAAGAGGGTGGGAGTGACTCGGGGTACAGCAATGCATCGTTAATGATCAAAGTTGTTCCCATGGGTAGTATGGTAGTGGCTCTTCTGGAGCCAACTATACGGATCGCAGCCGGCGATTTTCATAACACTACCACGAGATTTTATTAAACTCAAAGCACACAATCTCTCTCAAGATGGTATTTGTGTATCGTTTTCCACAAGACATGTTTACTCCATTGGGGTGCCACACGTGTTCTAAAATATAGTGTTTAATTAATAAAAATGAAGCGAGGAAGATGCTACATTAATAAATAAACGCACAAATATTTTAGAACATAACACAATCATCTCTATTAAATGATGGAATAAATGAATGAAAACAAATTCATCCAATCGCCGATGAACAAATATTATTGCTCTCACAGAGCTTACAACCAAATCGAAATAATTGTATCAAATTTATTGCCATAAAGGAATCATGAAATAAATGAGGGGAATTTAGGTGGATTCCACAAAGTATCCATCCACCTCAGCCCTAATCTCGAGCTCACTCATCTTCTCTTCATTAGCGAGCATCGCCGCGGCAGAGTCGATGTCCAGCTGTGGCGCTGGAGGGGGCACGGTGTGCGCAACCTCCATGGACACGATGGCGTTCGTGGGAACCGCCACATGTGCCTCCATAGGCGCCTCGCTCTGCGCCACCACGGGCGCGGCGGTGGGCGTGGGGATCATCACGGGCCCCGCTGCGGGTGCCTGTGGTGCCTCCACCTGGACAAGGTGTGTCTCGTGCGCCTTCTTGGCCTTGTACGCGTCCACGACGTGCTTTGGGGCACGACACTGCCTTGAGAAATGGGTCTTGGAGCCGTAACGAAATCAATCCTGGGTCCTTGCCTCCCCCTGACCCGCCTGATGTTGCTTGGCCGGGTGGGGAGGGTTAGGTCCCTTCTTGCTTTCTTGCCATGCTTCTTGAACTTGGGCTAGCGCACCTTGTAGGCGCCGGCATAAACTTCCTGACGTGGACCCCATCCGAAAGGCTGCGAGTTGAAATTCTTTTTGAGAACCTCATCCTGCGCCTCAGGCACCTAGAGGGAGTCAATAAGCAGAGCATACTGCGTGAAGTTCTCCTGGCGGTAGGTCCGCGCACTCTGGAGAGCTGATGGATGGAACGTGGAGAGAGTCTTCTCAATCTTCTGAATCTCCGTGATTTTGGTACCACAGAGATCAAGTTGAGTACATATCAGGTGTAAAGCTGAATTGTAGTCTCCCACCGTCTTGAAGTCCGCAAAACTCAGACGCATCCAATCCCCCTCCACCCGCGGATTAATGGTGTACTTCAGCCTAGCGAACCGTGCCTCGAGGGCGGTCCACAGGGCTGAAGCACTCCGTTCTGCCATGTACTCGTGTTTCAGTGTAGTACACATATGATGGCGGAGGAAATGTAGTGCTTGGGCGTTTTCCACCGGAGTGGTGGTGCTGGGGGCCGTCTGGGTCCCCGCATCCAATGCTCCCTTAAACTTCCGGCCCTCAAGGACGAGTACAACGTCCGAGGCCTAGGTCAGGTAATTGAGCCCGTTCTGAGCCAACTCCTCAAACTCCCGGTTCATGATCCCGGCCATCTGCGATTTATGCAAAATGTGTCAGATTAGAACAGGTAATCGGTTGCATAAAGCGATGTTGATACAAAACTTTCAATAAGACGGCGTTCCAAAATTTAAAGACATGCTAAAATGCTCTACTAAGTATTAAAACAATTAATTACTGTAGTAAAACATGATATAAAAGCATGTACATAGAGATATTATGTAAGCGCGTTCGAAACATGAAAAGTGCCCCTAAAAACGACTTTCCGTAGCTATTTTGTGCCCAGATATACAATTTCAACAAAAACAGACTATTCCAGGGTCTTACGGATAAATTATTCAACGGGAATCAAATTATACAGAAAACTGGAAAAGTGCAGGTGCTAAATGTAAAATTCGCATGCAGCCCCGTATTTGGTCCGGCCCGTATCGGCAGCAGGCTGAAACTGGGCCGAAAACAAGGCCGAAGCCCACCACTAGACCAACCCGCCAGTCTGCCCTTTTTTTATTAGGCAAGCGACGCTAATGGGCCGAAAACGGCCCATCAGGCAGCCATGCAGCTGGGCCGGCCAACCAGCCAGCCACGCAGCTGGCCTAGCCAATCGTTCGATCAAGCTAGGGATCCCAGCGCGGGTGGCGGCGGCTGCCGCAGCTGGCGACGACGCGCGGCCGGCCGTGGGCTGGAGCGGGGAGGTGGGCGGTGGGGCGCGGTCAAGCAGGGCTCCGCCACGGTGGGCGGCGTGGTTAGTGCGCAGGGGGCCCGAGAAGGGGCGCGCGGACCACGATCGACGGCGCGGCGGCGCGAGCGCGGCTTGCGGCTGGCCATGGCGCGGCGTCGCTGCCGCGGCTGCACCAGCGACCAGCAGGGCCGGGCGGCGGCTCGCGGGGGCCAAGCGGCAGGAGCTTGTCATGCTCAGCGAGCGCGACCATGGTTCATGGCTCGAGCAGCCTGACGGCAGCGCTCGGCTCGCGGCTGGAGGGTGACGACGGGGCTCCGTGCGGCCAGTGAGGCACGGCGATGGGCCGGCGTGCGCGGCCAGTACGCAACGCGCACGACCAGCAGGGTTACGACGGCGCGGCGCTCGGGCGCGACTGATGCATGTAAAATGCATACATGAACTTTGCATTATATTACTTATATTTCAATCATATTTGTATCATATAAGGGTTATATCATTGTTTTATATTGATTTTGGGAATATTTCACAGTTTCCCTATTTTTTTGGAATTAACCCTGCACTGGCAGAAAACCGTATTTTCTATATTTTGATGTTTCAGAGACCCAAACAACGTCCAAATGACCTAATATTTTCGGGGATCATTTTTTGGAAGGAACAAAGCGTAGGAGCGAAGGAAGCGAAAAAATGGAAACCCGAGCCAAAAGAGGTGGGCCCTCCTTGGCCGCGTGGGACCCCCTATCCTGGGCCTCGAGCCTCCGATGTCGTCGATCTTCGTCTCCGTGCCTTCGTCTTGACCTAAAAACGACTATAAAAATAGTCCCCCGACGGCTTCGGAAGAGAGCGCCGCAGAAACACAAAACCACGAAACAGAAGACCTGGAGCTGCAGATTGGAGGGGGAAAACTCCGGCGGGGCGCTGCCGGGGTGGTCTCCATCTTCTCCAACATCTCCACCATCATCACCATGATGAAGGGGGAGTAGTCCACCCCCTGGACTTTGGGTTTGTGGTGGTAACTTGATCTAATCTCTCTATGTATGATCATTGTTGAAATCCATATGATGTGCCTTGCATAAGTATGGATCTATCTATGTAATTCCTATGGTGGATATTGTGGTATGAGATGATATTTGTTATGCATTTACCGTTGTGTTGGATCTTTTATGACTTGTCATACTTTGGAGATATTCTATGATGCATGTGATGGTTCGATTTATGCATAATGCCTTGTTTATCCATGTCATGAGGTGATTGACACCACCAAGTGTAGATAGATGAGAGAGATGTGGTCATGCACACGAAATATGAATCATTGCACTAGTGTTTAGAATATTGTCCATTATGAAGTATGATGTATGTAGGTACGGGATGGCCGATGTGACAACGGCATATGTATTGAGTGACACAATACAGCCCAACATCCTTTATCTGGGGGTAAAAAGGAAGAAGTATGATGTGGGAGTGACAACAAACCACGCTAGTCTTACGAGGGTGACCTAGCAACACAAATGATTATTTTCTTTCAACTATGTGTTTTAGGACATGTAGCCGTCATAGAAGTTTACCATTAAAGCATGACAATTATGTGTACTTTTTATCTATAACATGATAATCACCATAGATGGGAGAGAGGATTGAGTGAACCCATGAACCCATGTCCATTGTTCCTATAAGAGAAAACATTTGTCTTGTCCTCTTGCATTGAAGAGGATTGAGACACTTTTACATTCTTGTTTTATTACATTAAACTTCCATCCATTAAATCAACCATCTTGTTCTTTAAACTTGTTTAGTGCATAATCAACTAAAACTTGTGACACTTTAGTTGTAGGGAATAGATAACTTTTCCTTCTTGCTCCTGCGGATCGATACCCTACTTCCACATTGAGAGGTGCTACAGTGATCCCCTGCTCTTGGGGGTTATCAAGTACTTTTCTGGCGCCGTTGCCGGGGAGCGTAGCGCTTAAGTTTCTATTCTTGTGTGCACTAGACTTTAGATTTATTTTATCATGTTTTATATCTTACAATCATCTAAGCTTGGGGAGGTTCCTTTAAACTTGTTTGGTTGTGAGTTTCTCATTAGCTTTACTTTTAGTTATGTATCAGTTTATACTCTCCTTATTTGAAAAACACAAAAAATTAGTTCATTTGTTATGTTCGTGGAATGTATGAGTCACGTACTTATGCAACCCCCTATGGTTGGATCAATTAATGTTGATCAAAAAAGGTTTATAATGGAAGCATTAAATGTAATTGGCCATGGATTATGTGATAGGTATACTGTATCTTGCTGCATAGATCAATATCCTAAGCATCTTAATTTTCAATGCAAGCTTGAGAGTATGCCTATAATTGCCTCTTACCATAATAATGAAATTATGACCACTGATATGAAGGCAGCCGAGGAATTTACTATTGTAATGGGAATTCTTGAGATAGTTATGTTTAATATAGATAAAGCTCGTAGCCTCACACCAAGACTTGCTACAACACTTGAACAACTCTTGAAACTCTTTTGTAAGAATACCTATATCCTTGAATATTATAACAATCTTGTTGCTATCAAGGAGAGATCTAATGGCTTGCAGGAACAAGAAGAATATAGAGAAGAGGAAAAGGTATTAGAGGATTGCCCATATCCTTACTCACCATGCTATTTTGATTCTGATTCTGATGATGATCAACACATTCAAAATGATATTATTATTGATAATAGCTTTGAAAGTGATGAGGAATTTGGTTTAGATATTCTATATGACAATGCTTTAGATGATGGTCCTATTTGAGAGCTAGGATCAAACAATAGTGATTTGCTGTCCAGAAAACAGATTCCTAAGCTTCACTGCGAAGAATGTTAAAAATCACAGAAGAGGAATTTTGATCTGATATTTTACGACAGCAATATTCAGTTGTTATTACACATTTCATTAGTTCAAAGTTTTCTGATTTGAGCAACATAAGTGCCTCTAAAAATTCGCTCCTTTCAGGCTGTCCAGTTTTTGACAGATTCTGTTTTTATTTTGCATTAGTCTCATTACTATGTTTTGTGTGGTTCTTTTGATCAAAGAGCAAAACATAACCTTAGTAACAGTAGTTAATGTTTAGAATCAACTCATTATATGTCTTTGCTATACCTATGAGGATTTAATTTATGGAGACACTAACCCCTCTAATCAAGTTTTATGTTTTGTGTAAAGAGAATTTTCAAGCGGAAGAGTTGAGGGTGATGAACAAAGATCAAGAGAGACAAACACTCAAGCTTGGGGATGTTACCCCTAGACTCACCCAACATATATCAAATAAGGACAAGAATTCAAGCTTGGGGATGCCAAGCCACCTCACTCCAACCATCTTGATATCAAGTAAGAAGCCTAGCTACATGGCTATAAAGAAAGCGTTTTACGGGAGGCAACCCGGTTGTTTTTATTTTTGATTTTCTTTGTGTCCTCTTGCTGTAATAAAAGACTTAGTTTTTAATTTTGTTTCTGGAATTTTTAATAAAGTGCCAAGTTTTACCCGTTTTGGTTTGAAAAAGTTGCTATTTGTATTCGGGGATTTTATTCCAGCACGAATCTGTGCACGGTATGATTTTTCATTTCTATTCTGTAACTCCGAATGAGCTTAAATTTGAAATGTAATTGTAACTTTTCATCCTCTGTAAGCGTGAATTTTTTCAGATTTTTTCGACAATTTAAGCAGGGTAGAAAAATGCGTTTTGCTGCTGCTGTTTTTCTGGACAGATTCTGTCCCATTTTGTTTGATGCATTCTTTGAACTTTTAACTTGAATCTTTTTTATCCAATTGAGTTTATAGGTAGGCATACAACATTATATACTTTCTGGACATGTTTCACATTTTTGTTTAAGGATTTTATGCAGCAAGCAATTTATTTGTCTATCACTACTAATGTCACCCCACAGAAAAGAGATGGGAGAAACGGTGTTTTGAAGTTTTTTCACAGGATTAGAGGAGATGCACCAAGAGTTATCCAAGGATGGTGAAGACCATAAGCTTGGGGATGTGAAGACAACCCCATTGGACCAACACACTCTCGGTTTGCACACGTCTAACTTCTGTTTTTCGATCAATACACTTTATCGCATAAACTTGGAGCGTCTTTTATTTTTGTTATTTCGGTTTGGTTTTTATTTGCGAGACCACCACTTTTCATTTATGTTATGAGAGAGCTACTGGAAATTTGGGTTTAATTAAGTTGTATGCTATTAAAAAGATTGGAAAGCGATGTTTGAGTTGATTCAAAAAGATACATATAGTTGCATGATTCATGTGCTTTTTAATGAGTATTAATTTGCAAGTGTTTTATCAAGAGCTATCTTTTATTCATGTTTTGATGCTGAATGTTACTTTACTTTGTTTAACATGGATTGATTAGTTCTATGGACACTTATGCATGCATTTAGACGGTCAACTTTCTCCCTTTTGCTAGCCCAAAATTCTAACAAGTAAAAACTTGTTTTCCAACACCTTCAACCAAAATTTTCCAGTGAGTCCACCATATCTACCTATTAGCTTAATGCTATTCCGAGTATGTTTATCATGTTATATTGTATTATCTATGTTTCCAAATTAAAATGCTTATGTTATTGATTGTTATGTGAAAGTTGGTTAAAAAGCTCTCACGAACTTGATGCACACTTTACTTTTATTGCACTTAATAAACATGAATCATTGTGATTAAAATTATGAAGTTGTATGCTTGACAAGAGTCTTGGTTGGGAGTTAGCTCATATGTGCTGTCACATGGCAAGCTTTCAACGTGCTCTTAATTATATTTAGTTGATATCACATACTTTTGTTTATGGATGCTTATCATGGTGCCAAATAAATGCGGAAACTTAGTAAGTTTGAGGAGTTTGTATAAATGGCTAGAGAGACGCCTGGTCCGCTAACCTAAGCCATGCATCATTCATGGTGGAAATTTACAGCGTACCAAAGTGAACATTCAGTGATGCACGTCATAATAAAAAGCTATACAAATAGTAAATAAAAGAGTGCTGAGATTGTTCATTTTATGTTTGTCTTGTCATTTTGACATGGGCTAGTTTCCATGTCCTGAGGCAAGAGGTACCCCAGTTGACGCTCTTGATGACGCTATTATATTACTTACAATGACTTTAACTTGAACTTGCTTTGTGGCCCGAGTTGAGTAACACCGTGGTGTAGGTACTCGTATTCACGGGGCATGAGGCATTCAACCCATACTTTGTCAAGCACACTACTCATATTTGCTTTCACTTTAAACTTTAACCATTCAAGAAGCTATGATAGGGGTAATGAGAGCTCCACACCAATGGATACCACATTGCAAACATTAACTAAAGTAGAAGCATTTGGAAGCTAGATGAAACTTATTCATGTTTTACCTCTACTATTTATATATCTTTCCAAAGTGTCCACTTTTTATATTCAGATTTACAAGAATACTCTATGACCATTATAGGATGTTTTTACTTTTTATTATGCATACATTTGGTCCATAGTACTTTCTTCTATGTTACACTTTGTGAATTATCATTGAACATCCTTACATTGAATATTTGATATCACTTCATAATCTATCTTGTATATTGCTATTTCTTTGAAGAATGAATCATTTGACTCTATGTAGCAATAGTAATCATCTTTGATATCCATTGATAGTATTAAAAAGCAAAGTCCATATTAGTTTTATCACCTTCATACTCGAGAACGAGTATAGGTTAAGCTTGGGGATGTTGATGCATGTAAAATGCATACATGAACTTTGCATTGTATTACTTATATTTCAATCATATTTGCATCATATAAGGGTTATATCATTGTTTTATATTGATTTTGGGAATATTTCACAGTTTCCCTATTTTCTGGAATTAACCCTGCACTGGCAGGAAACCCTATTTTCTATATTTTGATGTTTCAGGGACCCAAACGACGTCCAAATGACCTAATATTTTGCGGGGATCATTTTTTGGAAGGAACAAAGCGTAGGAGCGAAGGAAGCGAAAAAATGGAAACCCGAGGGCCAAAAGAGGTGGGCCCACGCGGCCAGATTCCTTGGCCGCGTGGGACCCCTATCCTGGGCCTCAAGCCTCTGATGCCGTCGATCTTCATCCCATGCCTTCGTCTTGACCTAAAAACGACTATAAAAATAGTGCCCCGACGGCTTTCGGAAGAGAGCGCCGCAGAAACACAAAACCACGAAACAGAAGACCTGGAGCTGCAGATTGGAGGGGGAAAACTCCGGCGGGGCGCTGCCGGGGTGGTCTCCATCTTCTCCAACATCTCCACCATCATCACCATGATGAAGGGGGAGTAGTCCACCCCCTGGACTTTGGGTTTGTGGTGGTAACTTGATCTAATCTCTCTATGTATGATCATTGTTGAAGTCCATATGATGTGCCTTGCATAAGTATGGATCTATCTATGTAATTCCTATGGTGGATATTGTGGTATGAGATGATATTTGTTATGCATTTACCGTTGTGTTGGATCTTTTATGGCTTGTCATACTTTGGAGATATTCTATGATGCATGTGATGGTTCGATTTATGCATAATGCCTTGTTTATCCATGTCATGAGGTGATTGACACCACCAAGTGTAGATAGATGAGAGAGATGTGGTCATGCACACGAAATATGAATCATTGCACTAGTGTTTAGAATATTGTCCATTATGAAGTATGATGTATGTAGGTACGGGATGGCCGATGTGACAACGGCATATGTATTGAGTGACACAATACAGCCCAACATCCTTTATCTAGGGTAAAAAGGAAGAAGTATGATGTGGGAGTGACAACAAACCACGCTAGCCTTACGAGGGTGACCTAGCAACACAAATGATTATTTTCTTTCAACTATGTGTTTTAGGACATGTAGCCGTCATAGAAGTTTACTATTAAAGCATGACAATTGTGTGTACTTTTTATCTATAACATGATAATAACCATAGATGGGAGAGAGGATTGAGTGAACCCATGAACCCATGTCCATTGTTCCTATAAGAGAAAACCTTTGTCTTGTCCTCTTGCATTGAAGAGGATTGGGACACTTTTACATTCTTGTTTTGTTACATTAAACTTCCATCCATTAAATCAACCATCTTGTTCTTTAAACTTGTTTAGTGCATAATCAACTAAAACTTGTGACACTTTAGTTGTAGGGAATAGATAATTTTTCCTTCTTGCTCCAGCGGATCGATACCCTACTTCCACATTGAGAGGTGCTACAGTGATCCCCTGCTCTTGGGGTTATCAGCGACCATGACGCTACGTACGTGAAGGCCAGCAGGGCTCACGTCGGCGGTGGCACACGCATGCGGCCAACAGGGTCGCAGCGAGCCTTCTCGCGCGAAAGAGCGACGACGGCGCCACTCGTAGTGCGAGGTCGGTGTGTTGCGTGGCGGCTTGCCGACCTATGCAACACACGGCGAGCGGCTCTACAGCAGTCAGCCGACGACGTTCTTTATGCCGACATAGAAAACACTTTGGATATCAATTTTCATCGTCCGTTCATCTGGAATCGAGACGGCGCGTCGCACAGCCGGTGCGCCGCGACGGTACCGTGATCATCAGGATCACGTCCGTACCTGTCGGCCCAGTGAAATCCAGGGTGTGCTGGGCCTGTCCTATACGGCCCTCGACACTTGATGGCGAATTTTCGCTAAGGACCAAGCCTACGGCCTGGAGAGCCTCGCGAGGATCATTGCCTCGCGAGGGCATTTGAGGCAGCAGAGGCCTGTGGAGGCCATATCCGCTGCTGCCCCCTCTTCAAGGAAATCTCCCCTGGGGAGAGGTCAACGCCGAATTCTCTACAGGGCGTCCAAGCCCTCGTGGAGATCGCTTCGCTGCAAAGCAACCTCTGCAGAGCGCACATGGGCTCTGCAGCGGCCGCAGAGTGACGCGCGCCCCTGCGCGCGGTGACGACGACGCCGCAGTTGCCATTTTGGTGATTAAAGGGGTCAATAAAGCTGTGCCACCCGCTCCGGACTACAAGGATTTCCTCTTTGGTGATAAGGGGACCGGCCGGCGCTACGCTCCAAGGCCAACGTCACCGTGGGCACCCCCACGTTCCTCTGCGGCCCCAGCTGGCCGTCCTGCATGGACGGTGGGTACTCTGCTACAGGAGTCAGCTTTACGCTCATGGACCGCGTCCATGGACACCGGGCTGCGATGCACCGCGCTCCACCTTCTGCGCCACGTGACAGCCCTACCACAGTGCGAGTGCAAGGAGGGAGCACGGGGCGCCTATAAAAGGAGGACAAGGTGCACCGTAGCAAGGGATCGCATTCTCATTCCAGCATAGCCACTTACGCGCAAGGAAGAAGAAGACCATTGCTTCCCTTCCTTGTACACCATTGCCAAAAGAGAGCCCTCGGCAAGCTCATTGTACTGTAACCTCTACAAGCAGTGCAATACAGACAAGCAGGAGTAGCGGTATTACCTCCACACGAGGGCCGTGAACCTGGGTACGGGCTGGTGTTCATCTCTGTCGTGATGTCCCTCCGCTTGCTCGACGAGCACCGTCGCCGTGCAGGTTGAGGGTTGTTTGACCAACGTGTTCAGCCCCTTACACGAACTCTCTTCGTGAGCTTGACTATCCCTGTTTCGTGGGAGTCATTCTCCGACAATTGGCGCGCCAGGTAGGGGGCTGAGGCGCGTCTTCAACCTTCATCGACCTCTGCGCCATGGCGGACACTCGCGCAGCTCGCGCCACCCGGCGGGCGTCAGGCAGGGCAACCACCGAGCCCGCTGCCAACACCACCAACCCTCGCGGCCGTGCCACGGGGCGCAACACCGCTGAACCGCGGGTGGAGCACCCCGAGGACGACGACGGCAACCACGACGACCGCTTCGACGACGACGTCGACCACGGGCACGGCGAGGACGCTGAGTCCTCGCACCCGTCCCAGCGCCACAGCGCCTCCACTCTTGGGCGTCCAGCGCCCAGCCCAAACACCGCGCTGCTCATGGCCGCGGAACTCTTCCGCTACCGTCCCACAGCTGAGGCGCACGACAACTGGCTCGGCCGCCTTCAGCACCTCGTCGACATCGCGGCAGCACCGCGCGCTGCTCCTGCGGCGTCGCGCTCTCTGGTGCACCACAACTCCGGACGCGCTGGAACCACCGCGCATGGCGCACCTCCGCCGCCGCCTCCGCCAGGTCCGCCTCCGCCGCGGCGCACAAGGCCGCATCCCACGCGTCTCGCCGCGCGATTGTCAAATCGTGCAGCGGACACCCCCAGACGCGCGGGTGGAAATGGAGCGCCAGAAGGACCTCCAGAAGCGCATCGTGGAGGAATCGGCCAGGCAGGGCGACAGAACCGCCGTGCTCTTCAGGGGGCATCGCCTCGTACGCCACAGGTTGCGCGGCCTTCACCCGCAACCTGCGCGCGTCGTCTGGCCACAGAAGTTCAGGCCTGACCTACCCAAGGGCTACGACGGCACGAACAACCCCATCGAGTTCTTGCAGCTCTACACCACCTCCATCCAAGCTGCGGGGGGAGACGACAAGGTCATGGCCAACTGGTTCTCCCACGCTCTCAAGGATTCCGCCTTGTCGTGGCTCCTGAACCTTCCCGAGGACTCCATTGACTCGTGGGAGGAGCTCTGCCAGCAGTTCGTTGCGAACTTCAAGGGCACGTACGAGCGCGCCCTCACCTACAACGACCTGCGAGCTGTGCGCCAGAAGCCTGGCGAGACCCTCCGCAGGTACATCCAGCGCTTCAGCCAAGTCCGCAACAAGATCCCGAACATCCCGGACTCGCACGTCATTGCGGCCTTCAGAGAGGGCGTCACCAACCACAGGATGCTCGAGAAGCTCGGCATCCATGATACCCTCTCCTCCGTGGTGAAGCTCTTCGACATCGCAGACAAATGCGCCAAGGCAGAGAAGGGCTCCTCTTCGTCAAGGTGGGCTCGACAGACGACCCTGTCGAGGGATCCAAGACCCAGAAGAGGCGTGACGAGATCAAGCGCAAGCCTACCGCAGTCCTGGCAGCTGAACCCGACGCCAAGCATGTTCGCGAGGACTCCCAGAGGCTGGCAAGAAAAGGTGGACAACCGCCCGTTCTGCATCTACCACAACAGGCGCGGCCATGCGACAGAGAACTGCTATGACCTCAAGCAACTGAGCAAGAAGCGTGAGCAAGAAGAGGCAGCGGTGGCCGCGGCAGAGGCCGTGGTTACCGCAAAGGTGGACGCAAGGGCAACTTCCAGAGGCCTCAGGGAACTCAGGCGAATGCCGCCGAGAAAAACAACAATCTGCCCGACGAAGAGCCTGGAGGCTACCAGGCCCCCAAGGGTGCCATGGCATGCATCCTCGGCGGATCCCAGGCGCCCAAGTCGAACAACCAGTTCAAGCAGTTCGCTCGCGAGCTCAACGCAGCGCTTCCCGGGGTCGAGACGTCCCGCCCCCTCAAGTGGTCCCAGTACACCATCGCCTTCGACGCCAAAGATCACCCCAAGTCTACAAAGACTGTGGGCACCCTCCCGTTGGTGTGCACCCCCACCATCAACAACATCGCCGTCGGCAAGACGCTCATTGATGGGGGTGCAGGCCTAAACGTCATCTCTGTCGAGACCTTCGAGACGCTTCAAGTGCCCTACGAGTGGCTCATGCCCTCCAGGCCCTTCACCGGGGTCACCAGCGGCTCAATCTCGCCTCTGGGGCAAGTGAGGCTCGCGGTCACTTTTGGCACGCAGGAGAACTACCGCACCGAGCTAATTGACTTCGACGTCGCGCACATTGGCCTGCCCTACAACGCCATCCTCGGCTACCCCGCCCTCGCGAAGTTCATGGCCGTCACGCACCATGCCTACAACATGGTCAAGATCCCTGGCAGCGGTGGCACCATCACCATACGGTCACGTACAGGACGCCACGCGCGCCGTCGAGATCGCCTACAAGGCCGCTGCCATGGCATTCCCCGCTGACGAGGACATGGAGCCTCTCGAGAGGCCCAAGAAGAAGAAACAACTGTTCACTCAAGAGCAAGCATCTACAAAGAAGGTGTCGCTGAGCACCAGCGGCTCGGGGGCTGAGGCTCGGGGGCTAGCGTCACCATAGGCGCTGGCTTGCCTCCCAAATAGGAAAGCGCGCTCGTCGCCTTCCTTCGGGCAAATTCTGACATGTTCGCATGGACTCCGTCAGAAATGTCCGGTGTACCAAGGGAGGTGATCGAGCACCACTTAGCCGTGTGTCCAGACGCACGCCCTGTAAAGCAAAAAGCGCGGAAACAAGCCCCCGAGAAGCAAGCGTTCATCATCAAAGAAGTAGAGAAGCTGAAAGCAGCAGACATCATTCGAGAAGTTGCCCACCCCACTTGGCTCTCCAACGGTGTGGTTGTCCCAAAACCCAATGGAGGAGGCCGGCTCTGCATCGACTACACAGACGTGAACAAGGCTGCCCCAAGGATCCATACCCCATGCCAAGGATAGACCAGATTGTGGACTCCACCGCCGGCTGTGATCTCCTCTGTTTCCTGGATGCCTTCTCAGGCTACCACCAGATCAAAATGGCCAAGGAAGACGAGGAGAAAACAGCATTTCTCACCCCTTGTGGTGTGTATTGCTACACTTGCATGCCCTTTGGCCTAAAAACGCCGGCGCCACCTTCCAGAGGCTCATGAGGATCGCCTTGGGGGCTCAGATGGGAAGAAATGCAGAAGCTTATGTCGACGACATCGTGGTCAAGTCTCGCGAGGGAGACACTCTCTTGAAGGATCTCGAGGAAACCTTCGCCAGCCTGCGCAAGGTGAACATCAAGTTAAACCCCGCCAAGTGCGTCTTCGGGGTGCCTTCAGGCAAGCTCCTCGGGTTCCTCGTGTCCCACCGCGGCATAGAAGCAAACCCTGACAAGATCAAGGCTATAGAAGACATGCAGCCACCTCGCCGCCTCAAGGACATGCAGCGCCTAGCAGGATGCATGGCCAGCTTAGGCCGCTTCATCTCCAAGTTCGGCGAGAGAGCCTTGCCATTTTTCAAGATCATGAAGAAATCCGGCACCTTCAAGTGGACTCCAGAGGCTGACGAAGCATTTAAGGACTTGAAGAAATACTTGGCTAGCTCACCAGTCATGGTAGCCCCCAGGGCAGGCGAGCATCTGAAGCTGTACCTAGCAGCCACTCCACAAACTGCTAGCGCCGTCCTGGTGGTGGAAAGAGAAGAGCCAGTTCTCCCAAGAAAAGCACTGCCACACCAAGTCCAGAACCTCCCGACGAGGAACAGTCTCTCCAGACCCAGTGCCAGGCCCACAGCCTCAAGTCGAGCCCTCCACGAGCACCCTGCCGAGGCTCCTCCACAGGCAAACCTCGCCAAAACTCCTGAGGAGCCTCTCGAGGGAGCCGACGCTGCTGCACCATCAACGACCCTCGTCGAGCATCCAGTCTACTTCGTCAGTACTGTACTGCGAGATGCTCGCGAGCGGTACCCAGTGCAGCAGAAGCTCCTCCTCGCGCTACTCATCGCCTCCAGGAAGCTGCGCCACTACTTCCAGGGTCACCCCATCACGGTGGTCACGTCCTTCCCCCTGGAGCAGATCCTGCGCAACCCCAACGCTACTGACCGCGTCGCAGGGTGGAACATTGAGCTGCAGCCATTCAACTTGCGCTTCGACACCACAAGAGTCATAAAAGGGAGAGCGCTGGCGGATTTCGTCGCCGAGTGGACAGACCCAACTCCTGAAGAGCCTCGCGAAGAAGAAACCGCGTCATCGGGAGATACAATGCCAAGCCACTGGACCATGCACTTCGATGGAGCTTTCGCCTGCCGCAATGGTGGGGCTGGCGTTGTCTTAACCTCACCAAAAGGTGACAAGCTCTACTACGCCATCCAGCTGTGCTTCACAATAGACAAGATCTCCAACAACATCGCCGAGTACGAGGGCCTCCTCGCCGGGCTCAGAGCCGCAATCGCCCTTGGCGTCAAGCACTTACTCATAAAGGGTGATTCCCAGCTCCTGGTTAACTTCTCCAACAAGAGCTACACGCCTAAGACGACCACATGGCCGCCTACCTTGAAGAGGTCGCAAGCTCGAGAAGCACTTCAGGGGCATGGAGCTCATGCACATCCCGCGAAAGGAGAACCAAGAGGCAGATGACATCGCCAAGCGAGCATCACGAAGGCAGGCCCAGTCGGCCGGCGTGTTTGAAGAGAGACTCTCCAAGGCGTCCATAAAGCAGCCACAAGAAGCAGCAGCCGCAAGCACAGACGAAGTACTCCCACCACCTCCTATAGGTGGGGCACCCAACTGCGGTCCATCCTCAGGGGAGCGTCTGCTGCTGGCTATGGTGCACCAAGAGACAGGCTGGGTTGACGAACTCAAAGACTACCTGCTGAAGGGAGTCCTTCCTGAAGAAGACGCGGAGGCAGAACGAGTGGCTCGACAAGCCAAGTCATACTACATCCTCGAGGGAGACCTGTACCGCAAGCGCCCAAATGGAATTGCACTCAAGTGCGTCCCCCCCGAGGAAGGCCGCATGCTGATCAGAGACATTCACAGTGGAGAGTGTGGCCACCATTCCTCTGCACGCACCCTGGCAGGCAAGGTCTTCAGGAGCGGTTTCTACTGGCCCCAAGTGCTTCAAGATGCCACCACCATCGTCCATCTTGCGATGCGTGCCAGTTCCACGCCAAGCAAGTTCATCAGCCTGCACTGGGACTCCAAACCATCCCGCTCTCGTGGCCTTTCGCGGTCTGGGGCCTTGACATTCTGGGACCCTTCCCGAGATCACAAGGGGGCTACCGCTTCCTCTTCGTGGCAGTCGACAAGTTCACCAAGTGGGCAGAGGTTGAAGCAGTGCGCAGCATACCGGCCAGGGCGGCAGTAAAATTCATCAGAGGCCTGGTCTGCCGCTTTGGTGTGCCTAATCGCATCATCACCGACAATGGCTCACAATTCACCAGCGGCATCTTCAGGGCCTACTGCGAGAGCCTCGGCACCAAGCTCTGCTTCGCCTCGGTGGCTCACCCACAGAGCAACGGCCAAGCCGAGCGAGCAAATGCTGAGGTCCTCAAGGGCCTCAAGACAAGAAGCTTCAATCGCCTGAAGGGCTACGGCAAGGGCTGGATAGACGAACTCCCGTCCGTGCTCTGGTCCATCCGCACGAACCCCACGAAGCCCACTGGTGAGACGCCATTTGCTCTCGTGTATGGAGCTGAAGCAGTCCTCCCCACAGAGATCAAGCATGGATCCGCACGGGTCCTTGCCTTCAACGAGGACGATCAAGCAGACCTCCACAGCGACGACCTGCTACTCCTTGACGGGTTGCGCCGCCGTGCCGCCCTCAGGGCAGCCAAGTACCAGCAAGACCTGCGACGCTACCACAGCCGCCACATACGTCCGCGCACTCTCGAGACAGGCGACCTCGTCCTCAGGAGAATCCTCTCCAGGGAAGGTCTCCACAAGCTCTCGCCAATGTGGGAAGGCCCCTACAGGGTCTCCACATCGCCAGGCCTGGCGCGGTACGCCTCGAAACGGAGGACGGCATTCCGGTCAAGAATCCATGGAACATCGCGCATCTACGCAAGTTCTACCCGTGATCATAGTCACGCCAGACATTTTTTGTCTCTAGAGGGAAGCACACAACTTCACCTCCAAGCTTCACAAAAGCTTCTCCTCCCGAGGGCCAGCCCCTCTGAGCTCTCCTGATTACGTGCCGCCGCAGGCCGTGAAGAGTCTCAGCCACTGAATGTGGTCCCCATGCCTCGACATGGAAAACTTTATCTTGGTCACACCAAGTGTAATGAACCAATTCGTTTCTCGATGAAACATTGCGCTGAGGCGCCGCTATGTAATATTTTGGTGGTGAGTTTTACTTTTCATCATCTTAGTTCATTTCGCGCTCATATTCTTCCCCATGCGCACCTCGCGAGCGGGGGCTGAGTACGGTGACTGTGCCTCAAGAGCACCCCAACAGCACCGCAAAATCCAAAGGATCCGAGCTCTAGCACGTGAGCACGCTCTCACGCCTGTTACCTCCCCAAAGAGCTCTGGCCCATGGGCTTGCTCCCAAAACACGCCACCTCACCAAAGGACCTTGGTACTTACTCTCCTCGCGAGATACCCATGAGGAAGCCTATAAGCGCGCATGGTGTTTACTACCATGTGTGCTTTGGGTTGCCTCTCTAACCAATACAGGGAACAAGAAGTCCTCCCCAAGGTCGAGAAGTCACGCTCCGACCCCTAGAAGGGAGCGCACCATCAGGGAAGCCAACGCCCTCTACGAGGCCAAAGTCTCACCAAGCTAAGTCTAGCGCTTGCGCTCCTCAGAAGTGTTTTCTCCCTCTCACGGGCACCTGTCGCCCCTCGAGCGGTTTTTTCTCTCTCACACTCCATGGACTGCTTGTGCGTCAAAGGGGAGCCCTCGAGCACCGCGACTCGAGAGCCCTTACCTCTCCAAGCCTTAAACACCCCCCGGCCTTGCCGAGTCACGCTCCGGCATACCGTAGCGGCGGTGTCATAGCGCAAAGAGATGGGTCCTGACGACGTAGAGCGAAGAAAGACATGGAACAGGGACAAAGGACCCTTCGAGGGGCACACACACATGTTTGCATACGATTAAAGTATCTTACAAGCCAGCGTGAATTAAAACAAGTCTTAAAACAAAGATAATTGCGCCAAGCGCATCTTGTTGCAGGAGTGGCCTAGGCAGAGGGTTCACCATCGCCGTCCTCTTCAGCCTTCTCTTCTTCGGCGCCTTCATCCTCCTCAGCGGCCTGCTCCGCCTCAACCCTCTTGAAGCGGTCGACGTAATCGTTGACTTCTTCTCGAACCAAGTTGGAGAGCTCCCAGGCCGGATCTCCCTCGATGGGCTCGGTCACTGACTCGAAGTCGAAGCCGGGGTGAAGGCGCTGGAGGTTGGCGAAGACGCGATCGATCGCCACGGTCAAGAGCTTGCGGCACTCCTCATCAACAACGTCGCCAAGTTCCGCCACAGGGCCCTCGAGCACAGAGAAGAGCTGGTCGAAGTAAGCAAGATATGTGGCGGCATCAGCGTTCCCATGGACGGGAACAATAGGTGCATCCACTCCTAGCTGCCCCGCGAGAGTATTCCCCCGGGCCACTAAGGATTGGAACATGCGCTCCCGTTGCTGCGTCAAGACCTGTGCCGCCTGCACGCGATGCTCAGCCTCTTCGGCGCGCTCCACGACAGGGCCCACCTGAGCGGTCAACTCCTTCATGTCCGCCATCAAGAGGCAAAGTTCTGTTCCGCACGCGCCCGAGCCTCCGCGGCAGCCTGGAGGCGAGAGTCGAATCGCTTCTTCTGGGCCTCAAGGTCCTGGACGCGAGCCTCAAGCTCTTTGCGTCTCTTCGTGAAGCGCTCCTCTTGCTTCTTGGCCTTATCCGCGAAGTCTTTTCTACAGCTGTCGCGAAAGAGCTTCTCCTTCGTCGCAGACTCTTCCGCCATCTTCTCCTCCTTTTTGCGAAGGTTCTCGTTGGTCAGCGCAAGGCGCTTCTGGTAGAACTCCTCATCTTGAGTGACCTTGTACTCGCGGGCTTCCAGGTGCTCCCGCTGCGCGGATTGATCCTTCTCGATCTGCTCAACCTGGTCTTCGCGTTTGCGCGCCTCGGCCTCGCGGGCGTCGAGATCAGCTCCGCGCTGCACGATCAAGTCTTCGCGAATGCTCAAACTCTCACGGAATTTCTCCAAACTCTGCCGCACATTTTCCGACTCGGCGACGATCCCCGCCTCGCGGTCCAGAAGCTCTTTGTGCTTGGCGGAGACCGCCGCCTCGCGCGCCGCCAGCTCCTGGTGTTTGGCCTCGGTCTCCACCTCGAGAGCCTCGCGCCTAGCACCCAGGTCCGCTAGGGTCTCCTCGACCTCGCGGACCACGCTGATGCGGATCTCCTCAGCAGAGCGCAGCGCTGCCTCGCGCTGCGCCTGGGCAGCTTCGTTCTTCCGGCGGCAGCTCTCCACGGTCTCATGAAGACAAGCCCAGCCCCGCGCAAGCTCAGCGGCCTCCTCCGCCCTGGAGCGATCTTCCTCGGCAAGCTGGGCCTCAAGCTCGTCGAGAACCTCCCTCGCCGAGCGGAGGACAGCCCCACGGCGGGCTGCGGGGCGCCGCCCCCGCAGAACTAAGGCCCATGGCTCGCCGGAGGGCCTGGAAACGCCGGCGCCTGCCGAGGATTCCGGAGCGTCCAACCTTGGGCTCCGAGTGGCCTCAAGGCGCGCCTGGGGGCTCTGGTGCGAGCCCCCCTCTTGGTCCACCAAGGGCCTTCAGGGGGCTTTGATGAGAACCCCCCTCACCGGAGGCCTCCTGGGGGTTCGGGGCATCTTCATCTTCAACCACGTCATTCTTCTGCCCCTGGGGAGCGCTCTCCTCTCCAGGGACAGGGTTGGCCTTCTCAGTGAGGCCGCCTCCCCAGCGGCCTCAGAGTCCGCTGTGGCCTCTCCAAGTTTCGTGCTCGGTGGGGGCGATGACGCGGCGGCCTCCTCCATTTCGACGTCAGCGCACGCCCCCGGACGCCCCTGTCACCGCGGCACACTCCTTCGCCGGCGGCGTGAACCTCGCCGCATCCGCATCCGCCGTCCCCTCCGGCTGCGGGGGGAGACGTCAGGCCGCATAGGTGGAGGCATCGCCACCTCTGCCTCCCCCTCCATCTCCTTGCAGTGCTCCTCTGCTTCAGGAGGCGGTGCCGCAGCCTCAGGAGATGAAGCAGTGCCCTCGGGAGGCACCTCGTCAACTGTACACGCTGCAGGCGCCGCTGCAGCGCTGGGGATCTCTCCAAGCCTCCGAAGTCTCCGCCTCTTCGGCACCTCGGGGCCCCTGGAGAGGCTAAAACTCAAAAACTCCGCAGGAAGCCTACGCAAAACAAGCCAAACAGAAAAGGGAGTCAGTTCTTACCCTGATGTCTTGGCGCGGGAATCGACCCACACCGTGTTCGACGACCGCCACGGCCTCTGGTGCGGCTCCGGCGCCGGACCCCTCGAGAGCGGCCTCGGCTTTCCTCTTGAGGGAGATGCCCGCTGGACTCCCGGCGGCCCGGTCATGAACGGCCTTGGAGCGGGGCTCGCAATGGCCTGATGAAGCTCCGTCATCGTCGCTCTCCTCTTGCCCCTCGGCGCGCTGCGAGGGAGCGACCACGAACTGGCCGCTGCTGCCTGAAGAAGCCTCGTGGGCCTCAACCTCAGGCGCCGCGCTCTTCGAGGTGCTCGAGCTCTCCGCTGGAGAGGCAGAGCCTCCCGAGGCGCCGGTTGCGCCTGCGTCGGATTCCACAGGCGTTACCGTCGTCTCCTCGTCGCCCTCAGCTGGCGCCCCCTGCGCCGCGGACTCAGGATCTTCGCGGGGCCCCGTCCCTTGGGCACCAGGCCCCACCGGTCGAACTTCGGCATCGTCTGCACGAGCGAGACGCGGCGCCCAAGGTCAATCCTGTGGAGCGGGACCGCCTTATCGCCGGGCTGGGGGATATCAGGAGCCGTGAAGAGCGTCTCCATAATGGTGCGCACCTCCTGCTGCGTGAAGAGGTTGCGCTCAGGCGCATTTTGTCCCTCTGGTTGGAGTAAAGCCACATTGCGTCCGCGTGCCACTGGAGCGGAGCAATGCGGCGCTTCACGAAGTCCTTGGCCACCATCTGCCCGGTGAGGCCTGCCTCGCGGAGGTCCTTCAAGCGCCTCATCACAGGGCCAAGCGCGGCTCCCTTGAGCGCTTTAGAAGACCAGCTCGCCCTCTTCGGAGGCGCCTCGGGCAGGTCAAAGAAGGCGCTCCGGCTGCCAAACTTCATGAGGAACCAGCGCTTGCGGAAGTCCTCCACCCTCTTCGTCACATTGGTCACAATGTTCTCGCCGTTCCGCGCGATGGGGATGTACGTGCCCTTCATGCCCTCCGCGATGCGGAAGGACACGCACCCTGACCGCTCCTTGTTCGCCGTGAACCGGAGCGCATAAGCTTCGGAAGAGGTCCACCGAGGGTGGAATGCCGATGTATGCCTCGCAGAGGTAGGCGAAGATGGCGAGGACAAGGATGGAGTTAGGATGGAGATGAAGGACCTGGATCTGGTAGCGCTCCAGAACCGCCAGGAAGAAATCGGAGAAAGGAGGCACAAGCCCGGCGAATAGGGTGTGCATGAAGATGGGGTAGAAGTCGCCGAAGGAGTTGTCCGCCGGCTTAAGCACCGTAGCGCCGTGCTCGTTGGTCGCTGAAGCCGCCATGTGACGCACTTTCTCCAGCTGCGCCTTCTTCTTAAAGCGGAAGCCGGTCAGAGCCGGCTCGAAGTCGCCGACCTGCTGCGTCGCGGCAGGTTCGCCGCCCTGCACCACGGCTTTGCCTTTCGAGGCCGCGGAAGCTTTCTTGGGCGCCATTGCCGCAGGATTGCGAAGGGGGGAGGTGCGTCGAGACACAGGAGCGCAGGCGTCAAGAGCAAGGAGACGGGCGCGCAAATGAGCAGTAACTGCTGCCTGAACCGGCGCTGCAGGCTTTATTCCCCTCAGAGCAGTTACCGAGACGTGGTGGGACCCCCCACTACGCCCATCATCTCCGAGGAGAACGTGTCGTCGCGGCGTAACTGCCCTGCACGTGTCTCAGGCCGGCCGGACACTTTGGGCCCATGACGATTCGCCTGCGTCCATTGGACTACATCGTGCCCATCATGGGCCCGGGGGCTACTGTCGGCCCAGTGAAATCCAGGGTGTGCTGGGCCTGTCCTATACGGCCCTCGACACTTGATGGCGAATTTTCGCTAAGGACCAAGCCTACGGCTGGAGAGCCTCGCGAGGCATTGCCTCGCGAGGGCATTTGAGGCAGCAGAGGCCTGCGGAGGCCATATCCACTGCTGCCCCCTCTTCAAGGAAATCTCCCCTGGGGAGAGGTCAACGCCGAATTCTCTACAGGGCGTCCAAGCCCTCGTGGAGATCGCTTCGCTGCAAAGCAACCTCTGCAGAGCGCACATGGGCTCTGCAGCGGCCGCAGAGTGACGCGCGCCCCTGCGCGCGGTGACGACGACGCCGCAGTTGCCATTTTGGTGATTAAAGGGGTCAATAAAGCTGTGCCACCCGCTCCGGACTACAAGGATTTCCTCTTTGGTGATAAGGGGACCGGCCGGCGCTACGCTCCAAGGCCAACGTCACCGTGGGCACCCCCACGTTCCTCTGCGGCCCCAGCTGGCCGTCCTGCATGGACGGTGGGTACTCTGCTACAGGAGTCAGCTTTACGCTCATGGACCGCGTCCATGGACATCCGGGCTGCGATGCACCGCGCTCCACCTTCTGCGCCACGTGACAGCCCTACCACAGTGCGAGTGCAAGGAGGGAGCACGGGGCGCCTATAAAAGGAGGACAAGGTGCACCGTAGCAAGGGATCGCATTCTCATTCCAGCATAGCCACTTACGCGCAAGGAAGAAGAAGACCATTGCTTCCCTTCCTTGTATACACCATTGCCAAAAGAGAGCCCTCGGCAAGCTCATTGTACTGTAACCTCTACAAGCAGTGCAATACAGACAAGCAGGAGTAGCGGTATTACCTCCACACGAGGGCCGTGAACCTGGGTACGGGCTGGTGTTCATCTCTGTCGTGATGTCCCTCCGCTTGCTCGACGAGCACCGTCGCCGTGCAGGTTGAGGGTTGTTTGACCAACGTGTTCAGCCCCTTACACGAACTCTCTTCGTGAGCTTGACTATCCCTGTTTCGTGGGAGTCATTCTCCGACAGTACCGACTCCCTACGGTGCCGTCATCAAATCCCCCGTGAATCCGAGAGTATCGACATTGGTCGGCGACGTATTCGTCAGCTCGACTCTCAGGAGGGAAAACGACACCGTAGGTAACATCTAAAAATTACGATAGATGCAAAAACGGAAAGGAAAATGCGATACGAATCCATTTTTGCGATCAGATTGTGGTTATACCTTTGCGATCGGTGTAGGGCCACGTGCTGATAACGTGTTGCACAACCTCTGTCGGCTGGCCGGTCCCGAGGGTGTGCAGCGTGATGCGGGTAGGTCCCGATTTTCACGGATTTGTGCGGAGGGAAGGATGAACACGAAGAACACGTGAAGAACGATGAACACAAAAAGGGGGAAATCAAACACACAAGGGTAAATAGCAAGTAGCAACTCGGCAAGAATTGACTGGTAACAAATCCCCGAGGGCAGCCCCCAATCCTCCTCTCCCAAGCACACCTTACTCTTAGGATTGTTTGTCCAATTGGTCAATCCAACCAACCCAATCTACACTCTAAGAGGGAAGATTAGCAAGTAATCGCAACTACAAGCGGAAGCCTTGGTATCCACGCAGGGATCTTCTCCTCAAGAGGAGGCCTTGGTTCATCTCCACATGTGGAGGCCTTGAATCATCTCCAAAGGAGGAAGGAGACACCTTGAGAAGAAGGAGTCTAGCTCTACTTTAGTTCTCAAATCATAGTCTAACCCTAACCCTAAGCTGAGGAGGAGTATTTATAGTCCACGAGGCGAAGGGGTAAGTTGTGGGCCGTTACATGGGCTTCAGCCCGAATCTTCCCAGGTCCAGCGGTAGTACCGCTGGGATTAATTGAGCTCGCTGGCGGTAGTACGAAGCGGGTACCGGGAGGTACCGTAAGGGTATCCAGTGGCGTTTTCGGACGTGCCGGTACCTCCAGCGGTACCTCTGGCGGTAGTACCGTGATCTGGGTGCGGCGGTAGTACCGCTGTGCGAGCAGTAGTACCGCTGCCTGGAGTTCTGCGCAGGTCTTCCTCTTCAGCGGTAGCGCGGCTGCCTGGGATCTGGCGGTAGTACCGGCCCGCCGGGCGGTAGTACCGCTGTGCTGAAGCTTCGTCTACTTCATCTTCTTCTTGACTCGTCTCTTGGCCATCTTCTGCACTTGCTTCTTGGTGGTTGTTCCTGAGTATGCACAACGTATCCGAATGAAGTAGCAACCCATTCAAAGGAGCGTCGAGATCACACATAGATAGGAGCAAATTCACCTTATCATGGAGAGCTTTGATTCTTGCTCTTGTCATTGGGCCACTTGTTGTAGGAGACGTAGGTCGGGCTACATCATCTCCCCCCCCCCCCTTGCAAAAGAGTCGTCCTCGACTCTTGGTCCTCTTCATCGCTTGATGTCCCATAGTATGGCGAGAGGTCGGCGACGTTGAAAGTGTCATGGACCAAATGCTTGGAGTTGGAGATGTCGATCTTGTAAGCATTGTTGTTGATGCGCTTGATAACCTTGAAAGGTCCATCTCCACGAGGGTGAATCTTGGACTTCCTTGCATCCGGAAAGCGATCTTTGCGAAGATGTAGCCACACAAGATCTCCTTCTTCAAATATCATGGCGCGCTTGTGTTTGTTCATCTTCGTAGCATGGTCTTTGTTGTGCTTCTCGAGAGTAGTTCTTGTTTCCTCATGGAACTTCTTCATGTACGCGGCTCGCTTGTCGAAGTCCATGTTAACTTGCTCACGGAGTGGAAGTGGTAGCATGTCGAGCGCGGTGTAGGGGTTGGCACCATAGACGACCTCGAAGGGTGTTCTTTTTGTTGCGCGGTGAAGTGCTCGATTGTAGGCGAACTCGGCGTGTGGGATGCACTCTTCCCAATTCTTCAAGTTAGGCTTGATCAACACACGAAGGAGTGTAGATAGGCTTCGGTTCACCACTTCGGTTTGGCCATCGGTTTGAGGGTGGTATGCGGTGGAGAATAGTTGCTTGATTCCCATCTTGGCCATCAAAGTCTTCCAAAAATAGCTCACGAACTTGGTGTCACGATCCGACACAATGGTCTTGGGCACTCCATGAAGACGGACGATTTCCCTGAAAAACAACGTAGCAATGTGTGAAGCATCGTCGCTCTTGTTGCAAGGTATAAAGTGTGCCATTTTAGAGAAGCGATCAATGACGACAAAGATGGAATCCTTGTTTGTTTTAGTGCGTGGGAGGCCTAAGACAAAATCCATAGCTATATCGGACCATGGGTGATGTGGAATAGGCAATGGTGTGTATAACCCATGAGAGTTTAGAGTAGACTTAGCTTTGAGACATGTAGAACATCGTCGAACTAGACGCTCCACATCACGCTTCATTCTAGGCCAATAGTAGTTGGTGGCGAGCATGGCGTAGGTCTTGTCGCGGCCAAAATGACCCATGAGTGATCCTCCATGAGATTCCTTCAAAAGGACCAAACGAAGCGAAGACTCGGGTATACATAGTTTGTTAGCCTTAAACAAGAAACCTTTGTGCAAATAGAAATCACCAATTCCTTTATGCTCCGAACATTGAGCGAAAATGTCTCCAAAGAAAGCATCGGTAGCATACAACTCTTTAATCTCATCCAAACCCACGAATGTCAAGACGTGTAAGAAGGTTGGCCTTGCGGGATAGAGCATCCGCGACCACATTGTCTTTACCTTTCTTGTATTTGATTACAAAAGTGAAAGACTCAATAAACTCAACCCACTTAGCATGTCTTTTGTTCAAATTTGTTTGACTTTTCAAATATTTCAAGGATTCATGGTCGGAATGAATGACAAATTCCTTAGGACGAAGGTAATGTTGCCACACATCCAAAACACGAACCAAAGCAAATAACTCTTTGTCATAAATGGGGTAATTCAAGCGAGCTCCATCTAGTTTCTCACTATGGTATGCGATGGGTCTACCATTTTGCATAAGCACTCCTCCAATGCCCAATCCACTTGCATCGCATTCAATCTCAAATGTCTTAGAGAAATCCGGAAGGGCAAGGAGTGGTGCTTCGGTTAATAACCGTTTGAGCTCATTGAAAGCAAAATCATGTGCATTGCCCCAAATGAAAGGTACATTCTTCTTTGTAAGTTCATGGAGGGGGCAAGCAATTGTGGAAAATTCCTTGATGAAACGGCGATAAAATCCGGCAAAACCAAGAAAATCCTTGATGCAACGGATTTGCACAAGAGTTAACACTCACACTCACTTTGGCGGTCTTAGCTTTGTCGCAACCTACAAGAGATGAGACTTGGCACCACTTGATTCTTTTCTTTTCTCTCTTTTTTTTTTTTTGATTTTTGCTTTTTGACGATGATTCCTTCACTTTTGCTAGTGCCAAGCTCTCTAACGATACACACTCGCCAATACTTGAAGACAAACACTCAACACGTGCAATGCCTCGCAATATCACCGAGCTAGTCCAATAGGTTAAGTTGCGCGAAAGGAAGAAGGGCTCACAACGGAAATGATGGTGGGGGAAATGTCGAGTCCTTGGTGGCGTCGTCGCTTGGCGTTGATGATGCGTTGTTGCGGAAGCTTATCAGTGTTGTAGACGTAAAGCACACCAAGAAAGGACTCAAACCAAAGAGGAAATGCCAAAACGAACCGAGGAAAAGAAAAAAATTTGCTGAAAAATCTGACCCTAGCGGTAGTACCGCTGGTCCACCCGGTAGTACCGCTGCACTGGCGGTAGTACCGCTGCGCACGAATCTGCGCGATTTTGACTCGAATTTGGGGCGGAAATTGGGCTCGAAAATCCTCGAATTCGTGGGAAATTGGCAAAATTAAGGCTAGGGAACGCAAACAAAGGTGGAGGGGGTCCTAAAGCAACAGATCCATGGACAAAAACTACCAAAAACGCAACGAATCGACAGATCGGCTCGAATCAAGGCAAGGCTATTTTTGGTGGAAATTTTCGAATTTCTCAAAAACGAAGAAAAATTTGGTGGATTTCGGTGGAAACACAAAACAAATCCGTGTCAACCTAGAGCTCTGATACCATATGATGCGGGTAGGTCCCGATTTTCACGGATTTGTGCGGAGGGAAGGATGAACACGAAGAACACGTGAAGAACGATGAACACAAAAAGGGGGAAATCAAACACACAAGGGTAAATAGCAAGTAGCAACTCGGCAAGAATTGACTGGTAACAAATCCCCGAGGGCAGCCCCCAATCCTCCTCTCCCAAGCACACCTTACTCTTAGGATTGTTTGTCCAATTGGTCAATCCAACCAACCCAATCTACACTCTAAGAGGGAAGATTAGCAAGTAATCGCAACTACAAGCGGAAGCCTTGGTATCCACGCAGGGATCTTCTCCTCAAGAGGAGGCCTTGGTTCATCTCCACATGTGGAGGCCTTGAATCATCTCCAAAGGAGGAAGGAGACACTTTGAGAAGAAGGAGTCTAGCTCTACTTTAGTTCTTAAATCATAGTCTAACCCTAACCCTAAGCTGAGGAGGAGTATTTATAGTCCACGAGGCGAAGGGGTAAGTTGTGGGCCGTTACATGGGCTTCAGCCCGAATCTTCCCAGGTCCAGCGGTAGTACCGCTGGGATTAATTGAGCTCGCTGGCGGTAGTACGAAGCGGGTACCGGGAGGTACCGTAAGGGTATCCAGTGGCGTTTTCGGACGTGCCGGTACCTCCAGCGGTACCTCTGGCGGTAGTACCGTGATCTGGGTGCGGCGGTAGTACCGCTGTGCGAGCGGTAGTACCGCTGCCTGGAGTTCTGCGCAGGTCTTCCTCTTCAGCGGTAGCGCGGCTGCCTGGGATCTGGCGGTAGTACCGGCCCGCCGGGCGGTAGTACCGCTATGCTGAAGCTTCGTCTACTTCATCTTCTTCTTGACTCGTCTCTTGGCCATCTTCTGCACTTGCTTCTTGGTGGTTGTTCCTGAGTATGCACAACGTATCCGAATGAAGTAGTAACCCATTCAAAGGAGCTTTGATTCTTGCTCTTGTCATTGGGCCACTTGTTGTAGGAGACGTAGGTCGGGCTACATCACAGCGTAGTCGAAGGAGATGGAGTCGCAAACAACACACGTACAGAAAAGTAGATTACACAGGGTATAGGCAAGGATCTCTTTATTTCTCTGTTTCTGTCAGTACGTAATGATTGTCTTGCTTATATAAGGGAGAAGGGATAGATGGATAAGAACCCACCTAACCCTAAACTTGGGAGTCAAGTTAGACTAATGTGAACCAGGCACGCACCACCGAAATGGGATGCGCCGGTCGCACGGCCCAAGTTTCCCAACAAAAAGCTAGCTACCTAAGCAAGACCATCGCGTGCAGTATCTCTGACACGAAGAATTCAAACGAAATCAGCGTCGGGCCAAGACAAGTCAAGCATATTCTAATGTAGTCACATCACAGACTGTGACAGCCGCCAGTAACGGAAAACGGCATGGTGCATACGTTCACAGGCTTCATCCTTAACTAGTCGGATTGACATGTGCAGACACTGGAGTGAAGAATTCGTAGCAGAGACGATCAGATGATCGAGCCTGTAGTTCAGTACGAATTCGGCATACATTTCCCGAGAATAACGTAAAATTCTCTTTGATTGCGATCGAGAGTGACATACATCTGTATACAGGAGCAGTAACAAACCAGGGCCACGAAACAATAGTGCTACTAGCTTGGTTCGTGCTGTCATGCATCGTCAGGTGTTGTCACTGTAACGGTGTAACCGATCCAGGGAAGAATTTAAATTACTCGTGTGTGATCCGGATATCACAATGCTACGTTTTTTTTCCGAAAAGGAGGTTATGCCCAGCCTCTGCATCGATTGATGCATACAGCCTTTATTAATTCCTGCCCACACGTTGCGTTGGGTGAGAGGAAATAGGAAAACTGAGAGCTTTAAGAAAAAAAAGCACACGTGGATCTGACAAGGAGAAAAGATGACTGCCCTATTCTTATTAGTTTTTTTACAAAGGAAATATATTAATATCAAATATATCAATTACACTCTGTCTCTCTGCTCCAACATAATGTTAATAACTACTCCACACATTTAGAATGTGTACAACCAAAAGGATAAAAAAGAGACCCCGCCAAGTGATCAACACAACTTCAGCAGCTAGAACGAAAACACGACCAATCATAGAACACCTATGATGCGTGTTAAGTTACACGTCCGTTGGGAACCCCAAGAGGAAGGTATGATGAGTGCAGCAGCAAGTTTTCTCTCAGTAAGAAACCAAGATTTAATCGAACCAGTAGGAAGTCAAGCGTCTTCTGAAGGTTGTTGGTGGCTGAATGTGGCACGGCGCAACACCAGGGAATCAGCAGCAACGTGGAACCTGCACACAAGACAATCAAACTACTTTGCCCCAACGAAACAGTGAGATTGTCAATCTCACCGGCTTGCTGAAAACAAAGGATTAAAAGTGTGGTGTGGAAAATGATGTTTGCTTGCAGAGAATTAGAGAGAACAATGATTGCAGTAGGTTGTATTTCAGATGTAAAAGAATGGACTGGGGTCCACAGTTCACTAGTGGTGTCTCTCCATAATAAAATACTAACATGCTGGGTAAACAAATTACAGCTGGGCAATTGACAAAATAGAGAATGCATAACAATGCATATACAAGTCATGATGATCACTATGAGATTTACTTGGGCATTACGACAAAGTACACGGACCGCTATCCAGCATGCATCTGTGTCTAAATAGTCCACCTTCAGGTTAGCATCCGCACCCCTTCCAGTATTAAGTTGCAAGCAACAGACAATTGCATTAAGTATGGTGCATAATGTAAACAATACAAATATCGTTAGACAAAGCATTGCTGTTTTACCCCTAGTAGCAACAGCACATCCACAACCTTAGAACTTTCTGTCACTGTCCCAGATTAAATGGAGGCATGAACCCACTATCTAGCATAAATACTCCTCTTGGAGTTACAAGCATAAACTTGGCCAAAGCCTACACTAATAACGGAGAGCATGCAAGATCATAAACAACATAGGCATGATAGATCAATAATCAACTTGACATAGTATTCAATATTCATCGGATCCCAGCAAACACAACATGTAGCATTACAAAAAGATGATCTTGATCATGATAGGCAGCTCACAAGATCTAAACATGATGGCACAAGAGGAGAAGACAACCATCTAGCTACTGCTATGGACCCATAGTCCAGGGGTGGACTACTCACACATCACTCCGGAGGAAGGCATGGCGATGTAGAGCCCTCCGGTGATGATTCCCCTCTCCGGCAGGGTGCCGGGAAGAGCTTCAGAACCCTCCCGAGCTAGGGTTGACGACGGCGGCGGCTCTGGAACTTTTTGTGGATGGAGGCTCGGGTGTTTAGGGTTTTCCCGAGAAAGGCAATTTATAGGCGAAGGGGCGATGTCGGTGGAGGCCCGAGGGCTCCTCACCACGTGGCGGCGCGCCACGGGGCCCACCCGCGCCGTGGTGTGGTGAGGGCGCCTCGGTGCCCTCCGTCGTCTCTCCTTCGGACTCCGTGTACATGACAGAAAAATAGGACCTTGGCTTTTTGTTTCGTCCAATTCCGAGAATATTTCCATAACAGCTTTTCTGGAATAAAAAACAGCAGAAAACAGGAACTGGCACTGTGGCATCTTGTTAATAGGTTAGTACCAGAAAATGCATAAAAACGCTATAAAGTGTGAATAAAACATGTAGCAATTGATATAATATAAGCATGGAACATAATAAATTATAGATACGTTGGAGACGTATCAAGCATCCCCAAGCTTAGTTCTACTCGTCCTCGAGTAGGTAAAACGATAACAACAAATAATTTCTTAGGTGACATGCTACCACATAATCATGATCAAATAATATTGTAAAGCATATGTTATGAATGAAGTGACTCAAGGCAATGGTCTATAGTTTGCTAACAAATAGATAATGAGTAAACAACTGAATCATATAAGCAAAAACTTTTCATAAATAGTACTTTCAAGACAAGCATCAAAAAGTTTTGCATAAGAGTTAACTCATAAAGCAATAGATTCTAATTAAAAGGCATTGAAGCAACTCAAAGGAAGATTTAAGTTTCAGCAATTGCTTTCAACTTTCAACTTGTATATCTCATGGATAATTGTCAACACAAAGCAATATAATAAGTGCAATAAGTAAGCATATAAAAATTGTTGCACACAAAGTTGACACAAGTGTTTGCTTCTGAGATAGAAAGGAGTAGGTAAACTGACTCAACCTAAAGTAAAAGAAAGGCCCTTCGCAGAGGGAAGCAGGGATTAAATCATGTGCTAGAGCTTTTTAAGTTTTGAAATCATATAGAGAGTATAAAAATAAAGTTTTGAGAGGTGTTTGTTGTTGTCAACGAATGGTAGTGGGCACTCTAACCCCCTTGTCAACCAGACTTTCAAGAGCGGCTCCCATGAAGGACGTTATTTCTACCCAAAGGCAGATCATCCCTCTTCTCTTTTGTTTACACATGTACTTTAATTTGGGTGACACTCCTCCCAACCTTTGCTTACACAAGCCATGGCTAACCGAATCCTCGGGTGCCTTCCAACAATCACATACCATGGAGGAGTGTCTATTTTAAATGATCAACTTTTTAAATTGCTTACTGATAAATCAGGGCAAAACATGTGAAGAGAATTAAAGGTGAAAGTTGTAATTAATTGGGACTGGGCACCCCATTTGCCAGCTCTTTTTGCAAAATTATTGGATAAGCGGATGTATATGCCACTAGTCCATTGGTGAAAGTCTGTCAGGAGTAAATGACAAGGTTGAAAGATAAAACACCACATACTTCCTCATGAGCTATAAAACATTGACACAAATAAGGGATAATAGCTTTTGAATAGTTTAAAGGTAGCACATGAAGTATTTACTTGGAATGGCAGAAAATACCACATAATAGGTAGTTATGGTGGACACAAATGGCATGGGTTTTGGCTCAAGGATTTGGATGCACGAGAAGCATTCCCTCTCAGTACAGAGTTTAGGCTAGCAAGGTTGTTTGAAGCAAACACAAGATATCAACCGGTACAGCAAGACTTACATGAAAACATATTGCAAGCATTATAAGACTCTACACTGTCTTCCTTGTTGCTCAAACACTTTTACCAGAAAATATCTAGACCTTAGAGATAGCAAACATGCAAACCAAATTTCAACAAGCTCTACGGTAGTTCTTTACTAATAGGTTTTTAACTACATGATGCAAGAGCTTAAACATGAAATACTTGAGAGCTCAAAACAATTGCCAAGTGTCAAATTATCCAAGACAATGATCTATATGTGTGTCTTTTCGATATACCATCTACCACATGTTGCATTTTCTGTTTCCAACCAAACACCAATCAACTTATTTCAACAAAAACTCTCCAAATAATTTACAAATGAAACAAGAGAGTAACTCTACAAGAACTAACAGCTCTGAATAAGAGATGCATGAAAAACAGGAGCTAAAAGCATAGCAGTAGCTAGATAAGAATACTCAACAAGTATAAGTGAAGAATATGAGTATTCACATGAAAAAGCGGAGCGTGTCTCTCTCCCACACAAGAATGCTAGGATCCAATTTATTCAGAAAATAAAAATAACAATGCGAAAATAAAAGCACACAGACGCTCCAAGTAAAGTACATAAGATGTGGAAGAATTAAAATATAGTTTCACTAGAAATGACCTGATAAGTTGTTGATGAAGAAGGGGATGCCTTGGGCATCCCCAAGCTTAGACGCTTGAGTCTTCTTGAAATATGCTTGGGTGACCCACGGGGGCATCCCCAAGCTTAGGCTTTTCACTCTTCTTGATCACATCATATCATCCTTCTCGCTTGATCCTTGAAAACTTCCGCCACACCAAACTCAAAGTAATTCTCATTAGAGGGTTAGTGCATAATCAAAAATTCTCATATTCTACAGTGACACAATCATCACCAATACTTCTGGACATTAGCTACAGCCACTGATGTTTTATGGAGCAAAGAAATCCAATCAAACATAGTAAAAGAGGCAATGCAAAATAAATGGCAGAATCTGTCAAAACAGAACAGTCCGTAAAGACGAATTTTTTCGAGGCACTTAAGTTGCTCAGATTGAGAAACTCAAAACTAATGAAAGTTGCGTACATATATGAGGATCACGCACGAATTTTTTCAGAATTTTTCAATTTTTCTGGAGTGAATAAAGCTCAAAACCGTGGACAGCAAAAATCTGTCCCTGTGCAGAAATCCAAATCTAGCATCAACTTTCTACTAGAGACTTTACTTGGCACAACATTGCAAGAAAATAAAGATACAAAGGAGTTGTTACAGAAGTAAGCACACTCCTTGACTCAAACTAAAAATAAAATATAAAGGGTTGCCTCCCTAAAGCGCTTTCTTTAATGCCTTTTAGCTAGGCTAGAAGATTTTATTGATGCTCTCATAAAAATAAGAGTTGAAAACCAAAGAGAGCATCAAGAGGCAAATATCAAACACATTTAAGTCTAACCCACTTCCTATGAAAAGGAATCTTATAAGAAAACAAATCATTGAAGCATGAAGCTACTAGTATATAAAGACAAAACAAGTGCAACTTCAAAACTTTCAACATAAAGAGAGGAGACTTAATATTATTATGACATATGAAGCCATGTCTCCCTCCCTCAAAATAATTTTCTGTAGCATCATGAACAAACTCAACAATATAACTGTCACATAAAGCATGTCTTTCATGATCTACAAGCATAAAAGTATTAATACTCTCCACATAAGTAAAATCCTTCTTATCAGTGATAGTGGGAGTAAAACATTCATAATCATCATTGTAATCATCATATATAGGAGGCATATCATAATCATAATAAAATTTATCCTCAATAGTAGGTGGACTGAAAATATCACATTCATCATTGTAATCGTCATAGTATCATCAAAATAATTTTTCTCCTCTATAGTGTAATAAGGAGAATTCAAAGACAAAGTAGGACTCTCATGAGTGAGAGTATTGTCACAAACAACAAGTATATCATCTTTATCTCCACATAATTTAGTAACAAGTTCTAAACATGGAGGATAATCAAGCAAAATAGGACCATCATCTAGAGAATTATCATATATAAGATTAGGGACCACTGTTTTACTTTCTGCAATTTTCTCTTCTATTTGAGTCAAGGAGTTTGTTACTTCAGATTTATCAAAAGTAGATATTTCAATAGAATCATGACATTCAACATTATGGCATTCTTCCTCCTTAGGTAGGCATGGAGGGAAATCATATAGTGTAAGAGTTAGAGAGTTACTATCATTAGAAGGTAGATCCTGCTTTTGTTCTTCACTCTCGTCCTCTTTTTCATCCAATGAGCTTTTAGCTTCAGCAATTTCTTCTCCCACAGGTTCCTGAAAGGTAGCAATCTGTTCTGGAGAATAAGTTTTATCAAGAAATTCAGTAATATAAGGATTATCATTGTAATATTCAAGGCAATAACCAAGTATAGCATAATTCTCAGTCTTACAAGGAGCATCATCATTTTGAATATAACCAGCAATTTCATAGGCACCCTTAAAAACAACAAATTCTTCAGTTTGTTCGAGATTACCAAAGTCATAGTTTCCTTTAGCATAAGCAGCCAAAGTTTCATTATCATTATAATCACATTGGAAAGGGAGGTGTTTGTGCCTTCTACAACAAAGCAATTCATTAAAGCAGTATGATTCATCATAAGTAGAGCATAAGTCTTTAGCAAAATAATTCAATCTACTTATTTGTTCCCATAAAAAATTCCTTTTCTGTGACAAGCGGTATTCCTTATAATAATTTTGTTGTTCTTTCGTGAACCCACTTAGCCAATAAGATTTTGTTTCAAAGAGAGCAGACATTGATAGCAAATAAATAACTAGACATAATAACAAACCGAAATAAAAAAAGTGCAAGGAACTAATTTTTTTGTGTTTTTGATATAAAGAAGCAAACAAGACAAGTAAAAATAAAATAAGCAAGACAAAAAACAAAGTAAAGAGATTGGAAGTGAGAGACTCCCCTTACAGAAGGCTTAACCTCCCCGGCAACGGCGCCAGAAAACTGGCTTGATGCGTGTTAAGTTACACGTCCGTTGGAAACCCCAAGAGGAAGGTATGATGAGTGCAGCGGCAAGTTTTCCCTCAGAAAGAAACCAAGGTTTAATCAAACCAGTAGGAAGTCAAGGGTCTTCTGAAGGTTGTTGGTGGCTGAATGTGGCACGGCGCAACACCAGGGAATCAGCAGCAACGTGGAACCTGCACACAAGACAATCAAACTACTTTGCCCCAACGAAACAGTGAGGTTGTCAATCTCACCGGCTTGCTGAAAACAAAGGATTAAAAGTGTGGTGTGGAAAATGATGTTTGCTTGCAGAGAATTAAAGAGAACAATGATTGCAGTAGGTTGTATTTCAGATGTAAAAGAATGGACCGGGGTCCACAGTTCACTAGTGGTGTCTCTCCATAATAAAATACTAATATGCTGGGTAAACAAATTACAGCTGGGCAATTGACAAAATAGAGTGTGCATAACAATGCATATACAAGTCACGATGATCACTATGAGATTTACTTGGGCATTACGACAAAGTACACAGACCGCTATCCAGCATGCATCTGTGCCTAAATAGTCCACCTTCAGGTTAGCATCCGCACCCCTTCCAGTATTAAGTTGCAAGCAACAGACAATTGCATTAAGTATGGTGCATAATGTAAACAATACAAATATCCTTAGGCAAAGCATTGCTGTTTTACCCGTAGTAGCAACAGCACATCCACAATCTTAGAACTTTCTGTCACTGTCCCAGATTAAATGGAGGCATGAACCCACTATCTAGCATAAATACTCCCTCTTGGAGTTACAAGCATAAACTTGGCCAAAGCCTACACTAATAACGGAGAGCATGCAAGATCATAAACAACATAGGCATGATAGATCAATAATCAACTTGACATAGTATTCAATATTCATCGGATCCCAGCAAACACAACATGTAGCATTACAATAAGATGATCTTGATCGTGATAGGCAGCTCACAAGATCTAAACATGATGGCACAAGAGGAGAAGACAACCATCTAGCTACTGCTATGGACCCATAGTCCAGGGGTGGACTACTCACACATCACTCCGGAGGAAGGCATGGTGATGTAGAGCCCTCCGGTGATGATTCCCCTCTCCGGCAGGGTGCCGTGAAGAGATTCAGAACCCTCCCGAGCTAGGGTTGACGACGGCGGCGGCTCTGGAACTTTTCGTGGATGGAGGCTCGGGTGTTTAGGGTTTTCCCGAGAAAGGCAATTTATAGGCGAAGGGGCGATGTCGGTGGAGGCCCGAGGGCTCCTCACCACGTGGCGGCGCGCCAGGGGGCCCACCCGCGCCGTGGTGTGGTGAGGGCGCCTCGGTGCCCTCCGTCGTCTCTCCTTCGGACTCCGTGTACATGACAGAAAAATAGGACCTTGGTTTTTGTTTCGTCCAATTCCGAGAATATTTCCAGAACAGCTTTTCTGGAATCAAAAACAGCAGAAAACAGGAACTGGCACTGTGGCATCTTGTTAATAGGTTAGTCCCAGAAAATGCATAAAAATGCTATAAAGTGTGAATAAAACATGTAGCAATTGATATAATATAAGTATGGAACATAAGAAATTATAGATACGTTGGAGACATATCAACCTACTATAAAAGAGGTTTTCCAAAATCAACACCTATAGGGAAGGAACAATGCACAAGTGTCGTTGTCACCTGATCAAAAGATCTTTATTTTCACCCTCGAGAAAGTGCAAAGTCACCATACAATGCCTTCAACAAGGAAGCCTGGTACATCCGATGAATGTCACATATACGATTTTCACTCTCTAAATCGAGACTCGGTACTCCGAGTATCACCACAAAAAATGAAACCCGTCAGTACTGTCGCTCCACTTGTCGAGGCCGCTGTTGCAAATCACCACGCACCAGGCTTGCATGGATACACATGCGGTTTGGACGGAAAATCGCCCTGTAGCAGAACCGTGTCCGCATAACAACTTGTGAAGCCTTGTCTTCATTGCATCCAAGACCACGACTTCGTCATAACTTACCAGGCTCGAACTTGACTTGTGCCATTGAGACCTCCTCTACCGTTGGTGCCACCCCTCTTCCTCACGAAGAAGGGTTTGATGATGATGTAGAGGAGGAGAGGTGCACCACGTCTGGTACATCCGCATGGTGGGTCTCAACGAGGCCACCATCGCGCCAATAATCACCGTGGATTACCCATGTGGCGTGGGGTCCGATGCAGATTGAGCGGTGTGCCTTGGCGAGTTCGACAAACGGTACCCAGCAGCGCATGCCAGCATAGTGCATAACCACCGCCATGATGCATATGATGCCGACCATGGCCGACTCGCGACATCGCACGTTATAAGGGATAATGGTATCACGTTGTTGCAGAGGTTGGGGTTGCCTCGGAAGGCTGCCTCGGGTAGGTTGGTGAGCTACCTCGCGAAGAAGCTTTCGTCCGTGAATCCCTGTATCAGAGCGACAATGACGACGATGATAGCAAGGACTTCGATAGTGCTCTCGTTAGCCCATACGCGACACCTCGATCTCCTACAGGAATGACAACACTGTCTGCCTATCACGGTTCCTTGTCCCACCTTACGAGTTGCGTACGATTGCATGAATCTTGTAATGACTGAGTTTGGGTCACAGCTCAGACATATTTTGGACGAATGGGAGAATTCACTCTTCGGGTGTACGCACCTAATTTCTTCAGAAAAATTGCTTGCAGGTCTGCCCAAGTCGCATTTTCACGACACCACTTGCACAGGCGACTAAAAAATGCCCCACAATTTCTTGGATGGATCACACTGGATTTGTTTGTTTTTAAGTTTTTGTTTTAGGGTAATTTGTTCGTTTTAAAGTGCGCTGAGCAAGTACGCACAGCCTGGGCCGTGAGCATTGCACTTTCATAAGCCCATCTGGGAGCATTGTGTGGAGGCAACGGCCCTGTGTCATGCGCTAGGCCGGGCCCTGGAATACTGTCCATCCAGAGAGCGAGCGTCCCATGGATAAAATGCTCAATCTGTTCTCCTCTTCCTTCTCTCCTAAAAAAAAGTGACCTCCCCTCCATTAAAAAAATAACAAGAACAGGTAACCCATAAGTTTAATAAAAATTGCGTCTGCCGGGAGTCGAACCCGGGTCTATTGCTTGGAAGGCAATTATCCTAACCGTTGGACTACAGACGCTGTTTTGTTGTTTCGAACTGTAACCCTTTACTTTCCCAATAGCACATTGACACCATCAACGATTGCATAGGCTTTCGTTTTTGAATTATCTATAGGTTGTGCTTGTTGAATTTTTTTGTAAAGTGGCCAACTCCACAGAGAAAAAAGGGTTAAAAGGACCAACACTCTAGTAGACAATATTCCTATGCAGACAGCCTAACTCATCCACGATCTCCTCGCGGTCTTCCAGGAGTATATTTTTAAAGCCCCTTTGCATTGACATCCAAAGCAAAGCCTTTTGCTTGCTGCAGAAAGGCGCCTCAACTGCCTCGGAGACATCTTGCTTATCATCAGGACCGATGCCACAGCGCAGCTCAAGCAGACCGAGGAAACAACGAGAACGTTCCCACCCACTACCTAGTGCCTAGACTAATAAATCTCTATGTTTCTTGCTTAGTGCTTACCAATGGTTCCGTAAAAAGGCAGATCGTCTTGTCATTTCTGCATGAAACGGCAGATCACCTGAATAACCAAGCACTCAGGTTGCCTAATGCCTAGTTAAGCCAAAGAAAAAAATCAGTCAACATGAATCAGTGTTTCGAGATGCATCGTCCGTTGCCCTGAAGCTTACTAGTATCTGCAAGACGCCCATTGGTCAGATGTCGCCCTGAAAAATCTTGTCCAAAACCTGAAGCAACTGAGTGAATGGAATATACAACTGCTGTCTAATTGGCTTTTGTTCGAATCGAAGGGGACAAAGACCGACAAATGCTGCGATCCTGATCATGCTAATAATAATAAGGTTAGTGTGCTTTCAGTCAGTTAGCGCCGAGAGCGAGGTATGAACAGCATAAGAACCCCCTAAATGGACGTTGTTTCTTCAGCAAAGTAAGTATGCCCGTCAGAGAGCCGTGTCAGCATAAGCAGCAGATTCTGCAACTCAACCAAGAATTCGCCCGTCGACAATTCACGGATGCGCCACGTCTAGTCGCGAACATAAACAATGATATGTCGATCTCCTCCAAAACTTCATCCGTGCCACAAACCCCCGATCGAGCGCACATTCAGCACTCCCGTGACCGCCGTCGTCTTCATTGCATCTGCAGATCTGTTGGCACCTCGTAGTACCGGTCAGAGTCGAACATCAGATTCTACAACAAAAAGGGAACACCTCGCTTGTTTCACTGCGCCACATTTCCTGTCATTTACGATCAGACTCAATTGTCCAAGGTACAAACCTACAGCATGGATGGACACTAAACATCCATCAGTACTATTACGTCGCCTTGCCGTGGATGGACACTGCAAGATCAGGTATACCCAATCTACGTCGCCTTCCATTGACAGGACTAGATCCTGATGACACCTGCAAGAACACACGTCCAACCTATTAGTCAGAGACACAGATACAGTTACATAATGCAGTGCAGTCAGAGCCCAGACGCCAAGCTATCAGTGGCTCGGAGGTGAGTCAGAGGAAGAGAAGGACCAGATGCCGATCGATCCACGGTTTTCGGTTGCAATAAGTATCCATCCACATGGATCGGATATAGGCGGAAAAAGAAAGCGGCCAACTTATTGCCGATCACCGGAGCGCATCATCATAACTCATCGGCGTCGGTACGTCGATCGGCCATGCTCGCTCTTGATCCCCACTGTGCCAGAGCTGAAAAGGAGAGATCATAATGTACAGACGGCCCTACCATGAGATTCTGCGCGCGAGCTCAGATCGATCGACAGATTTGCCATTCTACTAGTAGTATGAAATCATCTCGCCGATCGCTGAGTGGAAATGCATTGTGGAATGGATTTGATTATACTCTTATTTGGCAGAGATGGGAAATGTACAGAGGAGAGTACCAGTGCGTGGTGCTGCGTCAGGAGCGACACATCATTTGGTATTTGAAGTACACTGACTGGAGTGGTTCGTTCGTTCATTCACAGTAACAATATATGGAGTGAACATATGTTACATATATGTTAGCTAGCAATACGGACAGTACACTAATCAAGAACTAGTGCGTGCTTGTCCACGAGGTCTCACAGGCTCCAAATGCCATGGAACATGTTCTTCAGCTTGCTCCCGCCAAGCTTCTTCACGATCTTCTTGGCGTCCATCACATTGCTCTCTGCAAGCTTCTCGAGATTCCTAACATTCGGAAAAGTTCCAACCAATGTGTTGTTAGCGTTTCAGAAGTTGGAAGTTACAGGGAGAAATTTATCATTGGATCGGATGAATGTTATGATTACCTGACATGCTCCGATGACATGATCTTCCTCCGGCCGGAGCTGCTGTCGGTCAGATGCACCAGCGTCGACAGCAAGAACCGCTTCGCCGGCGAGGGTTTCTCCTCGTCGGGGCCAAGCAGCTGCAGTATCTGCGCAACGTTGCGCTCGTCCTGGACGAAGCGCTTCCGGTTGCGATGCACGGACATCATCACGCAGAGCGCCTCCGCTGCGATCTCCCTCGTCTCCAGGGATTTAGCCGCCTGGACGATGCCAACCAGCTCCGGCATGAACCCGGCGTCGCCCATCGCCTTCTTGGTCTCCTCTGACACGTGGCACAGGCGGTGCATCGCCTTCAAGGCGCAATGCTGCAGCGTGCTGTCGCCGTTGCGGAGGAAGAAGAGCACGCGGTTGAGGAAGACGGCGCCGACGAGCCGGTCGATCGAGTCTGGCGACGAGAAGCAGATCGCGTCGATGGCGCGTAGCGCCACCTCCCGTGCCTTCGAGGACCGCGGGATGCCCGGGTCGAGCGAGCGGACGAGGGAATCGACGGCGCCTTCTTGGAGCACGACCTCCCTGGATGAGCTGTCGCCGGAGGCGATAGCGGCGAGGAGCTCCATTGCCTGGATTTGCGCCGCGTCATCCGCGGGCCCCTGCAAGAGCGACACGAGCACCGGCACCGCTCGAGCATCGGCCACCATGTACTTCCTGATCTCGTCGACGCCAACGAGGCTCCTCAGCACCCGGCATGCCGCGCATACGAGTTCGCCGCCGCTGGCACGGTGGTCAGAGCAGACATTGACCAATGCCGTGACGCCGCCGTGCGCGGCGACGGCCCACGCGTTGTCGGCGTTCTCTGTGAGCTTACTGAGCACCCGCGCCGCCCGCTCCTTCACGGCCGGACCGGCGCCCGTGTCAAGAACCCGGATCACCGGAGCGATTACTCCGCCGACCACAAGGTCACCTTTGTAAGGGTCAAACCCTGCGATCACTGAGACGGCGTCCAGAGCCTCTTCTTGGACGCATGCGTCTTGGCACTCGAGCAGCCCGACGAGAACGCTGATTCCGTCGGCGACGTCGGACACCACGACCCGCACGCACTTCTCGTCATCGCGCAGCACCTCGTTGAGTGCGGCGGCGGCCTCCCTCCGCATCTCCGCGCCGCCCACCCTGAGCCTGGCGAAGAGGTCGCGCACGTAGAACCGCACGTCCTCGCGGCTGGCGCCGGCGCACGGCCGCGGCACCACGAGCGCCCGCGCGCGCGTCAGCGAGCCCGACGCGTATATCTCGTCCAGCCGCGCCACGTGCGCGTCGAGCGTGCACGCCACGACGTCGAGGTCGCTCCGCAGCCGCAGCTTCCCGCCTCCGTAGTGCCTCCCCTGGCTCCGAGGCACCAGCTCCCGCGCCTCCCTCACCGCGTCCACGACGTCCCGTAGGAGGTCGTCGAACGCCTTGTGCCTCTCTCCGCCGTCGGAGGCCGCGATGACGGTGATGTCCGCGAGGCCGGCGTGAAGCCGGTTGAGCCTGTCCCTGATGAGCTGCCATTTGAGCGGGAAGAGGGAGGCGGAGAAAGAAGCAGAGATCATAGAGTTTATGGCGTCCAGTGCCGCCACGAGCCTCCCCTGCTCATCCTGCTCTGCTTCTTGGCTCCCCGCTGCCGCCGCTGCTGCGAACTCTCCCATTCTTCCGACGAGTTCAGCTCACAAACAAGCAGGGCACTCTTACCACATCGTAGCTTCCGGCCGTTGCATAGAGCAAGCTAAGAAAGGAACAAGGAGCAGAGCAAAGCGGTGGAGCTACTAGTAGTAGTATGCGGGAACGGCGGGGGAGTGTGATAACTGTAACTGCAGGGTGGTGAACTGGTGATGGGTTCGGCGCCTTGATGCCAAGCTCGGGTTCGAGGCAGTTAATGGAGCTATGGAGGCGGAGGCGGAGGCGGGGGCCGGTGGTGGGTCCCACGGACGTGGACGTGGGCGCAGCACGAGCGCGACTTTGGTTGATGCAGTCGTCTCTGGGAAAATGCGTCTGTGCGCGTGATGAGGAGCGAGAACGAAGGCCTAGGGATTGGTGCGTTGTGGCGGAGAAGAAGCGCAGGACGATCGAGGGAATGGAATAAGTTGCAGAACCCGCGGGGCTACGAAGTACAGTACGAACTAGGATCGCGTGACATGCCAGAAACAGTAGGGCTCCTTTTATTCGAAAAAAAATTCATAGGTCCTTAAGATTTTTTCTATGTTAGCCTTTTAATTTGTTGGATTGAATACTATAGGAAATAATTTCATAGGAATTTCGTAGTGTAAACTTTATAGGAAAATAACATGAAATTGAACCTCTTGAAAAGTTCCTTCACCATAATCAAAAGGAATTGCTCTTCCTACAATTAGACATGTTATCACAATTGTATAGATTTCATATGCCAGCACTTTTCTTATCCTATGAATCTATGAATCAAAGGAGCACTAGGCTTGTTTCCTTCGATGTATCTAAGGTTGGTAGAGACTGTTGAGTAAATATGTAAGTTGGGCTATGTTGTGCATTATGTTGGTTAAGGTTCATACCGCATCAGAGCAGGAAATACACCCATGTTTGTGCTATTCATATGCAACACGCAGTTGTTTGGCTAGGTCGGCCGATGGTTAATCTCACCTTTTATCCACCTTATTTCACACTACCACACTTAACAAATTTGTCTATAAGCATCATAAAAACTTAGAGCATAACCGTTGATCGTTGTTCGGAACAACTAGATGAAACTAATGGTAAAATAATCAAACGATCTAGTGTGTACTATAAATTTGTCAAAATTCATTTAAACTACATATGAACACATCGGTACAGTATAATAGTGATAAGAAATTTAAAACGATGGGATGAATTTCAAAAATATCTAGAATAAGTCCAAATTTGAATGCAAAATTGAGAAGTTATAGTTAAGGAAACTCATAGTCGATTGCTGGAATGAAATCTCATCGTTGATTTGCATCTCTTTAATGTAATTGCCGATGAACATGTTTATCATGGATTTTATGATGCATGGAGAGAAAATTAGTAAACCCGGTACAAATGCTCTCATGTGGCTGGGTAAGACGGCACTGCTAGCTAAACTGTTGATACAACACTAGGAAAGTACCGCGCTCAATCTCCAAAATCATGATTGTGATGATAATACAAACAATTATGATCAAGCACATCTGATCTAACGATCATGTTTGAACAGGGTACCGGACAATAGAAATGAGTGTGGAGCACACCAAATGCCCGCTCCATTTGCTTCCTACAACTCTATTATTGACCAACAAGGTGAAATTTGTCTCCTCTTACTTATACTAATGCTAATGTCAATAACAAGTATATGAAAGTGCAAGCATGTTTTAGATCTGACGTAGCTGTCAACTCAACTGAATGGGAAAAACTGGCTTTGATTTTTTGAGTCACAATACTATGTGATCGCATAGAGGTTTCTGAAAAAACTGACAACTACATATTTTAGATGTTTCCGAAAAAGGATTCGTGCATGTATATGGGATAGGTGGACATACATTTCCATGAGATCTGGTGAAAATATTCAATCATTTGTGAGTTCGAGACAAGAGGAAACTAAATTTTTAGGGTTACCTTTTAGAGCTTTTCTCTTGAACTTTTGTGTCACTGTTTAATATAATAAAAACCTTCTCTTAGATTTTCTGGCTTATGGATATAATTGTACTTCGATTCACAAGTTTTCGTTCATTGATAAACTCGCCTTAGGTCCTGTTTGGTTCGCAGAATTTCAGAAACATAGGAATAAGATAGAAATGCTTATTTGAACAACACATGAATTGTATAGAGTCGTGTCTTTGGTTCGGAGGAATCGGAAAAGCATGGGGATCCTATAAACATGGTTTTAATAAAAGTCAACCCCCATAAAAAGTACAATTATGATGCTATTATGCCACTAAAGACACCGGTCTCATTTTTTGTGCTAAGAATATTTTAAAGTAGGTTTAGGTGGATTATGATGTCCCATGTTTTTCATTTAACATGTTTTTTCTTTGCTCTATTCGGTTGAACCTCCTCGAAACAGGCTTTCGCCCCGCTTTATAAATAAAGCAACCACCCACAAGCATGCAAGCATCCAGTAACAAGTTCAAAAAAAAGAAAAAACAACAAGTCCGCTGGGGCCATAGCACAAAAGCGCCCAAAGCTAAAACGAAGAGATACAACTCCGCACGGGAGTAGCTCAATGGCTGGATGACGCAGATAGAAGGCGTGCCGCCCTCATAAGTCTCTCGATCAAGCCATCCAGCCGCTCCTTGTCCCGCTGTCTACAGAGCGGATGCCACTGCTGCAAGAATGACAAAAATTTGAAAACAGAGTCAGAAGCACGCCTCAGAAAGACACGCTCGATAACCATCTTGTTACGTATAGTCCAAAGTGTCCAGTTCATCGTGGCAAACACTAACCAGAAGAGGCGCCTCCTCTTACCAGTACGGTTTGCCTGCACTTCTAGGAACTCAGCAAGGTCTTGGGCCTGCCACTCAGGCCCAAGCGCCTCAGCCAGAAAGCTCCACAAGAAGCGAGCTGCGGGGCAAGAGAAAAGAATATTGGTCCCCGACTCGGGGACCGCGCATAAGGGACGAGTACCATCCACAGGGCCAAATCGCTTGACCAACTCCACACCCGAAGGGAGGTGGTCTCGCAACAACTGCCACGTAAAGATCTTAATCTTCAGTGGCATTGGAGCCTTCCACAAGTGGGAGGTCCAAGAAAGCACGGGTCCTCTAAATAGGGCCCGGTAAGCATAACCAACCGTAAAGCATTTCGAGGGCGAGAGGGCCCAAAAGACACTATCCGGGACGTCCGAAAGAGAGTATGGAAGGGAGGCCAACAAGCTCTCCCATCGGTTGGCCTCCACCAGGCCAAAGGTGCGGCGGAACCTAATGTTCCAGCGTCTCTTATGGGCCGCGTCCACCACCATGAGCATTAGGTCAGAGCAGATAGCCATGAATCCAGCCAAAACAAGGTACTCTCTCCGTCGCCTACGGAGAAGGTGGCCCCAAGCCAGATCTCATGTTTGATGGTTTGAAGGGATCTCCAAAACTGAGAACCCTCCTTCCTTTCACAGGCCACGAGAGGACAACCACGTAGGTATTTGGCCTTCACAAGTTGAAACCAAAGTCCCCCATCCCCCCTCAGGATCCTGTTGAATACATGATTTGGCTGCTAGCTATTTTTATAAGCCAAATTAATTTGGATGTTTGTGCTTAGATTAGTAGCTGATATAAATATTTAAATCTGCTGTTTAGTTTGAAAATGCAGCTTTGGTTGTAGTCTGAAGAAGATGTTGCAAGATCATATGTTGGAGCAGGAAAAATATATGGAGCATTTACTGAATAGCAGCTACCGAGGCTACCGAAGACAAGTCCGAAGTGAATTCAGAAACAAGCTGGGCTAAGATACAGCAGCATAGGACAAGTCCTAGCATGGCTCGGTTCGATGCCAGGCTGAAGACGCACAAGAGATACTCAATCACGTACGGCAAGTGCAAAGGTTTCCTTGTTTGTTAAGATCGTGTGTATTAGCGCTGGCCGGATCGTTACAGATTAGGAATTTAAAATTCGGCTTGCATGCCAAGGAAACGTTTCGTGACCTCCTTGTACGCCCAAAGACCAGGCTACCTATATTTATAGGTATACGGCCGATTGGAAAAGCCCCAACCAATCGATACACAATAATCAATCTACTTTTTTACGTATTGTTTTTCTGTTCGTTTGTTCCTGCCGAGCCTTGGTTCGTCTAGGGTTTGGCAAATCTTTGCCGTTTTGCGCTGAAAAGCGGCCGTCTTTCCTCTCCGAAATTGAGGATTCTTTGTTGCTTTGCTCATAAAGCAATCGTTTTCGTCGTCACGAAAGTACGACGGTTATCGTGGTGTTGCGCAATTTTGCGTGGCAACACAATTGGCGACTCCGCTGGGGGACAAAGAAGAAGAAAGTAAAAACGATGAACACCGAGCCCAAGAACGGCAGCGACTTCGACCCCGACAACATCATCGCCGTCACACTTGATGATCTATCCGACGATGATCGGCGCGAGTTGGAACGGGTGCTTGAGGAAGAAAGAGCTGAGAAGATGAAACTGATGCTGGCTGGATTCCAGAAGACAAGGAACGACATCGTCAAAAAGGTAGCTACGCCGAGTCCTTCGGATCTACTCGGCGCTAAGGTAAAAAATCCAACTGATGAAATTGCTAGTCTTATTGATGCGTCCGTTGCTAGTAAATTTAGTATTGTATTTGATAAATTTGAGGAATTAAAGGATCAGCTTACTAAGGATCTTGGAATTAATTTACCTCGTCACGTTCAGTCTTCGTTGGGGCTGCAAACTGAAAAGCTAATGCCGGTGGAAAATAATAGATTACTTGACATGCCTAGCAATATTCATATGCATGGTGCATCGGCTAACGTTAGTCAGCCTTACGTTGCAAATAATAATCAAGGTGGCCGTACATATGCTAGCAGTTCGGCCAATGCTTTTATTTCAGGTGCTGTTCCTCCTATTGCTTCAACTTGGGTTGCACAAAATTACAGCAACAATAACCGAAGTGTGGTTTTAAATCCTATTTGCAGCAACCTTTTTATCAAACAGTAGCATATAATACGCCACCGCTGCAGCCTGTCGGTACCGGGGTTCCATATGGGCCGGTACCCAATTCATATTTCAGTGGACCTCCGTTGCAAACGTCACAAAATTCTTTGCCGGAATATCCACCGCGTGCTTGCGTTACACCCGCTGCTCAAACCAATTCTCCACAGCCCGCCGATAGTTTTAAGGATCAACTTGCTGGTATACTTAGAGAATTTGGTTTAGAACCTAAAGGTAGAGCACGTGCGTACCAAAAACCATACCCTGAATATTTTGACTCAACACCATATCCTCGTGGTTTTAGAATTCCAGATTTTGTTAAATTTACAGGAGAGGATGGTAGAACAACTTTTGAGCACATAGGCCAATTTTTAGCACAATGCAGTGACGTCAGCACATCGGATGTTTATAGAGTTAAACTATTTCCTTTATCTTTGTCCGGTACTGCATTTACTTGGTTTACATCGCTCGCTCCTAATTCTATTTCAACATGGGCACAACTGGAGCAAAAATTTCATGAATATTTTTATAGCGGTGAAACTGAACTTCGACTTTCGGATTTAACTATGGTTAGACAGAAACATAATGAGCATGTTCAGGATTATATTAGGAGGTTTAGAGATGTCAAAAACCGATGTTTTAGCCTAGCCATAGCCGAAAAGGATTTAGCTGATCTTGCTTTTTCGGGACTGCTAACTCATATTAAAGATAAATTAGAAGGGCAGGAGTTTTTGGATGTTAATCAAGTTTTGCAAAAGGCTTTGGCGCAAGAAAATCGGGCTAAGGAAACTAAACAATTTAGCCGATTTAAAGATAACAGGAGTAAAGATAATCATGCAGTTAATGCTTTAGATTATGATAGTGATTCGGCTAGTGAGGATGACCTAGATGTATGTGTAGCCGAATGGGTTCAAGCGCCAAAGTCAAAACCTTTTGCATGTCCTGCTTTGAAACCTACGCCTGCTAAAAGAGAAGAAATTAAGTATACTTTTGATGTTAGCAAGTGTGATAAGATTTTTGATATGTTACTGCAAGGAAAATTAATTAGGTTGAGAGAAGGTCATGTTATTCCATCTCCAGGAGAATTGGGTAGAAGAGCTTATTGCAAATATCATAATTCGTTTTCTCATTCTACTAATGATTGTAATGTGTTTCGACGACAGGTGCAATCGGCCATTAATGAAGGACGATTGACATTCACAGATGATGCTAAGATGAAACTCGATAGTGATCCTTTTCCTATTAATATGATCGAGTTTGAGAACAAGAAAATGCTTATTCGGTCACATCAGACCGAATCTGCCAAAGGGAAAAATCTGGTCATTGATAATAATGCTGCACCAAGGATGATCAAACCAAAAAATCCAGAAGTGGGAGTGTGGAAAGTCAATGGAGGAAGAAAACATGCTCCAAGAATAAAGCCGACAGTTAGCATGTTGTTGGAAAAATATACTTCACACAAGGCCAACAATGTGTTTAATCGGCTTGGAGGCGTGAAGCGTCCTAGGTCTCCTTCTGGACCTCACGGTCATGAGAGTTGGAGAAGAAATTCATATGATCAGCAGCCGTATTTTCCAATGGAGCCGGCTTATTGGGGATGTGCACCTCCTCCTATGTATCCACAATTTCCTCCATGGGGTTTTAATCCTTGGGCACCATACCCTCCAGGGCCAGCAGGTTATTTTCAGCCGGAGTGGGTTCCTTCAGGTCCTATGTATAGAAAACCATTGCATGAAAAGAGACCCCGGTTCAATCAGGAAGCTAGGCCACATGATGCAATTATATTTCGAGGGAATCGACCATCAGTACACAGTGCACATGGCAAAAATTATAATGTTGGTCGCCAGCCTACTTGGGTGCCGGTAAGGCATGCTGAACCCAAGGTTTTAAACAGTTCAGGTGATTCAGATATATCTCATGGTCCAAAACGTGCGGCAAATCGATCAGCTGAAGCTGTTGAGAGCAGTCCAGAAAGAAGGGACGATGGTGAGCTGAGAGATAGTTTTGTCCAGAAAAATGTGGACAGTACGCATGCTGCATCTTCCAACACGAATCAGAAAACTGGGTCAGCTAGTATGCATAGTGATCCAATCTTTAGAGAGAGCAGCTCACGTACATCACCTGGTTGGTCTCCAATCATTTTTGGCTCGTTTGATCAGCATGCGAATCCAAGTACTAGTGGAAGCCAAAAAGTTACAGCTGGTGGTGTATTTGACCAGCAGAGAAGTGTTTCGGCCAATGACAGTATATTTATCCCAGGGACTACAATACGTCAGCACAGGCCGAATAACATGGGAGGCAGCAGAATTAAGTCAGTCGCTCCGGGAACCAAACCAGGACCACGTTGGTGTCCGATGGGGTTAACACACACTCAAAACGACGAGTGCAGCGTTTGCGGGCGCTAGAGATCAGAAAAGAAATAGCCGAGAAAAAGCGCGATGAGTTGTTCAATCGGGAGAGACCAATGGTGCCTGCAAAAATTTGGAAGGAGAAGCGCATTTTGGCGGAGGAGAATGAAGCGGGAGATGATATAAATGACGACCTCGCCAATAACAAGACTGATGATCTTGCAAATGATATGGTTGATGATCTGAGTGATGACCCCGCGGATGACACGGTTGATGATGAGGCTGCAGAAAATAGCGATGATATACCTAGCGATATGGATATTAATATGGTGTTTGCACTACCCGCTGAATTTCGGGCACCCGAGGCTGAGGTTGCAGAGCTTGTTCTTGGTCCCAAAAATGCTACGTTTGAGAAGCCGGAGAAGCCCGAACAGCACTTGAAGCCATTATTCATCAGGGGTCACATTGATGGTAAGCCTATTGGTCGCATGCTTGTTGACGGTGGTGCTGGAGTTAATATTATGCCATTTTCGGTTTTTTCTAAATTGGGCCGAAAAGAGAGTGAATTAATGAAGACCAATATGGGACTTAGTGGGTTTTCCGGTGATATGTCTGAAGCTAAAGGTATTATTTCTATGGAGCTTACAGTAGGTAGCAAGACATTACCGACTGCATTTTTCGTTGTTGAAGTCAAAGGCCGGTATAATATTCTTTTGGGGCGCGATTGGATTCATGCAAATTGTTGTATCCCTTCCACTTTACATCAGTGTTTGATTCAGTGGGTTCATGATGATGTGGAGGTGATTGAGGCGGATAATTCGGCCTGCATTGCTTTGACAGACACGCCGGTTGATTGGCAACACGGTGAGATGCGGTGTTTGACCGGTAGGGATTTATCGGACTATGTGAAAGTGCATGTGTTGCCCCATGCGTGGTTTTGGTAATTAATGACAATCCATATGGACTAATGTTTGCATTGAGATATTCTTATAGATCTTGTCCATAGGAAAGATTGGAGTTCATGTGTTGGACTCTAGAAGCTTATAAGATGACCAAGATCTTATTCAAGGGTTTATATGAAGAATGGTCTTATATAGAGTTGAGCATATTGCAAGTATGTCTTGAAGAATAGAATTCCGTGGATATTCATGCTCATCTTCAAGACATCATCATTGATCAAGAAAGAAGAAAATATACAAAGTTGATCAAGGCTAAGTGGAAAGGATGGTTTTCAAGTGATCAACACACAAAGCTAAATGTTGTAACATGTGGGATCTTGTGATCCAATGGTATGGTAAGCAATCGTCTATATAGCTTTGTGAACTAACCCATACATGTGTGTGTGGAGTATCTATGTGGGGTTAGAGGTATTTTCCCATGGGCATGCATCAAAAGGAAGATTCCATATAGCCATGGCGGATGACGTCAAGCGGTGGTCGTCATCAAGATAATGGTCAAGTGAAGATGTTCCTAAAAGTGGCTCTCCCATATTGTGTATGGGGGAGCATTTCACAAGTCTTCACCAAGCGGAGCGCAATCAAGAAAGGTGATCCAACTTGAGGTGATCAAGATCGTCATCATCTAGCTCAAGTGGATTGCGCAAGGCAAAGGTATGACCTTGATAGGGTTTCTGTTTTACCGGTCTCATGGTGTTAGTAAGAGACCGGATTATAGGATAGATGCCACTCTTTCAAGAGGGGCTCTCGAATGAGTAACTTGATCGTATCGTTCGGAGAGAGCTCAAACCTTTGCATACTTGGCATCATCTTTCTTGGTTCTTATTTGGCTTTCCTCCATGTGTGGTTTTAGAGCTTGTCATGATCTTCAAGACAAGCTCAAGTTCATCAAAAACGGATTTCGTAAGAAAAACTTATTGCGTTTTTGGTGTTGGAGGTTTTACCGGTTGTTCTATTTTTTAGAGGTTTAACCTTTCCCCATTTGGTTTTATGATTCATTGTTGGACTATGATGTTTCTCTGCATAATCTTGAAAAGCTCGTTGTTGTGATTCCAACGAGCCAAAGATCATCAAAAACGGAGTCCGGATGCAAAAGATATTGTCGTTTTGGTGTTTGTCTTTCCTGCTGTTTTCAAGGGGGCGGTACTACCGCCCCGGTACCGCCCGAGGTACCGCCGGAGCAAACAGAAGCCTGTTTTCAGCGGCACCAAAAGTGGTAGTACCGCCGGGGCGGTAGTACCGCTACCTGGAGCCTGTTTTCTGCCCGTTTTCTTGTCCTAACTTCCTAGGGGGGCGGTAGTACCGCTGGGTCTAGCGGTAGTACCGCCCCGGCGTGAATCTGCACCCAATGGTTGGATATTTGGTGACCTATTTAAGGGGCCTTCTTCCCCAATGGTTCCCCAACCTTTCTTGCAAGTTTTGCCCTCCATTGTTGACCTCCAAAAGCTTGCTTTCTCTCAATGTTGTAACATCCCAAAAATATTATCAATATTATATTCCAAAAATGAGAGCCAACAAAAACTTTTGTTGTTTATTGTGTGTTGATTGCTTCTTGTTACTTAAGTTGTTTGTCCTTGTTGTGTGTGTTGCTTGCTCTAATGAACACTTGAAGAAAAAGTAGAAAACAAAATAAAGTTAAAGAAAGAAAAATAAACAAAGAGAAGGAAAAATAAAAGTGACAAGTTGTCACATGAATTTCTTCAAGTAACAAACTCAATTAATTTCAAACCAAAGTCAGTGGAGTTGTAATGTAAACACTCCCATTTTGATTCTTACTACTTTCCCTCTTCAATGCTATTTTTAAAACTAATTTTAAAATTGTAAAGTAAAATCAATTTGAAATAAATCAATTTACCAAATTCAAAACCCTATGAAAGAAAATGATGCAAAACATTTTATTTTGCAAAGCCAATTTTTGTGGAGCTTCTACATGTTATGGGGAGGCCCCACAATTATTTGCAAATTTTTCTAAAATGTTTAAGTGCCCCAATTAAATCCCAGAAAAGCTTCTGGATATTAAAAAGAAACTGGAAAATAAAAGAAAAGAAGAAGCAGGGGGCTTTCTGCAAAATGTCGTCGACTTCAACCCCGACGACCATCGCCGTGTCGCCGCGACCGTGCTCGCCGTTTCCGCGCTCCCCAGGCCCCCCCTGGCCGCGCTCTCCCTCGCTCCCGTGCCTCTGCAGCCGCGGCGCCGCAGAGGAGAGCAGTTACGCCGTCCCTCGCCTCGATTCCACTCCAGCGTCGCCGTGGCGAGCTCGCCGTCGTCGACCCAAATTGGCCCAGCTCGCTGCTCCCCGACACGCCGCGCTTGGCCGAGACCTTCTAGAACATGTCCGGACCCCGGTGAACGCCTAGTCTCCACGTCCCTCGCACCGCCGCGTCGGATTGGGGAGAAATATCTCCGCCGTGCGCCATGGACGTCGCCGTGCACTCCGTCCACGATGCGCCCCCCCGTGCTATATAAACCACCCCAAGCCTCTCTGGAACACCACACCACCCCACTCCCTCACTGCCCCCTCTCGATTCGCCGTGACCGCCAGGAGGGCGTGCTGTGCCGTAGCCACTGCCGCCGTCGAGGTCCGTCGTGGCCACAGCGCCTCGCTGCCCATTCTTCCCTCTGACCCCTCTACGCTGTTGCCTGAGCTCACCGCACTCACCCCATCCCTTTTCCCCTTTGATTAGTGCCCAGACGCGGCCGTGGAACCTCGCCGGAGTTGCTGTCCGTGGCCAAGGAAGACGGAGACCTCGCCGCCGACGAACCACTCCGTCCCAGCAAGCAGGACTCGGCCAGAAGCTTCCACCTCGCCACCGCCGTCGATTCGCATCACCACCTCGACCTCCCGAGCCCTCTAGGTGAGGTTTTGCCCAACCTCGCCGTCGCCGGAGCCACGGCGCCGCCCAGAAATGGTCGTCGCCGATGGTTTCGTTGCGGGCCGTTGGATCTCCATCCAACGGTAGCGTACCGCTTCGATTAGAAAAGAAAGAGAGAGAGAGACTGACGGGCGGGCCCCGCTCGTCAGGTTTTTAATCATTTTCCCGCGCGCGCTGTGTCGCTGCCATGTAGGCCCCACTGTCAGGTTTTAACATTATCCACTAGTTGATTATTTCGAATTTCTAGTTTTATAGAAATCAGTACTGATATGAACTTTGAAATTCAATATCTCAAGATTTAGGAATCCAAATAAATCAAACTCAATTGTTCTGGAAAGCTTATCAAAATGTTTAACCAACCCAATTGGATTCATTCCATTTAATTAAATAAATAAAAAGTATTATTAAAAATACTACAGAAGGTTTAAATTCTAAACTTGTTTGTTTCTGATACTCTGTTAGTCCAAATAATTCCAAACCAATTTTGTTAGCTTAGTACTGCCTTGTAGAGCTTCCCTAATTTTGGTAGAATTAATTGTGCAGTAGTATTTGTTTAGTATAAAGTTGAAGTTAAAACCCCTCTGCACTCAAACATTTAATATGTTAATGGTTAACCCAAATGAATTAGGACCAATTTTGTTAGATCACATTTAGCCATGTTTAGTCACCCCTAAAAGGATTTAATTTTTGAAGCAATAGAATTTAAATGGTAGCCAAAACTTGATTATTAAGCTTCTGGATTCAAACAAATGTGTAGGGAGTTTAGTAACTCCAATTGAACCAAATCAAATTGTGTTGTCTTCTACACATCAGTAGCTTTCCATAGAATTTTAGTTTGTATTTTTGTGACCAACAGAACTCAAGTTATTGAATTAAACATGTTCCACAAGTTTCTGCCATAATTTGAACATAAAAATGATGTTTAATTCAATTATTTTGAAACCAAATTGTATGGTTTGATGTGTGCAGTAGCTATGTGTGATGTTCATGATTGTTGTGTTGAGATGATTGCTTGTATAGCTTAGTGATTGTTTGCATTGTTTGTTTATTAATTAGACGAGAACGTTGTCGGATATATCGAGGAAGGAGAGTTTGCTGAAATTGAAGAACAAGAGCAAGATCACTTTGCCAAGCAAGGCAAGCTATTCTCTGAGCTTGCACTACAAACATATGCATCTACTTTCATAACATGTTTTACTCTCAAAGCAAGATTTATAAAACCCATTTCAAAAATATATGGATATTATTTTGCCACCCTATGTAGTAGTTTATATAAAACTTTAGGATGGGAAACAATGTTGTTTATTCAAAACTCCTTTGAAATTTCTTGTGAGTTATGGAATGCCGAGATGTCGGTGTTGGAATGGAGAAGTGGAAAAATGGTGATGTTTATGAAAAATGCACAGTGTCCTAGTACTATGGCAACCAATCCTACCCTGTGCGACCACATTTACCATATATGGGAAAAGGCTTAGTCATGTAGTTTGCTCTTATTAGTATGGGATACCTCATCAACGGAGATGACTCCGTTATGCATGAGGGGATGGTCCGAGGATCTACCCCCTGACCCGGGTCCTCACACAAGTTGGTGGGGAGGATAGAAGGTTCCACCATAAACCGCCGGACAAAACTATGAGTCCTCACACTTAGGGTTTCTGACGGGAAACTGGACTGGGTGTCGATGGAAAGTGTCATATGGGAAGGATCCTATACTAGCATGAGCAAATAAGAGGCTATGGCCGGCGGCTTACTTCGCATACACCTGGTATGGCGAGACGTGGCAGACACGATGAGTTGCCGGATGGATGTGGGTTAAAAGCGTGCTACCTCTGCAGAGTGTTAAAAACTATTCGAATAGCCGAGTCCTCGGATATGGACAATTGGGAGACTGTCCTAAGACCTTGTGCAAGTTTTTAAAAGACTTTGAGTTTTAAAAGAAAAATGAAGTGGAGAATGTTTCCTACACCTATACCAACGGATCGGTATGAGGTGGTTGGATGAAAGTGGACCATGACGGGCTATGGTCGGAAAAAGGAGGAGTTTTGGAAAAAAAAAAATGGTGACTTCTTTAAAGATAGTTATAAAACTCTTCTTACCTTTTTCAATAAAGATATAGAGATGTTTTAAATAATAAAAGTTGTCAACTAAAATAAAACTGTGCATACTCATGTTGGGGTAGTTTGCGAGTACATTCAAATGTACTCATATTGGTTTCGTCCCTGGCTATTGTCCTAGCCAGACTACGAGGAGGACACTACGCGAGCAGGATATGGCGACTTCTACGCCAACTAAGGATCTCCACAAGTCAGCTGCCTGTCGGGTTGTCATCGTTAGAATATGATGTCTACTACGCCGTAGCTTCCGCTGATATTTTGGTTTGGCCCATGAAGGCACCTATGTAAGAACTTGGTCTAAATGACCATTTATGTAAGACTTTTATTCGGTACTGTAATGGATGTAAACTTTGGTATCCAATTCGGATTATGTGCAACGACAGACTGATCACGGGATCGTTGTGTTAAGCATAATCGGGTATTTCGGACAGCTAGTCCGGGGTCCCCACAGACTTGGTATCAGAGCCATCCTGACTTTAGGAAACCTTAGTTAGCATGGTCGTTTGTCAAATGTTACAAAAGATGAATTTCTAAAAAGAAAGGAATGAAGTATTTTCGAAAATGCTTATCTCCAATCCTCTTACTTATGCAAAATTTTACTCTCATTAAATATTACATTTTCCTTGTATCCCTAAAATTTTGCACACCTCTCATTAAGCTTAAAATTTGACTCACTTGTTGCCCTACTATATTAAAATTTTGATATACTTGTCACCTAACTAACTTAAAATTTTGCTTAAAAATGTAGATGGCACTCCATTGGACCGAGTTCGTTCAGCTGGAGAAGGACAGCAAGCTGACGTTTGAGAGGGACTTGTTCGAGTTGACCAAGCTGTTAGGTCGCCCCGCTCCAGAGTTTGAGGGAGCTCAGATTGATGTTCACGGTGTCGGAAGGCTGAGCTGGCTCATCAGGTCGTCAGTTCGCAGGAACATCAAGTCTCCCAGTTCCAGGACGCTCATCTTCACCACCAAGGAGGCCACCTGGGTTGATGGTCTCTGTACTGCTACACAGAGGATGCTAGCCCGACTTTGTGAGGAGCACAAGGCGGAGTTAGTAGACTCCCGTTTCCGGTTCTACGGGAGGCGCAACTGCGATGGACACCCTACTCCTTCACCTTACCACCCGATGTTTGGGAGCTACATCATGGACATGGAGATCTTACTTCAGTGCACTCAGGATGATCTGTTGCGCACTAGGATTCAGCTCCACTTTGACCGCGAGTCGCTCGTTGAGCTTCGCGAGAACGAGATGAAGCTGATGGTGGAGAAGGTTGCTCTTCTCAGGAAGAGGGCCCAGCTGAGGAAGACTATCGTGAAGCTCCGCACGAAGGTGGCAGAGCAGGACGGGCTGATTGAGGATCTAGAGCACCATACTGACGAGATGGAGGAGGAGGGCGAGGATCTCCGCAAGGAGAACGACGCTTTCCTCAGTGACGATGATGACTTCGTGGAGGAGATGGACTGTGAGGAGGATGATGAGGAGGAGGAGCCACTCGAGCAGTTCTCGAGGACGAGGAGGAGGATCCCGAGGAGCCACCTACCAGTCAGATGCTGACGTGTTAGAGCTGGAGGTTCCACCTCAGTAGGCGAGTGACTTGATCACTACCGCAGGATTAGGTTGACCCCTATAGCTAGTCGAGTCGTAGTAGTGGTTCTTTTGGAAACCAGATGTTATGTATCTAGATGTAAGGTGATGTTGTAAGCTTGATGTTGTAAGCTTGTTGTTGATGTGAACTCTTGATGTGATGTTGTGAAATATAAGTATGTTTGTCTTGTTTAAATCTGTGTGAAATATTTTCATATAAACCTTAAATTAATCAACCACTTGCGAGATCGTCTTTTCCCTTAGTCGAACTTTTCTTGCCTTGCCTCTTATACCCGGTGTGCTTCAGGATGCCGCCCCGTCGCGACAATACGGAGGATCAGGATCAGCACCACCACCACCGGACCCAACCCCCGCCCAACTTCTCGCGCTTATCATGGAGGAACGTGAAAATGCCCGGCAGAGCGCCAGGCTCATCTCGTTGCCCTGCAACAACTCGCAGCCGCCTATAACAACAACAACAATAACAACAACAACAACAATGGTGGTAATGGCAATGGCAATGAGAACCAGCGATCCACCTTAGGCGATTTTCAGAAGACCAACCCACCCACCTACTCCAAGGGACTTCACCCACTAGAAGCCGATGATTGGCTTCGCACCATCGACAATAATCTTGAAGTTGCTGCTGTGGGAGAAAATGAGAAAGTGCTGTATGCAACCCACTATCTCGCTGGACCTGCAAGAGCTTGGTGGGAAACTACCAAGACTCTCCAGCCAGCTGGTCATGTCATCAACTGGGCTGAGTTCCAGGAGAAGTTCCGCAAGAAGCATATTCCACGGACTTATTGAGAGGAAGAAGGATGAGTTCCGCAAACTGAGGCAGGGAAGTAGAGATGTGGTCGGTTATCTGGATGAGTTTACCGACTTATCTCGGTATGCTCCTGATGACACCGACAAAGAAGAGAAGAAGATGGAGCGTTTCATGAGTGGACTCATGATGAACTTCAGTGTGCTTTGGTTATCCATGACTTCCGTGATCTGGAGTCACTTGTGGACAAAGCCATCCAGCTGGAGACCAAGCGCAAGTCTATGTATGAAGGTCGCAAGAGGAGGATGAATGCTCAGGAAGGTTCGAGCAGCCAGAAACCTCGTATCTTTCAGCAGAACACCAGGCCTGCCTATCGTCCACCCCAAGCTCCACGCCCCAATTACCCTAACCGCCCAAACAACTTCAACCGCCCCAATGACAATAACCGTCCCGGAGGAAACTTCAACAACTTCACCCGCAATCCCAATGTGATCTGCTTTGAATGCGGCAACAAGGGTCACTACTCCAAAGAATGTCCCAATCCCAAGAGGAATGTCCAGCGCCCCAATGCGCCGGCACAGAACAATGGTCAAGGCCGCAATGGAAATGGAAATGGCAAGAATGCCGCACCCGCGGAAATGCTGCTGTTGCCAAGGGTCGTCTGCACCACATCAATGCTGAAGAAGCTCAGGATGCTCCGGATGTTGTGCTGGGTACGTTCCTTGTCAACTCAGTACCTGCAACTGTTCTGTTTGATTCTGGTGCTACCCATTCATTTGTTACCCAAGAATTTGTTGCTAAGGGAGGTTTAGTTGAGAGCCTCTTACCCAAACCCATGGTCATCCAAATCCCAGAATCCACCGTAGAGACCAAGATGTTTTGCTCCGATGTACCCCTTGAGATCAAAGGAGAAAAGTTTCCAGTTAACTTAATTGTTCTGGGAACCCAAGGCATCGATGTTATACTCGGTATGAATTGGTTAGCCAAGTACCATGGTCGAATTGACTGTGCTAGAAGAGCTGTATCCATCACCACCGACAAAGAAGTAGAAGTGGAGTATGTGTCTGAAACTAGTCAATCTCACCCAGGCTGCCATGAGAGCATAGCTCGACCTGCCCTAGATGAGATCCGTGTTGTTCACCTGTTCAAGGATGTTTTCCCAGAAGAATTGCCTGGTATGCCGCCAGACCGGGAAATTGAGTTCATAATTGAGCTTATCCCAGGAACCCCCCTATATCCCAAAGACCTTATCGGATGAATCCGGAAGAGCTGGTTGAGTTGAAGAAGCAATTGGCAGATATGCTCAGCAAAGGACTTGTTCGCCCAAGCGCTTCACCTTGGGGATCACCCATTATATTTGTGGACAAGAGAGACGGTACCACACGCCTGTGTGTGGATTATCGCAAGCTGAATGACGTGACCATTAAAAATAAGTATCCTCTTCCCAAGATCGAGGATCTGTTCGATCAAATGAACGGAGCCCGAGTCTTTTCCAAGATCGATCTTCGGACAGGATACCATCAGTTGAAGATCCGAGAGACAGACATTCCCAAGACCGCCTTCACCACTCGTTACGGTTTGTTTGAATACACCGTGATGTCTTTTGGTCTGACCAATGCCCCAGCCTATTTCATGAATCTCATGAACAAGATTTTCATGGAGTACCTCGACAAGTTCGTGGTAGTTTTCCTTGATGACATCCTTATTTATTCCAAGACCGAAGAAGAGCATGCTGAACACCTGCGTCTAGTTTTGGAGACCTCCGAGAGCACCAGCTGTATGCCAAGCTTAGCAAGTGTGAGTTTTGGCTCAGTGAAGTGGCATTTCTCGGACATGTTGTGTCTGCCGGAGGAATTTCTGTTGACCCGAGAAGATCAAGCCATTTGACTGGTTATCCCCAACCAATGTTTTTGAAATCCGAAGCTTTCTCGGACTTGCCGGTTATTACCGCAAGTTCGTTGAAGGATTTTCCAGTATAGCCAAACCCATGACCCAACTGTTGAAGAAGGACAAGAAATTTGAATGGACTCAGAAGTGTGAGGATAGTTTCCAAGAACTGAAGAAGAGACTAACCTCAGCCCCAATCCTGATCATGCCAGACGTCACCCAGAGTTTCGACGTGTATTGCGATGCATCACGCCTCGGACTTGGTTGCGTTCTGATGCAAGAAGGCAAAGTTGTGTCGTACTGTCCCGGCAGTTGCGACCGCATGAAGAGAATTACCCAACCCATGACTTGGAGTTAGCTGCTGTTGTTCTTGCTCAAAACGTGGCGTCCCTATCTTGCGGGACATCGCTGCGAGGTCTATACAGATCACAAAAGCTTGAAGTATATTTTCACCCAGAAAGATCTGAACCTGCGACAGAGGAGATGGATGGAATTAATCAAGGATTATGATATTGGAATCCATTATCACCCTGGAAAGGCTAATGTAGTTGCCGATGCCCTTAGTCGCAAACCTTGCACCCTGAATGCCCTGATCCAAGCCGAACAGCCAGCCTTGTTCAAAGAGTTCCAAGATTTTGGACTAGAGCTTGTTAGCCATGGTTATCTCGCCAATTAGAGTTAACCCCAACCCTGATGGATCAAATCAAAGAAGCCCAGAAAGGTCATGAAAGCATAGAGGGAATTAGGAAGAAGATTTCCCTCGGCAAAGCACCCGGTTTTACCGAAGATGCTGAAGGAGTGCTGAAATTCAATGACCGTATCTGTGTGCCCAATGTCACGGAACTTAAGGAGTTAATCCTGAAGGAGGCCCATGAGACCCCTTATTCAATCCACCCCGGCGGAACCAAAATGTACCAAGACCTTCGAGAAAGATTTTGGTGGCATGGAATGAAGCGAGAGATTGGTTCATTCGTAGCCAAGTGTGACATCTGCCAGCGAGTTAAGGCTGAACATCAGCGACCCGCTGGATTGCTTCAACCTTTGAAAATTCCCGAGTGGAAGTGGGATGAGATTGGAATGGATTTTATTACCGGACTTCCAAGATCCAACCGAGGCCATGATTCAATCTGGGTCATCGTTGATCGACTGACCAAGGTTGCCCACTTTGTTCCTGTCAAGACCACTCATACCGGAGCTCAGTTAGCAGACCTGTATATTTCCAGAATAGTGAGCCTGCATGGTGTGCCTAAGAAGATTGTATCTGATAGAGGCACGCAATTCACCTCAAGATTCTGGAAATCCCTTCATGAAGCCCTCGGAACCAAGTTAGCATTTAGCACAGCTTATCATCCCCAGACCGATGGCCAAACTGAGCGAGTGAACCAGATATTGGAGGACATGCTTCGCGCATGTGTTCTATCCTATGGTTCCAAGTGGGAAGATTGTCTTCCGTTTGCAGAGTTCTCGTACAACAACAGTTATCAGTCTAGTCTGCAAATGGCCCCTTTTGAAGCCCTTTACGGCAAGAAGTGTCGTACACCCCTGAATTGGTCCGATACCGGAGAAGCAAATTGTTCGGACCAGATACCCTCCGTGAAGCTGAAGAGCAAGTTCAGCTTATTCGTGAACGCCTCAAAACTGCCCAATCCCGTCAGAAGAGTTACGCTGACACCAAGCGCCGTGACCTCACCTTCAACGTCGGAGATTATGTTTATCTCCGAGTGACACCCCTCAAGGAATGCAGCGTTTCCATGTCAAAGGAAAATTAGCGCCAAGGTATATTGGACCCTTCAAGGTCATTGCTCGTCGAGGAGAAGTATCCTATCAGCTGGAGTTACCCCAGGAGTTAGGAGATTATCATGATGTCTTCCACATTTCCTTGCTCCGGAAGTGTCTTGAAGTTCCTGACCAGCCTGATGTTTTCAAAAACATCGACCACCTCTCCATCGACCTGAACCAAGACCTGACTATCGTGAGAGACCCCTCAAAATTCTCGAAGAAGATGTTCGTGTTACCCGAAGACGTGCGATCAAGTTTTACAAAGTCCAGTGGACTAACCACTCTGAAGAAGAAGCAACTTGGGAACGCGAAGATTATCTTCGAAGCGAATTCCCAGACCTCCTTAAAACCCAAGCCTAGCAAATCTCGGGACGAGATTTATTTTAAGGGGGGAAGGATTGTAACATCCCAAAATATTATCAATATTATATTCCAAAAATGAGAGCCAACAAAAACTTTTGTTGTTTATTGTGTGTTGATTGCTTCTTGTTACTTAAGTTGTTTGTCTTGTTGTGTGTGTTGCTTGCTCTAATGAACACTTGAAGAAAAAGTAGAAAACAAAATAAAAATAAAATAAAGAAGAAAAATAAAAGTGACAAGTTGTCACATGAAATTCTTCAAGTGACAAACTCAATTAATTTCAAACCAAAGTCAGTGGAGTTGTAATGTAAACACTCCCATTTTGATTCTTACTACTTTCCCTCTTCAATGCTATTTTTAAAACTAATTTTAAAATTGTAAAGTAAAATCAATTGAAATAAATCAAATTACCAAATTCAAAACCCTATGAAAGAAAATGATGCAAAACATTTTATTTTGCAAAGCCAATTTTTGTGGAGCTTCTACATGTTATGGGGAGGCCCCACAATTATTTGCAAATTTTTCTAAAATGTTTAAGTGCCCCAATTAAATCCCAGAAAAGCTTCTGGATATTAAAAAGAAACTGGAAAATAAAAGAAAAGAAGAAGCAGGGGGCTTTCTGCAAAATGTCGTCGACTTCAACCCCGACGACCATCGCCGTGTCGCCGCGACCGTGCTCGCCGTTTCCGCGCTCCCCAGGCCCCCCTGGCCGCGCTCTCCCTCGCTCCCGTGCCTCTGCAGCCGCGGCGCCGCAGAGGAGAGCAGTTACGCCGTCCCTCGCCTCGATTCCACTCCAGCGTCGCCGTGGCGAGCTCGCCGTCGTCGACCCAAATTGGCCCAGCTCGCTGCTCCCCGACACGCCGCGCTTGGCCGAGACCTTCTAGAACATGTCCGGACCCCGGTGAACGCCTAGTCTCCACGTCCCTCGCACCGCCGCGTCGGATTGGGGAGAAATATCTCCGCCGTGCGCCATGGACGTCGCCGTGCACTCCGTCCACGATGCGCCGCCCCGCGCTATATAAACCACCCCAAGCCTCTCTGGAACACCACACCACCCCACTCCCTCACTGCCCCCTCTCGATTCGCCGTGCACCGCCAGGAGGGCGTGCTGTGCCGTAGCCACTGCCGCCGTCGAGGTCCGTCGTGGCCGCAGCGCCTCGCTGCCCATTCTTCCCTCTGACCCCTCTACCTGTTCCTAGCTCACCGCACTCACCCCATCCCTTTTCCCCTTTGATTAGTGCCCAGACGCGGCCGTGGAACCTCGCCGGAGTTGCTGTCCGTGGCCAAGGAAGACGGAGACCTCGCCGCCGACGAACCACTCCGTCCCAGCAAGCAGGACTCGGCCAGAAGCTTCCACCTCGCCACCGCCGTCGATTCGCATCACCACCTCGACCTCCCGAGCCCTCTAGGTGAGGTTTTGCCCAACCTCGCCGTCGCCGGAGCCACGGCGCCGCCCAGAAATGGTCGTCGCCGATGGTTTCGTTGCGGGCCGTTGGATCTCCATCCAACGGTAGCGTACCGCTTCGATTAGAAAAGAAAGAGAGAGAGAGACTGACGGGCGGGCCCCGCTCGTCAGGTTTTTAATCATTTTCCCGCGCGCGCTGTGTCGCTGCCATGTAGGCCCCACTGTCAGAGTTTTCAACATTATCCACTTGATTATTTCGAATTTCTAGTTTATAGAAATCAGTACTGATATGAACTTTGAAATTCAATATCTCAAGATTTAGGAATCCAAATAAATCAAACTCAATTGTTCTGGAAAGCTTATCAAAATTTTAACCAACCCAATTGGATTCATTCCATTTAATTAAAAAATAAAAAGTATTATTAAAAATACTACAGAAGGTTTAAATTCTAAACTTGTTTGTTTCTGATACTCTGTTAGTCCAAATAATTCCAAACCAATTTTGTTAGCTTAGTACTGCCTGTAAGCTTCCCTAATTTTGGTAGAATTAATTGTGCAGTAGTATTTGTTTAGTATAAAGTTGAAATTAAACCCCTCTGCACTCAAACATTTAATATGTTAAATGGTTAACCCAAATGAATTAGGACCAATTTTGTTAGATCACATTTAGCCATGTTTAGTCACCCCTAAAAGGATTTAATTTTTGAAGCAATAGAATTTAAATGGTAGCCAAAACTTGATTAATAAGCTTCTGGATTCAAACAAATGTGTAGGGAGTTTAGTAACTCCAATTGAACCAAATCAAATTGTGTTGTCTTCTACACATCAGTAGCTTTCCATAGAATTTTAGTTTGTATTTTTGTGACCAACAGAACTCAAGTTATTGAATTAAACATGTTCCACAAGTTTCTGCCATAATTTGAACATAAACAATGATGTTTAATTCAATTATTTTGAAACCAAATTGTATGGTTTATGTGTGCAGTAGCTATGTGTGATGTTCATGATTGTTGTGTTGAGATGATTGCTTGTATAGCTTAGTGATTGTTTGCATTGTTTGTTTATTAATTAGACGAGAACGTTGTCGGATATATCGAGGAAGGAGAGTTTGCTGAAATTGAAGAACAAGAGCAAGATCACTTTGCCAAGCAAGGCAAGCTATTCTCTGAGCTTGCACTACAAACATATGCATCTACTTTCATAACATGTTTTACTCTCAAAGCAAGATTTATAAAACCCATTTCAAAAATATATGGATATTATTTTGCCACCCTATGTAGTAGTTTATATAAAACTTTAGGATGGGAAACAATGTTGTTATTCAAAACTCCTTTGAAATTTCTTGTGTGGTTATGGAATGCCGAGATGTCGGTGTTGGAATGGAGAAGTGGAAAAATGGTGATGTTTATGAAAAATGCACAGTGTCCTAGTACTATGGCAACCAATCCTACCCTGTGCGACCACATTTACCATATATGGGAAAAGGCTTAGTCATGTAGTTTGCTCTTATTAGTATGGGATACCTCATCAACGGAGATGACTCCGTTATGCATGAGGGGATGGTCCGAGGATCTACCCCCTGACCCGGGTCCTCACACAAGTTGGTGGGGAGGATAGAAGGTTCCACCATAAACCGCCGGACAAAACTATGAGTCCTCACACTTAGGGTTTCTGACGGAAACTGGACTGGGTGTTGATGGAAAGTGTCATATGGGAAGGATCCTATACTAGCATGAGCAAATAAGAGGCTATGGCCGGCGGCTTACTTCGCATACACCTGGTATGGCGAGACGTGGCAGACACGATGAGTTGCCGGATGGATGTGGGTTAAAAGCGTGCTACCTCTGCAGAGTGTTAAAAACTATTCGAATAGCCGAGTCCTCGGATATGGACAATTGGGAGACTGTCCTAAGACCTTGTGCAAGTTTTTAAAAGACTTTGAGTTTTAAAAAGAAAAATGAAGTGGAGAATGTTTCCTACACCTATACCAACGGATCGGTATGAGGTGGTTGGATGAAAGTGGACCATGACGGGCTATGGTCGGAAAAAGGAGGAGTTTTGGAGAAACAGACAAAAATGGTGACTTCTTTAAAGATAGTTATAAAACTCTTCTTACCTTTTTCAATAAAGATATAGAGATGTTTTAAATAAATAAAAGTTGTCAAATAAAATAAAACTAGTGCATACTCATGTTGGGGTAGTTTGCGAGTACATTCAAATGTACTCATATTGGTTTCGTCCCTGGCTATTGTCCTAGCCAGACTACGAGGAGGAACACTACGCAGAGCAGGAATATGGCGACTTCTACGCCAACTAAGGATCTCCACAAGTCAGCTGCCTGTCGGGTTGTCATCGTTAGAATATGATGTCTACTACGCCGTAGCTTCCGCTGATATTTTGGTTTGGCCCTTGAAGGCACCTATGTAAGAACTTGGTCTAAATGACCATTTATGTAAGACTCTTTATTCGGTACTGTAATGGATGTAAACTTTGGTATCCAATTCGGATTATGTGCAACGACAGACTGATCACGGGATCGTTGTGTTAAGCATAATCGGGTATTTCGGACAGCTAGTCTGGGGTCCCCACAAATCCCTCCAATGATTCTTGCTCATTCTTGAGGGAAACAAGAGAGGAGATCTAGATCTACATCTCCACCAATCAATCTCTCCTCTAAGTGAGGGGAGCATATTGGATCTAGATCTTGGGATTCATTTGTTGCTTCCTTGCTCTTCCTCTCATCTTCCTCCATAGCATTAGTTGCTTTGGTGGGATTTGAGAGTGAATTGCTTTGAGCACTTCTTGTGTTCTTGCCATTGCAGTAGGTGCATCGGTTTGAGTTCTCCACGGTGATTTGTGGAGTTGAAATTTGAGAAGCTCATTACTCTTTGTGGTTCTCGTTGCCTCGTGGGTTAGTTGTAACCCTAGGAGGCCTTTGTGAGTTTCGGAGCTTTATCTTGTTGCTAAGCTCCGGGACATTGTTGGGAGGCTCCAACTCATTGTGGAGTTCCTCAACCTTGGTGTATCGGTTTGGTCAACGCCTTCAAGTCGACCTCATAGTGGAACGAGCCAATCCCTCACGGGTGAAGCTCACGGAGAATAGGGTGAGCACATCGGTGCTATTGGAGTGCCTAGGAGGCTCCACACCCCTCCAACGTAGACGTACTTCCATTGGGAAGGAACTACGGGAAACATCTCCTCGTGTCCACTTTGCGGTTACTTCTATACCCAAACCTTTACTTATGCATTTACCTTTGTGATAGCCATCGAGCTTGAAGTTATCTATATTGCTATCCTTAGTTGTTAATCTTGCTTAGCATAAGTTGTTGGTGCACATAGGTGAACCTAGCTTGTTTAGGTTTTGTGCTTGATAAATTAAACGCTAGTTTTATTCCGCATTTATTCAAGCCTAAACCGTAATTATTTTAAAACGCCTATTCACCCCCCCTCTAGGCGACATCCTCGTTCTTTCAATTGGTATCAGAGCCAGGCTCTCTATATTCGGCTTCACCGCCTTGAGAGTAAAGATGTCGTTTAGAGATTTAGCAAATGATCCCACTTTCATATTCGATGGCACAAATTATGATGTTTGGAAAATTCGCATGCTTAATCTTTTTCGGATGTATGGCCCAAAAATGGAGAGAATCGTAGATATGGATTTTCCTCCTCCAAAGGATCTCCAAAAGTTATCTTTAGAGGATGAGGAAAACTCTTATCTCAATTCTCTAGTATCTCATGCTATTGTTTGTGTTTTGAGCAATGTAGTTCTTGAGTCAATCACGCCGTTTCGGAATGCTCATGATTATGGACAAAGCTTCAAACAAATATGATGTGTCCAATATTATTGTGGATGATAGTTCTCCCTCCACTTCCGGGAATAATGAGTTCTCAACTCCCTCAACTTCACCAACATGTGGTAAGCCACAACCTAATGAGATTGTGAGTAGTGGTAGGCTTTGCAACAATGGTAGTAAACTTACCATTGATGATTCTTTACCTCAACATTGTTGCAATGATCTACCTTTGGACTTAAACACATCTAGCACCATACATGCTTTACATGCTTGTGTTGATAGTCCTTGCATATCTTGTCAAAATTGCTCGTCTATATCTCATGATGATATGCTTGCTTTATCTTGTTGCCATACTACAAATGCGTGTGTTTCCTCTATTCCGTTGGTCACTAACATTGTAGAGGAAACCCAACTTCCTATGGAACAAGATGTGTACTTGAGTGGTGCCTCAAGTAATGTTTCATCTTCATCGACCATCTTTTGCCTTATGGCTAAGGAGTCAAAGGTATCTCCTACTTTGAACCCCATTAAATCTAAAGATGATGATAATAATGAAGAGAATGATATTGTTGATTCTCTAAATAAGAAAGGTGAAATTGTCTTTCTTGCTTTGAGTAAAGATAAAAATGCTCGCTCTAACTTCATGGAAATCATGGCTAATGCTATTGAGGTCAATAAACTTATTTATGAGCATGAGGACACCATTGTGTAAATGGAAGGTCGTGAGCAAGGCTACACCGATGAGATCGGGGATCTTTCTATTGCTCTTAATGAAGAGCAAGAGCGTAGAAGGATCCTTGAGGAAAAACTTTGTACTCTTGAGGAATCTTATAGTTTAGACTTTTCTAAATTAAGAGAAGATCATGCTCTTGCTCTTTCTAATGTCCTCAAATCTAAAAATGATGATGCTTGTGCTACTAACTCTACTTATTGTGAAGCATCCATATTAAAGGAGAATGTTGAGCTAAGGGTTCAACTTAAGTTGCTAACAAGCAATTATAGGAAATTGGAAGAAAGTCATGAAAAGCTCTCGAGCTCTCATAATGATCTTCTAGTCTCCCATGATCGGCTAAAGTTAGCTCATGAGGCTACTTCAACTAAGGTAACATCTTGTGAGCCTCATGTGGACAATGGCACAACTTCTACTCGAAATGTTATATTGTCTTGTGCTAGTCCTAGTAGTTCATCCACTCATGATATTGTTACACCTTGTGATGAATTGCTTCCCTTGCCTTGTCGCTCTAACAATGAAGCTTCTACTTCCTCTAGTACTTGTGTTGTTACTAACCATGTAGAGGAGATAAACGAGCTCAAGGCCCAAGTCACTTCTTTGAAGAAAGACTTGGAAAAGCGTCATGTTGGGAAGTCGGCACTTGACAATATGTTGAGTGTGCAAAAATCTCCCAATGACAAGAGTGGACTTGGATTCAACTCCGATGTTAAGAAGAAGTCCAACATTAAGAAGAAGCACAAGACCATCAAGAAGAAGGGCCAAGAACAAGTAAAAGATTCGGCCAAGATTGTTTGCTTCAACTGCAAGATTGAAGGGCATCATGTGAGATCTTGCCCAATGAAGAAGAAGCATTTAAGTGAGAAGCAACAAGGGAAGCGGCCTCTAGTTCATACTCAAGTATCCAACGTTGAAGAAATGCCACTTCCCAAGGAGAATCAAGCTAAAGCTTCTCAAGTTGAGAAATCAACTAAGAAGAAAGGTGGAAGTAGATGTTGCTACCTATGCCGCGAGAAGGGACATCTTGCTTCTTCATGCACTAACGGTACCTTATCCAACCCAATCATAATTGATGATGTTTACTTTCTTGAGAAGGATAAGGTTGGCAATGTGTTTACCAAATTTGTTGGTACTCAAAGTGGTGTTAAGAAAAGAACCATTTGGGTGGCCAAGCCTATTGTGACTAACCTCTTAGGACCCAACTTTGTTGGGGACCAACAAGCTAAAACTTGATCAATAGGTGTTGATGGAGGGCTTTGGAGACTTGGCCACATTATGAAGAATTAAGGGATCTTCATCAATCATATCTCTCAAGCCAAGTCATTTGGATTTTCATATCTCTATCTTATATCCAACGTGCCTCCTTGCGGTAACGTGTATTTAAATTATATATACATTGAAAGTTGCTTGCCCCTTGCACGTGTTTGGTTTTGTACCTTGCATGTGTTTGACTATGATGTGCCTACCACTTACCTATCTTGAGTAATCTAGTGTGTGTATGTTGGTTTGCACATCATGGTTGTGTGTGTTTGTGTTGAGCCTTATTGCTTCTTGTTCCTATCTTGGTTGGCTCTTTTGAGAGATTAATGGACTTTCCCATTTTGGAGGAGTGATATGCTTTCGGCACGTCACAATCCTAAAAATGTGTATACATGAGGAATACCACTTAGTGTTGATATATCAATATTATCTAGTCTCTATGTGGTATGTCATGCTCATGAGAAATTCGAATTCTAAATGTCCATTAACTATCTCTATTTGGTTTTTGTTTACCTCTTGTTGAAAACAAATGGATTAGCACATTATGGGGGAGTAATAAGCATTGTGCATATTACGAACCTAGAAAATGTGAACAAGTGAGGTTTTGCCACTTAGAATTGATATTGTAAATTATCTTGTTCCTATGTGGCATGTTTCTCAAACAAGTTCCATATTTGCCTTATTTATTGCCAAGGATTAGTTTTGATCAAACTTTCTTTTGTCTTCCTTGACCTTTGGATCCGCTTGCTCTACTCATGTTGTTTTGTGCTTTCCTTAAAATAGGAAAATCCGTGATCCCATTCTTGTGCATTTACATTCAAAGTCATACTTCTAAGATAATGCACTATTCTTGGGGGAGCTATCCTATTTTGAGAAGAACACCATCCTTTAAATTAGTATTGGATCTTATTGCTTTCCTTTGAATATGAGTAGTGTTTGAATAATATATATGGAGTGTGATGATCCCATTTGTGTGCATTTTGTATTCCAATGCAAGATCATAAATAATGCACAAATCTTGGGGGAGCTATCCTATATGCTTTAGAACATTATTTATCTTCAATTGCTACTTGATCTATTTTAAATTGGTGTTTGAGCCCGATGACATGTCTCGTGGAAAGACAAACCTTTTTGTCTTGGTACTTTGTGCCATCATAGAAAGTGTAGAGGGTTTGGTCTATTTGTTGGAATCTTTCTCTCTTTGGGAGTTAGTTATCTCATTCCTTGATATATCTTTCATTTGGTATCTCTTCTTTTTGTTTCTTTCTCAATCATGTGTTGATTTGGGTTTTGATATAATTTGGACAATTCTCTTGCATGTCACACTTTGGTGTGCCTTCTTGGTATTCTTTGTATTTTGTCCAAATCGTGTCTTCCTTTGGTTCTTGAAGGTCTTGACATGCATATTTACTTCATGTATAAATTATGGCATGTTACTTTCTTTGATCCAATATATCGGGAAACTCCACCGAATCCTAAATCGGCTAAGATGTGCATGAAATTCAATTTCATATCCATATGCACATATTCATGTGGAGTTTGTCCTATGTATTGTAGTTTCCTAACTACTTCGGACCCAATATGTTTGGGGACCATTTTGTACTTGAATTGTGTTTTAGGTACTTCGGAGATGCATTGGATGCCTTGTCTCATTCATAAGGAAGGTGCTCTCACCGTGTGCTAATTTAAGCCAAGCTATGATGATCGTGATTGCTAATCTTTTACATAACAATGCCATCTCGGTAACAAGTATCTACCTCATGCATACATTTCTTGCATTCAACCTTGTGTAGGTTGCATCTTGGCATGATTTCTTTTGTCCCTTGTGATACTTGTTTCCTTCTCAAAGCATCCCAACTATCACTTTTCCCTTGTGGATATTTGTGATGCCTTTGATGCGTTTGTGTTGGAAGTCTATTTATATCCTTTAAGATAAATTTGAGCTATGTGCTATGCTTTTAAGCAAAGATCTTAATGGTGTATATATGACTTCCTCTTGGGTATCATGTTCTTCTCTTTAGTAACTATTTTGTGTGTACATGTTTCTTTGTGGATGTATATCATATGATTGTTATCTACTTAGAAATCTATACACGTGAGAAATGTTACATCGCAAATTGATATCCTATTTCCTTGGTGACCACCTCTATTATTTTTTTGGATCTTTTGGTGGCTCCGGAAAATATTTGCCCTATGAGTGCTTGCCCTATTTTATTGGATCTTGTGCACTCATTTTTGTCGGTTGTGTGTGTTGAAATGACATGCTTTGCTCCTTGCTTATCATTCCTTTGAGACTATGGTGATGCTCAATGCTCACCTATGATGTACTCTTATAAAAGGCTTTGCTATGTCACACACATCATTTGGTTGAGCCTAAATCTTTTAAATGTTCTCGCTTTTGGATATTTTGTCGGTCTTCTATTTGATGCTCAACCATATGATTGTTGCAAGTGCTATGCCTTGTTTTATACATTCTCTCTTGCACATGTTTTGTGTTTCAAAGGATTATGGGGGAGTGATGATTCCATCTTTGTGCACGTGGTACTCAAATATACAATTTCTAAATAGTACATGATATTGGGGAGCTCCTCTATTTTCTCTCGAAACATTGTTTTGTTCAAATCATAAAATCTTTTCTTCAATTGGATTTGGATTCTTTGATTGCATGTTTCATTCGTTGATACCCTTTTCACCATATCATCCTTCTGCAATCTTTGGATTCTCAATATAATTTGATCTCCCTCAATCTATTCGTCATTGAATATGTGCATTTGATTTCACTCATATCTTGAGAAATGCAAACTTTATGGGGGAGGTCTTATTATATTGACCTTCTAAAAATTTCACCCATTTCGGCAAATGGATGCCAATGGGGGAGAAGTTTAGAGGGTTTAAGGGAATTTGGTTTTATGCTTTAGTTTGTTCTTAAGCATTTGCCTTTCATGCTCTTGCATCCTTGCTCTTTGTTTTGCATGGTTGCTTAATTCCTTATATAAACCCTCGTAAAAGGGATTGCCATCAATTACCAAAATGGGGGAGATTGAAAGTGCATGTGTTGCCCCATGCGTGGTTTTGGTAATTAATGACAATCCATATGGACTAATGTTTGCATTGAGATATTCTTATAGATCTTGTCCATAGGAAAGATTGGAGTTCATGTGTTGGACTCTAGAAGCTTATAAGATGACCAAGATCTTATTCAAGGGTTTATATGAAGAATGGTCTTATATAGAGTTGAGCATATTGCAAGTATGTCTTGAAGAATAGAATTCCGTGGATATTCATGCTCATCTTCAAGACATCATCATTGATCAAGAAAGAAGAAAAGATACAAAGTTGATCAAGGCTAAGTGGAAAGGATGGTTTTCAAGTGATCAACACACAAAGCTAAATGTTGTAACATGTGGGATCTTGTGATCCAATGGTATGGTAAGCAATCGTCTATATAGCTTTGTGAACTAACCCATATACATGTGTGTGTGGAGTATCTATGTGGGGTTAGAGGTATCTTCCCATGGGCATGCATCAAAAGGAAGATTCCATATAGCCCATGGCGGATGACGTCAAGCGGTGGTCGTCATCAAGATAATGGTCAAGTGAAGATGTTCCTAAAAGTGGCTCTCCCATATTGTGTGTGGGGGAGCATTTCACAAGTCTTCACCAAGCGGAGCGCAATCAAGAAAGGTGATCCAACTTGAGGTGATCAAGATCGTCATCATCTAGCTCAAGTGGATTGCGCAAGGCAAAGGTATGACCTTGATAGGGTTTCTGTTTTACCGGTCTCATGGTGTTAGTAAGAGACCGGATTATAGGATAGATGCCACTCTTTCAAGAGGGGCTCTCGAATGAGTAACTTGATCGTATCGTTCGGAGAGAGCTCAAACCTTTGAATACTTGGCATCATCTTTCTTGGTTCTTATTTGGCTTTCCTCCATGTGTGGTTTTAGAGCTTGTCATGATCTTCAAGACAAGCTCAAGTTCATCAAAAACGGATTTCGTAAGAAAAACTTATTGCGTTTTTGGTGTTAGAGGTTTTACCGGTTGTTCTATTTTTTAGAGGTTTAACCTTTCCCCATTTGGTTTTATGATTCATTGTTGGACTATGATGTTTCTCCGCATAATCTTGAAAAGCTCGTTGTTGTGATTCCAACGAGCCAAAGATCATCAAAAACGGAGTCCGGATGCAAAAGATATTGTCGTTTTGGTGTTTGTCTTTCCTGCTGTTTTCAAGGGGGCGGTACTACCACCCCGGTACCGCCCGAGGTACCGCCGGAGCAAACAGAAGCCTGTTTTCAGCGGCACCAAAAGCGGTAGTACCGCCGGGGCGGTAGTACCGCTGCCCGGGGCGGTAGTACCGCTACCTGGAGCCTGTTTTCTGCCCGTTTTCTTGTCCTAACTTCCTAGGGGGGCGGTAGTACCGCTGGGTCTAGCGGTAGTACCGCCCCGGCGCGAATCTGCACCCAACGGTTGGATATTTGGGTGACCTATTTAAGGGGCCTTCTTCCCCAATGGTTCCCCAACCTTTCTTGCAAGTTTTGCCCTCCATTGTTGACCTCCAAAAGCTTGCTTTCTCTCAATCCCTCCAATGATTCTTGCTCATTCTTGAGGGAAACAAGAGAGGAGATCTAGATCTACATCTCCACCAATCAATCTCTCCTCTAAGTGAGGGGAGCATATTGGATCTAGATCTTGGGATTCATTTGTTGCTTCCTTGCTCTTCCTCTCATCTTCCTCCATAGCATTAGTTGCTTTGGTGGGATTTGAGAGTGAATTGCTTTGAGCACTTCTTGTGTTCTTGCCATTGCATTAGGTGCATCGGTTTGAGTTCTCCACGGTGATTCGTGGAGTTGAAATTTGAGAAGCTCATTACTCTTTGTGGTTCTCGTTGCCTCGTGGGTTAGTTGTAACCCTAGGAGGCCTTTGTGAGTTTCGGAGCTTTATCTTGTTGCTAAGCTCCGGGACATTGTTGGGAGGCTCCAACTCATTGTGGAGTTCCTCAACCTTGGTGTATCGGTTTGGTCAACGCCTTCAAGTCGACCTCATAGTGGAACGAGCTAATCCCTCACGGGTGAAGCTCACGGAGAATAGGGTGAGCACATCGGTGATATTGGAGTGCCTAGGAGGCTCCACACCCCTCCAACGTAGACGTACTTCCATTGGGAAGGAACTACGGGAAACATCTCCTCGTGTCCACTTTGCGGTTACTTCTATACCCAAACCTTTACTTATGCATTTACCTTTGTGATAGCCATCGAGCTTGAAGTTATCTATATTGCTATCCCTTAGTTGTTAATCTTGCTTAGCATAAGTTGTTGGTGCACATAGGTGAACCTAGCTTGTTTAGGTTTTGTGCTTGATAAATTAAACGCTAGTTTTATTCCGCATTTATTCAAGCCTAAACCGTAATTATTTTAAAACGCCTATTCACCCCCCCTCTAGGCGACATCCTCGTTCTTTCACTATGATTATATAAGTATTGGTAAAGATGGTTTTGTACCTATAAATGCACAACCGGCTAGCATAGCTCGGCTTAATGATTTATCTTTATAAATGACGAATAAAGAAGATAGTATTAAGTGGCTGCAACAGCGCACTGAGGAGTATCGTTCCGGTAAGAGCGATATGCATGAGGCGATTGAAGATTTTGATGATATGGAGAAGCTTGGACAGGGATTCTCATCGGCTGATCCCCTTGAAGAAATAGATATAGGTGATGGAAGCATTTCAAGGCCTACATTTATTAATGGTAATTTGATAGCCGATCAGAAAAGCAAGGTATGTGTTTTACTTAAAGAATTTGTAGATTGCTTTGCTTGGAATTATACTGAGATGCCAGGGTTGAGTAGAGATTTGGTGGAACATAGATTACCTATTAAATCTGGTTTTAGGCCGCATAAACAACCTCGTAGAAATTTTAATCCTAATATATATGACCGCATCAAAGAAGAAATTGATCGGTTATTAAAAGCTGGGTTTATTCGGCCATGTAGGTATGCAGAATGGGTTTCTAATATTGTGCCGGTTGAAAAGAAAAATACTGATAAGCTTAGAATATGTACTGATTTCAGAGATTTGAATAAGGCTACTCCGAAAGATGAGTATCCTATGCCTATTGCCGACATACTTATTAATGATGCTTCGGGACATAGAATAATTAGCTTTCTAGATGGCAATGCTGGTTATAATCAAATATTTATGGCCGAAAAGGACACGTCTAAAACTGCTTTTCGTTGCCCAGGTTTTGTCGGTTTATTTGAGTGGGTTGTCATGACTTTTGGTTTGAAGAATGCCGGCGCTACATACCAGCGTGCTATGAATTTAATTTTTCATGATCTCCTCGGCATTGTACTGGAAATATATATTGATGATGTGGTTGTTAAATCGGATGGGTTTGATCATCATTTAGCCGATTTACGTTTAGCTTTAGAAAGGATGCGCCGGTATGGGTTAAAAATGAATCCACTCAAATGTGCTTTCGGTGTGTCAGCCAGAAAGTTTTTAGGTTTCATAATTCATGAACATGGTGTAGAGATTGATCCCGCAAAAGTAGAGTCAATAAGAAAATTGCAGGAACCTACGTGTAAAAAAGATGTGCAAAAGTTGTTAGGAAAAATTAATTACTTGAGACGATTCATATCTAATCTTGCAGGCAAAATTGAATCGTTTGTTCCATTACTTCGGCTAAAGAGTGAAGCCGAATTTACTTGGGGGGCAGAACAACAGGAGGCTTTTAATAACATAAAGAAATATTTGTCGAATCCTCCTGTGTTGCGAGCACCCAAGTCCGGTGCGCTGTTCAGGTTGTACATTGCTGCAGAAGATAGAGTGATCGGCGCGGTGTTGGTGCAAGAAGACGGCGACAAGGAGTACATTATTGCATATTTAAGTCGTCGTTTGATTGACGCCGAGACTCGGGAGTGAAGTTGTCTAAAGCTCTTAATGGAAAATATTTGAAGAAGTATTATCCTAGCATGTGGCAGGAAGCTTGATGATGCTGTGGCCGATATGGTATTATTCCAAGTATCGTCCTGAGAAAATTTGGCCGATATATTTTTATAAATATCGCCCTAAGAAGAATTTGGCCGATATATTGTTTGAGATATCGCCCTAAGTAAATTTGGCCGATGTGTTCTTTGAACATCGCCCTAAGTAATGATATCGTCGGTGAAGCGACGACATCGCGCTGAGGTACAGTCATATTCTTTTTGATAAATATACTATTGTACCAAAAACAGGGGGGCATGTGTTGAATACATGATTTGGCTGCTAGCTATTTTTATAAGCCAAATTAATTTGGATGTTTGTGCTTAGATTAGTAGCTGATATAAATATTTAAATCTGCTGTTTAGTTTGAAAATGCAGCTTTGGTTGTAGTCTGAAGAAGATGTTGCAAGATCATATGTTGGAGCAGGAAAAATATATGGAGCATTTACTGAATAGCAGCTACCGAGGCTACCGAAGACAAGTCCGAAGTGAATTCAGAAACAAGCTGGGCTAAGATACAGCAGCATAGGACAAGTCCTAGCATGGCTCGGTTCGATGCCAGGCTGAAGACGTACAAGAGATACTCAATCACGTACGGCAAGTGCAAAGGTTTCCTTGTTTGTTAAGATCGTGTGTATTAGCGCTGGCCGGATCGTTACAGATTAGGAATTTAAAATTCGGCTTGCATGCCAAGGAAACGTTTCGTGACCTCCTTGTACGCCCAAAGACCAGGCTACCTATATATTATAGGTATACGGCCGATTGGAAAAGCCCCAACCAATCGATACACAATAATCAATCTACTTTTTTACGTATTGTTTTTCTGTTCGTTTGTTCCTGCCGAGCCTTGGTTCGTCTAGGGTTTGGCAAATCTTTGCCGTTTTGCGCTGAAAAGCGGCCGTCTTTCCTCTCCGAAATTGAGGATTCTTTGTTGCTTTGCTCATAAAGCAATCGTTTTCGTCGTCACGAAAGTACGACGGTTATCGTGGTGTTGCGCAATTTTGCGTGGCAACAGATCCTCCATACCCACTTCAACATTAGAGCCTCATTCATGCGACGAGAAGCCACAATACCTATGCCCCCAAGCTCCTTGGGGGCGCGAAGATCTGCCCATTTCACCATATGATACTTTTGTCGTCCGTTAGCCGCCTGCCAGAAGAAACGGGACAACTCTCTATCAAAGCTGCCATGTATTCCTTCTGGCAGTATGTATAACCCCATCATAAACATGGGGAGACTAGGGAGGCAGGAGTCAATGAGAGTGGTCTTGCTCCCCTTGGATGTAAATCTCCCCTACCACGGCGCGGCCTTCGACTTGACCCGCTCAACTAGCGGGTCCAGATCCTTTACAAGGATCCGAGTATCCCGGACTGGCATCCCCAGATAAGTCACTAGGAACGTGGCCAACCTACAGTTTAAGTTGTCCGCAATCCGTTGTTGGTCCTCAGCCGAATAACCCAAGATTACGACCTCACTTTTATCAAAGTTGATCTTGAGGCCCGACATGGCCTCAAAGCAGAGGAGAAGGAACTTGAGATTGATGATGTCAAGTTCAGATCCCTCCACCATAATCATGGTGTCATCAGCATACTGAAGATGCGTCACACCACCCCCTGGGACAAGATGTCCAACCACACCGGATATGTGGCCAGAAGTCTTAGCTCTCTCTAAGACCTCTGCAAGGATGTCAACCGCAGAGTTGAAGAGCAAGGGGGAGATAGGATCCCCCTGTCTAACCCCACATGTCGGCCTAAAATAGGGACCCACTTCCCCATTTATGTTAATGGCGGTGTTGCCACTCATAACTATCTGCATGATCCAACATATCATCCGATCATCAAACCCTTTCCGCTCCAATGCCAGGCGGACAAAGGCCCAGTCCAAGCGGTCGTATGCCTTTTGGAAATCTAGCTTAAGAAACACGCCCTTCTGGCGCTGAGACTTAACCTCATGAATGATCTCATGAAGTGCTAAAATTCCATCATGGATATACCGCCCCTTAAGGAAGGCGAACTGGTACGGGTGTGTTAGGCGTTCCATAATAGGAGCCAGCCTAGTCGCGCACACCTTAGAAAAGATCCTATGGATGACGTTGAGGACCGTGATCGGTCTAAATTGGCGGATGTTCGTGGCCCCCACTAACTTGGGGATCAAGGTCACCACACCAAAGTTAAGGCGAGACATGACCAATGTACCAATATAAAATTCTTGGAACATAGGCATGATCATTCCCTTAATATCCTCCCAGAACGTCTGGAAGAATATCACCGGAAGACCATCCGGTCCGGGGGCCTAATTCGCCTTCATCTCCATTATTGCCCTAGCCACCTATTCCGACGGGAATGGGAGGGTGAGCTCCGCATTCTCAATGTCAGAGACCCTGGCCCTCGCTGGCCAGAGGTCAGCTAACACGGTGACCCCAGAGCGGGAACCCGCCTTGAAGAGCTCCTTATAGAAGGAGTATATGTGGGAGGATATATCCCCTGGCGCCTCCAGGAGATGATCCCCTTCCCACAAGCATGGAATAGAGCACTTCCGACGACGCCCATTGGCGATCGCATGGAAGTAAGCCGTATTCGCATCACCTTTGATGATCCAGTTCTGGCGACTGCGTTATCGCCAGAAAATCTCCTCCCCTTGTAGATCTCCATAAGGGAGTCCTCAAGGGCGTACCGCTGAAGCCACTCCTCAGCGGTAAGGCCAACAGAATCTGCGGCTTCGTCCAAGGTTTGGATCTCCTCCAATAGAGAGGACTTCCTCTGTCGCAACTCAGCTCCCAGATTGGCACCCCAACCCCTCATGAATTGGCATGCCATCTGGGCACAGTGGTGCCAGACATCTACCGCATTGTAAATACGTGGAGGATGAGCATCCGCCATCGACCACTTCAGTCGTACCGCTTCCCGAAAACCTGGCTGACCAAGCCAGAAGTTCTCAAAGTGGAATCGGTTCAACCTCGGTGGTTGAGCTCCTCCTGTCGAGAGGAGGAGAGGGGTGTGATCCGAACCAATCCTAGTGAGTGCCCGAAGGGAGCAAAGTGGATAGGCAACCTCCCAGTCCACAGATACTAAGACCCTATCCAGCACACTCCGGATAGGGTCCACCCAGTTATTCGTCCAGGTGTATCTTGCTCCCACTCGTCTGATCTCTCTAAGAGCGAGATCAGCAATACAATCATTAAACATCCGCATCCGCTGAAGGTCGACGTTTGCTGAGCTCTTGTCATCCGGGGATCGAATCAGATTGAAATCCCCAGCAACAACAATCGGGGTGGAACATCTTTCCACCTTCGCTTTAAGCTCGGCAAGAAACGTCGGGGACCTACTATGATCCGCAGGGCCATAGACGATAATAACCTCCCACTCGAAGGAGGTTCACCTATGGGTGAGCAACATACTCACAAAAAATTCCCCGCGATCCATATCCTCTACCTCGAATGTATCCTCCTGAAGGAGGATACCACCCGAGTGTCCATTCGCTGGGAGCCATTGCCATGCGAACTTGTGCGTACTGAGCCCCTCCAGCTCCTGGATAGAGAAGTCTTGTCTAATCGTCTCCTGGATGGCAACGATATCCACGTCTTCTCGCCGCATGTACTCGCGCAGCTGCTTTCGTCGGCCCTCCTGCCCAAACCCCCTCATGTTCCAGTCGAATAACCTTATGGGTATATTCATTAGGAAACATTGGTGGGGGTAGTCCCCTTAAGGGGGACAGAGCGGGCCCTACCAGAGGTCGAACCAACAAGAGGAATACTCCAACCATAACAAATCGTTGTACGATATTCCTCCATTTCCTTTTGAGCGGTGTGGTGTTTCATATGGCACATGCATAAGAGTAAATGAAATAAATTTTATATTCGGTTTGGGAATAATGTATGTTGATGTTATCTGTAACTACGATTAGTACTTTAATCATCTGTCCCCCGCACCAAAACTCACTTGGGGTTGAATAGCCCCCTCATTTATGGTTTTGTGTAGTTTCACTTCTATCCCGCTGGCACTATATCATTTTCTATCCGGTTTCTTTCCTTCTCAAAACATGATTTCGTCCCGCTTTATAAATAAAACACAAATGGCCAAACTGATACATGGTCGTAAGGAAACCCTCTTACAAGCAGGTCAAAATAAACGACTACCGAGAGGGAGACCTAAATGCCACCCACTCCAAGTCGAGCAAGAAAGCCAGAGAAGCCACCACACCTATCACTAGGCAACCTAGACTACCGAACATGAATGAAACCCTGCCTCGTGAGAAGACCACGAGGCACCGTTGCACCGAACCCAACGAGTTATTGCTAGAGTGTCGCCTGCCCTCTCAATCTGGGTCATGGAGCGCAAATCCTATCAACGGATAACAAGTACCGAGAGCGATGACAACAAGGTTACGTGTTAGAGATAGGAGACCAAGGCATGCCCGATACTGCATAAGCAAATACTAGAGCTCCCTGACGACGCACCCAAGAGGGCATCAACACGCCACGCCACCGCCATTGCCAGGCACGAAGAATCAGACTAGGGTTTTACCGGAGCCTTGACACGGAGAGGGGCCCACAACTACGCCCCAAGAGGGATGCTGCACCTGGAGGTGTCGCCATCGCCGAATTGCAGAGTGTTCGTTCGGCACCTCACTCGTGTCACTTGAGGGTCGCAACCATGCAGAGGAGGAGGAAATGCATCAGCTAGCACAAGGCCTCTAGACCTAAACAAAAGGAGCAGCCACCGCCAAAGCCGCGACAATGTCAGGATCATCCACTATCCTCTCTTGTTACCCACGTAGCTAAGCCAACTGCGCAGCTTCGCCATCCGGGGCCGTCGCCCAGGATTCCATGCCCCCTGAGCAGCAACGCCGAACTCCATACGACCCGACAAGACCGAGATGAACCAATGAGCCTGGCCAAGATTTATCCGGTTTCTTTCAGGTCATCTTTGACAACAAATAGCATCATACTCGGTTTTAAAAAAGGTAACCCCTGAAAAAAATCCCTACTGTTTTAAGCTTTGCTTCATAGCTTTACACCTTGTGGCTGTATAAATCTTTGGCTTAAAACCGGTCTTGACCAAAAATATTTTCAGCCTAGATCAAACTTATGGATGTTTGAGCGAGGATAAAATTGAAACATCAGTTAATTTTTATAAAGGAGAGAGTACATCATTATTCATACCAAGGAATGACAGTGCGAAGCCGGCCGAATAAACCTCACACCGGGCGTACTCAGAAGTTTTTAAACCACGCTGTCGAGATCAGACGAAAAGAAAGGAAAGATCATTATGGCGAGTTCACTGCTCGATCGGACGTGACCGCGATGCAACATAAGTTCGTCCAGTCACCCTCGAGGCCTGATCACCGATGGAATGAATCATCACGGAAAAGCGATCAAAAGCCAGGTCGACACAGCGCGGAGAGTCACGGCCACTCGATCGCTTGCTGGATGCCAAGGATGCATCCGCATCATCTGCGCGCCACATACACACACATACGGAGTAGATGATACGGATAGAATAGTCCATGATTCCGGAGCTACCGATGGATCTCCTAGGAGTCCGTAAGATTTGTCTTTTTGGCGTCCATGTGAGCCTTCGAGTTCGATCGATTTGGCCGCACCTCCTCCTCCTTCTCCGTCACGTGGTGGGCGGCGGTGGCGCTGTCTCTCACGGGAGAGGGTTAGCTTTAGGTAGCAGCATTCATGGATAGGGTGGACGCCAAGGGAGAAAAGGGAAAGACGAGCTGCACAGCAAAAGATGAATATAAAGATCTTGCATGGCGATTGGCAAACAAAGCACACGGGAGGCTTGCTTTCCCGGGTCTGAAGAAAAGGGCGCTTGCTTTAGATCTTTCTGGAGATCTGCGGAATATTTGGTCATGTGACGCAGCTGACCTAACGAACTTAGTTACTACCGCCAACTGGTTCAGTTCAGGTTCTATAATCCCCAGGTTACTGCGAAGCTGCTGTTAAGGCAGTACATGATGATGGCAAGGACAGTAATGGGTCCGTTTGACATGGTTATGCACTGTTACAGTCCATACTTCTTGCTGGATTTCCTTCTGACGACCAACATCTGGATTATATTAATCACAAACAACGATTACAAACTACATATTCAGACTTAGGACAGTTTTCCCCATGATTGCAGAAAAAAATACACCGATATAACTTAGAAATACATCTAAATCCATCAGCAAAACCTTCTGTATCTGATTGTAGATGGTTACGTATGCATGTAATCGAAATCAACGTTTAACCTCAGCCGGATAGGAGACCTTCTCCTTTGTAGGAAAGTATTCATTCATTCATTCATTCATAGTATATATAAAAGCTGCGCAGATCGCTGCCCTATCCGCGCTCGTGCTACTGTAGATGTTACTGTTCATCTGCAGTGTTCTACAGTAGCACGATCCCGGCCGTCCGTCGACGATCGCGCGGTCATCCAGACGTGTCGACGACGGTTTTGCAAAAAAGACCTCCACGAAACGAACAAACCAACCCGCAGTCCACAACTTAACGGCAAGAAGGACCACTTTGCAATTTCAGCAAATTTGAGGACCCTTTTTGCAAAAACACCACAGCTCCTCCTCCCGCTGCTTCTCTCTCGCGCGCGACCGGAGATCACCGGCGCCGCCGACGCGGCGCGCCGCCGCTGCAGCCCTTCTCCCTCAGATCTACGGACACGCCGGGCTCCGCCGTCGTCGCCTCTTCCTCCCCGCCGAAGATCGCGTGCTGGGGCGCCTCGCCGTCGCGGGAATCGCCGCCGCCGCGTTCGGCTCCCTCCGCAGCTTCGGCGCGTCTCCGGCGCCGCTCCGGCGACCCAAATGGGGTGGCGGCACCCTAACGTCAGCGCTGACGTCATGGTGTCACACGTGTCAGATTTTTTTTTTTATCGGCGACGTCTACGCGGGCCAGAGCTCCGGATGGGCCACTAATTGGGCCGGCCTGGCTACTACGCAGCTGGGCCGGCCCTTCCTATTTCTTCCTTCTGTTTTTTTTTCCCTTTTCCCTGTTTTTCTTTTTCCTAAATTTTTTTTACAACTTTACAAACAGAAATTCCAAAATTTTCAAATTTACACTGCTTTAAAATACGGACATTTCGTATTTTCCATTCGAAATGTGAACATTCCACACAATTTTAGAGAAATTTTTTTTTTCCCCAAGCCATTACTTCCCTCTAAAATATTCGATTAATTTCTAGGTTTCAAAAATACTTTAAATTTTTTTACTAATCCAATACAACAATTCCACTTTAAGTTTACTAATTACAACAATTCCACCCATACATACGAAATGTACTGTAAAAAAAATTGAAAATTTAGCTGTTCCATCTGTTTTCATAAATTATTTGTAATTTCACAGGTGCGACCCATTTGTCGAGTTTTCGAACAACTTTTCAATGTGGCCATCTGAAAAATTGAATTTTCTACACCGTAGTACTCACAAAAATAATAGCAGCAAGCCATGAACACAAAAATGGAAAAAATAAAATCGCCAACCGAATCTCCTTAAACAATATACAGACAAATAATAAATGTCCTAAAATTAACACCTTCTGAACTACTAATTGACAGGAACAAAATTTGTTCCATATTTCTTATAAACTAAAAGTGCAACCTATTTGTGGCAAAAAAAAAACTAAATATTCCAAAATACTAAAGATTTGGACAAAATCAGCGCCAGCTTCCAACGGATTTCGAGATTTCCAAATTAGATAAAATATGCAACCTATTTATGTCATAAAAGAAAAATGAACATTATGAAGAGAGTGCAAAATTAGAGAAAATAAACGACAAATTCCAATAAATTTCTACATTTCCCCATTAGTTCAAATAAAAAATACAAACATTTCTAAACAATGCAATTTGTAAAGCATTTGAAGAAACCCTAAATGACAAATTCCATCGAATTTAAATATTTCCAAACCTGACGGGTACACCGTGTCGGCACGCCAAATTACCTACAAACTTCAAAATTAGCAAATGTTCATCAATAATTCAAACACATTTTCTCTAAATATGGTAAAATAAATTATGGCAACTTGCAAACATATTTAAACACTTCAAACTGCCAAATATTTCGATATTCCATAAACTATATAAAAAAATGCTCATTAAAAAACAACATTACCTACGTACAGCAAAACGCAAACCATAATTAAACAATTCAAAATGATTACAAACTCACAAAAACACGCTGTCGATATAACCAAACTTTCCCGAATTGTAAACTCGAATCCAAAAAATATGCACTACGACTAACTACACACTTAAATTAAATATCGTTTAAAAATAAAAGCATAATTAAACATTTCAAACCACTAAAATATTAGAAATACTCCAAAACATATCGACATGCTAAAAAAAAGGCACTTATTAATGCCAAATTACAAATATGTTCAAACTATCAAATATTTCGATATTCCATAAACTATATAGAAAAAATGCTCATTAAAAAACAACATTACCTACATACAGCAAAGCGCAACCCATAATTAAACAATTCAAAATGATTACAAACTCAAAAAACACGCCATGACATCGATATAACCAAACTTTCCCGAATTGTAAATTCGAATCCAAAAAATATACACTACGACTAACTACACAGGGGTCGCCGACGCCACTCCGGCGACCCACAGGGATCGCCACCACCACCTACGGACAGCCTGGCTCGGCGCGCATGTGTGGCACCCACGGACGCATCCTGCAAAGCGGCGTCGCGTCGCCGGCGACGTCTGCGCCGCCGCGGCAGCTCCGCCCCCGGTGACGCCATCGGGGATGGCCTGCAGGGATGGTGGGCCACTAGGTGGGCTGGGCCGGCTGCGGCCCGGCTGGCTCAGGCCTTTTTTTTCCTTCTTTTTCTCTTTTCCTTTTTCCTTCTTTTCCTTTTTCTTTTTTAAATACCATAAAGTTCCAATAATTTCTAGACCTGTACAGTTCCCAAAATGATGACAATTTTGAATTTCAAATTGACCACCAAATTGAAGACAAACAAATTTAAAGATTTTCTAAATTCCGAATGACTTTCAAATCTACCTATTTTCCCAACTTCTCGAAATCAAATAATCTGTAAATAAAAATATTTCTGAATTTCGATACATCTAAATGTGAACACGGTTCAAATATGGCAGTTTCCAAATTAAGTTTTTCAGCACCATGGTATTAACAAATTCATAAATGTAGACATTTTCCGTATTTCGATATACTTAAATCGTAGCAGAATTCGAACATGGGTATTTTCAAAATAATTTTGGCCGCAACACAATGTCCACAAATGTGACAATAATATGATCATGATTACATCAGTAAACACAAATGTGACAATAATATGAGCATGATCACACCAGCACACACTGGCTATTTAGGACGCACGACCAGAATTTAAATTTGAATGTTCCAAGATTTTGAACGTCTTTCAAGTTGGAGCGTCCAATGGACGCTAACCAAATTGAAATATGAATGCCGCCCCAATTTTAACAATTTTGAAATTTAAACAAATTTTAGGTACAACCTTCTAACCGGAGTTCAGTACAATTCAATTTAAACATATTTTAATGTGGCCATTTCTAGATTTCAATTTTTTACGCCACGGTACTTCCACGGAAAGTTAACCAAAAAGAAACATCGAAAAAAGCAATGTCCCTGAATATATCCACTGCAAAAATACAAGTAATATATCAAAAAAAAAACATGCGAACTACTTATGCTAAAAAAAACATTAAGCATGCGAATTTTGTCAAATTGTACGAATAATTCAAATACACTTTTCCCAATTTCAATTGAATGTTAACGTCGTCCAAAAATCGATGTCCCCGAATATATCCACTACAAAAATACAGTTACTATATCAAACCAAACAGAAAAATACATGCAAGCTACTCATGGTAAATAAAACATTAAATATACAAAATTCGTCAAAATGTGCGAATAATACAAATGCACTTTCCCTAATTTCAATTACCAAAATACGAACATGATCGACTTTTTCAAATTACTAAATATTGGAAACCTGCAGAAAATATATCACCAATATCTGGAAAAAATGCTACAAATTCATAAAAAAAAAAGTTTGAACATTCCAATTTGGCCGACATTTTGCTTACCAAAAAAAAAAATATATTGTGCAAAAAAAAAAAAAAAATTACCAAGGGCGTGGCGTGACGCCACGGCAAATATAACTAGTATATACTAAAAGCAGGTCATCGTAGGACCACTAGAATTAAGCAATGGAATTCCTCCTTTGCATAAAAGATGAAACATCTTTCGAAGAAAGAACGAAGCAAAGGACATAAAAAACTACACGAAAGCTTGCCACATTCCGAGACATTTGACAGATCTGAAATTTGTTTTTTGAACCTTGCTCCCACACTCATGTGAGCCAGATAATGTTGAACTGGCTTTTTTTCTTTTCAAAATAAATGAAAGACAATATTTCAATGCAGTAGATATAGAATTGCTGCACTAGCCATCTAGACCAAAAGTCCGAACTGATAAAAAGGGGCTAGACAATATATTTATATTCAACACTCCCCCTCACGTCTAGGCTATTTTAGTCCTTAGCGTGGGATAGGAGCGGGCCGCAGGATCTTTTTTTTCTTTTTTTAATCCACGTGAGCGGGGTCTCGAACGCGAGACCTCTTGGCTCTGATACCATATAGAATTGCTGCACTAGCCATCTAGACCAAAAGTCCGAACTGATGGAAAGGGTCTAGGCAATATATTTATATTCAACAGTAGATATAGAATATCGAAAAAGAAAAGGGACTAATCGACGTGATCCATGATTGCTGAATTTACTCTTTCAAGAGTCACAACGGCCCGTGCTTCACAAAGCGCACCTAAGCTTTTGGTCCCATCCCAGGGAAAGTGGTACTAGTGTTTGACAAAGTGCTAGTGAGTTTTCGACAAAGTACTAGTGCTAAAAGTAAGTTAATGGCCTGGAAGAAGAAGAAACACAACACTACTCCTACCAAAGTCCCTGTCGGGGGTGTAACCCCCGGTACCCCAAAGTTATGTGGTTGTTGTATCGGTAAAAGAGATAGAAACAGGAGTTAAACATGCAAAGGATAAAGAGAGAGACAAAAGAGGCAGGGTGGGCCGAGATATGCACTACATCGGGTCAACCGAATCAAGTAACACCTCGACTGGGCCGAGCTGAGCTTTACCTCGGGTTGGGCCAAGGCAGCCTTACCTCGGCGGGCCGTAATTTGCTTACCTGGGAAGACCAAGGCTGAGCCTAGCTCGGATGGGCCTCGCTGGCTGCTCCGGATGGGCCAAGGTGGAGGCCTCGGCTGGTCAGCTCGGCTGGGCCTCATCGGCCAGCAAGGCTGGACCGGGACTCGTGATTAGCGAGCAGGCCAGCATCTCGGGGCAGGCAGAGCGCGGACGGACTGAGTTGCTCCCAGCCTCGGGTCATCGTGCCTGGACCGAGTAGCATGCGCTACGTCACCACGATTCCTTGTTCGACCGAGTCATCGCCAGTCTCGGGACAGGCCGAGGTTTCACCTCGGCTTCGACCAGCAGCGATCCACGCCTCAAGACCGAGTTCTCCAGCGCCTCGACCGAGATCCTCCAGCAGCGCTGCTGCGCCAGGCCTCGGGCCAGGTTCGACCGAGGTCGGCCTCCACTCCAGCGCCAGCACCTGTTCCCGGACCAACCTCTTCAGGCACTACCTCGACACACTACCTCAACCACCGGCATCCCAGCTACCGCATCGTCAAGTACAAGATACCTCTGCCATCCCCAGAATATCCGGAAGACAGGAGCTAGAAGACAAGGACAGGGAACATGGCTACAGTGCCACTGATGTGACGAGAGTACAACTGATGGCGCGTGTACAGTGTTGATTAGACCCCAGTAGTCAAATCAGCTACAGTGACTGTACAGTGACGTGTGGGCCACCCCTTGTCCCCTGGGCTCTCCCTATATAAAGGGCACCAGGGGGAGAGTTCTCCTCAGCCACCCGCGGGCTCATTTCCCCCTGGCTCCTTTCTTCCTCACGTTCTAGCACCAGCTCTTCAGCTAATGGAGATAGACAGATACAGGCTTAGACATACAGCTCGAGGAGCGTTTGTACAGACCGTATGCAGAGGAGAAATACACATAATAGGCTAGATGCTGCAGTAGGGGTTTTATCTCCTCACGAGAGCCCCGAAGCAGGGTAAATCCTTGTGTTCGTCTGTTTGTCTGTGTGTGCTTCTTAGCGCGCTATCCCTCTCCCGAATCCTCTAGCGTCCATCGGCCCCAACTTAAGCCTACCCCTAGGCATCTGTTGTTTCATACGACGACAGTTGGCGCCCACCGTGGGGCTGACAGTGGCGCTTGCTGGATCAATTCGGACGGGACCTTCGTCATCAACGCGGGGACCCGACATCGCCATTGTCCCCCGCGCTCTAGCTTGCCGCTGTGAGCAGAGGCTAGCGCTGCCTCCACCAACGGACATCATCGGCAGATCCCGGGTGAGAAAAGTGACTCGGGGACTCGACTCCGACATCATTCCCGAGTTGACTTGGTCAAATCCGGGTTAACAATAGCCAAAACCGACATAGGAATAGCCAAAACCGACATATCCCTGTCCTGGCAACACTGTTCATCCGACATATCCATGTCTTGCTGACACTGGAAATCCGGCATATCCATGTCATGTCGACACTGTTCATCCGACACTGTTCATCCGCCATATCCATGTCTTGCCGACACTGGAAATCCGACATATCCATGTTCACCCGACACTGTTCACCCGACACTGTTCATCCGACATGTCAATGTCCTGGCGACACTGTCCATCCGAGTTACCCTGGAATCCGGGTTATCCTGAAAATCCGGGTTATCCTGAAAATCCGAGTTACCTTGGAATCCGGGTTATCCTGAAAATCCGAGTTAAGTTTGGAAATTCGAGATAAGGTTGGAAATCCGAGTTAAGCTTGGGAAATTCGAGAAAAGGTTGGAAATCCGAGTTAAGCTTGGAAAATCCGAGTTAAGCCTTGGAAGTCCGAGTTAAGCTTGGGAAATCCGAGATAAGGTTGGAAATCCGAGTTAAGTCTTGAAAATCCGAGTTAAGGTTGGAAAATTCGAGTTATGCTTGGGAAATCCGAGTTAAGGTTGGAAAATCCGAGTTAAGCTTGGGAGATCCGGGTTAAGCTTGGAATCCGACATATGTTGGTCAAAGCAAACGTACAGGTGGCTCAAACCAGGATATTGGTGGCTCAGGCCAACATATTGATATCGATGCCGGCATCAGCGTCTTCCTCGACTTCTCCCACAACATTGCCTTGTAAGTATCATTTATATGTCTGCATCCCGCTTTTAGATAGTCTCAAACAGTACTCGGGGACTGCCCCTTCGTATCTTGCTTAGTTGTTTCCCCCAGGAGCAAGATGTCTTGACCCGGGGACTGGACAGCCAGTTAAGTTTTGTTTAGTCTCCTGGGTAAGAAAAGTAACTCGGGGACTCGGTTGAAACCGAGTCTGCATCTTGGTGCATAGTATCTGCTGTTAGATTTAATTTCCGTCATGTGCTATAGCTAGTTTACCTCGGTTAGTAGAATTACTATTCCTGTCAAATATTCTTCATTATATATATGCTTGAACTAACATTGAAAGGTGATATCGGTTTTACCGAGAGGATATTCATCCCCGAGATTGTGGTTATATTGGTTATCTTGAATCACCCAGGATATCATGGTATTATCGGTATTCTTCAGGTCGCAGTTTATTTCGGTGTACCAACATATCATGGCATCTTTCATATCCCCAATCGCCGTTTATTTCGGTATGCGGATATACCTCAACATCACCTCATATCTCAAATCGCCGTTTATTTCGGTTTGCCAAGATATCACGGCATTTATCTCATATCATCGAGCGTCTCTTAATTGCTATCTTTTATCGGCTTGATCAATTATCATGGTTCTTCAATTATCCGAGCTTGCCAGAGTATCATAGCATCATTATCTCGGCACAATGGGTCAAAAAGTATCTGATCTCCTTGAGTTTTACGGGTTGAGAGATGTCTCAACTCGTCATCTGATAAGTGCCCATGAAGGCAAAATGTCAGATTTAGCCATTGACGGCTATATGTTAATCCAGCTAAGGCTGGTGACATCTGATTTCGGTAATGCCCGGAGTGGCTAAAAACCGACATATGAGATATGCCTATAGAGAGGCCGAGGTACCGAGACACTTGAGATATGTCCGTGCAGACATATGCTCCGAGACACTTGAAATATGTCCGTGCAGACATATGCTCCGAGACACTTGAGATATGTCCGTGCAGACATATGCTCCGAGACATATGAGATATGCCTATAAAGAGGCCGAGGTACCGAGACACTTGAGATATGTCCGTGCAGACATATGCTCCGAGACACTTGAAATATGTCCGTGCAGACATATGCTCCGAGACATATGAGGTATGTCCGTGCAGACATGTGCCTTCGCTAATGCCCATAGTGGCTGAAAATCGACATATAAGAGACACATGAGATATGCTGATGACATCCAGTGTCGGTAAGTGCCCAGAGTGGCTGAAAACCAACATGTAATGATGCCCATGCTGGCAAGATATTTCTTATATGGAGATTCTGGTATTGATTATTTAATTTTGTAAGACTGCGCGCGACTCTGCGAGTCCCCCGCAGCCTCGGGGACTAATGTCGGGGGTGTAACCCCCGGTACCCCAAAGTTATGTGGTTGTTGTATCGGTAAAAGAGATAGAAACAGGAGTTAAACATGCAAAGGATAAAGAGAGAGGCAAAAGAGGCTGGGTGGGCCGAGATTCGACTTGATCCTGGCCGGAATAAATGATCTGGGCCGAGATATGCACTACATCGGGTCAACCGAATCAAGTAACACCTCGGCTGGGCCGAGCTGAGCTTTACCTCGGCTTGGGCCAAGGCAGCCTTACCTCGGCGGGCTGTAATTTGCTTACCTGGGCAGACCAAGGCTGAGCCTAGCTCGGATGGGCCTCGCTGGCTGCTCCGGATGGGCCAAGGTGGAGGCCTCGGCTGGTCAGCTCGGCTGGGCCTCATCGGCCAGCAAGGCTGGACCGGGACTCGTGATTAGCGAGCAGGCCAGCATCTCGGGGCAGGCAGAGCGCGGACGGACCGAGTTGCTCCCAGCCTCGGGTCATCGTGCCTGGACCGAGTAGCATGCGCTATGTCGCCACGATTCCTTGTTCGACCGAGTCATCGCCAGTCTCGGGACGGGCCGAGGTTTCACCTCGGCTTCGACCAGCAGCGATCCACGCCTCAAGACCGAGTTCTCCAGCGCCTCGACCGAGATCCTCCAGCAGCGCTGCTGCGCCAGGCCTCGGGCCAGGTTCGACCGAGGTCGGCCTCCACTCCAGCGCCAGCACCTGTTCCCGGACCAACCTCTTCAGGCACTACCTCGACACACTACCTCAACCACCGGCATCCCAGCTACCGCATCGTCAAGTACAAGATACCTCTGCCATCCCCAGAATATCCGGAAGACAGGAGCTAGAAGACAAGGACAGGGAACATGGCTACAGTGCCACTGATGTGACGAGAGTACAACTGATGGCGCGTGTACAGTGTTGATTAGACCCCAGTAGTCAAATCAGCTACAGTGACTGTACAGTGACGTGTGGGCCACCCCTTGTCCCCTGGGCTCTCCCTATATAAAGGGCACCAGGGGGAGAGTTCTCCTCAGCCACCCGCGGGCTCATTTCCCCCTGGCTCCTTTCTTCCTCACGTTCTAGCACCAGCTCTTCAGCTAATGGAGATAGACAGATACAGGCTTAGACATACAGCTCGAGGAGCGTTTGTACAGACCGTATGCAGAGGAGAAATACACGGAATAGGCTAGATGCTGCAGTAGGGGTTTTATCTCCTCACGAGAGCCCCGAAGCAGGGTAAATCCTTGTGTTCGTCTGTTTGTCTGTGTGTGCTTCTTAGCGCGCTATCCCTCTCCCGAATACTCTACCGTCCATCGGCCCCAACTTAAGCCTACCCCTAGGCATCTGTTGTTTCATACGACGACAGTCCCACATAGGGAAGCATTATTAGCATGTAAAAGAAGTTCCTCCATAGACAAAAAGGGCTCCACTTTCTTGAGAAGAACAACGTTTACAAAGCAACCATCACCTGCTGCAACGCATTGACTCAGATCATCAGAGGAAATTTGGCTTGTAATTGTCAAACCTAGGGCCTGCCTCTGTAGGTGCTTTGAGTGGCTCAATGCTTTTGTCATGTCACTTCGACAAATGTTTCTATAGGCAATGCATGCAGCTAATCCTGAGGTAAAAATGATTAAGCAGTGACAAACCTGGCAGTTAATCGCATGACTACGCTGTCAGTTGGTTAAATGAAGCTGCCAACAAACACTCAATAATGTGTGCCTGATAAACTTCAGCACTACTGGCCCAACTGGTATTCGCCCATTTTCTTCTGTCTTCAAAGCGAAAATGCAACTACTACACAATCTTCTACTTTGGATTATATATGCTATTCCCTTTACATACTCTTCACTGCTGCCGCGGTGGAGGGGAGGTGGACGCTGCTGTTGGGCAGGGGCGTGGCCGGAGAGGAGGATGCCGGGGCGGCGGCCCGGGGCTGCGGGTGTGCGGCGGTCGTCGCGGCTGCTATGGGGCGGTGCGGCGGTCGGAGTTGAAGGCGTCGGTTCTCCTTCCGGCGTGGTGCTCGGAGGAGTCGTCCATCTTCTTTTCGGTGCCTCCGCGTGGTGCGGAGCTCGGGCTGCAAGATTGATGGTTCTTCGCCTCCAACTCTGGAGGTCGGGATGGCGTGGTGCGGCAGGGGCTGTCTGCATCCCCGGCTGCTGCGGAGCCGGGCGGGAGGATGCCGGGGCGGCGGCCCGACTGCGGAGGAGCGTGGTGGAGTGTGGATGCTGGTGGGCTAGTCGGTCTCGTGGTGAGCCGGTGCATGCACGTCGAGCGAAAGCTCTGCTCCGGCTGTCGTCGGGCAGGCGGCAACGACGCCTTCGGGCATCGTTGGGGAAACCCTAGATCTTTCGGGTCGGGCGATGATGGCGCTCTGTGTCATGCTCCCCTTTGGGGGCATCGTTCTTGGAGTGGTGACCGGCTGGAGGGACATGTGGTTGCGGGAGGTGGCGGCGAGGGAGTCGAGGCTGGTGTGGCGGCAGCATCTGCGGCTGTCTTTTAGGCCGGGGCGGCGGCCCCGGATGTTGGTGCGACGTCTGTGGTCTGCGAGCAGCTCTCCTTGGGCAGCTTGGGCTGCGGGTGGCTGGTTCGTGCGGCGTCGTGGCTCGGTTGCGAGCGGTGCTATGTCGGGACGGCGGTCCCGGAAGGGGGTGCTGGCGGCGAGGCTGTCGGGGCTGCTTGGGCAGCGGCAGCAGCGGTTGTCTTTTAGGCCGGGGCGGCGGCCCCGGATGTTGGTTCGGCGGTCGTGGTCTGCGAGCGGCTTACCTGGTGCAGCTTCGGCTGTGGATGGCCGCGTCGTGCGGCGTCGTGGGTTTTCGAGGTTGTGGGGTTTCGCCCCGTGGGTTGTGTTGCGTTGCGTTGTTGTATGGTTTTCGCCCGGTTTCTTCCATAATAAACCGGGCACATTCTGCTTAATTAATATAAGGGGCAAAGCTTTTGCCTCTCGTTTCAAAAAAAAAATTAACCAACTGAAAGCAAACCATCACCTACCATGCATGGTTCCATCATGCATGCATGTGTCCCTTAGTTTTGTTGTCGTACATTGTCCTTGTTCTCATGGTCCAGTTCAATCCAATGGTTTATGGTTGGGTACTTGGATTTATACTGTGAATGATACTTTCTCGTTGCAATGTTTTCTTTTTAGGCGTTGTCACCTTTGAATTCTACTACACATGTTCCGAAATATAAGATGTTTTATCTTTTTCGGATTCAGATGTGTCTAGACGCGTTTCAGTGTGCAGATTAACTCATTTCAATCCGTATCTAGTCTATATTAAAATGTCTAAAACATCTTATAATTTGAACGGATGGAGTAGTACATAGTGGAATATCCTTATTGACCGTATGCCCAATTGTGAAGTGAGACCTGGTTTTCGAAAGAAAAGGTCATGAAGTAACATAGTTGAGTTGAACAGTGTCGTAGACCGTAAGCATGGATGGATTAGTTCAATCACTCATTGCTATTTCTTTTGCTGATACCTTCACTGTTTCATAGAGATAGATAATCACTTACCAATAGAAGTTTCTATATTTGGTCATGAAAAGTATCCTTTTTCTTTTTGCGAGGGCCAAAAAATGATGAAGTTGTCGTGTATATGCATCACTCCAGACAAAAGACTGGTTTAGTATGTGCAACTCAACTACTCAAGAAAGCGGGGGAAGACAAAATGCTGGGAGCTAGTAGGGGCTCAAGGTGCAAAGCATCTTTTGTCAAGGACTTAAATAACACGCATAAAAAACATTAAACTTTCGTCTTTTCCACTGAGATACAAAAGCGGGTTACACAATGGACAGAATCGATGTTTACAGGTACGAAGCATATCGCGAAAGGAACACGTAATAAGCAACTCTCCGGAAGGATCATCGCCGTGTGCGAGACAAAAACTAGTACTCCCTCCGTTCCAAATTAATTGACACGGTTTTATTTTACTAAAACTGTGTCAATTAATTTGGAATGGAGGGAGTATTTGCATTTTGTAAGCAAGGGTATGGTCTTATTCCATGCAGGACTCGCTGTCAAAAATCGTCCATACTGATTGCAGCTGATAAGGTGACAAGTTGAAATGTTCGAGAATTTTATCTTCTGGGAGAACTTTTGTGCAGATTCGGCTACAATACGTCAAGAATTCTCTTTTTAGATTCTGCTATAATTTGGTAGGAACTGGATCTGAAAATGACGTCCTGTCACACAAACCTCGGCAGCTGGTTCTCATTGGCCGCAGCTTTTCTTTTTATTGAGGAAGTATTGGTAAATTAAACAAGACACATGTAGTCCTATTAAGTTTTGGTATTTTTTTTAAAACACATGCAATAATCGCGGACGTATGGGCTAGGACAGGCCCAGGCAGATGATCATTTAGCTCGGGCTGTAGGCTCAACAGACTATGGAACAATGAAGGGCCCAGTCGTGGAATACTGTGCGTTTCTCCCGCAACAGGCTTTTTCTTCGGTAACGCCTGTGCGATTTGTTCACCGTGGCCCAGAGACACCACGAGGCCATTTAAGTACCCTAGGCTGATCACGGCTCGACGAGTTAATTTACGATCTACACTCAAAAAAAAAAAAAGTTAATTTACGATCTCTCAAAACAAAAACGAGTTAATTTACGGTATGCAACAACTATAGGTGGAATTTTTCCCTTTTTTACGCATGTCATTAAATTAGTTCTTCTGTACAAAATTTATTATAGTAGTACAGTACTCCCTCTGTTTTTAAATCGGAGGGAGTATGTCATTTGTTGATGGATACACATAAATTTAGTGCTATCCCGCTTTGGGAATTGGGGGGCATGGCTACCTTACGCGCGCGCCGAGCGCTCGCTCGGTTCCCGACCAGCGCACGTGGGCGTTCCGACAGCGACGGGAGGAGGAAGAAGACAAGCTCGCCCCCGCTGCCATCGTCGTCCTGACCGCCTGCTTCCGCCCCCCGCGGCCGGCGGCGCTACCGTGACCGCCTCGCCGCCCCACCCTGCTCGAGTCTCCTCCTCCGCCGGTCTGCCGCCGCCCCGACCATCCCTCTAACCCCACTCTTCTTCTCCGGCGTCGGTGACCCCGCACCCCCCAAGTTAAGTCTCTTCTCGCCTCCACCGCCTCCGCCGCGGCCAGCAGCGGCTCCGGCTTGGCCTGGCCCCGTCCGAATCGGTGGAGAAATTGGAGGATTCGGGTACGGGAGAGAGAAAAGGAAGGAGAAGGAAGAAAGGAATGAGGAGGAAGATGGACACGCGGGCATGACCCACCACCGCGTCAATGCGTCCCACAAACCGCGCGACGGCTCGCGCGAGCGTAGATAGGCCTTTCTGGGAATTTGGTGCCTTGTGAGGCTCCAGACCTCCTTTCCACCCCTCGACTTAGATTCGCATTCCTCCTTCATGTTCCCGATCCATGCATAGTGCAAGACAGCATCATGTGATTGTGGTTGCGTACGCACGGCCAATCAGGAGGCGTAGTGCAAGTTATGCTTGTACGTAGGCCCAAGGTGGCAGGAGTGCACATCAAGCGGATCATATGCAACAATTTTGTAGAGGATTCTAAAAAGGAACGAGCATGTAAGTGCATTTGTGTAGAGGTTGAAGGGAGATGGTAAACATAACACATTAGTGGAACGTTCCTGTTTGCATGAATCCAGCAGGAATTGGACCCACAAACTTACCAATTATTAGTTTGTCGCTTTAACCAGTTAGTCATGGATGCTTAACTGGGATCACCATACATCGTAAATAACTAATTTTCATATGGAAATACATATATAAAATTAAAAAAATCGGAGATGGTTATGAAAACACATCTTCGTATCTTCGAACTGAAAGAGTGAGTGAGAGGGACAGAAAATCCTAATTCTCGCTATTAGGAATGGATCAAATTCTATTGGATGTGACTCATAGTTATCATTTCTCTTTAGCAAAGAATTACTAACCCATGTCCATGTACTTATGATACATAGGTTATGAAAACACATTACCTAGTTGGCATTATGTCAAGAATCTAATGAATTATAAGTTTGATAGATCCCTTTCGTAGAAAGATTTATACTCCTTGCTCATTATCATATAATCATTAACTAAAACCAATTTCTTCGCCCTATGTGGTATTTTAGTGATAGGTTCTATCGGAACTAGACGGTCCTATTTGGTCAAATGCCTAACAAAAAAATACGATTTTCCTGACCTTGCAAATAAGCAAAGTAGATAGTGCTACCATCTGCTTCATGCGCCATGTGTTTGCATGTGGATCGTACTAGGAAATCATCTAGAAGTTAATTGTAGTCATAGTGCTGCTTCAAATTTAAGATTTTGCAGAGTCATGCCGTGGTGGCAGGGGGGGGGTTGCGGGGGTCGCTGCGTCTTGGCCTCTGCTTGGTGGTGGTGGAGGTTCGTCTGCTGCGTCCTTACCTGGATTTGCCGCGTCTTCTTCTTCCTTCCCTGGCCGGCCGCGGTGGCGAGGGGGGAGGGACGGATGGAGTGCTGCTTCGAGCTGATGATGGACGGAGCAACAGTAGCGGCTTCGACTGTGGTGCGTTGCAGAGCAGAGGAGGAAGCAGGGTGGAGGATCTGGCACGGCCAGGCTGCTCGTCTTGGTCGTGGCTGGGTTTGGAGGAGGGGGCAGCTTGGCCGTGCTCGTTCATCGTCGACGATTCCGCTGCTTGCGGCGGATGGCTTCTGCGGCCGTCAAACAAGTTTGGTGTTTCTCTTTTCTCCGGCTGTGGTGTGTTGGTTCTGCGATGTTCTCGGTGTTCTGCTGCTGTTCTTGGCTTTGTGTGTGCGTGTGTTCTTGTTTGTGCTTTGATCTTTGAGTGAACACATGTACCTCTTGCCTTCAAAAAAAAAACTAAGAAACTATTGATTGGTGACATATCATTTGGTATCTGAGTCCACAGCTTGCACTTCAAGTTTTCGTGCACGAGATACATTTTTAAGAGAAACAAGTACTGTACCAAGCTCTGATTATAGGGACAACATAAATATGTAATCATATGGCCTTAGCCATGTAAATGGAAGCTAAATTCATTTCATGCTCGAGAGGACTTAATTTCAGGTTGTTGGATTGTTACTCCACTCCACACCCCCTGATACAATGCTAAAGGTCTTAGCGCATCTAGACTATCATATGTTGAGCATGGAAAAAAAATACCATGGTGCATATGGGTCTAGGTGGAACTCATGTCCAGTTCTTTTGCTGGCTTATTTTATAAGGTGCCCCTCCCCCAACTTATTTCAAAAGCCGATCAGCTTATTACTTGCGGGTTCTAGATTAGTTATGAGATAAATAGTTTAGAAACCCCAACAAATAAGTTGGGCGGCTTATGACAGAAGCTGGGGGAGGGACAGCTTATGGAATAAGCCCATTTTCATGTGTATTCTCATCAACCGAGTGTGTATAGTGCAGTTATGTCTATTCGGCATGGAAGTGTACTCGCATCCGCATTGAAAAAGAATGTTACCAGGTGGTGGGCCACAATGTTTGACAAACAAGACCTCAACTCCGTGCTGCATAAATGCGATTCCACCAATTTAATTCTACGTTCATTTGAGAGCGGTAAATAATGAAGTTTTAAAATCTTTCATATAACTATGTAAAATTCTAGATATCACAAAGTCTACCAATTCTGTTTTCAAATATTAAATTTTATTTCAAACCAAATATTGCTTTCCATGTTAATTGAGTGATTGTGAAAGTTTATCCAGAATAGAATTAGGAACTCTAGTAGTTTATCAAGAATTGATTTATTTACAGGACCCTAAGAGTTTGAATGTGCTAAGCTCATTAGCTTTCATGTTTAATTCTACTCCAAAATCAGGTTTTTCCAAGAATAAGTAACAATTAGCATTAATTAAGAGTAGTTAATGTTGGGTTTTGGCCTTTCCCAAGAACAATAAGAAAACCGATTGGGTTTAAACTTTCCCTAATTAATGTTGGCATTAAATATGAGGATGCTAATTGGGTGAAATATTGGGGAGATGGATTTTGCATGTTCAATCCCCATTCACCTAGGTCCCAGAGATTTGCCAAATGCATCATATAAACCGGAATGGAGGGAGTAGTACTATTTGCACCATTGATTAATTGTGACCCTACCAACTGATTTTTCACATCTTAATTATAGTTTTGCTATTTCTCAGTCCACTCCGAGTTAACTAAATCTCACTCGAGTCATGGCCGTGGATTGCTTCGAGATTCATGCTATTTTGATTTTTATTATTTTTAATTAATGTGATGATGTCATGAAGTGGTAGATTCATATGAAAACACATGGTAACATGCGCATGAAGACTAATTTGCATGGGTGTGCTAATTAGTATTTTTTTCTTAATTAATTATAGTTAGGGTTGCAGTCCAAGAGGCCCAACAACAGCACAGTTCCTGTCGGAGTATATGCAAGCGCAATGCTTTAGATCAATCGAGAATGTAAAGAGTTACAATGGAAATTTTCTCCATATATGGTTTTTACTACAATGCAGTGTCGTGGGCTGCAAGCATATAATAATCAATCAATTTTAATTATAATTAGTGTTGTAGTCGAACAAGCCCAACGATAGAACAGTTTCCGTTGGAGTCGGCGGCCCGACGCAGACTCCAGCAGGTCCTCGTCCTCGATCCGTCGTCTCCTCTTCTCTGGTCGCCGCCTATAAATACGTAGCGGCCGCTGCATCGTATCGCATCCAGTCCACCAGATTCGATCGCAAAACCCTAGCCGAAGAGATCGAAAAAGAGAAACCCTTCGGAAAAGGGAAGATGAAGACGATTCGTCTCCGCAGCAAGGACGGCGAGGAGTTCCAGGTGGGGGAGGAGGCGATCGGCAAGGCGTCATCGATAATCAAGGAAATGCTGGAGGACTGCACCGTCGACGCGGTCCCGCTTCCCAACGTCACCGGCCCGATCCTCGCCCTCGTCGTCGAGTACGTCACCAAGCACTTCGCCGACCCCCAGGAGGACTTCAGAATCCCCAACGCCGACGATCCACTCAAGCGGTTCGACGACAACTTCGTCCAGGTCGAGCAGGACACTCTGTTCGACCTCATCCTGGTAAGCCGCCACCCTTCGATCTTGCATCACGTTTTGATATAAATCTTTAGATCGATCTGGACACTGATGGAAATCCCGATTATGCATGCAGGCCGCCAACTACCTCAGCATCCAGAGCCTGCTTGACCTGACGTGCAAGACAGTGGCTGATATGATGAGGGGCAAGAACATTGAGGAGATCCGCACGAAGTTCAACATAAAGAATGACTACACCAAGGACGAGGAGGAGGAGGTCCGCAGAGAGAACTCGTGGGCCTTCGAGTAGTCTGTTCCTCCGGTTCATCCCGCGTCTAGAAAATCGACTAGGCTTGTAACAGTAGGAGGATGTCGTTTATCGATGGATCCCACGTAGTAGTGTTTATGGACGCGCAGAAGCGAATGAAGGGCTTGAACGAAACTGTTTTAAGACATCTTTTAAATATTAATTGCCGTAATTTCATTATGTCGGTTTCGGTATCTTTTGATCACCATCGTTTATGTCATCTCGTCCATGAAACTTACCGAAGTTTTGTTTATCTGCTCCTCTCCATCCTCCTGAACCCCCATACTAAATTTACTGGCATGATGTCCATCTGCTCTCCATTCTCCGGAACCCTCATCCCTGAACTTTCTGACGTGGTCTGCTCTTCTCCATCCTCCGAAACAGTAACGAGTTAGGTATTAGCATGACACCATTATCATATTACTATCCGTTAAACTTTTTGTAGTACCGATGACCGAAATAACCCGTCGATTTAAGTGACGTGTAAGGGCTCTCGGCCGTTGTGGGATTGCAGCTAGATGTATGTCTAATAGATTGAGCCACAATTTTAACTGACAAATGGTTTGAAGGAGATGACGCATCATGGAAGATGGATTATAAACAAGGGCTAAAACTTTACACAAACTTGTGAGTGATATCCTCGTTGAGGGAGCAGAGGGAACCAGGGGTAGAGTTTTTGTTGCTAGCTAACATGTGATGATTTTGCCCACAAAATTTTCGGTAATAAAACTAGTTAGTTCACAATTAATTCTTTGCAGACATGCAGCCAATCAGGTTCTCGAATCCAACACATGCAGGTTAATAAATTAGGAAATTAAATACTAAACGTGCACTATGGATGTGATAACCTGATTTTCGTTAGATGCCTAATAAACCGAGATAAAGGGACTACTATCTCCGATCCATATTAATTGTCGCTCGATCGGATGTACTCCCTCCGTTCCTAAATATAAGATGTTTTAGCATTTGTGGAACGGAGGGAGTATCTAGCAATAAAACATGTCTTTATACGTCTGATTCAGCGACAATTAATATGCCTCGGAGGGAGTATTCTTTTCCCTCGTGTTCCACTAACCGAGGGAATGAAACACGAGGGAATGAATGATTGAAATCATGCTCTATGAGATCTTTGCTTTTGTTGTCTCCGAATCCGAAGGATCCGCTAACATATTTGATTTTGTTAGCAACACATGTAGGATTGTATGAGAGTTTGTTTCTATGCAGTCACTCAGGTACACACCCCTATCTCGGTTGTTCATAGGTGCGTCAAGATTCATACCTTTTCTCTCTCAAACAACAACTCATTTTTATCTCTTAAATCATACTACTACTTTTGAATTTGAATCTTTGTAGTCCACTGAAACATTTGAGACAGAATGTGTAAAAAAGGAGATTTTGAAAAAAATGTTGGGGTGAATAGGGTTCATTCACAACTTTCCCTTGTACTAGTAGGTGTGCACGTCTCCTTTATAAAATCTTTTTCATTTTGAAGTCCAAAGTTAAAATAGATTGTATGACAATCGATGTTTTATACATATATATCTGCTCATCGACATGGAAAGATAAAAACATAAAGGAATGCTCCCTCCATTCTTAAATGTAAGACTTTTTAGTTTTTTTGGCCCACGCATATCTAGACGTGTTTTAGTACAAGATTCACCATGTCTAGATACATGTGGGGCAAAAAAAGCTAAAAAGTCTTACATTTAGGAACGGAGGGAGTATATTTTAAGACGGTCTCTCATGTTGAATGGAGAACACCATCGAGGTGTTTATGTTTCGAAAGAAAAATTAAAAATTTACATCACGCACAATATGATTTCTGACCAAGTCCAGCAACCTCACGATCCGATTTATGACCGGTTCATCTACATTATAAGGACGTGATTATGAACATCTTGCAGTTGGTATCACAAATAATTTAAAAATCCTTGTAAATGTAAACACAGATCCAATTCCGAACTTCAACATACAGAAAAGTAATTTATACACATCTTGAAAGTAAATTTTTAACCACAATCAATTATTCTCAATTAATGTAGGAAATGATCAATCAATAATCTTAGAATTCGATGTTAAATTAGAAGAAATCTTCACTATTTATGTTAAATGAAAGCTAGTCTGAGTTTTAGTATGTAAGATATATGATTGCTAAACTAGTATGGACAAGAAATTTTGACGTATACAACTGCAAAACACGTCTCTGAAAATATATAGCATTTCTTTTGATTTTTCTAAATAAGTTTTTCATGGTCCAAGAATGTAAGGGAGAAATTGTAACATAAAATCCGCGCACACTGCATCAATTAAAATCTTATATAATTTAATTAGATAAATATATTCAAACCCAATTAAAGCAATTATTAAAGAATCCACTAAGTCATTTTCCGATGAAGGTCTGTCCCTTTGCGCGGTCAATAATATTTCGTTCCATGGCTTAGATGTTGTTAACATCATTATTCTTATCGTAATTAACAGTTTGAAGTGGAATCACTTTCTCAATTCAATGTCACCGACATATGCATTATACAACATTATTTAAATCAAGTAGTAACCAGAGTTAGTATTCCAATAATGCATTTATATATTACCTACAAGAGCAAAATATTTATCGACATAAAATTTAAATATTTTCATACGCACCTCATTTGATTGTGTAAAACCTGATGGGTTAACAGTTTCTTACACCAACATTGCATCGTGAACTATGTCGGTAAGTTCTTTCAAAGCATCGGCAATATTTCTAGAAAAATTAAACATATAACAAAATAACTCGAAACATGGTGATACAGAACATACACATAAAGATAAAAGATAAACCCTGAGCCAGTGATAGACTGGAAGGTGCGTGACACAAATCTTTGGGAAATCTCGGTATAGTCACTAAATGTAAAGGCAGTGTTCCTGATCCTACTTTAATAACTTTGACGTGCAGATGAAGCATTTGGTGTTGAGTTGGATGAATGAATATGCAATCAATATAGGTGTATATAAATTACACTTATCAAGCAAATAACATATGTATTCGCTATCCTACCAATGTTAGTTTATCTTATGATCGCCCATGTTTATTGTAGGTTGTAGGTGAGGCTCTTCCCTATTGTATTTATCTTATGGTTATAACCGCTATTGTTTGTTGTTTCTTTACATTTTCACAAATCATGAGATTACATTCTGCACAACAAAGAGAACTCAAGAAGAGCGAAGTTGTTGATGTCACTCAACTTGGACACATTGGCCTCCATGGATTTGATAACCTATCTTCCTATCTAGGGGAAAGGGGTCCTACATGATTGATGCACCTAAAATGCATCTACTTTTCCAAGCACTTTGCTTCATAATTTGCTCCGGAATCTTCCCATATTTGAATAAAACTGCTGAATCTGACGCTGTTTTTAGCAAAGTCTCTTTTCTGGTTATTTTTGCAGGAAATTAAATCGGAGAAAAATACCACGTCAATTTTTATGGAAAAGAAGGGCATCGTGCAAAAGATGGACACGAGGAAGCGTCCGAGGGCCAAAAGAGTGGGCCCCACGCGGCCAGATTCCTTGGCCGCGTGGGCCCACCCATCTGGGGCCTCGGGCACCGCCTCTCCTTCGGCTTTCGCGTACCCCCTCATATATACGAAAAAGTGGCTGACCTAGAAGGAGAGGAGCTTTCGCGAAACAGAGCGCCGCCACCGCCACCACGATCTTCGTTTTCGGAGACAGATTGATCCAGGATTTCTCCCCCGGAGGGATCCGGAGGCCGTCTTCACCGCCATCTTCACCGCCTTCATCTCCATCGACCATGAGCTCCTTCACCATCACCATGTGTGAGTAGTCCACTGTAGGCATATGAGGTGGATGGGGATTGGATGAGATTGATCATGTAATGATACCCGTTGTCCGAGATCTTAGGGGTTTATCTTGAGGATATTTTTGTATTGTGTTGATGCACTTATGCTATGTTTAATGCTTGCTACTAGGGCCCGAGTGGCATGATTTCAGTACTGAACTTATTTTGCCCCATCATATATTTGAGTTTGGTATTTATCTGCAAAGTGTATCACCTGCTATTATGTTGAACCTGCGAACCCTAAAAGTGACATATAGGGAAAACAAGGGGGAGATGTTTTAGTTTGAGGATTCTATGTGTTCATGAAGTGTTAATGCGTTGTTCCGGGCTATTCGAAAGGGTAGACCTTAATTACCTGTAGTTCCAAGTTGGCCCCGGTGAAATGGGCAGGTAGGACAATAGATGTTGTGCAAATTCTCTTGGTTAGTACGCACAACTATTTACGGAACACATACCTACATATATCGGAGTTAGAGATAAGTCCCATTGCTATTTGTATCTTATTATATGATCAATCTTATTCATGCAACACCCCGCTATCACCTCATGCCTACGTTTTAAATCTCTGAGTTACACTTTCACTTTTCCGGTGAAAACTGGGAAACCCTTGTTTACTACTGCTGTTTTATTTTGCTTGCTTGAATCATCCTACTGCCATAACTATCACTGCTGCAAGTTTATTGATATACAGGTGTGGTTGAGAGTGACGCCTCAATTGCAAAGTCTTATTGGTATTCTTGTGTTCCCTTGAGTCGAACTATAAATTTGGGTAATACTTCCCAACGAAGATTTCACGATCCCCTATACTTGTGGGCATCAAGACATTTTCTGGCGCCGTTGCCGGGGAACCTAGCTTTATTGGTAAGACAACTTGTTATCATTTATTTGCTGCACTTGCTTGTTCCCAACTATGGGAAAGGAAAAGAATACTCCGAAGGAAGTAAGGCCTTCAACTACTCGTAGAGGTACTGATTTGCCAAGTAGGCCAAACTTTTCACCTAATGTTGCTTCTGCTATTATTGCTAAGAAGAAAGAAAAAGCTTTATCTAGTTCACCATTGTCTAAGATGTCTACTAGTATTGAAAATAATTTAATATGTGGTAGCGTAGACAAAGAAGTGACACCTGAAACATCTGAGATAACTGAAACACTGAATTGCCTGAATCTGAATCTGCTATTGTTGAAAATGTGGAGTCTGAGTTGGAAGATTGAATATTGTGATGATGAACATGAAACTTCTTCTGAGGAAGAAGATGCATTTACTATGGCTTTTATGGATTCGAATTTGATAAATTGGATAAACTTGATAGCTATAAAAATTCTCCTCTTGATGATTATTTCCCTGTTACTAAGAAAATGAATGCTCCAGCTATTAAAATTAAAGATAAAGATTATGAGTTTAGTGTTGATCCTGAAATAATTGAAAAAGCTGAGAAGTTTAAGTTTTATGGGAGAGATGATGAGTTTCCTTTTGAACACATTGCTGTTTTGCATGATTTATCTGTGCTATTTGGTAAAGATGAAATCCACCAACGCTATTATTTCTTAAAGTTGTTTCCTTTTACCTTGGGAGGAAATGCTAAAACTTGGTATAATCATTTAGAACCTGGATCTATTACTAGTAAAGAGGAATGCTTGCAGCTATTCTATAATAAATATTTCCCTTGATAAGATCATGGTTTAACTATTGAGATTAGCAACTTTTCACAGAAAGAGAAGGAGGATCTACCCCAAGCTTGGGGGAGGTACAGTAAGATGGTTAGGAAATGTCCTACCCATGGCTTCAAGAGTAATGAAATACTTGATATATTTTACAATGGACTAACTGAAAACACTAGAGGCTATCTTGATAGTATTGCAGGTAATGTTTTCAGGGAAAGGACCGTTGATGAAGCAACTGAGTTATTGGAGACTATCTCTAGAAATTATGAAGATTGGAATATTGAAGAGATAGATGAAAAGAGATATTTCCAGAGAAGAAAGGAGGCATTCTTAATTAAACAAAGAGACAATGAAAGAAGCTTCCAAGGCTATTAAAGAGAAGGGAATTAAAACCTCTCATCTCAAGGAATTATCTGAAATGGGTGTTAAACTTCCTATTGATCAACCATGTTTTCCAATCCAAGTCAATGCTATTAGCTCTATGGAAGGTAATGAAAAGGTAACACCTCCTATTGATGTATCACATTAATGATTTTGCTTATTATAAATCCTGAGGAGCATGATATTAGAATGAGTATTATGGAAAACTCTCATAAAATTAAATTCTTCGTGAAAATTTAAATGCTAGTGTGGGAGAGGTTAGAAGAATTATTAAACATTGTGAGATGATGAATAATCAAGTTGAACAAATGGTTTCTCTTCAAAATCAATTGTATGCAAATCTTATTGAGAAGAAACAGGTTTGTGGAGTTAATACTAGAGGTGGTGCAAGTACTCAGGATCCTGACTATCCTGAAGACCATCCCAAGAGGAAAGAGCAAGAGGCTCTCAAGAAGAAATCTTCTGCAGGAAAATCTCCCAATGAAAACGAAGATATTGATGATTCTCAAGAACAAGATAAGGATATTTCTATTTCTGATGCTGAGACTGAAGATGATAATAATGAAGAAGAGGAATCATCTCCACCTGAAGAAAACAACATGAAGCTGAAAATATTGAAGAACCTGAACCTCCTGAAAAAGAAGACCCTCAACCATCTATTGAGAAGAAAAAAAGAAGAAGCATCCAAATCAACAAAAAGGTAAAGAGAGGGATCCATGGGTACAAAGACCCATACCATATCCCCAAGAGGTAATGAAATCTTTGGATGATGCTAGGTTTGAGAAATTTCTTGAGTTGATTAAAACTTTATGTTTGCAAATTCCTCTTGTTGATGCTATTAAAATTCCTCCATATTCAAAATATATGAAAGATATTGTCACTAATAAAAGGAAGATACCTAATGATGCAATTACTGCTATGCTTGCTAATTATTCATTTGAGGGAAATTGCCTGAAAAGCGTGGAGATCCTGGTATTCCAACTATTCCTTGTCATATTAAAGAAACTTATGTGAAATATGCATTATGTGATTTAGGAGCTGGTGTTAGTGTTATGCCTTTTTCTTTATATAAGAAACTTAACCTAATAAATTGGTTCCAACTGAAGTTTCATTGCAAATGGCTGATAAATCAACTGCTGTGCCTATAGGTATATGTGAGGATGTTCCTATCTCTATAGCTAATGTGTTAATTCCTACAGACTTTGTTATATTAGAAATGCCTGAGGATGATAATCTATCTATTATTCTTGGAAGACCCTTTTTAAACACTGCAGGAGCTGTGATAAATTGCACTGAGAGCAAAGTGACATTTAATGTCAAAGGAAATGAGCATACTATCTATTTTCCCAAGAAGAATCCTGTTACAATGATAAACAAGAGTGTGAATTCTATTCAAAGAAATACTATTATGATTGGAAGCTTTGAATTGCACTACCACCTCCTGCACCAAAGTATGCTACCTTGATGATTGGAACTATTCCAATCAAATATGAGGTATCTTGAATTTCTTCTTTATATATATAAAATAAGAATCATGTATTATATCTTTTACATATTATTAATGAGACTTGATCAACCTCATTACTAATGTGGAAATGATGAAAACTTGATTCCCATAAAAATTTGTATTGCATTTTAATTTTATTTATCTAGTTTTGAGTATATGCATAATCATAATTATTTCAGAGTTCAGAAATTCCAGAATATGAAGTTTGAAAAATTCTCTTCAGAAAATTTTCTCGAAAAATTCCAGAAAAATTTGGAGGTAAGTTATTTTACCAGAGGGACCAACAGCCAAAAGTGGGCCAGAAGGCCACCAGGGACCAAAATAGGGTGTCCCACGCGGCCAGATTCCTTGGCCACGTGGGACCCACTAACTTTGGCCCCAGGTGGAGTTAGGTGAGTGCCCTGTGCCCATCTCCTTCCCCTCGACAGAAAACCAGCTCCAGGTTTTATCATGAACAAGGGTAAAGGATTGTTTGGGATGACTTCGAGACCAAGGAGAAGATCATCCAGAGTTTCCGAGAAGTATGATGACAACCACCTTTGGGAGGATGGTGCGGTATATGCAGGGGAGAGGCTTCGCCGCTGCAGCTGGCTTACTCGAGTTCTCCCTTCATCCACGGAACACATACGAGGAACTCTCGCGAGAATTCCTCTCCACATTCCGGTTCGAGGGCCCGAAAACTACAAACGCAGTAAGAAAAGATTACCGGGAAGTGGACCGTGGAGGAGGTGCAACCTCAAGAGGAGCCCCAATATCCAGGAATGCAAGGCTACCAATATGGTTACTTCCCTGGAGATGGAAGTGGTGGGTACGATTACCATCCGGGATACTAGCTTGATCGCAAGCTTGGGGGAGTACTTCTCTCCCTTTCCATTCGTTGTTTTATATCACTTTTATCTTGTTATGTTTTAGTTTCTTGTTCTGAAAATCACAAAAACAAAAAAATATTTTATTTGTTTCTTTTGCTTATTTACTTCTGGTCATTTAATTTATGCATCTAAAAACTAAAAAGAACAAAAATATTTTCGTTTTCTTGAATCCAAAGTAAAAACGGAGGTGCAGGAATTGCTGAAATCTGCTCACTGTTTTATTTTTCATTTTTTTCTGTAACTCCGAATGAGCTAAAATTTTAACCACTACTGCAACTTTTCATAACCTATGCACCCGTAAAATATGAGATTATTCTGAGGTGTTTAGGTAGGGCAAAAACAGTTCTGTATGCAGTAACGTTTTATGGCAGATTTGAGTTTTTATTGCGCAGTTCAAGTTGAGAGAGGAGAACAACGATGATGAGTTGATGTGCATGAAGTGGAGGAAAGGTATGACACCTTTGCCGTGCTTATGTGGACTTTTTAATAACAGCAAGTGCGCACATCATAGTTTCTTTAACATCTAGGGAAGTGGTAGCAAATGTTTATCTTCTCCATGTTCTAATATGTTATATGATGATGCAAGTGAGATATTATTTAGTGACAACACTTGGCTGTGGATTGAGTAACTGTGGCTCTAAACAAAGGTCTACGCATCACATTGTGCTTGCTAAACTTGCCAACCAAAGAGAAAGTAAAAGAGTTTTTCAAATGTTAAACATGAAGTCATATGCTTGACAAGCTTAGGGGTTGGGAGTTAACTTATATGTGCTGACACATAGAAAGCTTTCAACATTGCACTAAATTACATTTAGTTGATATCATGTACTTTTGTTTATGGATGCTTATCATGGTGCCAAATAAATGCGGAAACTTAGTAAGTTTGAGGAGTGGGTATAAATGGCTAGAGAGACGCCTGGGCCGCCAACCTAAGCCATGCATCATTCATGGTGGAAATTTGTAGCGTACCAAAGTGAACATTCAGTGATGCACTTCATAATAAAAAGCTACACAAATAGTAAATAAAAGAGTACTGAGATTGTTCATGGTCTGTTTGTCTTGTCATTTTGACATGGGCTTGTTCCATGTCCTGGGACAAGAGGTATCCCAGTTGACGCTCTTGATGACGCTATTATTACTTGCAATGACTTAGAAACTTAAACTTGATTTGTGGCCCGAGTTGAGTAACACCGTGGTGTAGGTACTCGTATTCACGGGGCATGAGGCTCTCAACCATTAGTTGGTCAAGCATATGAGTCATAATAGGGAACACCAAATGGATTGATAAAACTGAGAGCAAGGTTGTAAGCACAATGAGTTCACTAATCAATAAAAGAAAGAATCGAAAGATCTCAAAAATCTTGACATGATTCGATCAAAAGCGATGCAAGAACCTTTGTGTATTTCTACAGTTGGGCAAACTCATCCAAGTGCTGACACTTCATGTTATTTCTCTTGCAACAAATATAAATGCTTTAACACTGATTAGATGCACCTTTGCTAGCATTTTGTTATTTGTTATGGAAGTTATGTTTTGAATACTTGTTGGTATTAAACGGTGTTACATATGCAATGCAAAATTCTTGTCAAAGTCTTTTTATCGCTTCTGCGCTATGTTTGAGTTGTTGAAGGACAAACAACGAGCTAAGCTTGGGGGAGTTGATGCACCTAAAATGCATCTACTTTTCCAAGCACTTTGCTTCATAATTTGCTCCGGAATCTTCCCATTTTTGAATAAAACTGCTGAATCTGACGCTGTTTTTAGCAAAGCCTCTTTTCTAGTTGTTTTTGCAGGAAATTAAAATGGAGAAAAATACCACGTCAATTTTTATGGAAAAGAAGGGCATCGTGCAAAAGATGGACACGAGAAAGCGTCCGAGGGCCAAAAGAGTGGGCCCCACGCGGCCAGATTCCTTGGCCGCGTGGGCCCACCCATCTGGGGCCTCGGGCACCGCCTCTCCTTCGGCTTTCGCGTACCCCCTCATATATACGAAAAAGTGGCTGACCTAGAAAGAGAGGAGCTTTCGCGAAACAGAGCGTCGCCGCCACCACGATCTTCGTTTTCGGAGACAGGTTGATCCTGGATTTCTCCCCGGAGGAGGGATCCGGAGGCCGTCTTCACCGCCATCTTCACCGCTTTCATCTCCATCGACCATGAGCTCCTTCACCATCACCATGTGTGAGTAGTCCACTGTAGGCATATGAGGTGGATGGAGATTGGATGAGATTGATCATGTAATGATACCCGTTGTCCGAGATCTTAGGGGTTTATCTTGAGGATATTTTTGTATTGTCTTGATGCACTTATGCTATGTTTAATGCTTGCTACTAGGGCCCGAGTGGCATGATTTCAGTACTGAACTTATTTTGCCCCATCATATATTTGAGTTTGATATTTATCTGCAAAGTGTATCACCTGCTATTATGTTGAACCTGCGAACCCTAAAAGTGACATATAGGGAAAACAAGGGGGAGATGTTTTAGTTTGAGGATTCTATGTGTTCATGAAGTGTTAATGCGTTGTTCCGAGCTATTCGAAAGGGTAGACCTTAATTACCTGTAGTTCCAAGTTGGCCCCGGTGAAATGGGCAGGTAGGACAATAGATGTTGTGCAAATTCTCTTGGTTAGTACGCACAACTATTTACGGATCACATACCTACATATATCGGAGTTAGAGATAAGCACCATTGCTATTTGTATCTTATTATATGATCAATCTTATTCATGCAACACCCCGCTATCATCTCATGCCTACGTTTTAAATCTCTGAGTTACACTTTCACTTTTCCGGTGAAAACTGGGAAACACTTGTTACTACTGCTGTTTTATTTTGCTTGCTTGAATCATCCTACTGCCATAACTATCACTGCGGCAAGTTTATTGATATACAGGTGTGGTTGAGAATGACGCCTCAATTGCTAAAGTCTTATTGGTATTCTTGTGTTCCCCTTGAGTCGAACTATAAATTTGGGTAATACTCCCCAACGAAGATTTCAACGATCCCCTATACTTGTGGGCATCAACGATCTAATATGCTAAAGCGGTCGGACTCAAACTAGTATGAATCATATATTTTAGAATTTTTTCTGAGAAGTTTGTTGGAAATGAGGCTATTATTTTTTATTTGAAGATATGTGGATCAATGGTTAATCGTTTTCAAAGATGTACCTTATTTGTTTAACCCAAAAAATTCAAAATGGGGGTCCCCGGCACCAAATAGATTATAGTGAAGAACATTAAAGAAGAAAGTTTGTGATGCATTAGATTCAGGGGACCTCACATGTGCTAAACAACATAACAATGGAGAACATCAAATGAGATGTTTGATGCAGTGGCTACAAGTGATGAAGAAGATAAAGTTAGGTGGCAAATGGACAATAAATGGTTATTCCTATTTGATATGTGTATCTACAACTAAGAGGAGAAGTAGTGGTCCCTTATAGAAAACAAGAAATTGTCAGAAAGTCAAATTTTCTTGTAGCTGATGCTTAGAGATATCATTTAGCTGGTACTTAAGCAAAAGGGGTGGAATCAAAGTAATTAGTGTTGCTTTCGTGCAGAAAGAAACCATGAGTCATCTGCTATTTCGTAGTAAAATTTGTATGGAAGGTGGTGATATGTGATGTTTCTCTCGCAAGAATGCCAAAAGAGGTTGATGATATGTTTCCTTTTTGTTTGGTTTATAAGAGTGATTTATTAAACGGAAATTGACAGGTGTTGTTTTAAATAAAAAATGTGATAAGTACGTGGAAATGGGGCAAACAAGGGGCAGAGAGAGAGAGAGTTCGGAGTAGTACACAAATTTGAGATAGGACATGACCTATAACTTCCGGTACAAACATTGTTGTAGAACTTGTCATTACTCATGAGGGAGTATCATGTAGTCCCACATGCGGAGTATACCCTATCTAGAAGTTACCTAAAACTATGAAAAAATCACAACAATTATGTACATGGGTCAACATATGCTACATGCGCCAACTATAAATTTAAATCCAAACTCAGTATGTAGCTCCACAAATAAAAACATAAAAATTAAACATTAATATGGCCAATGGACCAAATTCATGGCCCAGGTAGGATTAGGAAACAACGGGGAGGATTAAGCAATTTTGATATCCAAATTAGCCTTTTTTCATTTGTAGATCTATGTTTTGAATTTTTGTGCATGACTGATAATGTGTATGGTATATTTATATTACATGGCTTTTCTAGAATTTTTCATCACTACTAGAGAACGAATCCTAAACCTTGAGTACCGAGAGTAATTGACGTCCGAGAGTTCACTGACTATGCATCAAACCTCCGAAACGGGTACAACAATCAACATTCAAGTTATGTTTGCGCAATTCCGCTCCCAGCAAATAAGTATTATGTTTGCGCTCTTGGTAACTATATCTGCACCACTGGGACATAGATGGCGCGCAATACTCGAGCCGGACAATGATCAAAGCGGAATCAGGTTCTGAAAGTGAAATTTCATCAATGTATCAATACGCCAATATTTCCAAAAAAAAAAATGCATAGACTCGTTCTTGCAAAAGGAGCATCTTGCGCTTATTGCCAACCCATACAGATCTCACCAGCACATTGTCCACCTCAGTGCTTGTTGCGGAAACCACAAGCCCATGACACATGCCCTCCCCCTTGTTTCGTTTGTAGCTAAAGCCACTGGTCCATGGACGTGACCACCAAACTGGCTAGCTAGCTACCAGGACCAAGCTAGCTCAATGCCATGTTCCAGTCTAACCTTTTCCCCATTCCCCTCGCTACCAAATTCTGGTGAGACATGGATGGTGCCGTGCCAAGACATATGCTCAGAGTTTGGCCGGAATCGTAATCAGGGCCTCTGAATTGAAGCAGTGTGTGCTTGTGCGGCGTGACAGGGACGGACGGTGAACTGAGATCAGTAGCACTACCACTCTCGAACTGACCATGATCAATTCCAGCTGAAGTTTTCACATGCACATATCGATCGATCTCCGTAGCCTACTCTTGCCGACTTGATATATTTGTAAACGAAAACGGAACAGCATATCAACATTAATCGAACGTGCTTAGACAGTTCAGTGGTATGAACTCGTGTAGTACTGTTTGTTGTTCCTGTGCTCTGAGGTCGACCTAATTTCGCGAGCTAACTTAACTAATTGATCCCAACGACCAACCACCGCCACGATCCATCTTAACACACTTGTCGCCAAGACAATTCTCCCAAGATCAAAACATGCTATCACCAAGACAGCAACCATTTGCTTGCCGCTTACTAATAACATGGAGCTCAAGCACAATGCACACTCTAATATAGTATAAAATACCAGAAGAAACAAAAAAGCAATACTATAGAATACGGTGCAGTGATAGCAGATCTTCTCAGGAGATCTATCTCACCATTGACAATACCTCATGCTGCTTGGTTAATATAACAACTGGGTAGATAAAGACCAGACCAATGCAAGTATCACAACTCGATTCCTTCAAGTGATCAATAGTAGTATCGCACAGAATTAAACTAGTCTAGGATCATCAAACTAAACTTGCTGATCATCATCAGGGAATGAAACAAAATTAACAAGCCTTCCTCGGTCCGTACGTATCTCATCTGACCAACCAGCCTCTATGTACATTACATTGTAGCAATGCGGAACATCTAAATAGAGATGATTTAGAACGGCACACCAATTCACACGCTGAATCAGCAAAATATTTTCCTTTTTTTTTGTAGGGGGTCAAAACCAACCAACGCAAGAAGTCCCAGGAGAAAATCAGCAGGAATACTTGTTGTCGGGGTAGTGAGTCCATCACCTCACCGGCACCTGGAGATGTCGATCTCGATGAGGTTGTCCTCCTCCAGCTCGATCTCGATCATCCCGTACTCACCGAATCCAAGTCCGCCGTCGTCGTAGTCGTCGCTGCCACTGCGGCTCTCGGAGTCGGAGTCGGAGGTCCAGGGCAGGCCCATCTCCTCGGGGCCCCACTCCGCCACGAACTCCTCGTGGATCACCTCCAGGGCGCGGCCCTTGGGCGCCCACGACGCGAACTCGGGCTCCAGGAACACGCTCTGGGGCGGCTTGGCCGCCGGCGGAGGAGGCGCGGCCTCCTGGGCTGGCTCCGGCTGCGACGGAGGAAGCGCGGCGGCGGGTGGCGTCGGGGAGCCGAGGCGGAGCAGGTAGAGGAGGAGGAGAGCGGAGGAGAGGGGGGCCGGGGAGAGGAGCAGCTGCAGCAGGGGCCGCGGGAGGTAGAGGACGGCGAGGAGGGAGGCGGCCGCGGCCGCGGCGAGGAACGGGTGGTGGGGCAGCCTCTTCTCGGCGGTGGCGAGCTCCTGCGGCGGCGGCGGCGGGGAAGGGGAGGCGGCGGCCATTTAAGGCGGGAGAAGTGGAGTGGTTAAAGGCCACGGCGCACGCACACCGCCGAGTCGGCTCGCTTGCTTCTCTCTTTTAAAGCGACACGCAAACGCACGAGCTCATCTTCTTCTTCCCCTTTCAAGTTGTTTCAACTAGCGAACTCATCAAAATCTCAATCCTTTTGCTGGTACAGCCGAAAGGACGGTGTAAGCTTGTGTTAAAACCGCATACGGTTCACTGATGGGTTTCATTCTTTCACTAATTGCTCCCTTCTTTCTCCTGTCCAATTTAATGGTAGATGCGCTGCTGGAAGTGTGTTAAAAAACAGACACAAAATGCGTGTCACCTGATTTTTGCCAATAGAAGAATTAATTTGTTTCCGAATTCCATAGCAAGGTGTTAACTTGGATTACACTACTCCTGCCTTGTTGCGCGGAAGAGAGAAGCCTTTGGTACCCCCATGTAATGGATCCTTTATAACCTCCAAAAATTTCAGGTCCAAAATTGGAAAGGACATTGAGGAACAAAAAAGACAAATTTATCATGAATATTTCGCCCCCAGCTTTGCGAGCTCCCTGGCCGCTGCCGTCGGCGGTGGCGGCCCCCGGAACGCCAAAGGCGGAGGGCGGTGGAGGCGCGTCGTGGCGGATCTTCTGCGAGCGGGGCATGAGCTGCAACGACGGGGCCGTGGTCGGAGGCAGAGCCCGGTGGAGTTCTAACGGCGCGGGGACCAGCAGGGCGAGGTGGTGGTGCCGACGGCTCTACGTGGAAGTGGCAGCGGCCTCGACCTGGAGCGCGGCGTGCGCTGGTGGCGGCACGCCCGTCCGTCTCGGGCCCGATCTGGGCCCGAAGGGCCGCGGCAGGGCCAACTCGAAGGTGGACCTGACGACGGTGGCGACCAGCTGTGTGCAGGCACTGGGCGCCGGTTGTGGCGCATCGGCCCACTCTGGGCTTGATCTGGCCGGCCTGCTGCTGCTGATGCGTGCGCCGTGCGGCGGGGATGGAGGCCGAGAGGGTTTGTCGCTGTTTGATCTCAGCTGTGCGGGACGAAGATGCTGGACTGGTGGTGTTCGGATGGTGGTGCTGTTGGGGGGAGACGAATGGCGCCGCCATGGCTGGGCAGCGTTGCATCCTCCTGTTGGGTGGTTCGGCAAGCAAGATGTTGATGCGGGCGACGCCCGTTGTGCGGTTGATGTGGTGGATCCTGGAGGGAGAGGAATGGCGCCGCTGCGGTTGTTGCATCCTCGGTCGGGAGATGAATGGCCCGCAGGCGTTGCATCCTCGAGGAGACGAATGGCGCCTAGTATTTGGTTGCATCCTTCCGATGGGAGAAGAATGGCGCCGCAGCGGAGGTTGCATCCTCCGTTCAGTGGGGACCGTGGATGGTTGGGCGGAAGCACGTTGAGCTTGCCGGGGAGGCGCGTTTGGCCGTGGAGGCAGGGGTAGTGGTTCTACAGGTGAGTCTGTTCGGGCTCCTGGGTTCGGGTTTTGCAGGTGAGACTGCCGGCGAAAGCCGTACTCCGGCTATGGCCGGAGTCGTCGATGGCGGCGCCTATGGGTGTCGCTCCCTTGTTGGAGGCATCGATGTAGTTGTTCTCACCTTGCCTTTCCCGACGTGCTCCGGGGGAAACCCCTGATCTAGTCTTCTAGATCGGACGATGGCGGCGCCTTCCGACGTCGTGTTCCCTCTTGGGGGCATCGTTTTGGAGTTGGAGCCGGCCAGAGGGACTCGTGGCTAGCTAGAGTGTGTGTGTTGTATGGTTTTTGGGTCTGATTTCCCTTATAAACTGGACCAACCTTCTATCTATTCACTGAATTTAGCAGTTCTCCTGTTAACATTAAAAAAAAAGTGTCAGAAAAGGATAAAAGCGACACTATTCACACATGTTTGTATCTTTTGCTCAATGTGCTTTCTGATTTTGACTGAAATTTCTGAAGGGTGTATACATATTCCTTGCACTCTCACTTTCTTGTAGAATTTTTTAATACATTTAAAATGATTTATTTAAATGGTATGAGGGTATTTAGGCCCCCCTCCCGATACCTCAGTCGCGATTTCTTTCCCGCCACCGCTGAGCAATTAGTCGTGCACGGGCTGGTGGTGCGGTGGGGGCATCGCTGCCGCCATTGGATGACTCCTCCGACGAGTACCCCGAGGATTCCGACTCCATTTCATCGCTCACCGAGCCCACCACAAAATCTAATGCGGAGGAGCTCGCTGTAATCACGAAGCTGCTCGAGCGCATCAAGGAGAAGTTCATGTGCTAGGCTTATCGCGCGGAGAGAAGCGGCGCTTTTGGCCGACCACCGTCGTGATTAACAGCACTAGGAGCAGGAGGAGTGCCGCTAGCCAGGAACACCTAGCCCGACGGCGTGCGCATCCTCTGTCGGCGCCGAGCAGCACCTATTTTGGTTCTTCGTTTATAAAGATTTACTCCCTCCGTTCGGAAAAGGATGTCACAAAAATGATCTATCTATAGTTCATTTTTGTGACATCATTTTCCGAACGGAGGGAGTAGTTTCTATGTTTGGAAAAATCTAGTTTGTTCCGTGAACTGAATCTAGCATGAAGTTTGTTTGTAAATTTCAAGTACAAATTATCCGATACTTGTTGTGCGCAATCGATTTGTGAACTGCAAAACCAGTTTGGATTTGCTAGAGATGCGTGAAAACCATGTAATGTGGGGATGAAAAGCGGGCCCACGTCCACATGTTAGTGACGGTCAGTTTTACTGCTACGGAGAGAGAAGTGACCAGTACTGTATCTCCAGTGTCCAAAGACCCCGGTCCAGGAAAAGGCGAGTCCGGTCAAACGGCGTGCGACTGGGGAAGCAGTAAAAAAAATGATGGCGGAGCCACACGAAAGAGCACCGGCCGCCGGCCGGCAGCAACTGGCTGGGCTCGAGCAGGCGAAAGGCTGCTGCGCCTGCGCACGGGATGAATAAAGCAACCGGACGAATCGAAACGCGACGCACAGCCAGCCACAGACGCTGCTGCCGCCGGTACCAAGAAAGCACCATTTGGGCCAGATCCTCCGTTGCCTTTTCCGCCAGTTGGATCCTCTTCCCGTGAAATCAACGCGTCACCCGTCGGATAGCAAGCATCTTCCGCGCATGTTAACGTGTCGGGGCGTGCAGCGTGCTTTTTCTTCTGTTTGCGCCGCAGGGAGAGCAACTTGTCTTCCGCTTGAAGTATTGTCAAGAGGGGCGGAACAGATCCTTTCGGCCCCTACACGTCTACTGCACACCATGTGGCCGTACTGGACCTGATGGTGTACAGTTCTACTGTACTGATCTTGCAAATGCAGTGCACAGAAAGCATAGTGGCGTGTTTGGTTGCTCGTGTCCATACAGTTTTTTGGGGAGCCAATTTGAGCATGTCAATTTCCTTGTGTCGATCGCCCCAAGATTTGGATCCCGCACGAATCGTAAAGCACTCCGCACTCTGACCACGGAGGAATGGCCATAGCCAGCCTCGTCACGTGCGGAGGGACCGAACGCGGCGTTGGCCTCGTGCGACCTTCGAGTTGCGCAGGCTCACCCGTGTTCAGGAGATTTTTTTTTTCGAAAGGTCCAGCAATTGCTGGCTCTCTTGTATTAGAGCATCTCCACTCGCGGCGTCCAAATGGGCGCCCAAAGGCCGTCCGGACAGGCCCTTTGGGCGCCGTCCGGACTATCTTGCCCATTTGGGCGCCCTCGCTCCCCACTCGTGGCGCCCAAATATTATTTAAATATGAAATTTTGATACGAAAATGCATATATTTCATTTAAATTTCATTCAAACTAACATAATTCATTCAAATTTAAATCTAGACCTAGACTAGATCTAGTAAGTAGGGTGGCACGCCGGGCACCGGCAGTTGGGGCAGGCGCCGGCCCTTGCGGCGGCGAGCACGGGACCCCGGCGGCAGCTCGAGCAGAGGCAGTAGAGGTAGCCGGTGGGTGGTGGTGGAGGTGGTGGCGGCGGAGCTGGAGGTGGTGGCTATGGAGCTGGAGGTGGTGGCGGCGGAGGCAGTGGTGGCGGCGGCAGAGGCTATGTCGGCCTCGATGGCGAGCTGCATGTGGCCGGGATCCCACTCCGGCGTCGGCGGCCAGTCCTCCAAGCCGTCATCATCACCGTCAACCTTCTCCGCCTCTTGTTGAGGTTGCGGCGGAGGAGGTTGCTGTGGCGCCCCGACCCGACTGCTATACCATGATGCTGTGTGTCACCGGTTAAGCGATACAACCGGAGGTTACGGGTTTACCAATCCCCGGCCAAAACCTTTGGCAGGCGTTGCTCGGAATGGATCATCGGCAACGCAACACCCCGATTGATGGCTTAACACAGGCACAACTATCAAAGCTTAATAGAGAGATCAAGACTTGTGGAACAACTGGCACATCACAGACTCTACGACACAAATCATATAGTTCAACTCTTATAATAGAGAAAGATAGCAAATTACAACCAGAGGTCACAGACCCAACATTACAACATGCGGAAGCGAATTTAGTTGTTCTAAACAACAAGAACCAAATTATGGCCTAAGAGGCCTACAGATAAACATCACAGCGCCAGCTGTTCCGGGATGTTCCAAGCTGCCACCTGGGAACCCCAGACTACTCGTCGACGTCCACAAAGAACCCACCTTCGAGGTCGGTGAAGTCCTCCTCTGAAACAAAACAAACGACGTTGAGTTCGACGAACTCGCAAGATTATGTATATAGAGCTTTAGCTCGATGAGGCTTTCAAAGTTATATGGCTGTTTTGCATAAAGCTGATTTTATTTATGAAAACATAACTCAACGGCATCGACTATTCAGAGTATTTTTAAAAGAGGTAAGAAGTACTCTTTCTTTCATCACCTTTCATCATCAACCATCATCAACCACTGTACCTGTTCATCAAAGGCACCTCCCCGAATCACCCTCGAGGAAGCTCACCTTGCAATCTTGAAGTGGTACCTTTAGTACCCAGTTTTTAATCATTCCGTTCGAGTTATTCTATGATCTTATCGTCCTTTCCCAAGTTGTCCTTAACCGTGGACACGGCTTTTCGAAAAGATTTACCCTGCAGGGGTGTACAATGTTTGCCACACGTACCGTCCGGCCCATTACCTGCGCATTAGCTCTCTTCCTTGGAAAGCCGGCTGGGTGGGAGCGGTGTCGACTTCTCCCTCGTTAAGGACTTTCCAGGATCATCAGCGGCGGCAGGGTACGCTAGTGCCTTCAACACCCTGCCCCACGGCCACTTATTTTCCTAACACCACAATCCTCATCCCAGTTCAACCACCATCATCACGCACGCGCAAATGGAAGCCCGAACTAGAGGACCCTGGCTAGCCCCGCTCGAGTTATTTAGTCTATGAGGGTTCCTGCAATTGCATAGGCCTCACGCATGGTTGCACGCTCAGTCTTGGTTCGGGAGGTAAAGAACTCGCACCAAGGCGGCGAGAACGAGACAAAGCACCACAACCACAGTGGCCTCTCATCCCCACCTTTAGCATCTTATTACCTGTCACCACAATTCTCCACCATCATCTGCACAACTCATCACCTGTTTCCAACATGAACCATCCATCGTACAGCTAAGCATCTACTAAGCATGGCTAAGCATCAACAAAGCATAGTTTAGTATCTCAGGCCAACAATACAAACCTATGGATAATAGGAGGGAAACAGGTATTGGCATCGGAAACTTAATGCAACTATAGGATACTCTAATTCAACAAAATTGACATTTAGAACCGCATGCAATATTATAGTGGAGAAAATATTTGCGGAAACATCGGATAAGATATGCTCAGAGGGGGGATTACGCTTGCCTTGTTGATACGGCTGGTAGTACGGATCGTCACGAGACTGCGGTGTCACTTCCACTCCTTGATCTACCGAGGCACAAACAATACGGAGAGGAACAATCAAAACCACAGATAACACCGGTGCAATGCACAGACACATGAGGACATGACATGTTTGATGCACTGGAATTATTATAACAAGTTCTACCAATTTACATGGGGTGGAGAAATAATTATTCAACAAGAGAGAGATATGGCTTCATATTTGTTTTTATGTTTTCCTGTGCTATAGATCATGTAAACATGCATGAAGATGATGCTACTGATTAACGCACATTTCTCTGAGCATTTTGACATAAAGAACACATTTTTCGGAGGTCCCGATAAAAAGTTATTACTTTTATAATTTTCTCTTTTAAATTTATGATTTTAATATTACTAGAAGCACCGTAATTCAATTGTGATCAAATATGCATAATATTTAGTTTAAAGGTTTAATCACAATTTTCTGGGCATTTTGGTGTATTACACGCATTTTTCGGATACACGATAAAAGTTATTATTTTTATAACTTTCCTTTTTGAAATGACCATTTGATGATTTATTTAACAACAATACAATATTTAGGGATATTAGGGTGAAAGGAAATTAGGAATTTCAAAATCGGTATGGAAATCCGGAATTTATCCCGGAATTTTCCGGATTTTTCACCGGGAGGAAATTATTTCCGGAATTGTTTCCGGTTCATTTCCGGATGTAAACCGGATAAAAACGCAACGGTCCAGTAGCTAATTTGCTAACCCGGAATAGCATCCGGAGGAAAACCGGGTTCTCCACCGGATACGTCAACACGTCGCAGGCGTGCTACGGCGACGGCGACCGTGGCGTGGAACGCGAGCACTAGCGCGAGAGGGGAGGGGAAGGGGGCACGGAGGACGTGACGCTCACCCTCGAGCGCGGTGGTGCAGACGGAGTGGCCGGAGGTGGACCAACGCGACGGTGCGGAGCTCGGCGATGCCGCGTCGGTGGTCGGAGAAGATGATGACGGCGGCGGTGATTCGGGGCCTCCCGCTTCAATTCTTCTGGCGGAGATGAGCAGCACGGCGAGGCGGAGCGGCTGGTACTCCGCGATTTGAACGGGGACGCTTCAGGCGACGGCGACGAACGCGGCGGACCGGCGGCCATGGCGGCTCGGTGGGGAGCACAGGGAGAGGAGGAAGAAACGCGGAACGGTGGGGGATGGGGAACAGCGCGCGGTGGGGGCCTACTCCTCTCCTCGTCGCGGCAGGAGGGCGCGGGGGCCCGGCGACGCGCTGGTGCGGCGAGGTGGTCCGGCGGGAGCGCGACGGTGCGGTCGCTACAGCGACGAAGAAGAAAACGAAGTTGCGAAAACCCCCCTGCAAACTTTTGACCATCACGGATAGGTCCTTCTATAATTACAAAGAGGCCCTTATCTGTTTCTTTTTGAAACCAGTAGCTTTTCAATGATTTTATTAGGGCACTTAAACATTTTATAAAAATCTGATAAAATTTGGGTAGCCTCCCAACAGCATCTAGAGGCACCACAAAAAATTGGCATGTTCAAATAAAATGTTTTGGACAACATTTGTTCATAGGGTTGACTTATGGCATTATTGCTAAATTTGATAATGTTGCTCCTTTAATATTTTAGGGCAATTGCAAAATATTGTTTTGAACTCTTGGAACTTCCTTGAAATATAAGATGTCAAGAAATTTTGTCTTGCAACTTTGAGTGCCTTCAATGTGTTGAAGTTTGTTAGATCAATTTGGCATTTTGTTTTAGCAACTCAACATCATTTCGATACCACTGTTGTGTTAACACAAAAGAGACATGATTAAGCATGGATGCCATGATGCAATTTAACACAAAGTGGAAAATTTTTACAGGTTTTTAGGGTCTCAGCTTTGGGCTGTTACAGTTGCACGCGGCCTCCTTCTGATCTTGCGCGACGAGCCTGCTCCACCGCCTCGTAGCGAACCCTCTCCCGTTCCATGCCCGCTGCGAAGTCCTCGTCGGTGGTGTTGGTGTCGTCGTCGTCGGTGTCGACAGCGTCGTCGGAGTCTTCGAGCCAGTCCGCAGGCGGCTTGGGGCCGAAGAAGGAGTGGAGGCGGTAGGCGTGCTCGAGCTCGACCTGCTTGTCCCAGTACGCCGAGTTCGGCGCGAACCTGGGGTCGTCGTGCAGCTCCGGCGCCATCGTCCCCATGCACGAGGCGACGTAGTCGAGCCGCGCCTGGCCGGCCAGCATGGGTGCAACGGGGACGTGCACTGGGTTCGTGGCCCATCCCTCGGGGAGGACGCAGTTCGCCGGCACCGGCGTGTTGGTGCGGACGAGCTCACGCGCCTCGGCTTCCGTGAGTTGGTTCGCCGGTGGCGGAGGAGGCGGTGGAGGAGGTGGCGGAGTGTTGACGGCCGACGAGCCTGCCTCCTGCGATGGCCAGCCGCGGCGAGCCATGGCGCTCTGCCAAACCTGGCTGTCACGGCGGCGACGACGGGCCTCCCTCTGCGCTCGTCTCTCTTCCTCCGCGGCGCGCCGGGGAGAGGCCATGGCTAGGTGTGGGATGGAGATGGTGGAGATGGTGGAGACGGCGAGGAACCCGCTCTATATAGCGGCCGGGGAGGCGAACGGATGAGGTCGCCTTAACTGCGGCCGTCCAACGGCTCGCCTGCCACACCATTAACGGCTCGCCTGCATTGACGCCGCCGTGGCGCAGACGCTTCCTCGCCGCAGAGGCGAAGCGACGCGTCGCTGCGCCCGGCTGGGAAACCGAGACGACGCTCGACATTAATGCAGCTTCTTGTCTCATTGCCAGGCGTGGCCCGCGCGTCGGGAGCCGACGTGGCGACGCGTTTCCTTCCGTCCGGGGCCGCCCGAAGCCTCCCCAAGTTGAGGGCGTGGGCTGGGCGTGCCGGACACAAAACTGGGCCGCGCCGGACCGAATTCGCGTTTGGGCGCCGCGAGTGGGGGCGATTTTGTGTCCGGCACGCCCCAAAGGCGTTTGGGCGGCCGTTTGGGCGCCCCGACTGGAGATGCTCTTAGCAGGGAGAAACTTGTACACTTGTACACAATTGTAGCCCCGGGCGAAATTACGTCCGGAAGCGAGCAGAAAACAGAAAAGAAAGGAAAAAGGGCAACGATCCAGCCACCCTCGTGACTCTTTCGTCACCCATGCGATGCAGAACCACGGCTCTGCCACGTAGAGCCACGGTCGTCACGCCTCCGAAGCCGCCGCCTCGGCGCACGTCCACCGTCCGGGCCGCTGCCCCGGCATCCACCGCCCAGAGCCACCTCACGCGACCTTCGCGAACCGGACGCACGGCGAGAGATAAGACAATCCAAAGCGGCGCCTCCAAGAAGGTAACGACGAGATCATCGCCGCCGCCGCCCACTCCAGAGGATTTTGGGTTTTCACCCGGAGAGTCTCAGGGCACTCGCGTCGGTAGAGGATCGCAGCTCCCAAACGACGCAAACAAGAAGGAGAACGACGCCCTAGGGCGCCGCCGCCGTCGGCACCTAAGTGCAAGGTTTTCACCTGGAGAACGGCCTCAACCGCCAAGCTCGAGGACTTGGGCGAAGGAGCAACAAGCCTAGCGGAGTGGCTCTGTGCCAACCACCGGTCGCATCCGCATGTCGCAGGGGTCGCGTTACCTCACGATGCGACAACCACGCCATGCTGTGGGAGGGCAGAGCCGGCCCTCCCGCACCACTGCCATCTACCCGGGGCCGCCGCCCCGTCTCCCTTGCTGCCGGGATGACAGAGACGACACCCCGGCTGCGAAGAAGCTGACGACGAAGATGCTATGCAGCCCGCAGCTTCCCACGTCGCAGACAGCACGCAGCCACGGCGCCGAAGACGACCTCCAGCCGCACCGGGGAGCAAGGGAAACTGCACCACCGACCGCGGCCCGCCCGGCCCCGACACGGGCCCAGATCGGGCCCGCATAGGCCCGCAACCTACTGCTGCGGGAGAGCCGCCCCGCAGCCGCCTGCTGCAGGGATCCGCATCGACGCTGCACCGCGACGCCCATCGGCCGCGACCAGGCGCAGCCGCGCGCGCCGCCGGACACTGGCCGCCGACAAAAACTGGGCCCAGATCTGGAGAAGAGCACCTGGGCCGAACGTCGACGACCTTCCCTGCGCCGTCGAGGGACGACGGCCGCAACATCCACCAGTTCCGGGGCCGCAGCCCCGGCCTCCATACGCCGGCGAACACGACCTCCGCCCCCAGCAGAGGTGGCTGGCCGTCGGCGCGACGCGTAGCGAGGACCTCCCCCCACAGCCTTTGTCTGCAGGGGGCCCGCCGCCACCGCGGCAGGCGCCGGCGAGGGGCCAGAGGAGAGGGTGCTCGGAGGTGGCACGGTGATGTCGCCCCGGTGTCGCCTGGGGAGCGAACGGGGACGCGGGGGGGGGGGGGGGGAGGGGGGGTCTAAGCACCTTCGGGAGAAATTTCGCCTATGCAGTGCACAGAAAGCATAGGAAAAAGTATAGAATCCACCTGAAATCTCACACATTGGACACATTTCATCGTGAACTTTGAAACCGGATAATTTCAACCCTGAAATCTACCAAACCGGACAAATAACTTCCTGGTAGTGGTTTTGCACAATTTGGATTGTTTTGTCGATGACGTGGCGATAACATGGCATTGACGAAAATAACACTGTAGTGTGAGCCCCACCTCTCATCTTCTCTGCTCTGGTCCTTCGTGTCCCGCGACGGCGCCGGCCGGGTGAACTCCCTCTCCCTCCCGAACGTCACCGTCTCCGGTCGCTCCCCCGACGCGATAGGTGAGCAGGCCTCACCGCCCTCACCCACCTCGACCTCTCCACGAATCCCGCCGACATCCATCGCCTGAGGAGCAACCTCACGTACCTCGCCCTCGACAACAACGGCTTCACCGGGGAGGTGCCGCCGGCGCTGTCGCGGCTCAGGAACCTGACGGTCCTCGCTCTCAATAGCAACCTGTTCACCGGCACCGTCCCGACGGCGTTCGGTGAGCTGACGGTTCCGGTGACCTGCCAGCGTCGTTCAAGAACTGCCAAGTTGACGACCGTCTGGCTCGCCAGCTGCGGCCAACCAAGGTACGGGAGGAGGCGCAATGGGGTCTGGATCTTTCATCAAGGTGCTGGTCAGCAACCTGGATGTTCTCACAGGGTACGGCTGATGGGGCGGAGCTGGAGTTCGAGAGCCGTTCAACGACGCGCTCGCCGCGGAGCTCGACGAGGAGCGGCGGCGGAGTGAAGCGGCGCCGGCCTCCACCGCGACGAGCTCCTGCGACGCGACGCTGCCGGCCTCCCAGAGCCCCACCTCACGGACGTGATGCCCCCGGCCTCCACCACGACGCTCCCGATTCCGCCGCCTCCGCCGCCCTCGCAGCCTGCCCTCGCCGGAGGAGGCCCACCGCCATGCCCGCACGCGCCGCCTCGCCGGACGAGGCCCGCCGCCGCACCGGAGGAGGCTGCTCGCGGCCTGCGTCAGGGCATCTCCAGCTGTTGTCCCCTCCCAGGCCGAAAACGACGCTATTTTGGGCCGCCTGGGGGCCAACGGCGCTATTTCACGCCCTGGGGGCGGCATTTTCCCAATCGCCGAACCCAGGCCACCCCCCAGCCGGCGATTTTTGCCCAAATTTGACATACAAAATTGCATAAACATTTCGGCATACAAATCAACACACAAATAGTTCAACATACAAATCCACACACAAATAGTTTAACAATGCAAGCAAATAGAACAAATAAAACTAGGCATCGGCATTGCCATTGCCTTTGCGCCTCCACAGGTGCTCCACCAGATCATTCTGCAGCTGTGTATGCACCACCGAGTCTCGAATCTCCTGACGAATAGCGAGGAAGTTTGCCCATGTTGCCAGCACCTGGTGATCTACATCTGCAAGAGGACTCTGTCTGTAGTACGCCTCAGTGTCAGCCACCGGATTATTCCGCTTGCTCTCAATGATCATATTGTGCAAGATCACACAAACAGTTCATCACCTCAAACATATTGGTCTTGGACCAAGTCAGAGCTGGGTACCGAACAACAACGAATCGAGACTGCAGCGCACCAAATGCCGCTCAACATCCTTCCTGCAAGCATCCTGGCACTTGGAAAACCAAGCTTTCGCGCTTCCTGGCACAGGGTTGGAGATAGTCTTCACAAATGTTGACCACTTTGGATAGATGTCATCTGCAAGATAGTAGCCCTTGGTGTACTGGTGCCCACTGATCTCATAGTTCACTGGGAGAGCATGACCCTCAACATGCTTGGCAAACACATTCGAGCACTGCAGAACATTGATGTCATTGTGTGTTCCTGGCATACCAAAGAAGGCATGCCAAATCCATAGATCTTGTGTAGCCACAGCCTCAAGAATCACACCGCAAGCTCCTTTGTGCCCTTTGTACATCCCTGCCATTCAAATGGGCAGTTCTTCCATGCCCAATGCATGCAGTCGATGCTTCCAAGCATCCCAGGGAAGCCTCTTGCTTCATTGGTGGCCAGGATCCGGGCAGTGTCTTTCGCGTTGGGTGTTCGCAAGTATGTTGGCCCAAACACTGCCATCACTGCCCTGCAGAACTTGTTCAAGCATCAATGGCAGTGGACTCGGACATGCGCATATAAATCATCCTGCGAATCAGCGGGAGCACCATATGCAAGCAATCTCATCGCCACCGTGCACTTCTGAATTGAGGCAAAGCCTACCGTGCTAGTGCAATCCGTCTTCAACTTGAAGTAGGTGTCGAACTCTCGGATGGCATGCATGATGTCGTGGAAGAGCTTCTGTTTCATCCTGAACGGCGCCGGAACACCGTCTCTTCCTGCGTGGGGTTGTCGGCGAAGTAGTCGGAGTAGAGGATCATTAGCCTTCGTAGCGCTGCCTCGGCTTGCTCTTGCGGCGACCAGGCTTTGAGCCATCACGCCGCGGCCTCGCCTCGTTTACAAGCAGGCGACAGGACAGGTGAGGATGAGCAAGTGTTTTTCATCGTCGATGGCGGCCGAGGCTTCCTCATCAAACAGTTCGGCGAGCAGCTCCTCGTCGTCGGAGTCCATGGCTGGGCGGACAAAACGCTGAACACCTAGCAGGCGAGGTGGGCGCGAGCCTTCCCGAGAGCCTTCCTTGTGGCTAGATCACGGCGGATGGACGAGGGGGGCGGCGGCGGGTGGATTGGGTGAGAAGGTGGGCTTCCTAGCTGCTTGTATGCGGCGGAGGTGGGAGGGGTGGTGCCGGCGGCGACATGGCGGTGACGCGACGGGATAGAGGAAAGGGCGAGGCGAGGGTGGGGAAATGCGCTATCTCGCCGACAGTGCTGGCCCACGCACGCTTCCCCCAGGCGGAACCCAATGGGTTGGTCTGGCCTGGGAGCGCCGGCGCTAATTTTGGCCGAAGCGGTGTATTTGGATTCCTGGGGGGCGACTGGGAAGAATTCGGCGCTATTTGGCCAAAACGGCGCTATTTTCGGCCCTGGGGTGGCGCTGGGGGGCACGGCTGGTGATGCCCTCAGTCGCCCTTCAATCTGGGGGATTTTTGTTTCTGGCTTTGGGCCACGTATCCCACAAAACTGGCTAAATTGACAACAAAACCGCTTAATCAGTCCAAAACAGACTAGGGGGTTATTTGTCCGGTTTGGTAGATTTCAGAGTCAAAATTATCCGGTTTCAAAGTTCAGGGTGAAATGTGTACATCGTGTGACATTTCAGGGTGGATTCTATACTTTTCCGAAAGCATATTTGGCGTGTTTGGTTGCTCGCATCAGCCCATACAGTTTTTTGAGAGCCATTTTGACCATGTTTCCTTGTCTTCATAGCACCGAGATTTTGGCCTCATGCGACCTTGCAGTTGGCGGGGGGCTCACTGCGTTCGGGAAAAATGTGGCCGAGCAATTTCGTCACCACCCACATTTTCGATCGCCCTATTTCACCTCCTTTGTTCCGTGGTGATCGAGATGGTTGAAAATCTTCGAGGATATATGCTATATGGGCCGGAAAAAGTAAAATGTCGGGGAGAAACGGTGGGATAGTTTCCCACTATAATTTCTTATTTATTTTTAATGTTATTTAAAAAGGGAGAATGGAATAATAGTAACATTACTTTTATTTGTTTATAATGTTATTTTTATTTATATATTATTTACAAAGGGTTAATGTTATTAAGAGTGCTGGTATTGCCGGTATCAGGCTTGTAATGACAGTGAGCATCACAAAGTGGTGGATTTGGACCCCAAAAAAAAGCCAAACCAGCAACGTCATGTACCATTTGGGAGACGAAGGTGGAGATGTCACCGATGTCGCTGACGAGGAGACATGTGCAGAAGAGGTCGGCCAATGTAGGGTCGTCGCTAAGGTAGGAGTAGATGAACACGAGGACGGCAAATGGTGGATACTGTACTCTAATCTATAATTGGCGGAGCAAAAATAAAACATCGTTTTAAAAGGTCAGCGAAGACAAAACCGACCTACAGAACGAAAAATAAAACATCGTTATTAAGAAACCGATCTATAAAACTCTCTAGTGCAGTCAGTCGACCGAGCGGCGGACGAACCCTAGTTACGGGATATGAGATGGTGTATATGTTAGATTTTGGATTGAACCTCTCCGACGGGTATACAACGAGGTACACGATGCATTCTACTGTTGTTGGTGACGCTATGTGCTAGTGTTTGTGCGAGTTTGCATCTTGATCATCGTCTGAACTCTTTTGGTACGATGTTGAGTCAGTAGAAAGGGTTTAAATTAAGTTAGTGGGGCATTTTTCATGGAGAGCAAATTTTCGAGTTAAAGCCAGGGTGAGTTCATCGGGGAAGCTGATGATCGATGGAAACGAAATGTAACACAACTTAGCGGACACGGCGTCCGCGCTAAACTTAGGATTAGTATTTGCGGAACGAGGCGGACGGACACGGACGTCCAGCGAATCGTCCGCCCTACATCCTGAAGCTGATCGACGGAAACGAAATGCTGCGTGCGTGCCACGGGACCGCATATCTTGTCAAGTAGACAAGCGTATGTCGCTACAATTCCAAGTTGCATTTCGTGTCTGTACCAGATGTTTGTTTGTTTGAGATAGCTTATCACGTGATGTGCAATATAGACCAGATGTTTTTTTTTTGAATTTTTCCATATTATTAAACCAACAAAGAGTCACGATTATATCGATTATAAAAAGAATAATAAAGAGACGAGCAAATCTATGAGATCTTCAAACCCTTTCTTCCTCCATGACACAATCTTGTACTTTTCTGAAAAACAGCCATAGAACAACGCCGAATACACCAAACCACAGACCTGTGAATACCAATGAAGGTTTTCCCTATTTAATTTTGAGCCGCAATGCCAAAACTTTGTGCATGCACGCAGCCATTAAATTAATCAAGCAACATCGGCAAGAGCACCACCACTGATATTACATGGACAAATAACCGAACCACTTTGTCGACGTCGTTGGGAGCCGAGAGAACGAATCACCATTGCCGAAGACATAGTAGCGGGATAGATATGCGAGGACAAACCTCTCGCGGCAACCATGAGAAACAATCCAAGATTGATCGGCGAAGCAAGATCTAAAAAAACCATACCTAGACAAACTTAATCTTCCACAGCCACCATTGACGTCGGGAAGGAGATCTCGCGACGAACGAAGCGCGGAAGATCACTTATTGCAGACGATGCCATCTCAATTGACGAAAAAGATAGCAACCAAAACCAAGCTCTAACATTAAGGACCTTTGTGTAGCGCCTTGCGCAGGTTCGAGGCCTCCACCCCTCCTAGTGCCCGTGGCACCTAGAGAAGATGATGACCCGTCAATTCTTAGACGAAGGCGACGATGAAGATGCAGATGGCGCCGGCGGCGACGGCTAGGTTTGAAACCCTAGGCCGCCAATATAGACCAGATGTTTGTTTGAGGTAGCTACAATTCCAAGTTGCATTCCGTGTCTGTACCAGATGTGCAATATAGACCCAGAAAAGGGGTTCCGTTCTATACGTACGGAGTACGTACGAACCAGACAAGAGCCAATACGAAAGAAATGCAACTCGGGCGAGCACTGTCGTACATAACTGAGACGGTCTGCGCCAGGTACACACCGGGCACGATCCCGGGACCCGGGTGCTGGTTTCGGTCGACCGGCATGGCCGCCGAGCTCCGTCTACCTTTTGCGTTCGCACCAGCCCCAGCGTGGTCCGCGCCCGCCAATAATTCGACTGTTCGGTGTCCGCCCCGTACCACGGTGATCGATCCCGGCCCAACGCAAGCACCACACCACTCGTACGTATTGTACTGTAGTAGAGACATGACATCACACGGGACATAGACGAACGGAGCCGGCCGCCGGCCTTCGGGCATGGGAACGGCCAGGCCAACCGCACCCCACCGCGCCGTGCCGGTCCACGGCTCGGCCGACCCGTAGCTCTTGGCGTCAACGTATACGGCGCTATGGACCCCAGCGCGGTGCACTACGCACATAGGCAGAGTAAGATTTCGCTGAAACAAAACGCACTGAACGTGAACGGCAGGGGCTGCCGCGGAATGGTGGCCTGGGTCTCCGCAGTTTCCTTGGTGCGCGCCGGTCGCCGGAGATAGATATTGGGTGTATCCAGGCTGCACGGGCAGCTGTTTTCCTTTAAGGCGGCACGAGCGGCTGTCGATCGGTTGGTACGCCGGTGGTCGAGCATCATCAGAGATCAGACCATATAGCTGGTCTTTGTTGCCGTACGTTCGAGGAAGAATCGGCGTTAGGCACGTCCAACCGCACCCCGCAAAGGGACACCAAATTTGGTCCGTCCAGAAAGATTTTGGGTCTGTGTCCGTTTTGGGGTGGGGTGCCTCCAACAGCCCAGCGTAAAAGTAATTAACAGAAAAAAAAATATTACATATTTAGTAGCAGGGCCCACGGGCAAGTGACAAAATGGACTTAAAAAAAACCTATTGCTATGGGACTTCGGTGGGGGGGGGGGGGGGGGGGGGGGGGGGGGGTGGTTGTTGGGTGGTGCCAGTGCCAGTGCCAGCGTCGTGGCGGCAGGACCTCGCCGTGGCTCCTACTCCTCGCCGCGGCCTCCTGCTCCTCGTCGTCGAAGAGGATGATGTAGGGCGGCCCGCGTAGAGATGCATTGGGGCCCGGCAGAGGAGGCGTCTGCGGCGCCTCGGGGTCCTGCGGGTGCGGCGCCCAGGCCTAGCCCACCTCGCGCTATGACCACGGTGACCATGTCACCTGCCAGTATGCTCGCTCGATGGCCTGCTGTGCCGCCACCTCCGCCGACGCGCGGAGCGCAACCGTGATGTCGGACCATTGCGCCAGCTCCTCCACCTTGTACCCCTCCGGCGCATCCGCGGCGAAGAATGACCGCCGGCGAGCGTCGTGCTCGACCTCGAACCAACGATCCCACAACGGCGATTTAATCGCGTACGTTGGGTCGTTGAGGAGGTCGGGCGGGGAGGAAGCTTCGGTGGCGCATGATCTCGTTCGTGTGCGCCCTGCCTGCGCGAGGGACTGCAGGCACCGGAATGTGGCGGCGGCTCAGATGCTAGCCGTCCGGCAGGTGCACGTTCCCCCACGGGAGCCCCCCCCCCCCCCCGACCTCGCAGTACAACGGGCCACCTGCGTGGAGACACGGGCGCGCTGGGCTTGGCGGGGGTGGTGCGGGCGCGCCACATCGGAGGCGGGCGCCCTGGGTCTCGACGCCTCCTTGTCGTTCCGGCCGGCCTGCCACCAAGATGACGTCTTCATTGCGGTCAACGACATGGACGGTGGAGTTAGGGTTCGTGTCGGTGGCTAGGTTTTGACAAGACTGGAGTGGAGTGTGGATGGGGACGGATCTGGTCGTCGGTCCCCATTAAAAAGGACCCAACGAGGTAACCGAAGCGGCCACGCTCGCTGCCAGGTGGGTCACGAGAGGACACAGACGGACACGCATTGTGTCCGCGCCTCCCCCAAACTGCGACCAAAGTTGGGCCGCGTTTGGGGCGAAACGCGTGTCCGCGCGGACACTTGTCCATTTGCGGTGGCCCGTTGGAACCTTTTCCATGACCGTTCGGACAAAAATAGACTGGGCTGATACAGGAGCTTGAGCTGTTTGGTTGTAGAACAGTACAACACAAATGCAGAACAGTTAAAAATAATTTTTTGGGGTACTACAATATAATACAGAGTACGCATAGCTTCAGAACTTAGATTCGAATCCGGCATGTCGTGTTCCTAGGTTGAACGTGAGCTCCAGTAGGTTCGTCGCCTCGCTTTCTGAACTTTCCACCGAAACTCACCATCAAAATTTACAAACATGGAAAATGATGAAGACATATCGTTAGCAAGTGAATTTGTAACGATATCTTTCCAAATGTACATCTGACGAGATTGCTCATTAATCAGAGGTGGAAAGAGACGTGTCACATCTTTCATAGTTGATAGCAAGACACAACACTCTGTTGAACGGCAATCTTCAGCTATACATTTTTAGGTGACACAACCAGCGTATAGACCTTGGGTGAGTTAAATAAATATAATTACACTGAAATTGCAATTTTTTTAATTTTTAATATATTATGGTCTTAGTTAACATTATTAACTATACATTATTAACTATACAATAATGTTGTATACTTAGTTAACATTATTAACTATACAATATATATTTTATTGTTTTCCATTATATAGTTCTAATGTATATCATTAAAAATCTGAGTTATGCAAAAGGTTTTCCGCTGTGAGATATTATTCTCAAGAAAAATAAATCATTTTATATGTGAAAACTAGCAAGAATGGTAAACGCACGGTTCCTTGATGTTCTTAGAATTGATTAATTATATAGTGTATATGTATGTATGGATGTTCTTTCTTTGTTCGTATTATTAAATATTTTGGTACATACTTCAATGTGTACAACCTAGCAAATATCTTCAGAGGTGTGTAGTGTATGGTTATGTAAGAGAATATATAGAAACTTATAGAATGTAAATTAAACGGTTGCCATGATATTTCTTTACTTGGTCAAATGTGTCTTACAACTAAACTCGGATTTAGTTACGGTTGTTGATGATTTATACTTGTTACTGCAATAGAACTGTGTTTCGGTAAACAATAGCAATCACCGACAAAACACTAGTGCAAGTAGGAAATTCATTTATCATATATGCTCACTCGTATACATTTTTTTATTAGTTTTTCAAATAAGAATTTATGCATAAATTAAACATTTGAAATGTATCAAGAAAATATTTAATATTCATATGTAAGGTATTTATGGGGAAGACTAGCAGTCAAGTTAAAATTACCACTCATGATTTAATTGGTCTTTTCCACTAGTAGAAAAACCACCTTTCGTCCAGAGCCGAACCAGCCATTAATCCCGGTTCATAGAAAAACCGGGACCAATGCCTGGCATTGGTCCCGGTTCGAGCTGCCAGGGTCCGTGGAGCATTGGTCCCGGTTCGGTTGGGGACATTGGTCCCGGTTCGTGCCACGAACCGGGACCAAGCTCCAGGCGGAGCTTTGGTCCCGGTTCGTGGCACGAACCGGGACCAATACCCCTCCCCTGCCTATAAATAACCCACCCCCTCTCTTCTCTCCTTTTTTTTTCTGGTTGGATTGGTGGGAAGTGGGTGCTAGTTTTTTTTCCTTTGCCACGCACAAGATGTGTTCGATGAAATGCCCGAGCCACACTTAAGTTCACACAAGATGATATCCTCGGCCGAGGTTAGCAACTTTATCCTTTTCATCTGTAATTGATACAGAAATATTGCACGTGTCGATGTACGGTGGTCATTTCACTATTCAAGATGTTATTGTAATGGTATTTGATAAACTTAATTATATGATGCAGATGGATGCACGGATGCGATGGATGTACGGCGAACGACGCAGTTCCGAGTTTATTGCAGGCCTGCATAAATTTCTCGAAGTGGCTGAGGCAAACAAAGTGGATAATTTTATGCCTTGTCCATGTGAGAAGTGTCGGAACGTCAGGGAGTACTCTGACCCGAGAACCATTCAAGACCACGTGATTCGGAGAGGTTTCATGCCCAGCTATAATTGTTGGACCAAGCACGGAGAAAGAGGGGTTAGGATGGAAGACAATGAAGAAGAGGAGGATGATGACAACTATCCTATGTTCCCTGAGGAATGCGGTGATACTGTAATGGAAGACGTTGAAGAAGAAGGAGGTGAACATCGGGCATCAGATGAGCCCGCTGATGGTCTTGGTGGGGTCATTTCTGATGCAAAGCGAGAATGCGATACAGAAAAGGAGAAGCTAAAGTTGGAGGCCATGCTAGAGGATCACAAAAAGTTGCTGTACCCAAATTGCGAAGATGGCAGCACAAAGCTCGGTACCACACTGGAACTGCTGAAATGGAAGGCAGAGACTGGTTGTTCTGACAAGGGATTTGAGAAGTTACTGAAAATAATGAAGCCGAAGCTTCCAAAGGATAACGAATTGCCCGAGACTACATACGAAGCAAAGAAGGCTATCTGCCCTCTAGGATTAGATGTGCAGAAGATACATGCATGCATTAATGACTGCATCCTGTACCGCGGTGAGGAGTACGAGAATATGGATAAATGCCCGGTATGCAATGCACTGCGGTACAAGATCAGACAAGATGACCCTGGTGATGTTGAGTGCGATGACGAGCCCCCCCGGAAGAGGGTTCCTGCTAAGGTGATGTGGTATGCTCCTATAATACCACGGTTGAAACGTCTGTTCAGAAACAAAGAGCATGCCAGGTTGTTGCGATGGCACAAAGAAGAGCGTAAGAAAGACGGGAAGTTGAGACACCCCGCCGATGGGTCCCAGTGGAGAAAAATCGACAGAGAGTTCCCGACATTTTCAGATGACGCAAGGAACTTAAGATTTGGTCTAAGTACAGATGGCTTTAATCCTTTTGGGGAGCAGAGCTCCAGTCATAGCACTTGGCCCGTGACTCTATGTATCTACAACCTTCCTCCTTGGTTGTGCATGAAGCGAAAGTTCATTATGATGCCAGTGCTCATCCAAGGCCCGAAGCAACCCGGCAACGACATTGATGTGTACCTAAGGCCATTAGTTGATGAACTTTTGCAGTTGTGGTCCGAACCAGGTGTACGTGTGTGGGATGAGCACAAACAACAGGAATTTGACCTACGAGCGTTGTTGTTCGTAACCATCAATGATTGGCCTGCTCTTAGTAACATTTCAGGACAGTCAAACAAGGGATACAATGCATGCACGCACTGTTTAGATAAGACTGAAAGTATACATTTGGGAAACAAGAACGTGTACCTGGGGCATCGTCGATTTCTTCCGAACAGTCATGCCGTAAGAAAGAAAGGCAAGCATTTCAACGGTGAGGCAGATCGCCGGAAGAAGCCTAACCTCCCTGATGGTGATGTTATATATGACATGGTCAAGGATTTAGAAGTAATCTTTGGAAAGGGTCCTGGCAGTCTATCTGTTCCGAATGACGCTGACAACCACGTACCCATATGGAAGAAGAAATCTATATTTTGGGAGCTACCCTATTGGAAAGTCCTAGAGGTCCGGTCTTCAATCGACGTGATGCACGTGACGAAGAATCTTTGCGTGAACCTGCTAGGCTTCCTGGGCGTGTATGGGAAGACAAAAGATACACCAGAAGCACGGGAGGACCAGCAACGTATGAAAGACCCATACAACAAGCAGACGGATAAAGGGCGTCAATACTTAAGCAGCTACGCTCTTACCAAAGCAGAGAAGGAAATCTTTTTTGAATGCCTGAGCAGTATCAAGGTCCCGGCTGGCTTCTCGTCAAATATAAAGGGAATAATAAATATGGCAGAGAAAAAATTCCAGAACCTGAAGTCTCATGATTGCCACGTGATTATGACGCAGTTGCTTCCGGTTGCATTGAGGGGGCTTCTACCGGAAAATGTTCGAGTACCCATTGTGAAGCTATGTGCATTCCTCAATGCAATATCTCAGAAGGTCATCGATCCAGTAACTCTACCAAGTTTACAGAAGGCTGTGGTCCAATGTCTTGTCAGCTTCGAGTTGGTGTTCCCCCCATCATTCTTCAATATTATGACGCATCTCCTGGTTCACCTAGTCGACGAGATTGCCATTCTCGGTCCTGTATTTCTACACAATATGTTCCCCTTCGAGAGGTTCATGGGAGTCTTGAAGAAATATGTTCATAACCGTGCTAGGCCAGAAGGAAGCATCTCAAAGGGCTATGGAACAGAGGAGGTCATTGAGTTCTGTGTTGACTTTATTCCTGACCTTAAGCCGATTGGTGTTCCTGAATCGCGGCATGAGGGGAGACTGAGTGGAAAAGGCACGCTAGGAAAGAAAGCACTGATATGTAGGGACGGGCATTCTTTAACTCAAGCACACTACACAGTTCTACAAAGTTCCACCTTCGTGGCTCCGTATATCGAGGAACACAAGAATTATGTACGCTCCAAGAACCCGGGGGAGGATGACTCCTGGATTAAAGAAAAACACATGGAGACTTTCGGCAGTTGGTTGCGATTACAGCTCATGAATGACACCACTGTCGGAGATCAGCTCTACTTGTTGGCCGCGTCACCATCTTCGACTGTATTGAATTTCCAAGGGTACGAGATAAATGGGAATACATTTTACACGATCGCCCAAGATAAAAAGAGCACCAACCAAAACAGTGGTGTCCGCTTTGATGCAACAGACGAGAATGGGCAAAAGGACACATACTATGGTTACATAGAGGAGATATGGGAACTTGACTATGGACCTACTTTTAAGGTCCCTTTGTTTCGGTGCAGTTGGGTCAACATGAAGGGAGAAGGGATAAAGGTAGACCAGCTGTACGGAATGACGACAGTGGATCTCAAGAATCTTGGTTGTTACAGGAACGAACCATTCGTCCTAGCCAATGATGTGGCTCAGGTTTTCTATGTGAAGGACATGTCCTCCAGACCGAAAAAAAGAAAAAATAAGCAAACGAATACATCAGACGATGAGCCAAAGCGTCACATAGTTCTTTCAGGGAAAAGAAACATCGTGGGAGTCGAGGACAAGACAGACATGTCAGCAGATTATGATAAGTTTGATGAAATTCCGCCCTTCACAGTGAAAACTGACCCAAGCATCCCGTTAAATAATGAAGATGCTCCATGGTTACGGCCGAAGCGATCATAGGCCAGGGACATACGCGAAGAAGGGTTCATGGCATTTATGTAAATCAATGTAATGTATTAAACCTTTATGTGATGTGTAGTAATGTATTAAACCTTTATGTGGTGAAAACCATAATACACGAAATGGGAGTTTCCACCTAGAAGAAATGGGTTATATCACATGTGAGTTTTCTTTTTTGTTTTCTGTTAATTAATTGCATGACGACCGGTGAAACACGCGTGGTAGGTGGTTGTCGGCTCCCACACCTCCCGTGGGAACCTCTCAAACCTCAGCTTCGTTAGGTACAGCCTTCAGAAGAAAACTCCAACGTCTTACACGCGCTCGAAAAAGTTGGAACAAAACACACGGTTCCCCCTGCATACAGCCCGACGGTGGCTCGTGAGTGCCCGCATATCAAATGCACCGTAGGACGTAGCTAGGGAACCCGAATGTTTTGTGTTTGAGCGCCACTTCGATCCAAGCAGCGGTAAGACGTCTCTGATGATCTACAACCGTCCGGCAAGACATCTCTGATGATCTGCAACCGTTTGGAACGGTCGCAGGTCATCAGAGACGTCTTGCCGCTGGTTGCCCAAAGATGCCTCTCCGAGTGACGCTGGAATGTTTTGTGTGAGTGAGTAACCTGTCTGAGGAGGGGGGCTATATATAGGGTACGTGTGCTTCTTTAGTCCCGGTTGGTAACACCAACCGGGTCATGTGGCTCACGAAGTGGTCGTGATACTGCTGATCCAACAGCTCACAATCCCTCAAAAGAAACACACCCCTGATCCAACGTCTCACAAGCGCTTGAAAGAAACACACGATCCGTGTGCTTCTTTAGTCCCGGTTGGTAACAGGCGGGCTTTGCGGTCACGACACGTGTCCTCCCCCAGCGCTGCCCTGGGCACGTGTCCTCCCCCAGCGCTGCCCTGGAGGTCTTTATATATTGTCGCCGACGGGGTAAACCCTAATCCACCATTCCTAGCCACGAACGCATCGTCTCCACGAGATGGATCCGCCACGCCCGCCGCAGCGCCTTCTGGACGAGGTCGAGCGTGCTCGGCAGAGCGCGCTTGGGCGCAACCGCGGGAGCCTATCCCGCCGTATGCCCACGAGCCCGGCGTGGAGAGGAATGCCCAGCTACCGGCCTCCTGCTCCACCAGGTGCCGCCGCACCTCCACCTGGCGCCGCTGCACCTCCACCAGGCGCCGCCGCTCCTCCCGCGGAGGAGGAGGAGGACGACGACTTCGACTGGAGCGACGACGGGGAAGAGGGTTGTGGGTTGCAGATACAGGAGGCCATGGAAGCCTCCTTCCAGTCTGTCCGCGACTACCCTGTCCAGCGAGCCAAGACTTCCTACCAGCTCAAGGCGAAGGAGGCTTCCGAGCTGGATTGGGCGCTGAAAGACTCATCCTCCATGGATCTTGCCCTCCGCCGCAAACGTGCGCGCGAGAACCGGGCGGCCGCCCACGGGGCTGGCTCCTCCCGCCGTTCCCCCTAATCCTACGGCCTTCGAGCCAGCAAGTCCGTTTATGTAGAATAATGTTGGTGATGTTGGATCAGGGGTGTGTTTCTTTCAAGCGCTTGTGAGACGTTGGATCATGTGTAATAATGTATTAAACCTTTTATGTAATGCATTCTATGGAATGTATTAAACCTTGATGTGGCTCACGAAGTGGTCGTGATACTACTGATCCAACAGCTCACAATCTCTCAAAAGAAACACACCCCTGATCCAACGTCTCACAAGCGCTTGAAAGAAACACACGATCCGTGTGCTTCTTCCTTATTGGTGGGATTCCCTTTAGTCCCGGGTGGTGGCTCACAAAGTGATATCCAACAGCTCACAAGCCTTCAAAAGAAACACACCCCTGATCCAACGGCTCACAAGCGCTCGAAAGAAACACACGATCCGTGTGCTTCTTCCTTATTGGTGGGATTCTCACTATATATATGTAGTCATGCATGGCCTCCATTGGCATAGCACATCTAAACTCATATCTGCAACCTCATCACTCTCCCATGGCTTCCACCGTACCCACTCTAACCTACTCGGAGGCGGAGGCGCTTTGCGCCTCGAACTACCCCTGCCCGCCCGGCTACGACGTCCCCGCCGGCTGGAGGCGTGCCGGTCCCTCCTGTCCCTCAAGGTTTGGCGCGCCGGGCGGCCATCACGAACCACTACTACCTCGAGCTCACTCCGGCGCAGCGGATGGATCCCCGCTGGCATCCCGACTACCGCCCGACTTGGGACGCCTTCTTCATCAATCGGCGTGAGAGGGCGCTCGCCAGGTACGAGGAGGACGGCCCGCCTCCTTCGAACTTCAACGAGGCCGGCCGTCGGCTGTGGTGGAGCGGCCGGACTCTCCAGAGCGTCATGAACTACATCACGGCCGGCGATAACCCCCGCCTGCGCTACCCTCGCTTCCAGTCCAGGCGAGCGCCGCCCGACGACAGCGACGACGACGGCGGCGACTACGACGACTACGAGGACGAGTATTATAGGCCTAGGCAGGAGTATGACTAACCTGAGCCACATCGTTGGTTAGGACAAATGGTTCGTCTATGTACGACGACGATCGTGTAAAATGTTTGTCTATCTACGACGACGATCGTGTAAAATGTATTATTTATCTCTGCATTTCCAACTAATGATCTTTAGCATCTGAATAAGTAATCTGGTTTTGAGTTAGTTATGCAAAAGATAAAAGTTAATGCATTTTTTAATTCAAAATGGCAAAATGGTTAATAGTTTGAAAGTTTAGTGAGATTCAAATTGAAAATGACAATAATAAAGTATGCAAAAGATATGAGTTAATGCATTTTTGAATTGAAAATGGCACAGTTGATACATGATGCAAACAGATGTATGGATGATATATTCAGATTCCTTATTTTTTGATAATAATAAACATATTATTGTATTATTTGGATTTATAATAATAGACATATAAATAGATGGGGTTCATTTTTCTTAGCATTTTGATACATTAATCATAATTTTCTGATAAAAGATTAAAAGTTATTGATTTTACAAGTTTAAATCATTTCCTGGAAATTATATAAAAGAAAACAAAAAAAATTCGAAAAGCCCATTTAAAAGGCCTTTGGTCCCGGTTGTTCTTACCAACCGGGACGAAAAGCGGCCCAAAATTGCGCGAACTTCAAGCGGCCCAAAATTTGACCTTTGGTCCCGGTTGTTCTTACAAACCGGGACCAAAGACCCTTTCGTCCCGGTTGGTAAGAACAACCGGGACCAAAGGCCTTTTGTTTATAACCGCCCGTGCGTTTCCTCTTCTTCCACCTCTGCCGCAGTTCCCCCGACGAGACGCTCCACCTCTGGCGAAGCCCTGCTCCGGCGATTTTTCGATCTCCGGCGCGGCCCCGCCCTCCACCTCTGCCGCCACCCTGCTCCGGCGGGCCCCGCCCTCCACCTCCTCCGCCGCGCGGATTGACCGGCCGCGGAGCCGCCGCCGCGCCTCCCTCTTGCTCACCTCGCCCCTGCTCACCGGCGCGCTCCACCACCACCGGCGCGCTCCACCACCACCGCCGGCCGTAGCTACTCGATCAAGGTGAGTGCTTTTTTGTTCATAATTTTGCATTGTAGATTAAAATGTTTAGAAATTTTGCATTGTAGATTAAAATGTTTAGAAATTTATAGCATTGTAGATTGTAGATTGTAGATTAAAATGATTAATATGTTTAGAAATTTGTTAGATATAGAATTAGGTTATAGAAATTGTTAGGTTATAGAAATTGCTAGGTTAGTTGTAGATGATTTTTTGTTAGCCATTTGTTAGTGTTAGTTGCTAGGTTAGTTGCTAGGTTTTAGCTATTTTTTGTTAGCCATTTTCTGTTAGCCATTTGCTAGAATTAGTTTTGTTAGTGTTAGTTTTAGTTTTGCTATATATTGATGTTAATTTTAATTTTAGCTTTGCAAATGATTTTGAAGTGGTAATACATGCTTTTCAGTATATTTTAGCTTGAGTCTTATGTTCTTGAGCTTAATGGCTTTAATTTCTTGATGGTTTAGGGTTTAGGGTCTCCGAGTTCGCCGTCGCGCCCAAGAATCCCCGCCCGAGGTGCTCTGCCGCTCCCCGCCCGAGGTGCTCTTGCAAATGAGATTATAAGGCAGCATATGAAGTTTCTAATTTGTTCTTGCAAATGAGATGATATTGTGTATGTTACACACAAAAATCAAATTGTGAAGTTTCTAATTTGTGCTTGTCCTAATTAAATTTGAATTTTCCTGTGGCTTATCTCCCTAGTGTGTGTGCACATATGGTCCTAGGCACTGAATAAAAAGGTTGCCAAGTGTTTGCATTATTTTTTATGGCCTTTTCTTATTTTCTTAGTTTTTGTACTGAAAACAAAAGGGCAAAAATGTCCAAATTATTTGGGTTCTACAAGTAATGAGGATCATTCCCTAATTTTTAGTGAATTTTCTGAGGTATGAAAAAGGTAGCTCCTTTGTAAACCTAAGAAAAGGGGATTTTCTGAAAATAAATAAAAGAGTATTTTATTTTAGGTTTTTGGGCAAGTCAAAAATTGTGTAGATGTATCTTGACATATGGAACAAGTTACCCAACTAAAGTTTTGTGCATTGTTCTTAATTTGCAGAAACTATGGAACGAGACGAAAATCAGGAAAACATCCTCGAGGATATAATCCGCGGGCCGGAAGATGTTGGCGATGTCACCTCGCAGTTTTGAACAACTCCGGTGAGGGAGATGAGTCTCTCAACCGAAGAGACGGCTCCGGTGAGGTAGAACCCGACGGCTGGGGTGGGGAGAAGTCGGCGAGGGAGAAGCCGACGAGGGAGAAGCCGAAGGCTCCGGTGGAACATTAAATGTTGCAAACTCCGGCGAGGTGCATATACATATATTAATGAAGCCGAAGATTGTATTAATTAAGCCTCTGCTGTCTATATACATATATTAACGCTCTTTCTTCTTTTAGCCCTCCGGATCGAGCAAATCTTCTGTAAGGACAAAACGAGGCCCAGCCAAAAAGTTGGGCGACCAAGAAAGGTACAGATCGAAAAGTCGCTGAAGACGGCACACCGACTGCTCCCCCTGGTGTTAAAAATAAAATGGTAAAGCAATGCGGAGTTCTTGTTAGGGACTTCATCCCGATCACCGTTCGAGAATGGCATCGCCAAAGGAGGGAGGAGTAAGATATGTCGCGATGAGGGCAAAGAAAGACTTTGGAGAAAGCTCATGTTAATTTCACCCTGGCGCCAGAGGTGGATCAGATGAGGAGGATCCAATGAGGCAGAAAAGATTGCCCGGAAAATCATGGAGCAAAAAGTCAAGGACTGGGCACTTAAGAAGATGGCCGAGCTATTCAAGAACTGGAAGAAAAGATTGAACAAGTTTGTCAAGAAAAATAAGACTCCAGACTTCGATAAAGGGTATGAGAAGATAAAGGACTACTGGGAAGAATTTGTGGCGTACAAGAAATCAGAGGAAGCTCTGGAAAAGTCTGCAAAAAATGGCAAATGCTGCTAAAGATGTACCACCATACTATGGGGCTGGTGGCTACGCTTAGCATGCCTAAGTGGGAGAAACTTGAGGCGGACCTGCTGGCTAATGGGATCACTCCAGAGCCACTCAAGTGGATCGAACGGGCAAGAAATTGGTTTTACGGGCATGGGGGCACGTTGGACGCAGAAGGGAAGTGCATATATAACAGAAGACACAAAGATAATCCCCTACTACCCATCAAGATTAGAAATGCAGTAAAGGATGTTGCAGAGGGACGGTTCATTCCCGATAGAGAGGATGACGAGCTCACACGCGCCCTTGGGAATAAGGAACACGACGGACGGTTACGAGGCGTACCTGGCTCCAAGCCCAAGACAATTGCGATTCCCGAGCACAGGAAGAAATTTCCTGATAGAAGCCATCAGAGGAGAAAGGAAAGGGAGGCAATGGAAGCACGCGCTGCTGCAGACCGGCTGCGTAATATAGAAGAAGAATTAAAGCGGCAGAAGGAACAAATTGCCGCTTAGCCAGCAAGGTACTAGCGGCCAATCTCAACGGCACATGGTAGAAGCTGCATGCGATGGTACCGGCGGCCCATCGAATCGGAAAAGCAGCGTGGCTTCCACGGAGCTCCAGGATGGTATGATGATGCAGTGAGTGGCTCCACTTCGTCGCTACCCAGTGGATGATATCACGGAGAGCACACCTTGTGAGATGCATGTGAAAGTTTTTAACTTAACCGTGAAGGTGGCGGTCGGCTATGTCGTACCAATTGGACCTAATCCAACTTACCATTTCTCTCCGGTTCCAAATGGCTACGCTGTTGTCGCGGTGGATGAAGTGATGAAAGATTATGAGGAGCTGAAGCTGCAACACCCTGCAGGTGAAGATGGGGAGGTGCTTGAACTTGGAGAAGCCAAGAAAGCGACCATTCTATGGCCAAAGGAATTCATCGTGCTTCCGAACTGGCAGCCAAGGCCATCGACTCCTCACCAGTCTCCAGCGCAACAGTCCTCTTCACCGCCTCAGCATTCTCCAGCGCAACAGTCCTCTTCACCGCCTCACCAGTCTCCAGCGCAGCCGTCTCCGCCGCCGCGTCAGCCGTCTCGCCGCCGCGTCAGCCGTTCCGCCCACCGCTCGTACTATGAGGGGTAAGCGATCACCGAAACGTAAAAGGTCGCCCCTCCCAACAGTACCTCATAAGAATCTTCCCATTAGACCTTATGACAGGACTGTAGCGGAAAACGCCGCGGAGGTGGCTGCCTACAATAAGGCTTTTTTTGCACCAAAAAAGCCCGAGCAGAAGCCGGTATACGATGAAAAATCCAAAAAGTGGGAAAGTCCTTCCTTGAGCAGCCATCCCAATATCGATGAATCTGCATCTGACTATGGTCGTGAACTTACTAAGCTAGCACGTGCCCAGTCTGAGCAGAACAAGGAAGAAGTGCAAAAAGCGGGAAACAAATTGCCCAGCTCGGACAGCAGAAAAATCAATCGGTCCCCCCGCTCATAGTGTGTTCCGATATCGACAAGGACTTCAGAGCGCTATGGATAAGGACCTGAATTATTGGACCCCAGAGCCATAGCTGCTGCTAAGAACTTGGTATCACTGTATCGCAGGCCATGGAAAGGCTACCGCCTTGGGTATGACTCTTGGTCAACTTTTAGGCTATGAAGCAGCCAATGTTAGAGATGGCACGGAAATATGTCCAAGGGGAGTCTATGGTCAGTAATGAGGAGCTCACGTCTATCAACACATATGCGAAATCTGCACAACTGGTACATGGTGCACACATCAAAGAAGGACGCGAAAGAGTGGTTGCGGTGGACGTTAGAGTGGAGCATTTCTTCAAACGTTACAGTATACAGGTTCAAATGACTGAACTTTCAGTTATTCAAAGCGCGCCCTCGACAAATCTATCCTCTCTTGCTATTGTCTGTAAGTGATTTATTTTCGTAATTAAGTCTCTAGCTCAGCTCGTTCATTGCCTGTATTATATTATCCTGACTATATATATATCCTTTTGTACGCTATTATGTAGAATGAAGATGATGGAATGCAAAGATCTAGACATTTTGAGGTTGGGTTCGTTGACCCATATATCGTTAATGAACATACGTTACCAATCACCCAAAGACGTGGAGCATGACCTGACCACCTTTTTAATCAAGCAAAACTTCTGTACGGAAATACTATTTCCTTACAACTTCAAGTGAGTGTTTCTGTCTTGTACATATTTTTATTTGGCTTTCTCGATGTTAAGTGTAATTGATGAGCTATGCATGTCTGCTTTATGTAAACGTCCGCAGGTTCCACTGGATTCTGCTAAGCATTCAAGTTGACAAGTCCATAGTTGAAGTCCACGACTCATTAAGTTGGGACCAAGCGACGTGGACCGAATGAAAGAAATGCTCAAGTAATTTCAATCATTATCGCATTATATCGCCTCTTTCGTTCGTTCCTGATATCAAGTAATTAATAACTCCTTTGTTCATTTTTTTGCCAAAGCAGGTGTTGGACACTTTCAAACAGAATGTAGAAGGTCCATTCAAAGATGAGCTAACTTATATCGGTGAAAAGTCCGCAGCAGCCACCGGGGAGTAATTTATGTGGATTCTACGTTTGCGAGTTCATTCGCGAGTTGACTGAGCGGAGAACAACTTCTTTGAGCAAAATGCGGGAGAAGCTCGACCCAGAACGGCGCATACGAGCAATTCAAGAGGAATTGGCGGGATTTCTGCTTAGGGAGGTCATCGATGAAAGGGGAGAACATTATGCTTCGGACGATGAACTACATATGTGATCTATCTCCATGTAATTAAATAGTTGTATTCTCGCAAGAGATCGAATATTAATTATATATGCATCAACGTGTACTGTGTATATAGTAGAGCGTATAATATGCGTACGGAAACGATGGAGAGCACGTCGGCGATGCGAAGAAGGGGGAGACGACGGAGGCACCGGCGAGAGGGAGAGGGGGCACCGGCGAGAGGGAGAGGGGGCACAGGCGAGAGGGGGCACCGGCGAGAGGGAGACCCTAAACCCTAAAATACAAAAAAAACACTCATTGGTCCCGGTTCGTAACACGAACCGGGACCAATGAGTCTCCCCCCACGCCCAGCCAGAACTGGCCACGTGGAGCCCCATTGGTCCCGGTTCGTGGCTGAACCGGGACCAGCATTCGTCCCGATTGGCTAGTCCCGGTTCGGGAACCGGGACGGATGGCCCAACCGAACCGGGACCATAGGCCAGTTTTCTACTAGTGTTCTTATGTGGTACATATATTGGTCCGTCATGTGCAGTTGTTAATGTAAATTAATGTCAATTTTCTGCTATTTATATGTTGGAAATATTCTCTTATACGCGATAAATAGATAAAAATATAAGATTTACATACATACTTTAATATTTGAGGCCCTCCTCTTCTCGAGGTCCAGAGCTATCGTCTCCTTTGCCAGGTTTATGGATTAGTCCTGGATATCACTACGTACAACACTAATAATAGGTATAAGACCAAAACTGAGTGAATTATTATATATCAGTAAAACCATACAGTTAAGTTTCATGCATCAAATTATATAATCCAAAGTCTAAACTGATAGAGCAATGTGGACTACGTATGACTCGATAAGATTTATTAAGTGGAAGAAAAGAGGCTAATTGGTTTATTAAAGTACAACATCTGAAGAAAAAATCCACCATTGCAGCCTCCTCCTGAAGGGCTGCGCCGCCGCCTCACCAACATCTCCACCACAGAAAAAACACCTCACCATCCATTGGAGATCAAGACAAGGCTTGGGACGAGGAGGCCAAGGCATCTACATCAACACCATCATCATCTACGCCACCGCAACCATAGATTCATCCATCCATCTCAGTGTAATCTTATACTTTGTAATAGATTGCTTCGTGTACTCGTTTACATGATTCATATGTTGATGCCTATGATGTCTTGTGCCTCCATACTTGAGTAGTTTATTTGTGGATATGAATGAACCCTAGTTTCTCTATTACTTGAACGAAAGATTTGTAGTCTTGAACTGTATGTTGTGTAGTAATGATCTCCATGTTATATTGTGAGGTGCACCTCATAATATATTTCCTACGGGTCATGAAATGTTGTTAACATTGGTGTGAGGCAGCAGGTTGCAGTCGGGCACACAGTGACATAAGGTTGCCTCTCCTCTCTGCTGATCATTAATGTGGGAATAACGGGGATCCAAAGTACCTTAACTGCATCCACGGGGAGACCCTCACTAGTACAGAAACGTAGATTAGAGCCGGCCCCAGAGAGCCATCTCAGCCGGTTAAACTGTCCGTCTCTGCGCAGGGGTCTCTAATGTACGCTCCATTAAAGCCGGTTCACTGGGACCGGCTGTAATGAGCTCGTCCCTCAGACGGCCGGGAGAATCAGCCGTCTCCAACATAGAGACGGTCAACATAAACACCGGTCGGTGATCGTGACTAATCAACGACGTATATAATGGCTGGCCGTCGCATGGTACCCATGGGGTCCAGCAATGCCCTACGGCCGTAATATACGTTGCCTCCGGATATAATATATGTTGCCTCCGGATATAATTTCGGGGGGTCCAACTTTGTGAAGCAAAACAGAATAATTAACAGATCGTCACAAATAGGGAATCATCCCCTGTTCCATTCACAGAAGCAATTCACATGTAACATGTCTCCAACCGCAATTTGGCAGAAATCACATATAACTAAGACATGCCAACAGCTACCATAAGCACAAGTAGCCCTAATCAGATAAGTGTTTACCATACCCCCAACCTTAACAAGCTCTATATGAGCTGGAACTCAATCAGGAACTCCAAGTCATTCATCTTTCTTAGAATGATCAAAACAGGTCGATCAGCCACAAAATTCTTGCCTTCAAGGAAGTTCTTCCACCCCAGCTTGTCGAAGTCAAAGCGTCCGTCGATTCTCTTGTTTTACATGATGGCGATGATGATTCTGGCTGCTCCAAGTCGTAGTCCAGCCAGGCCCTGAGCCGGTATGCCAGCCTCTTCTGCTATCACCTTAGGTAGTTTCTGGGCATGGAAGATAACATAACTATATATGTCATTTTTTCGATAAATTACAGAGGCATGAAAGAGGCGGTCTTGTGGGTACATACCATCTCATGCCTGTTCAAGTTTGTGCTCGTCAAGCGAGTCACAAATAGAACTCCAACATAGGCTCCTACTGGTAGAAGCTTAACGAGGCGGTTCTTCTCATGGTTGTTGAGACAAACTCTTTGGGCTACTATGATTATGTCATCGTCATCAATGTGATCTTCAGAACTGTCAGAATCGACATCAATCTCATCAATTTCATCTTTGTTGTTGCCTCTTTCTCCAGTGGCAACAGATATCGTGGGATGTGGTGTCATGGTAAACACTAGCATATCTCCCGCGCCGAGATTGTTCTTGGTGATGAACTGTTGCCATTGTTTGCCGTGCAAGTAGGTCTTGCTACGTCCTCTGTGCACATGAATGTTGTATGTGCTCCCAAGGGCACGAAACAACACAGTCTGATCTCGCAGTAAATCGTTGAACACTCGGCGAGCTGTACATGGTACATACTGTTCAACAAAAACAGAAAGAAACACATAAATTGTGTCATATTAAATCCACAAAACACAAATCATATGTATATTTGGAAGCCTTGTTTTCTTACCACACACTTGCGTTCACAATACTTTTCTAGCCGAACACTGAATGAGCATACCTTTATCTGCCATTTGTGAGAGAATGAGTAAAAAATTCATAACAAAGTATAGTTGCACCAATCATAAGAACCAGAAGACAGTAAGTATGAGACATGAATCATTTCATGAAGATCCAAAACAATTCATTCACTTTGCAGCAATAAGTAAATTCTATACTATCCAGGAGAATATTACGCATCTATTAATATGAAAAGTAGTGTACTTAATTAAAGGCTACGCATGACAGTACGTATGCGACATGAATTATTTCATGAAGATGTGAAACAATTCTATACTATCAAAGAGAATATTAGGCATCTACTAATATTAGACATGAATCATTTTGTGAAGTTGCCCCAACTCAGGCCAATCTTCCAGGTTACTAGTAAATCTAGTTTATTGATTGATACATGGGGATTGAACCAGAACTCGTCGGCGCATAGCTAATCGCCGGACGAGGGGGGAGGACCATCTCTTACCTGACGGGCCTGCTGGCGAGTGCAACGGGGAGGGACGGCCATACGGTTTCGCAGCGGCGGTGAATCTAGGTATTTGCAGTGCCGGCGAGGGGGTGTAGGAGGGCGGCGAGGCTAGGGATTTGTAGTGGCGGCGAATCTAGGTATTTGGAGTGCCAGCGAGGGGGTGGGGAGGACGCCGAGGCTAGGGATTTGCAGCAGCGGCAAATCTAGGTATTTTGCGGCATAGGCGGTGAATCTGGGGATTTGCAGGGTGGGCGATTGATGAGGGCGGCGAGGCTAGAGATTCATCGGCGGCGAGGCTAGGGATTTGTAGCAGCGGCGAATCTAGGTATTTGCAGTGCCGGCGAGGGGGTGGGGGAGGGCGCCGAGGCTAGGGATTTGCAGCGGCGGCAAATCTAGGTATTTTGCGGCATAGGCGGCGAATCTGGTGATTTGCAGGGTGGGCGATTGATGAGGGCGGCGACGCTAGGGATTCATCGGCAACGAGGCTAGAGATTTGCAGCGGGGGGGGGGGGGGAGGGGGAAGTGGAGGAGGGCCGCGAGGCTACAGATTTGCACGGGCAGAGTGCGAAAGGAAGATGGATACGGGTTTGAAAGGAGGAGGGGCTGCAAATGGGGAAAAATCCCCATCCCCAATTTGGACCCAAAATTTCGATTCCCGCCAAACACAGAGTAGCCAGAGTATCCGAATATATTCGTGCATTCCGGAATAAGATTTGTACTTATAAAATTCAAAATATTCAAAATTATTGAAGGAAAAAACAAATGCAAGTGTATGTATGCCTGTTTGGGGTTAATGAAGCTCCATGCCAAGAAATAAGGTCATATATCAAAGAGATTATATCATGTCCAAACTTTGGTGATACTTGTCATGCATTTCTTCTAAGAGGTTGAACTTGTCACCATACAGTTTCACTGCACTTGTATAGGAATCGTAATTTACCGACCACACCAATTTGGTACTATATATAACGCAAAAATGGGAAGTTTCATATAGTTTTCCAAATTGTTTACATATTAAATCCGATAAATAGCTAAAAATATAGTGTTACTAAAAACTCGGAATGTTCCCGGACGCTCCGGAAAATGATTGCCTTGATTTTTTAGCATGAAAATAGAACAGTCCAGACGAGATGTTGCGTTGGAGCGACGCGGCAGCAGTTGCTTTACTGCGACGTGGTAGCATCTGCGTTACTGGGACGCGGTAGCAATCGGTAACCGCAGGGGCGGTAGCCGGAGCCTCCGGATCACTAACTTTTGCTGCCACGTGTACGTGCTCCCATTAGCGGTTGATGCCAGTGCGACGCGGCCGGCGCGGTACATTATTGCTCCCAACCGTCCCTTGATCATCAATGCAGCCGTCAAATCAACACGGGCCCACCTGTCAGCGGCACGGGGGTAACCACGTGCGGTTCAATTTTTTACCATTTTCTACTCGTCTTCCACGCCCGTGCGGTCAGTCTTCTGTGCCATAGTCGCTCTCTCTCTTCTGCCTCCTCTGTTTTCCCCTTTCGGCAACAGTTCATCGCCATCTCCTCTGCTTTGCACCCTCCAAATCACCATGGCTGTCGCCGCCGGAGAATGCTTGACGCTCGAGCACTCCGTTGATATCCATGGTGGGAAGGAGATCCACGTTGTCTACACCACCGACAATGATCTGGTTAAGAAAACCCTGTTGGAGTACAAGTGTTTGCTCCGACAAAAGGTGGGCCACGATAGATTCGTGGGCCTCGACTTGGAGTACACCAAGGGCGATGAAAGAAGCAAACAAGTCGCCGTCGTCCAACTCGGCTTGAACATGGTCGTCCTCGTATTCCAGTGGTACGTACAAACAGATCTAGTATAAATCTGTGTCTCTATGTTTATTCGGTTTTAATTTCGCAATGATCACAATATGTACTCTCCAGTTTAATTTGTGCATCGATTTCATAATCAGCCAGTTTTTACTTTTCACATTTGGTTTTTTCAGATCTTCATCTCTATAGCATTTTGTTAATTGTGTTTCTATTGATCGATGGATTTCTCATACTCTGCAGTACTAAGTACAAGACCTGTCCGCCGGATCTGTCCAATTTCCTTCAGAAGAAGAAAATTTATTTTAGTAGCGTCGACATAACAAATGACCGGATGGTCATGCAGAGAACCTGGGGTTTTAAAATCCCAGAAGAGTATCACATCGATCTTCAGCACCGCTACCGGTAGAACGGAGAAGTGAAGACCGGCATGGCCACCATGGCAGTCGATCTCATCGATGGCTACTACAAGGATATGAAGTCCAAGTTACATTATTCGAAGCACGATTGCTGGGAGCAGATCCCACTAAATGATGACAACCTCGAGTACGCGGCTGTCGATGGGTTTGTCTCGTACGAGCTCAACCGAGTGCTCGACGTGGTCGAAAAGGGGACGGCTCACCTCCACGGGGAATCAAAGAAGCGGATGCCGAGTCGCAAGCCGCGGCGGTGCGAGTACTACGACAGCATCGTTGACGACAGCGACGATGATCAGGACGATAGCGACGACGACGATCATCATGCCGGCTGGAAGTATGACGATGGCGGATTCATGATCGAGGTCGGCCCTGGCAGCTGGGGTGGCTCGTCGACGATGAACGTCGATGGTGGCTGCTGGAGCGGAAGCGGCGCCGCCGGCTCCTCGAAGAACACCTACGCCGGCTCCTCGAAGCTGGGGTACTGGCGAGTCGTCGAAGATCGTCGACGGTGGCTCATGGAGTGGCGAGACCTTGAAGAACAACCAGGATCAGGACAACGATGGTGGCTGGGTACCGGTGGCGGCTCGAAGATCGCCGACGACGAAGATGGACGGGGTACCGGCTAGGACTGTAAGTACTAGCTAGAGAGCGCGAGCTCTCTTGTGCGCGTCGACGTCGTCTCGCAAGATCTGCGGCACCATATATATGCGCAGTAGTACATGCGCGCAGCGCGCGCTCTGTTTATATAGTAGATCGAGTACGCGCATTCTTTTGATGGCCTTTCTGTATATATAAGTACCTCTACTTAATTACTATGTTAAGCAGCGCAGATACGGAACTCTGATCTGAATGCATATATATATATTACTTTTGCATATATAGGTTAGTGCCGGTTCCTTTTACTGGTCGTTTCAGACGTTATGCAATTAGCGACATGCCGACGTATTGGCCGTCTGCAATATGTCTGCGACGGGTAATTTCGCTGGCCGTCTATGATGTGTATACTATGTGAGACGAGCGCTAATATAAACCGTCAGAGATAATATTCGCGACGGACGAAAAATTACGGCCGTTTGAGGCAGCTCTTCCCAAACGACCGATAATATTTTCCATTCAACCGGCTCTAGGTCCCGTCTTTTAAAGTCAGGTTTGTACTAGTGCCTTAATTATTAGTGCAAGTAGGCACATCGCCTATAATCTGGGCTAGTAGTGGTTGTGAGTGGTGTGTTGACTAGATTAACCCAGGGCACACCTATATACGGAACTCCGCCTTTACATAATATATACTAAAGAATAATAAACATTCCAATCATTAATATGAGTACTAGTGGTGACTTCAGACTCCCCTATAACGACTTTGTTAGTTCTCATCGCTTTGCTTTCAGTTTTATTTTACTTTGTTTAGTTTATTTTTGTTCTTGTTGCTAGTTACTTTAATTAATCCTTTATTATTGTTTCCATAGCAACTTATAGAGTAGACTATTTCCAGTTTGGGTGCGAACGTAACTGCGCGTGTAATTACACTATGACAATTGTGAGTGTAATTGCACTGTGACAACGTAGTTGTGGGTCTGGCAGTGTCAACCTAATACTCCCTGTGGGTTTGATACATGGAAATACTTTCCACAAAATTATACTTGCAACAATCGTGTATACTTGCAGGCATCAGTTGCGCGCGCCTCCATGGCCGATGCGCGGAGTGCCGGCGCCAGATCTGGCCACATTCCGAGCTCGGAGGCCTCAATGGCCGCACAGAGGTCGTCGTCCTCCTCCTCATTGGGCGCGGCCGGAGCGGGCACGGCCACGGGCGGCGCACCGTGGTGGTGGTCGTCGAGGAAGGCGTTGAAGTCGTCGTCACTGCCCATCCCCTCCTCCTTTGGCTCCAGGTCGTTGGCGCGTGGTGATGGCGTGAATCACACATTCGCTTGGGAACCCCAAGAGGAAGGCATGATGCAGCGTAGCGGCAATTTTCCCTTGATACAAAACCACGGTTATCAATCCAGTAGGACTTGGAGAAGGCTCTAACGAGGTGTCTCCCTCCCCTCGCTCACGGAGGTTAACGCGAACCTGCACACAGTCACAAACAAACTACTTTGCCCCAACGAAACAGAGAGGTTGTCAATCTCTCCGGCTTGCTGAACACAAAGAATTAAACTTATGGTGAAAATAATATGAGAACAAAAATGACCAGCGAGCAAATGACTAGTAAAGGTATGAAAACGGTTGTAAGCAATATAGGAAAATAGAACTGGGGTCCACAGTTCACTAGTGGTGTCTCTCCGAAAGATAAACGTGTTGGGTAAACAAATTACAGCTGGACAATTGACAAAGCATGGGCGCGTAACAATACTATCATGACACAAAGTTCACCGTTTTATTTAATATGGGCATTACGTCAATATACATAGACCGCTATCCAACTGCATCTATGACTAATAATCCATCCCGGGATCACTATCCAGCATGTCACTCGAAAGTACTAAGTTGCAAGCAACAAACAATTGCAATAAGCATTGTGCGTAATGTAAGCAATGGTTACAACATATAGCAATAAACACTGCTGTTTTACACCTAGTAGCAACAACAAATCTTAAACCTTAATCGTTTCTGTCAACTTGAGCTCAGACAAAAGAGGCATGAACCCACTATCTAGCATAAATGCCCCCTCTGAAGACACTAGTAATTACTTGGCCAAAGCATACACAAGCATCGGAGAGCATGCAAGATCATAAATAAAACATATCATAGATAAACTGAACAAGAATGTCATGACTCCATAATTCATCGGATCCCGGCAAACACAACACATAGCTTTACATAAAGATGATCTTGATCATGTTATGCAGCTCACAAGATCTATAACAATGGAGTACAAGGAGGAGAGACAACCATCTAGCTACTGCCATGGACCCGTAGTCCCGTGGTGGACTACTCACGCATCACTCCGGAGGCAGGCATGGTGGTGTGGATGCCTCCGGGGATGATCTCCCCCTCCGGCAGGGTGCCGGGATGAGTTTCAAAACCCTCCCGATCTAGGGTTGGCGACGACGACGGCTACGGAACTTTTCGTGGAATTCTGATCGGGTATCGAGGGTTTTCGGGACGAAGGCAATTTATAGGCGAAAGGACAGCTCCGGAAGGTTCCCGAGGCGCCCAGGTGGGCCCCAGGCATGGTCAAGGGGTTGACCATGGCTGGGTGGCGTTTGGGGCCTGTGGGCCCCCCTGCAGGTCCCCTCCTGGCGCAGTCTTTGTTTGCATGTGAAAATAATTCCCGTAAATTTTCAGGCAATTCCGAGAAAATTCCCCGACTGGCTTTTCTGAAACAAAAAGACAGCTGAAAACAGGAACTGGCACTGAACATCTTGTTAATAATTTAGTTCCAGAAAATGTACCAAAATGATATAAAAACATTATAAAAGTGTGTGGCAATGATATATAATAAGCATGGAACAACCAAAAATTATAGATACATTTGAGATGTATCAGCATCCCAAGCGTAATTCCTGCTCGTCCTCGAGTAGGTAAATGATAACGAAATAATTTTTGGTAGGGACATGCTACCAACACAACCTTGATCAAATAATGTAAAGATATGAACTGAATGAAGTGATCCAAGACAATGGTCTATAGTTGATCTAAAGTAAACAATGATCAACCATGTTTAACATCTAAGCAAGAATTTTTCATGGATAGTACTTTGGAGACTTGAAAATTATAAAAATCATCATGATTGATAGCTCACAAAGCAACATTCTTTTGTCAAAGGTGTTTAACCCACACAAAGGAAGATTAAAGTTTTCAGCAAAAGCTTCAACTTGTAACATATTTATGTCAAGATAATGTCAATACAAAGTTTTCCCAGTTAAACATAAAGATAACAAGTAGTTGACTTGTACCACAATTGATACTATGTGTTTGCTTGAGAGATAAAGATTGGAAAGGAAAACTGACTCAACATAAAAGTAAAAAAAAAGACCCTTCGCCGAGGGAAGCAGAGAATAATCGTGTGCTAGAGCTTTTTAGTTTTTGAAAGCATATAGAGACATAAAAATAAGTTTTTGAGAAGTGCATACTATGGTCAACGAATGATAGTAGAGTTCTTGATATCTTCCATGTCAAACAAGTTTTAGAGCGGTTCCGAGATATATATACTTTTGCACTTTATAATAAGCACTTTACATAGTTATGACACTCCTCCCGACCTTTTTTCTTTCACAAACCATGGCTAACCGAATTCTCGGGTGCTTGCCAACAATCACTTATCCATGGAGGAGTGTCTATTTTTATTTTTATTATAATTGTATAACCAGCTCTTTGCAAAGTTAAAGACGAGCAGATGAAGCATGCAAGTCCATGAAAACTTTATTTGACATGGAAGATAACAAACCCAACAACTACTTCCTCATGAGCTTGGCAGAAGTGGCGCAAAAAGGAGTAATAACATTTTGAATATTTAAACGCAGCACACGAAAAATTTACTTGGAATGGCAAGGAAATACCACATGTAGGTAGGTATGGTGGACACGACTGGCATGGATATTTGGCTCAAGGATTTGGATGCACGAGAAACATTCCCTCTCACTAGAGAGTTTTTAGGCTTAGCAAGGTGTCAAGCAAACACATATCATCAACCCAATACACGAATGACCACAAGATATACATTAAGCATAACCATTAGACTCCACACTGTCTTCCTTGTTAACCAAACAAACCATTGCAAGAAGAATATATCTAGACTTTGGGAAATAACAACCAGAACAAGGACAAGCATCATAATTCTAAGCTTTACGGTATTTCTCCACTAGTCCATTCTTAAGTAAATGATCCAAAAGTTTAAACATTCTTCTAGTTCATATCTCAAAACAATTGACAAGTTATTCAAGAAAATGATCTACAAGATAATGTAAGCTTCTTTTACCACTTCCTACGTGATAGTTCCCTTTCAACCAAACACCAATCAACTTATTTGAAGAAACTCTTTAAGCAAGTATGCATGAAACACAAGAGAGTACAACCTAACTACAAGAAACTAATAGCTCTGAACAAGAGATACATGGAAAACAAGAGCTAGAAGCTAAAATAATAGAAAGCTAAACACTCTACACATATAAGTGAAGAACAAGAGTGTTTTATGAATAAGCGAAGCGTGTCTCTCCCCACAGAAGAATGCTAGGATCCAACCAGGAAACCAAACAAAACTGAAAGCAAAACACAAATGATGCTCCAAGAACAACACATAATATGTAAAGGAATAAAAATATAGTCTTATGAGATCGACCTGATAATTTGTTGATGAAGAAGGGGATGCCTTGGGCATCCTTCCCCAAGCTTAGATGCTTGAGACTTCTTGAATATTTGGAGGAGGTCCAGGGGAGCCTCCCCAAGCTTGGGATTTAATCCCTTCTTGATCTTCTTTCATCACCTCGTTCTCTCAACACTTGAAAACTTCCTTCACACAAAACTTCTCACAAACTTATTAGAGGGGTTAGTACTCAAATAAAATAATCCACCTTCAGTTCTCACTTAACAAATTGCATAAAATTATTTTAACATTAGCTACTGTCAAAAAGCCTTAAGTGGTGCTATTGGATCAAAAGAACCCCACTCAACACTTGTAAAAGACCAAATGCAAAACTAAGACATAATCTGTCAAAAACAGAACATAACGCAAAGATGATTTTTTTTCCGGGATACTAGGACACCTCAAATCAGAAAACTTAAAACTAACGAAAGTTAACAAAACCCAGATGCTTGCTGTCAAACAATTTCAGACCCTGATCACGTTCTGTGATTTTTTGGATTTTTGTACGGTGACGAACAGAAATCTATTTCTGGATAGCAAACTCAAAATTTTACTTTCCTCTCATTAGAGGCTATTCTTGGCACAAAAATGAAAATAAAAAGGATACAAGGGAGTTGCTACCGAGGCAACAAATCCCGAAAACAAAGAAAACAAAAGCAAACTGAAAGTAAAACAATGGGTTGCCTCCCATAAGCTCTTCTCTTTAAGGCCTTTTAGCTAGGCACACTAGTACAGAACGACACATCGGATACCCCTCTATGGTAACGGCACGAGATAGGCGACAGAAAATCGCGCTTTCCGCGCGGCCGGTGCGTACAAACCTGACCTGGGCCACGGCTGGCCCGTCAAGATAGGTAACGGAGAAAGTATTAACTCCGTTACCCATATTATTGGCAACGGTGATAACTCCGTCTCCGTTTCCGATATGTGGTTCTATGGCAACGGTCATTTTTCTTTGACTGTTTGCAATTTGGTCATGTTCCATCTTGTTGGAATTTGAAGCGAGGCGAGTAAATGCCATGGCGTAGTGGCACCGCCCACTACTCCTTAAAAACCCCAATCCTTGCTAGCTCAAGATGCCACAGAATCTGCTCTCCATCTCTCTCGCTCGCTCCTGCTACTGATTAGCAAAGATGCCTCGCAGCAACGACACACAGGAGCACACTCCGTCGCCACGGGATAGTCCCCCCGTCAGCGGAGAGTCTGTTGAAGGACCGACGCCAGAGACGAGCGATGTGGCGCCCCGACCTGACTGCTATACAGTGATACTGTGTCCCCGGTTATCCGATACCACCGGACACACTATCAAAGCATAATAGAGAGATCAAGACTTGTGGAACAACTGGCACATCACAGACTCTACGACACAAATCATATAGTTCAACTCTTATAATAGAGAAAGATAGCAAATGACAACCAGAGGTCACAGACCCAACATTACAACCTGCGGAAGCGAAGTGTGTTGTTCTAAACAACAAGAACCAAGTTATTGCCTAAGAGGCCTGCAAATAAGCATCCAGCGCCAGCTGTTCCGGGATGTCCCAAGCTGCCACCTGGGAACCCTAGACTACTCGTCGACGTCCACATAGAACCCACCTTCAGCGTCGGTGAAGTCCTCCACTGAAAATAACAAACGACGTTGAGTTCGACGAACTCGCAAGATTAATTAGAGCTACTAGCTCGATGATTGGCTTTCAAGGTTTTATGGCTGTTTTGCATAAAGCTGATTTTATTTATGAAAAACATAACTCAATGGCATCGACTATTCAGAGTATTTTTAAAAGGGGTAAGAAGTAACTCTTTTCTTGTGATCACTTTTCTCACCATCAACCACCATTATCAACCTCAGTACCTGTTTCACCAAGGCACCTCCCCGACTCACCCTCGAGGAAGTCAACCTTACAATCTTGAGTGGTACCTCTAGTACCCAGTTTTTGAATCATTCCGTTCAAGTTATTCTATGATCCTACCTTCACTTCCCAAGTCGTCCGTAACCGCGGACACGGCTTTTCGAAAAGATTTACCCTGCAGGGGTGTACAAAGTGGAAGTCCCCGGAGTCCCGAGGGGCCCCAGATCCTTCGCCACGCGTACCGTCCGGCCCATTACCTGTACAATTAGCTCTCTTCCATGGAAAGCCGGCTGGGTGGGAGTGGTGTCGACTTCTCCCTCGTTAAGGACTTTCCAGGATCATCAGTGGCGGCAGGACTGCCAGGTGCCCGCAACACCCCGCCCCACGGCCACTTATTTTCCTAACCACAATCCTCATCTCAGTACATCCCACCATCATCACGCACGCGCAAATGGAAGCCCGAACTAGAGGACCCTGGCTAGCCCCGCCCGAGTTATTTAGTCTATGAGGCTTCCTGCACTACGAATGCATAGGCCTCACGCATGGTTGCACGCTCAGTCTTGGTTCAAGAGGTAAAGAACTCACACTTAGGCGGCGAGAACGAGACAACCCACCACATTCCCCGTGGTCTCTCATCCCCGCCTTTCAGCAATTTATTATCCGTCACCACCATTTTCCATCACATCCGGCCATTCCATCAACTGTTCCAACATTGAAACATCCACCGGACATCTAAGCCTTTAAACTAAGCATGGCTAAGCATATACCTAGCAATTATACTTATCTCAGGCCAACACTTCAATCCTATTGATATTAGGAAGGATACAGGTAATGGCAACAGATTTCTAATGCAACTAGTAGGATACTCTAATCCAAGCAAAAGACATTTGGAACCGAATGCAATATTATAGTGGGGAAAATAATTGCGGAAATATAGGAGGAGACATGCTCAGAGGGGGGATTACGCTTGCCTTGTTCAGCGGGCTGGTAATACGGGTCGTCGGGGTATTGCGGTGGAACCCCGACTGCTTGATCTATCGATGCATAAAAACACCGGAAGAATAACAATCAATAACCACACATGCATAACAAATGCAATGCACAAACACATGATGGCATGACATTTTTGACGCACTGAACTTTACCATAATCTATCTAGCAATTTAAACGGGGTGCAGATATAATTATTCCAATAATGGAAACTATAACCCCATATTTAACTTAATGTTTTCCTACTTCTAGAAAGTGCAGTGCTACAATTGTGATCAAATATGCATGATGATGAAGTTAATGGACAGTACATATTTTTATGAGCATTTTGAGGTCTTAAACACCTTTTTCTGATTAACCAATAATAAGTTATTGAATTTTCTAATATCCATTTTAACTCTGCCCTTCTACTAATTTGTAAGAAAAAGTTATTTCCAGTATTTAGTTCAGCATGGAAATGATGTTAAAATGTAAAGTTTATTCTCCAGATCAATTTGGTATTTTATTTACAATTTTTGGATCAATAGTTAATAAGTTATGGGTTTTCCAAAAAGGATTTCTTCTCTGCCATTTTTAGTATTTCATTTAAACAGAGAATAAAATTAATTCCATTCTGTCCAAATAAAGTGTGGATGTGTGAAGTTTGTTAAGACAAACATTTTGACATCTTATTTGCTCAATTTGGAATTACGGAGCAAAAGTTATGAATTTTAAGAGATTCACTTTTATTATTCATTTTCTGTAATTCTTTAATAAGTGCAAAATTTATAATACAATATTTATGCTAAAATGAGGTTAAAAGATCTAGCACAACCAGATCTACACATAGAAATTTGAATCATCGAATTTGGTTCATTTTTCAATTTACTATGCATTTTAGAACTAAAGATTTGAATCTGTTCTCAGTTTTCAATTTCTTTTAATTTGCAGAAAAAGGCCGAGACGTTTTCGCACCGGGCAGTGGCCTAGTCACAGACACTGACGTGCGGGCCCAGGGCCAGGTCAGCAGCCACGTGGGCACGCGAGGGTCCACAGATTGTTTGACTGGAGCGACGACGTTGACTGGCGCGCGCGGCGACGCTCACCGGCGGCGAGGTACGCGGACCCGACGTTTCGAGGCCCTAGCGAACGTCCTACAGGGTGCGTTCAACTCGTGCGTGCACGGGGAACACAGCTACGGCGGCTCGGCCACCTATTGGTCGCCGGAGCGGCAAACACGACGGTGACCGGCGGCTGACTACGGCGAGCTACTGCGAACCAACGCTACAGGACGCGTATTGGCTAACGGAGAGCACGGGGAGAAGCGCAAGCTCACCCTCGACGCGTGCACTGGCTCAGAGAGGAAGGAGGAGGTCGGAGACGGCGGCGATGTCGCGGCGGAGCTTCGGTCGTCGACGGAGAAGAAGCGGACGGCGACGGTGCTTCACGGCTCCCCTTCGCAATTCCTTACACGGAGAAGAAGAGGAAGGCGAGGCGGAGACGGTGGCCTGCTTCACTGGGCTCGGGGAGGCTTCAAACCGCGGCATTGAGCTCGGCGAGCTCGGTCCCGTGGTGGAGAAGAAAGGAGAGAAGGGGGAAGTGAGCAGAGGAGCGTCTCGGGGTACTTATCTCCTCGCAGGGGAGAGGAGAGAAGGGGGGGTCCGGTGCGCGGCAGGGGAGCGAGGGACACGGCGGCAAGGCGTCGTGGGGGGCCCGCTCTCTCGCCCGGCAATGGCGCGTCGTGTCCACCAGGGAGACGACAACCTTTCCCCGAAAACCCCCTAGCATATTTTCCCCTCACAGTTAGGTCCTTTTCAGTTTCTTTCTTTTCCTTTTAAAACCAGTAGCTCTTTGGGGATTTAGTTGGGGCACTTAACTCATTTCAAAAATTATGAAAATATTTGGGCAGCCTCCCCATATCATGTAGAGGCTCCACAAAAATTGGCGTCTCAAAATAAAATCTTTTGAACAACTTTTGTGCATTGGTTTTGAATATGGCATTTTTCTTAATTAACAATTTATAATACTTTAGAATTTTTAAAGCAAGTTCAACATATTAATTTTGAACTCTTTGAACTTCCGTGACAAATATGGAAGTTTATTTGAATTGGTTTTGTCACAAACAAACTCATTTGAATTCACATTGTTTGAAATCAATTGTTGCTTTTGTTTCTCTTTGTTTTAATTTGTTCTCCAAATCTTTGTTTCAACTTGAGCACTTAAACAAATAATGCCATGATGCATGAATGAAATGCAAAAGTGAAAATTTGGTTCACATTTTAGGTTCACAAACTTGGGGCTGTTACAATTCTACCCTCCTTACAGGAATCTCGTCCCGAGATTCTTAGAGTAGGAAAGAGGGAAAAGGGGTTACAACGGTACTACACGATCTTCTCGCTTCATGTGGCTTCTTTCTTAAAGAGGTTGATTGAGGGCATCATGAAGATCTTCATCGGCTTCCCTTCAAGGTCACTATCAAAGTACACCATAGGACAGAAAGGAAACCTCTCCGGGAGGATGGGTCTTTGTAAAGATACAACGACCGAGTACCTGCTAGTAGAACTTAGGACGAGACTTCAAGCATCCCTTGAATTGACAGTTAGGAGACACTTTCGTGTGACGGGAGATTGATAAGGAGTTTCCAGTTGGTAGACAGCTGTTTCTCAGAGATTCAGAATATGAACTTTGCACAAGGCCTAGAATTTCTAAAGACGAAGGTTGAACAAGATTCCAACAGATGAAGAGATAACTTGTACTAGTCGGCTTGAGTAGAACTTTCCTCACGGAGGAGCATTTCAACCCACGGGAGAAGAATCATAAGATGGACTGAGAGAACTTTAGAAACTCCGGGAACGTTAGATCAGGAACACTTCTTGATTTTTCTAGACATCGGGAACAAGCTTCTTGAGGATCACCAACTATCGTTTCTGATTGAGAGTCAAATCTGGGAAGTGTAGAGATACTTCAGACTCAGCACCGGTAGGAATAGGAAGCTTTGTAATGCATACCAACGGATTACAATTTCTAGGACCCCAAGAGTTGGACTACAAGGTCAACTCCAAAGGAGGAACGAGATTGCGGAACCCGCGGATTAGCAACTTGTCAGGCGACAGCTGCCCTACTTGTTGTACTTGCAACGAGACACGATTTAGTCCTTGATGGGAAACACCCTAGAAGACAAAGAAGTTCTCAGACTTCCGCTCTTTCTGGAACAATTCAGTTAGTGGCTTGGATGCATAGATGAAATTCTCAAGGAATGGAGGTAACAACATACCATCCCGGGAATATTCTGTATATGCATAATCGAGTTGAAAGGATTTCGGGGAACCAGACAATTCACTCAGATCCACGGCGACATCTTTCAGCAATTGCACGTGAACCGGGGAAAGTCACTTCTAACTCCAGAACACATACCTTGTGAAGACACAAAGTTAGTTCCAACAATTTTCCAATGCTAACGCCCAATATCCAATATAAATCTCCTCAAACATGGAGAAGATAAGAAGGTAGTTGATGGGCTCAACAACCAACTTATCCAGATACTCCAAGACGGTAGACTCATATTTCACCAGAACGAGGCATTAGTATTGGTCAGACTAACACATTCAGGTACGTAGGTCTGAGTTTGATTTGACGATAGCCCAATCCAAATCAAAAGATTTGTAGGATAGCATATCCACAAAGGAGATACCACCTAGCTTCAACACGGACAGACTAGACATCCCATTGAAAAGGAACCATGTCGGGATAGAGCTCTTGGCTTTCAACTCTCCAAGTTGTCGTTTAAGATCAACCGACTAAATCAGGACATCCAGCACGGTTCTCTTGGAGAAAGGAGTTGTTCAGAGGACCAGCTTAGTCCTAAGCTCAACATCACGGTCAGGTGACAACCTGGCGATGCTTCTGGGAAGACCTCCAGAATATCACGATCCACATATAGGATATCACGACATACCGGTGGATCATGAGTTCAAGAGAGGATCATGCCTTTCAAGGCACAACGAGGTGGTCTTGGGAGCTTCGGCACGAACCTAGCTCTTTGACCGAGGGAGACTTGGTAGCACTGTCAAACTCAACTTATTGATTGGCTAACCAATCGTACTAAGAGGGGCAATGAATGTCCTGAGATTTCAGCGCAGTAAGAACTGCTGAGAATCTCCGATAGTTACATTATTGCTTACGACTTATCCTTCTGGAGTAACGGGTCACTCGGGAACGGAGAGTAATGAAGTGTAAGAGCATCACTTCATCAAGAGGATCATGACACTCAGCTCGATACCCTGATATCCAAGAGTGTGACACTCTGAGGTGGAGCAGAACAAAAGCTAGACAAGACCCTCATTCTGCAGATTTCAATTCGTTGACCAGGTCCGGAAAATGGACAAGGTACTAGAGTTATTTCTCCAAACAAGACGAAGGGGAAAATCTCGACGGACCACAAGAGTAACTTGCATCGGAACATACCAACGCACGATAAAACTTGACTGTCAAAAGACAGACAAAGGTCGGAAAGCAGATCAGGGTAAGAAACATACTCAGGAGAATCCTAAGAGGTTGAGGATGCACCAGTTATTACTCAATTGTGATAACCGTGCCCCCAAAAAGGAGAGATGTAGCAGAGTCATGGACATAGATGGGGGATTCACTAAGCGAATTCTGGTCATAACCCAGATGATTCCAAGACAGAATCTCCAGCTATGACAGATTTAAGTTACGTAGCCATCCGAGGTGTGGGAAATTAAGGTTCAACCATTTACCACACAGACCACATAAAGGACTTGGGTTAAAGGTCAGCTTCATGTGCCGAGAATCATAAGTAGCATAACAATCACATGGGTAACAACCCACACAATTCATCATGCCAGAACCACAGCACAATCCGGGACCTTCGGTTCAAGACCTTGGTTAAAATCCGGCAAAATCGAGGATAATCACTTGCTCCTTCGTTGGGTAACATGATTCAAACATCTGAGTTGATTTGGGATTGCAACGCAGAGGGAGCAACTGGACACATAACACTAAAGGTCGAACCCAACCCCGTTTCTCCTAATTTTGAAGTAACAGATGAGAAGTAAAACCTTTAAGTCAAATCGAGATAAGATTGCTCCGAGATTAGAGGGTAACCAGTAAGGAGTAAAAAGAATCCTAAGATGGTTTTCACAACTCATTTTTAGGTTAAAAATATTTTCACAAACACTAGACTCAACGTCGACCAGTAGAAGGGTTTCCTACAGGCAGTACTGCTCTGATACCAACTTGTGGCGCCCCGACCTGACTGCTATACAGTGATACTGTGTCCCCGGTTATCCGATACCACCGACACACTATCAAAGCATAATAGAGAGATCAAGACTTGTGGAACAACTGGCACATCACAGACTCTACGACACAAATCATATAGTTCAACTCTTATAATAGAGAAAGATAGCAAATGACAACCAGAGGTCACAGACCCAACATTACAACCTGCGGAAGCGAAATGTGTTGTTCTAAACAACAAGAACCAAGTTATGGCCTAAGAGGCCTGCAAATAAACATCCAGCGCCAGCTGTTCCGGGATGTCCCAAGCTGCCACCTGGGAACCCCAGACTACTCGTCGACGTCCACATAGAACCCACCTTCAGCATCGGTGAAGTCCTCCACTGAAAATTAACAAACGACGTTGAGTTCGACGAACTCGCAAGATTAATTAGAGCTACTAGCTCGATGATTGGCTTTCAAGGTTTTATGGCTGTTTTGCATAAAGCTGATTTTATTTATGAAAAACATAACTCAATGGCATCGACTATTCAGAGTATTTTTAAAAGGGGTAAGAAGTAACTCTTTTCTTGTGATCACTTTTCTCACCATCAACCACCATTATCAACCTCAGTACCTGTTTCACCAAGGCACCTCCCCGACTCACCCTCGAGGAAGTCAACCTTACAATCTTGAGTGGTACCTCTAGTACCCAGTGTTTGAATCATTCCGTTCAAGTTATTCTATGATCCTACCTTCACTTCCCAAGTCGTCCGTAATCGCGGACACGGCTTTTCGAAAAGATTTACCCTGCAGGGGTGTACAAAGTGGAAGTCCCCGGAGTCCCGAGGGGCCCCAGATCCTTCGCCACGCGTACCGTCCAGCCCATTACCTGTACAATTAGCTCTCTTCCATGGAAAGCCGGCTGGGTGGGAGCGGTGTCGACTTCTCCCTCGTTAAGGACTTTCCAGGATCATCAGTGGCGGCAGGACTGCCAGGTGCCCGCAACACCCCGCCCCACGGCCACTTATTTTCCTAACCACAATCCTCATCTCAGTACATCCCACCATCATCACGCACGCGCAAATGGAAGCCCGAACTAGAGGACCCTGGCTAGCCCCGCCCGAGTTATTTAGTCTATGAGGCTTCCTGCACTACGAATGCATAGGCCTCACGCATGGTTGCACGCTCAGTCTTGGTTCAAAGGTAAAGAACTCACACTTAGGCGGCGAGAACGAGACAACCCACCACATTCCCCGTGGCCTCTCATCCCCGCCTTTCAGCAATTTATTATCCGTCACCACCATTTTCCATCACATCCGGCCATTCCATCAACTGTTCCAACATTGAAACATCCACCGGACATCTAAGCCTTTAAACTAAGCATGGCTAAGCATATACCTAGCAATTATACTTATCTCAGGCCAACACTTCAATCCTATTGATATTAGGAAGGATACAGGTAATGGCAACAGATTTCTAATGCAACTAGTAGGATACTCTAATCCAAGCAAAAGACATTTGGAACCGAATGCAATATTATAGTGGGGAAAATAATTGCGGAAATATAGGAGGAGACATGCTCAGAGGGGGGATTACGCTTGCCTTGTTCAGCGGGCTGGTAATACGGGTCGTCGGGGTATTGCGGTGGAACCCCGACTGCTTGATCTATCGATGCATAACAACACCGGAAGAATAACAATCAATAACCACACATGCGTAACAAATGCAATGCACAAACACATGATGGCATGACATTTTTTACGCACTGAACTTTACCATAATCTATCTAGCAATTTAAACGGGGTGCAGATATAATTATTCCAATAATGGAAACTATAACCCCATATTTAACTTAATGTTTTCCTACTTCTAGAAAGTGCAGTGCTACAATTGTGATCAAATATGCATGATGATGAAGTTAATGGACAGTACATATTTTTATGAGCATTTTGAGGTCTTAAACACCTTTTTCTGATTAACCAATAATAAGTTATTGAATTTTCTAATATCCATTTTAACTCTGCCCTTCTACTAATTTGTAAGAAAAAGTTATTTCCAGTATTTAGTTCAGCATGGAAATGATGTTAAAATGTAAAGTTTATTCTCCAGATCAATTTGGTATTTTATTTACAATTTTTGGATCAATAGTTAATAAGTTATGGGTTTTCCAAAAAGGATTTCTTCTCTGCCATTTTTAGTATTTCATTTAAACAGAGAATAAAATTAATTCCATTCTGTCCAAATAAAGTGTGGATGTGTGAAGTTTGTTAAGACAAACATTTTGACATCTTATTTGCTCAATTTGGAATTACAGAGCAAAAGTTATGAATTTTAAGAGATTCACTTTTATTATTCATTTTCTGTAATTCTTTAATAAGTGCAAAATTTATAATACAATATTTATGCTAAAATGAGGTTAAAAGATCTAGCACAACCAGATCTACACATAGAAATTTGAATCATCGAATTTGGTTCATTTTTCAATTTACTATGCATTTTAGAACTAAAGATTTGAATCTGTTCTCAGTTTTCAATTTCTTTTAATTTGCAGAAAAAGGCCGAGACATTTTCGCACCGGGCAGTGGCCTAGTCACAGACACTGACGTGCGGGCCCAGGGCCAGGTCAGCAGCCACGTGGGCGGCCACGCGGGCACGCGAGGGTCCACAGATTGTTTGACTGGAGCGACGGCGTTGACTGGCGCGCGCGGCGACGCTCACCGGCGGCGAGGTACGCGGACCCGACGTTTCGAGGCCCTAGCGAACGTCCTACAGGGTGCGTTCAACTCGTGCGTGCACGGGGAACACAGCTACGGCGGCTCGGCCACCTATTGGTCGCCGGAGCGGCAAACACGACGGCGACCGGCTGACTACGGCGAGCTACTGCGAACCAACGCTACAGGACGCGTATTGGCTAACGGAGAGCACGGGGAGAAGCGCAAGCTCACCCTCGACGCGTGCACTGGCTCGGAGAGGAAGGAGGAGGTCGGAGACGGCGGCGATGTCGCGGCGGAGCTTCGGTCGTCGACGGAGAAGAATCGGATGGCGACGGTGCTTCACGGCTCCCCTTCGCAATTCCTTGCACGGAGAAGAAGAGGAAGGCGAGGCGCAGACGGTGGCCTGCTTCACTGGGCTCGGGGAGGCTTAAAACCGCGGCGTCGAGCTCGGCGAGCTCGGTCCCGTGGTGGAGAAGAAAGGAGAGAAGGGGGAAGTGAGCAGAGGAGCGTCTCGGGGTACTTATCTCCTCGCAGGGGGAGAGGAGAGAAGGGGGGGTCCGGTGCGCGGCAGGGGAGCGAGGGACACGGCGGCAAGGCGTCGTGGGGGGGCCGCTCTCTCGCCCGGCAATGGCGCGTCGTGTCCACCAGGGAGACGACAACCTTTCCCCGAAAACCCCCTAGCATATTTTTCCCCTCACAGTTAGGTCCTTTTCAGTTTCTTTCTTTTCCTTTTAAAACCAGTAGCTCTTTGGGGATTTAGTTGGGGCACTTAACTCATTTCAAAAATTATGAAAATATTTGGGCAGCCTCCCCATATCATGTAGAGGCTCCACAAAAATTGGCGTCTCAAAATAAAATCTTTTGAACAACTTTTGTGCATTGGTTTTGAATATGGCATTTTTCTTAATTAACAATTTATAATACTTTAGAATTTTTAAAGCAAGTTCAACATATTAATTTTGAACTCTTGGAACTTCCGTGACAAATATGGAAGTTTATTTGAATTGGTTTTGTCACAAACAAACTCATTTGAATTCACATTGTTTGAAATCAATTGTTGCTTTTGTTTCTCTTTGTTTTAATTTGTTCTCCAAATCTTTGTTTCAACTTGAGCACTTAAACAAATAATGCCATGATGCATGAATGAAATGCAAAAGTGAAAATTTGGTTCACATTTTAGGTTCACAAACTTGGGGCTGTTACAAGCGACGACGAAGAACTCGCCAACTACCATGATCCCACCTTGATGCTGGGCCCGTTGAAGGTTGATTCCTATGAGGAGTCAACCGAAGAGGAGAAGGAGGAGGAGGACGACGACGAGGAGGACGAGGACGAGGCGGAGGCGCCAGTCCCGAAGAAGGGAACCCCGGCGATGGAGAAGAAAGCCGCCGCCACCGCCTCCGATATGCTGCCGCTGCCGCCACCACCTACGATGGCCCCCAACAAGCGAGGCCGTGAGAAGGAGGAGGATTGCGCGGAAGCAGGGTGCAAGAAAAACAAGAAGTAGCTAGTAGTAGTAGTTCTATAAGTTCTCCATATGTAATTTACTTTATTATTATTAATATGTACTACGTATGTAATGTAGTAATCACTAATATTAATATAAGTATCCTAGTGGTTTTCTCCATATAGTAGAGATTAGGGAAAATAATATTCCAGAGAGTAGAAGAAATTCCAGAGAGTCGGCGCGTAGGCCCCACTCCTCAGTGGAAAAAACACAAAGGAAACGGTCCTTATAAAGAACCGTTTCCTATGTTTTACCTATATATATGGGCGTACAGAGCAAAACCAAACACTCACTCTTTTTCTCACTGTCCCAGTATGCCAGATCTGTTCGTGGCGGCGGCTCCTGGCGTTGCGGCCATCGCTGGCGCCGTGGCGGCAACGTCTCCACCGAGACGACGGCTATCACCGGCGTCGCCGTCACCCCCGAGACGGCGATCTCTCGCCATCTACCCCGAGACGGCGAGGTCTTCGCCATCTCCCCCGACACGGCAAGGTCTTCACCATCTCAACCGACACGGCGAGGTCGTCGCTGTGTGCGCTTCCTCTGCCTCCACCTCTTCCGGATCTGCTAGATCGATCCAACGGCGACGTGAAGAAGGTATCAGATCCACTCTTTGATGTAGCTAACTTGCCTATTGTGCACCTGCTAAAGCAGCTCAGTTCACATCCAGTAGTTCGATCTAGATAATTTCTTGATGTAGTTAACTTGCCTATTGTGCACTTGCAACCGGTTTTAGTTTAGCTAACTTGTTGATAGTAGTTCAGTTCACATCCGGTAGTTCTATTTAGATCATTTCTTGATGTATTTAACTTGCCTATTGTGCACTTGCAACCGGTTGTAGTTTAGCTAACTTGTTGATAGTAGTTCAGTTCACATCCGGTAGTTCTATCTAGATCATTTCTTGATGGAGTTAACTTGCCTATTGTGCACTTGCAACCGTTGTAGTTTAGCTACTTGTTGATAGTAGTTCAGTTCACATCCAATTGTTCTATCTTGCCTATTGTGTACTCTTTGATGTAGCTAACTTGCCTATTGTGCACCTGCTAACTTGTTTATGTTACGATGTATTTAACTTGCCTATTGTGCCCTTGCAACCGGTTGTAGTTTAGCTAACTTGTCTAGATCATGTGAAAACAGGAGTCTATTTCGGTGACACTGCATAAAAAAGTCGGAGACACAGAAAAAACAACGAACACTAATCAAGACAGTAGTGTTTGTTAATTTCCCATAATGTCCTCCAATTATATACACAGGTCAGTACACACTATATACTTCATATTATTGTGTTAAATTGTTCGTTCTATCTAGTAGTGTCTGAACTAACATAAATCCTTATTTACATTTAGGGTTATCAAGTTGTTCCCTTTCAAACCCCACCTTACATACCCACCGTCGCTATTGTGACGATTTGGTACACTGCATAAAATACTTTTTAAAGTAAGAGTGTTTTATATAGTGTCACCGAAATGTCACATCGGTGCTCCGGTTCATCAATAAGAGCCACCTCAAGACATAGGTAAGATATTATTTCAGTTTTACTTAAATTCATAGTGTTCTTTATTGGGTTGCGGGTAAACTTTAAAATTTTCCGTAACCTTGCCGCCAAGATCTATTCTATGATGATATGCTGCACCCCATAATGCTAGATCTAGAATACTTACAAACACCGTTGCGGAAGATCTTGTGTTTGTCGAAGTAGATGTCGGTGAAGCTTGATGAAGAATCTCACGTCCACGCCGGGATGTGAGATTGTTGCCGGCCTGTCGTCGAGGGACTACTTGCGCAGGCCCGCTCTAGCAGTATCCACACGTACACCGCGCCAACCCGACAACACGTTCGCCGCCTAGAGCTATTAGCACCGCCGAAGAGAGACATCCTTTCGGCGTAGTTTAGGTGGTAGATCTAATCAACTTGATTAGATCTATATGAGAGGATTAGAGACGTCTAATTCTCAACACATGAGATCTACTAGAGAGAGAGGGAAAAGCCACGGAGGCAATATTGTGTGTTTAACCCATGGGTTGGGGGTTTATATAGTAGGCCAAGTGGTAGGGAGACTTGGGGGAGGAGGCAAAGCCTCCCCCAAGTGGTGCGCCGGCCCTAGGAGGAGTCCTCCTCCTAGTCCAACCCCTTCCCCTAGTCGTATTGGGAGGAGGACTCCTCCCTCCCCAACCGCCTCAACTCGGTTTGGCCCATGGGGCCCACCCACCCCCATGTGGGGTGCGGCTACCCTGTGGGCCCCACTGGCCCACTTGGTAGCCCCATGTGGTGGGCCCCAAATTAAATAATATTTTTCTAATTTAATTAATTAAATAATTAATTGTTTTGTCTAATTAATTTCTCCTTGTATATTTCCTTTTACAGAAAATTCCCGAAATTAATTAATTATCATATAAACATATTTACATAATCAGGGATACCTAGTATCCGCCGAAAAAACTCTCGGAATAATATTTCCCTCTTATATAAACCTCGGAATAAATCCGACAGTGATAGAAACAATTCCTATCACCCCGGGACATTAGATGTCCGCCTTCTCTCTTACTCAAAACTTTACTCAAAACTTTACCGGAATAAATTCCTGTGACATCGGAGCCACTCCGACACTATCTCATTACCACTTAGACTACAACTTTATTCTCTCAACAAAGGATTGACTCACAGCTTAAGTGTGTGACCCGAAAGGTTCGGTAAACACAAAGACATGTCTAGGAGCTAACCAGACAATAACCAGCATTGGGACCTAGACGGCCGTACTGGCTCCCGTTTGTTCACGAGTGAACGACAGAACCTGTGTGTTACTCATTACGCTAATTCCCTTATGTACACGATACCAATGATATCTCGAGATTTGAGACAATGTGCTCTAGTGTGATTAAACCCTTTAATCATAACACATATAATTCTCGTACCAATATCATTCTCTTTTCTCATTCCGTATTTTATTGTCCCGTGATTAATCACGCTGTGTCTGGCCAGACGATTGGGTGACAACAATAATACTGAGATGGCCTAGAGGATGTATCTCTCCATCGTCTGGAGGAGTAAGTGCCATTCTTGAATAATCTCTGTTCCAATACATTATTCTAGTCCACACCCAAAAGCCACCGTTATGGTCCCCAGTTACGGCAAGACGTTAGGTGACAATCAAAGCATGAGTGTCGAATAAGCGGTCACCAGATATTCTCAGGGCATAGGAATACAGCTAATGAAAACTAAACATATGATCAATTGCTATCTTCATCGTTGACGATTAGTCTCATAGCAAGATCATACTGGGTCGGTTCAGTACTATTATCATTCCGATAACAAACTCCTATAGTTACATGACTTATACAAAGTCCATGATCAGGAAAACATGATCATCAAACAAGATAGGCTAGTCTTAGAGACAAGACCAGGAACTTTTTCTTGTTCGTATCTCTACACCTGTATTGGAGGTTTTCCTCTTGAACACGTTGTATTTGCTATTCAAGTGCCCAATACAGTTATAGCATAAAGACATAAACATTAATAATAAACTTGGAGATAAATAATAACTAAATTATTATTGTCTCTAGGGCATATCTCCAACAGTCTCCCACTTGCACTAGATTCAATAATGATTCTAGTTAGCATGATGACATGGCACCAAATGGAACTAAGGGCCACTCACGCTTTCGCATGCGCTCTGAGATTGTGTCCATAATTTTGATCCAATCAAAATACATAAACTTATTTAACTCCTCACATGTCAAACTTGACAGTGTAAGTCGGATATACTAGGAATTGGATTTCGGCCTATCCGGTTCCGTAGTAGCATTAATAATATCAAGCGTCTCCGAATGATATTATCATACCGTCTATTGAAACCTTACCAAGTCAATGACTTATCCAATAACTTGCTTATCATGACGTCTCACATCAATGATGCAACTATCCTTTATAGAAAATCTATATTTGTTGTAGAATCCACACATAATATACTAGTGATTTGATAAAATCAAAACACCAAGTATTTATCAATTGAAAATTGCATTTATCAGATTAAATCAATTAAGATTTGATTTCATAATTCCACTACAAATACGTATATGAGGAACTTCTCTATATACACTATTTGAAGCTTTACAAAATCTACTAAGTCGTTATTCTTTTGTAATTCACTATCAGGTTCTCATCACAATATAAAAACCTTCAGGATCAATTACACTTTTAATTAACTGCCTTTATGAGAAAACTTTTACCAAGTATTTCTCTACTTGCCGGTGGCCAAATAAATTTAGCACTTTGGAAACTTTCCGGCTTTATGTACTATATATAGCAATGAGATAAGCAAAATCACATTAAATATGATTTGATCTTATTCCTCTCTACTTGCTCACCATTGACTACGAAGGCCAATGTATCTTGCAAATATCACGCTATGACTTCTTGATCAAATTTCTTTGACTCAAGACACAATTCGAATTACCTTTCAGAATTGTACTTAGCACATTCATACTCATGTTTATTAAACTCTTAATCTATCTCATAGACAAAACTTTAATAAGACACTTTCCGACCTTTTATTTAAAACTCTTTTAAATCTTTATTTTCACAAGATATACATTTTTGAATTCGGCCTAGCCTTATTCAATAAATATAATATCAGCTCCCACTGTCTTTTAAGTCCTTTCGATTTATATAATGAAAAGAATAAAATTCTTAATTCATTAATACGACCGACTTCAAACACTCATAATATAATTATCTAGATTATTCTCATAATCCAAATGAATTATTCTTAGCAATCAACTTTGCTACTTTAGTCCAATAACAGCATTAAGCAATTGATATGACAAGTTTTGCAACTTCTCACTATCATTTATTCGTCCTTGATAAAACAATTTTAATCAAGACTAGCTCTATGAATATTAGATATTCACATATGTCCTTTCTTTATGAAATATTCATGCCCAGTGATTTCACATCACGTCCAAACTACTCTCAAGATTAAATCTTGGAGTTACATGAATTTTTCTTGAACTCCTTTATGACATATACTGTCATTTATGAGCATTCATATTTGTTTGTAATTGTTTTGCTTTTAATCATGTTTCTGGACATTTCAATAATTCAACCACTAGGTGATTTAATCATTAAATTCCTCACATGATAATCATCTTAATACTTAATTCGAATCATGTATGCCATACATGTATTCCTGGACAAAGTAATGATATGGAAAACATTTGCATGTTACTCCTTTCATTCTAACACTTGTCCAAAGACTCCCAGTCTTAATTTAGTATTTTGATTTCCACTCTCTCTTCATGAGAAGACACTTTTCTCCAATTCTAAAGTCAACAAGCTTTCAGAATTTTGTGTGGAAAACAATGCCAATATAATACTTTGGACTTTACCTTTATGCAAAACATTTATTCAATTCGAATCCATACTTAGATTCACAATCAAAATTCTTGGAACTTTCTATCAAAATAACTCCAAGTTAAAATTGATATAGGTCCCCTGGATACAAACAAAATAATCTATTTATTTTAGTGGGTAATTTGGAATTCTATTTCACATCACATTAGAACAAGACACTTGGACATAATTATTATAACATTCAATCTTTGTCTTACAAAAGATTTCATCATCATGATAATTTCGAATTATCAAATTCATCATGAGTAATGTGACTAAGAAAACTTTCTTTCGTCAATGATGTTATAATACATTTTATTAAGTCTTCTTTAACTTTATCAAATTTCTTTGATCTTTATTTTGATTCACACATGCTCCCACTTAATTTTATGAAACATTGCAACTTCAATAATTTCATCAACTCTATTTCATTAATATGCAACTTCATATTAATTCTTCAATAGAATTTAATTAATGGGTACTTTCCACACCTTTATGTAATTTTGAAATTTACTAGTGCCTAGCACTTTGCCAATTTCGAATTTTACCAAATACCTAGTATTTGTGGATCTCGAATTTTTATTAAGTGCCTAGCACTCCACAAATTCCGAGTTGATCAAGTGCCTAGCACTTTTGTGGATTTTTAGTTTTGTCTATTTTATCTTGGAATAACTTTAAGAGTCTCAAAAGAGAACCAACGAAAAGCTTCTTCCAAAATTCAAAGACTAAACCAAAATCAAACATCATTCAAAACTTTAAATGATATTTCGAATCAAAACATTTAAGACTTAACAAAACTAAATTAAAGACATATTACAATAAAGAAGATCATCATAAATCGAATTCACAAAATGTGAACTCCCACACATACTTTAATATTCGAACATAACTTTGTTCCAGAATCTCAAAATATTCATTACAAAATGATCGAACTGAAAATAACTCTTATTTAAAGTCCTAGTGTAAATCTTCTTCATTGACTTGGAATGTAGGCATAGTGGTCACTTTGCATAAAATGCGATCTTCCACTGTGCTACTTCCAGGTGATCAGCTACACTCCAAGCGCAGCTTCAATATCACTCCAGAATTTCCTCTTCCTTCCAGCATTAGCTCCTTCCAAAGTACCTGCCACTGGTGCAAGTGTGAGCATCAATTAGTATCTCATACCAATGATCATAATTGCTGAAATTATGTCAATGTGTATAACTCTTATACCTGTCCTGGTCCAGTTTAAATCCCCAGCTTGAATATCAGCTTCTGCTTCCTTGAGCAAGGCAAACATCATCTGAACTGGCCACTCATCGCCATGCGATTATACATCGCCACAAAGGCATGATATGCTGGTGGTAGTGCCGTTAGTATAATGTCACTGAAAAACTCATGACCAATTGGATAACCAATTTGTCTAAGTTTCTCCTCTATAGCAGTTATCCTGACTTCAAACAGCTGAATGGGTTCACCCAACTCAAGCCGAATGTTTTCATTTCCCTGTTTAGATTGTAACGCTCAGTGCGCACTTGAATTATGAACTGAGCTTTTAATACTTCATGAGACGGAAGGGACGAAGGTCCGGAAACCGATCGCCCAGCTCGGGATCAATACAAGCGTGCATAAGCTCCTTGACAATACACTCTTCACAGAATAAATGTGGCCCCCATGGGCTTCATTATCTGAGTCAATGGGATTCAGAACTTGTTCCTTTCCTGTGTTCCTCAGAACACTCACCATGTGGTGAAACCACTCTCCAAAGTTGTTTCCATTTGCAGCTAACGGTGCACGACTCAACATCTGATTGAAATGGTATTTTTCAAAGTGGTCCATTTTCTACAACAAAACAAGTTTATTTAGACTCATAGTTATTACTAATTTTATTGCACTACTTTAACTCAATATAAAATTGAATCTAAGATATGCTCCCACTAAGCCCAACAATCCTCACGATTGGCGCTAAGTGATTCAGGACCCGATAACCCGACGAAACAAGTATGGATACATAGCATGATCCGTGGCCAACCGGTAGGCACTATGCCAGTTGTAGTAGCTACAACTCATGTTCGTCTTTCGACGTGTGTTCAGAACTCATAACTTGTTTGCTACGACCTCAAGACAACCAACTGATGATGCTGCTGGAACGGTTCGCGCCCGCCTCCCAAACCCTTGGCCCACGTGACTCGTGGATACACGGCGCCCGGGGACAAGCGCCTGGTTTGACGGTGCCACGGTTGGAAGAACACGATCTCCTTGATATTTTACTTGAGGATTCACCCTAATAAACGACTACTGCGCAATCAAGGTGCAAACAACAAAGGATAAACATCACAGGCAATAATAATAATTCATGTGCTCTGGTATAGCCTTTTTGTTGTTCTCCGGAAGTTCTTGACGCTCGTCCTTGAGGATCCACCATCTTCATAATTCCCGGTCACAACAAAATCCCCGAAGGAAAATTGCCGTAGTCGAGAACTCGCCAAGTACTTGTCGCCAACACACCGCCGGCGCCTCCTCTCGGTTCTCCTGCGACGAACTCTTCTTCGCTTCTTTTGTCGATGACGAACTCGATCAATTGTTTTTGGCTTCCACCATCATGTTAAGACACCGTAACAAAATAGCTATACCAAAACACATGCACACAATCCTGCAAAACCAAGTTAGACGTTTCTAACGTTTGTTTGCAAGTTTTACGTGGCCTTGTAGGATCTACGGAAGAACCGTCACTACCTAAGAACTGAAGCACGTTCAGGCTAGTTGCTAGATTAACTTTGCGGGTGAGTGAGATCCCAACATTACGAAAACGTTGCAAACCCCACTCTAAGCGATCGCACTGCGCGTGGCCCCCGTGAGGTGTCCAACCCTCATGCCCTGTCCATTATACAACAACGTCCACAACTATAGGTATAGACCCGAAGCTACTGAAGCACTTCGTTGGCGCCGACGGGCATACTAGGAGCAGCCGGAAGGTCCGCGGATTGCCAGAAGTTCGTAAGATCTTGCCTATGCCGCGATGGAATATGAAGTATAACTTATTGGGAAGCAACTAAAATAAACTTAATGCAAGAACCATGCAATGCCCGCACCAACTTGTGCTATAGATCAAATCATATCTACGCATAGATCGGCTCTGATACCACTATTGGGTTGCGGGTAAAACTTTAAAAATTTCCGTAACCTTGCTGCCAAGATCTATTCAATGAAGATATGCTGCATCCCATAATGCTAGATCTAGAATACTTACAAACACCGTTGCAGAAGATCTTGTGTTTGTCGAAGTAGATGTCGGCGAAGCTTGATGAAGAATCTCACGTCCACGCCGGGAGGTGAGATTGTTGCAGGCCTGTCGTCGAGGGACCACCGCTCTAGCAGTATCCACACGTACACCGCGCCAACCCGACAGCACGTTCGCCGCCTAGAGTTACTAGCACCGCCGAAGAGAGACAGCCTTTCGGCGTAGTTTAGGTGGTAGATCTACATGAGAGGATTAGAGACGTCTAATTCTCAACACATGAGATCTACTAGAGAGAGAGGGAAAAGCCACGGAGGCAATATTGTGTGTTTAACCCATGGGGTTGGGGGTTTATATAGTAGGCCAAGGGGTAGGGAAACTTGGGGGAGGAGGCAAAGCCTCCCCCAAGTGGTGCGCCGGCCCTAGGAGGAGGAGTCCTCCTCCTAGTCCAACCCCTTCCCCAAGTCAGATTAGGAGGAGGACTCCTCCCTCCCCAACCACCTCAACCTAGTGGGCCTAGCCCACTAGGGTTTTGGCCAAGGGGGGAAGTCCCCCCCCCCCCACTCGGTTTGGCCCATGGGTCCCACCCGCCCCCATGTGGGGTGCGGCTACCCTGTGGGCCCCACTGGCCCACTTGGTAGCCCCATGTGGTGGGCTCCAAATTAATTAATAATTTTTCCAATTTAATTAATTAAATAATTAATTGTTTTGTCTAATTAATTTCTCCTTGTATATTTCCTTTTACAGAAAATTCCCGAAATTAATTTCTTATCATATAAACATATTTACATGATCCGGGATACCTAGTATCCGCCGGCAAAACTGTCGGAATAATATTTCCCTCTTATATAAACCTCGGAATAAATCCGACAGTGATAGAAACAATTCCTATCACCTCGGGACATTAGATGTCCGTCTTCTCTCTTACTCGAAACTTCACCGGAATAAATTCCTGTGACATCAGAGTCACTCCGACACTATCTCATTACCACTTAGACTACAACTTTATTCTCTCAATAAAGGATTGACTCACAGATTAAGTGTGTGACCTGAAAGGTTCGGTAAACACAAAGACATGTCCAGGAGCTTACCAGACAATAACCAACATTGGGACCTAGACGGCCGTACTGGCTCCCGTGTGTTCACGAGTGAACGACAGAACATGTGTGTTACTCTTTACGCTAATTCCCTTACGTACACGATACCAATGATATCTCGAGATTTGAGACAATGTGCTCTAGTGTGATTAAACCCTTTAATCATAACACATATAATTCTCGTACCAATATCATTCTCTTTTCTCATTCCGTATTTTCATTGTCCCATGATTAATCACGTTGTGTCTGGCCAGACGATTGGGTGACAACGATAATACTGAGATGGCCTAGAGGATGTATCTCTCCATCGTCTGGAGGAGTAAGTGCCATTCTTGAATCATCTCTGTTCCAATACATTATTCTAGTCCACACCCAAAAGCCACAGTTATGGTCCCCAGTTACGGTAAGACGTTAGGTGACAATCAAAGCATGAGTGTCGAATAAGTGGTCACCAGATATTCTCAGGGCATAGGAATACTGCTAATGAAAACTAAACATATAATCAATTGCTATCTTCATCGTTGACGATTAGTCTCATAGCAAGATCATACAATGGGTCGGTTCAGTACTATTATCATTCCGATAACAAACTCCTATAGTTACATGACTTATACAAAGTCCATGATCAGGAAAACATGATCATCATGTAACAAGATAGGCTAGTCTTAGAGACAAGACCAGGAACTCCTTTTCTTGTTCGTATCTCTACACCTGTATTGGAGGTTTTCCTCTTGAACACGTTGTATTTGCTATTCAAGTGCCCAATACAGTTATAGCATAAAGACATAAACATTAATAATAAACTTGGAGATTAATAATAACTAAATTATTATTGTCTCTAGGGCATATCTCCAACATTCTTGTTTTAGCATATGTACTTAACAATTGTAACTCTATTTACTAATGTATAGGGTCCAAAACTTCAACATCCTTCTCTCAGGAAGCTGAGATAAGAAGAGATTGCTAGAGTGACACCTACGAGGATTGTGGAAAAGGATGTAGGGAAGAAATCGTTAATTCTTTCCGTCCTTTAACATGATAGGCTTAGTATAGATGAAATCTGTTATCGTTTTACCTCTTATGTTTGTCACATCTTGTGATGTAAATGTAAAGGGTAAATTGTGATGGAAATGTAAAGGTGAAATTGTGATGGAAATGTAAAGGTTACATTGTGATATGAATGAAATATGTTACTGTTTTAGTATTTGTGCTGTGTGAGATCAAATGCGGCGCGAAATATATATTGCAGGCTAAAAAAAAAAAAAAAAACACTTACGAAAACATCTCAATGCAAACAGTTAAACCAAGATGTCCGTAACTGATCAGGTCAAACTACGGTAACGGAGATCAAAACCAACCGTTGCCAAAACTTAACCTCATCGGTGACGGTTTTTTGGCTCCGTTGCCGATGATGGCCTTCACATCAGCCACGGAGGCGGGGACACGGACCACTTCTTCGTTTTCTGTCGGCCCAGTGGAAACCAGGGCACCACGGGCCGGCCTACCACAACCCTCAACACTCTGCTGAAGATTCTACTAAGGACCAGGCGCCCCAGCCTGGTAAGCCTCGCGAGAGACATTTCCCTCGCGAGGGCCTCTCCTATCGAGAATATCGCTAAGTCCTGGCGCACGACAGCGCCTCCCTCGCGAGGCCCCCCTCGCGAGGCGTCAAGTACTCGAAGACCTCGGCGAAGCAACACACCCCTCGCGAGGTTCCTTCGGGTGGAAGCAAGCTCTGTCTCGGCGACAGAGCGCACATGGCCTCTACGCCCGACGCAGAGTGACGCGCGCGCCTGCGCGCAGTGACGACCATGCCGCAGTTGCCATTCTGGTGATTAAAGCGGTAAACAAAGCTGCACCAAGCAAAGGAGGCTACAAGGCTTGACATTCCGGTGATAAGGGGACCGTTGGCCGCTACGCTCCAAGCCGACGTCACCGTGGGGCACCCCCACGGATCTCTCCAGCGCCAGCCCACCGTCCTGGATGGACGGTGGCTTTTCCTGCCAAGAGGACGCCGCTCCCTGCCATGGACCGAGTCCATGGAAAACTCCGTGACCGTGCACTGTCCTCCTCCTTCGTCACCATGTGGTAGCCCTTCCCGCCTAAGAATTGGGGGAAGAGGCCCGAGGCACCTATAAAAGGGGGCAGTGTACGACCGAGAGAAGGGATTCCATTTTTCCACTCCATCGATCCCCCATTCGAGCCAAGACTCGACCAGTTGGAGCTCATCCACACCACTGCCAGGGAGAAGACGAAGCTCTTTCCACCATAGTTCCTCCCGAGCATAGCTCTCTGTACTGTAACCTCCACAAGCAGTGCAATACAACCAAGCAGGAGTAGGGTCTTACACCTCACGGTGGCCCGAACCTGGGTAGCGGCTCGTGTTTACTCTCTGCCATGATTTCCCTCACCGAGCTCGACGAGCATCATCGCCGAGGTAGTTGAGGGTTGTTTGACAGCGTGTTCAGCCCCCTTTCGATTCCTGGCTTCAGTGAGACACATCCCTAGTTTCTGGGACTAGTCTCCGACATTTGGCGCCCCAGGTAGGGGGCTAAGGCGCGTCTTCAACCTCTCCTCCGCCATGGCCGAGACACGTGCTGAGCGTCTCGCGCGCCGGACGTCAGGCAGGGCCGACACCGAGCCCGTCGTCAACCGCAACCCGCATGAATGCCCGCGCGCCAGCGACGCTCCAGAGCACAACGCCGGCCCTGAGCCCCGCGTCGAGCACCCAGAAAACCAGGACGGCGACGGCGACGAGGAAGCTCCCTCCCTGCACCCGTCCAGGAGCCAGGGCACCTCTACGCAGAGACGGGTGGTGCCCAGCCCAAGCGCTACGCTGCTCATGAAACAGGAGCTACTGCGCTACCGCCCCGCGCAGGCGGGCCACGACGGCTGGCTCGACCGCGTCACCGAGCTCGTCAACGCCGCTGCTGTACCCGCTTCAGCGCCATCTCGCTCGCTGGTGCACCACTCTGGGCGCGCAGGGAATGTAGTGCATGGCGCTCCTCCTCCACTTCCGTCGCCTTCTCCGCCACCTCCCCCAGCTGGAGCACCGGCTGGGAACAACCGCGCCGCGTCGCACGCCTCTTCGCCGCATGACTGCATGATCGTGCAGCGGGCGCCAGAGGACGCGCGCGTGGAAATCGAGCGCCAGCGAGACCGCCACAACCGAGACATCTAGGACGTCGCCACTGCAGGACGCCAGAACCGCCACACTCTCGCCGACGGCGTCGCGACGTACGCCACGGGCTGCACCGTGTTCACCCGCAGCCTGCGTCGTGTTGTCTGACCAGGCAGGTTCAAGCCGGACCTTCCTCCGCGCTACGACGGCAAGAACAACCCCTGGAGTTTTTGCAGCTCTACACTATGGCCATCCAGGCCGTAGGCGGCGACGACAAGGTGATGGCCAACTGGTTCCCCATGGCCCACAGGGACGCAGCGCTCTCGTGGTCATGAACCTCCCCGAGAACACTATCAACACATGGGAGGAGCTATGTAAGTGCTTCGTGGCGAACTACAATGACCTCCGCGCTGTGTGCCAGAGGCCTGGCGAGACTCTCCGCAGGTACATCCAACGCTTCAGCCAAGTCCGCAACAAGATCCCGAACATCCCCGACACGCTGGTCATTTCTGCCTTCGGAGTGGGCGTCACGGACGTCTGGATGCGCGAGAAGCTCGGCATCCACGACAACCTCACCTCCGTGGTGAAGCTCTTCGACTTGGCGGACAGGTGCGCCAAGGCTGAAGAGGGTCGCCTCTTCATCAAGCAAGAGCCAGAGGAAGAGCCTCGTGAGGGGTCCAAGATCAAGAAGAAGGTCAGCGGGAAGCGCAAGACCACCGCTGTCCTCGCGGCAGAGCCTGACGCCAAACAGAAGCGCGCTGCCACTCCAGCTGCGGACGCCGGCAAGACAAATGATCGCCCATTCTGCATCTACCACAACAGGCACAACCACGCGACTGAAGACTGCTGGGAGCTCAAGAAGATCCGCGACAGCCGCGAAAAGCGCCGTGGTCACAGCGGCCGAGGTGGTGGCCGCAGCGGCCGCGGGGGCGGACGCTGGAGCAACGGCGACAACTACCAGCAGAACCCTCAAGCGAACGCCTTCCAGCAGAACCCTGCCGGGCAAAACAACAATCTCCCTGACGAGGACCCTGGGGGCTACCAGGTCCCTCGTGGGGCAGCATGCATCCTCAGCGGGGCTCAGGCTCCCAGGTCCAACCGCCACTTCAAGCAGCTCTCTCGCGAGGTCAACGCCGCGCTTCCTAGGATTGAGGCATCCCAGCCCCTCAAGTGGTCGCAATACCCCATCGCCTTCGACTCCAGCGATCACCCAAAGTCCACCAAGACCGTGGGCACCATCCCTCTGGTGTGCACTCCCACCATCAACAACATCGCCGTCACCAAGGCGCTCATAGATGGGGGTGCATGCCTGAATGTCATCTCCGTCGAGACCTTCGAGAAGCTTCAAGTGCCATACGAGCGGCTGATGCCCACCAGGCCCTTCTCGGGAGTGACAGAAGGTACCACCACCCCGCTGGGGCAAGTGAGGCTTCCAGTCACCTTCGAAACACAAGAAAACTACCGCATTGGGCTCATCGACTTTGACGTCGCGCACATCGGCTTGCCTTACCACGCCATCCTCGGCTACCCCGCCCTCGCGAAGTTCATGGCTGTCACTCACCACGCCTACAACATCATCAAGCTTCTAGGCTGCAGCGGCACCATCACCATCCGTGGCCAGGTCAAGGACGCCGTGTGCTCTGTCGAGCATGCCTACAAGGCCGCTGCAGTGGCATTTCCCGCTGACGAGGACGCAGAGGAGCCCCCGCGAGGCCGGCAAAGAAGAAGCAGCTGTCCTCTTAGGAAAGGACAGCCACGAAGAAGGTGCCGCTAGGCGCCAGCGGCTCGGGGGCTAGCGTCACCATAGGCGCTGGCTTGCCATCACATCCCCAGCTTGACAAAGCCTTTCCCTCCAAGGGGGGCTACATCACCTGAGCTCTCTCTACAACGCGTCGCCACGGGCCGCGAGAAGCCTCAGCCACTCCGTGTGGAACCCCATGCTCAGACATGGCGGCTACATCATCTGAGCTCTCTCTACAACGCGTCGGCATGGGCCGCGAGAAGCCTCAGCCACTCCGTGTGGAACCCCATGCTCAGACATGGCGGAATTTATTTTGGCCACGCCAAGCGTAATGAACAATTTCATCGCAGCATGAACCTATGGGCCTCAGCACTGTTATGTAATGTTACCGTGGTAAGCATTTCGTTTCTGCCATCATTCACGCTCATACTTATCCCCATGCGTATCTCACAAGCGGGGGCTGAGCACGGTGCCTGTGCCTCGGGAGCATCCCAGCAGCATCGCCAAACCCAAAGGATCCGAGCTCTGAACTCATGGACCTACTCCCATGCACATCACCTCACCAAGGACCTTGGTGCTTACCCTCCTCGGGAGCTGAGCACGATGCCTGTGCCTCGGGAGCATCCCAGCAGCATCGCAAAACCCAAAGGATCCGAGCTCTGAACTCATGGGCCTGCTCCCATGCACGTCGCCTTACCAAGGACCTTGGTGCCTACTCTCCTCGCGAGACACACATGAGGAAACTTATGAGCGCGCATGAGTTGTACAACCGTGCATTGCTTGTGGGTCTGCCTACTTGTCCAACGCAGGAAGTACGACACATACTACAAGACTGCGAGACTCCAAGGTCAGCCCGAGGCAACCCCGAGAGCAAAAACGCCTCATCAGGGAACACGGCACCCTCTACAAGACGAACGTCTCACAAAAGCTAAGTCTAAAACTGGTTGAATTTCCCCTCGCTGGTTTTCGCCTCTCGAGCCTCCTTTTCTCTCTTACGCTTCATGGGCTGCTTGCACGTCAAAGGGGGGCTCCCGAGCATCGTGCCTCGAGAGCCCTTACCTCTCCAAGCCTCACGCACCCCCCGGCCTTGTTATCGAGCCCTGACTCTGACATACCGAGCGGCGGTGTCATTGCGCTGGAAGCAGGGTCCTACGACGTAGAGCGAAAAGACATGAAGAAGAGACAAAAGGCCACCCGAGAGACACTCACTCGCCGGTTTTTTTGCCTCTCGAGCTCCCTTTTCTCTCTCTCACGCCTCATGGGCTGCTTGCACGTCAAAAGGGGGCTCCCGAGCATCACGCCTCGAGAGTCCTTTCCTCTCCAAGCCTCACGCATCCCCCGGCCTTGTTATCGAGCCCTGACTCTGACATACCGAGCGGCGGTGTCATTGCGCTGGAAGCAGGGTCCTGACGACGTAGAGCGAAAAGACATGAAAAAGAGATAAAAGACCTCCTGAGGGGCACACGCTTGCACAAAATATGGTTCTTACAAATCATTACAAACAAAATGGCAAATCCCAAGATAAATTGTGCTCCAAGCACGCCATGCCACAGGAGCAGCTTAGGCAGAAGGGCTGCCGTCGTCCTCGCCGTCGGTAGCTTGGTCGTCTTCCTCCTCAGCGCCATCCTCGCCATCGCCTCCCTGGGTCAGGTCCTGCTCGACCTCAACCCTCTTGAAGCGCTGGACGAACTTCTCCACGTCCTCCCACACCGCGGCGAGCTGCGCTCTGGCGTCGGCCCCATAGAACCAGGGCCCGCGCATCGCCAAGGGGCCCGGAGGCCTCAATGCTAGCCGAAGGCCCCGAGGCACGGTGCCCCGGCTTGGGGCGGACTAAGGTCGCGCCTGGGGGCTCCGGTGAGAGCCTTCCCCCTCATCCGCGCCGGGGGCCTCTCGGGGGCCCGAAGTGCCCTCGCCGTGGGCCTCGGCGTCCTTCCGCCCGTGGAGCACATCCTGCTGATCGCCAGGGGCAGGATCGGCCTGTCCCGCCGTGGCCACTCCCGCCGCGGCCTCGGAGTCCGCCGCTATCGCCTCAGGGCCCGCGCTTGGCGGAGGCGGCTGCGCGGTGGTCCCCTCCATCTCAGCGTCGACGCGCTCCTCCGCCGACATCGCGGCCTTCGCCGCCGTCTCTTCCATCGCCTTCTCCTGCCGCGTAAGGGAAGTGTCGGGCCACACAGGCGACGGTGCCGTCGCCTCAGTGTCGGGCTACGCAGGAGGAGAGGCCGCAGCCTCATGGTGTGGCCCCCCAGCAGTGGGCACTGCAGACGCCGCCGCAGCACCAGAGCTCTCTCCGACCTTCCGAAGTCTGCGACACTTCATCCCTCAGGGGAGCCTGGCGAGGAAAGCAAGCAAAAATCCCTCAAGAGGGCTTACTCGGCGGTGTCGATCCACCGCTTCGTTGTCCGCCGCGACTGCGGGACATTCGCCTCCGCCCCCTCCTGGGGCGCATCTACTTCCTCCTCGCGAGGAGCACTCTTCCGACCCCCGGCAGGCCTGTCGTGGCTCGCCTTCGTGTGGGGCTCGCGGCGGCCTGTCAAAGCCTCCTCGTCGTCGCTCTCCCCGTCGACGCATCGCGAGGGGACGATGAGGAACGGGTCCTCGCTGCCTGAAGAGATTCGTGAATCTCCCCTTCAGGCTTTGCATCCCTCGAGGAGCTTGCATCCCCCATCGAGGAGATCATGGCTTCGTGGGCGGCCGTAGCTCACCACATGACTCGGGCCAGGCAGGCTCTTTTGGGCCCACAACGCTTCGCCTGCGTCCACGAGACTCCAGTGTGCCCATCACGGGCCCGGGGGCTACTGTCGGCCTAGTGGAAACCAGGGTACCACGGGCCGGCCTGCCACAGCCCTCAACACTCTGCTGAAGATTCTGCTAAGGACCAGACGCCCCAGCCTGGTAAGCCTCGCGAGAGACATTTCCCTCGCGAGGACCTCTCCTATCGAGAATATCGCTAAGTCCTGGTGCACGACAGCGCCTCCCTCGCGAGGCCCCCCTCACGAGGCGTCAAGTACTCGAAGACCTCGGCGAAGCAACACACCCCTCGCGAGGTTCCTTCGGGTGGAAGCAAGCTCTGTCTCCGCGACAGAGCGCACATGGCCTCTGCGCCCGACGCAGAGTGACGCGCGCGCCTGCGCTCAGTGACGACCATGCCGCAGTTGCCATTCTGGTCATTAAAGCGGTAAACAAAGTTGCACCAAGCAAAGGCGGCTACAAGGCTTGCCATTCCGGTGATAAGGGGACCGTTGGCCGCTACGCTCCAAGCCGACGTCACCGTGGGGCACCCCACTGACCTCTCCAGCGCCAGCCCACCATCCTGGATGGACGGTGGCTTTTCCTGCCAAGAGGACGCCGCTCCCTGCCATGGACCGAGTCCATGGACAGCTCCGTGACTGTGCACTGTCCTCCTCCTTCGTCGCCATGTGGTAGCCCTTCCCGCCTAAGAATTGGGGGAAGAGGCCCGAGGCACCTATAAAAGGGGGCAGTGTACGACCGAGAGAAGGGATTACATTTTTCCACTCCATCGATCCCCCATTCGAGCCAAGAATCGACCAGTTGGAGCTCATCCACACCACTGTCAGGGAGAAGACGAAGCTCTTTCCGCCATAGTTCCTCCCGAGCATAGCTCTCTGTACTGTAACCTCCACAAGCAGTGCAATATAACCAAGCAGGAGTAGGGTCTTACACCTCACGGTGGCCCGAACCTAGGTAGCGGCTCGTGTTTACTCTCTGTCGTGATGTCCCTCACCGAGCTCGACGAGCACCGTCGCCGAGTTAGTTGAGGGTTGTTTGACAGCGTGTTCAGCCCCCTTTCGATTCCTGGCTTCAGTGAGACACATCCCTAGTTCCTGGGACTAGTCTCCGACATTTTCGATGGGGTTTTGGCCCGTTTCTGATGTGTCGTTCTGTACTAGTGGCATAATAGCAAAAGATCAAGTATTATCAATATCACAACCATCAAAATCATTGCTCCCTTCAGTAAGTTCATCTTTTACTTTGCTTAGGAAGAACATCCTACGGTTAACTGGAGCATTGAGTTTCAAAAATCCACACTTGACATTAATAAAACATCCCGTAGCTTTAAGGAAGGATCTTCCCAAAACAATATTTTATTGGGATCTGGATAAAACTACGAAGTCTATTGGAACGGTTTTATTTTGAATCCTGACAAGAACATTGACTCTCCCTAAGATTCTTGAAATAGTACCATCAGCATGAGAGTGATAGAAAGGATAATCAATCATATTATTAAGTTTTAAGGAATCATACACCATTTTCGGCATGGTTGACACAGTAGAGCGCATGTCACAATAGGTTAAGAAATTTTGATTATCAATTTCAATTCTAATAAAAGGTTCCCAATAACTTTTTGGTTCAACTAAGGGTTGTTTTTACCTATTGCTAGGTTACTTAAACTTTCCTCTATCTTGTCCAATCTCTCAATAACCCCATCAGTTTTATCTATCATAGGAAAAATAGCTAATCCATTTATAATTCTAAAAGCTTTCATTGCATCATATTCCACAAAAGTTTCTACAACCATAACATCTAAAGCATGCTGGTACACAGATGTAAGACCAAAGTAGAAAAAATTTAGGAGAACACTCAATTCTATCATGGGTTGCATCTTCTTATAAGGTTTCGAAATTATTTACCAGACATTTTTAAAACTTTCCCCAACTTTCTGTTCAAAAGTAAGAATTTCTCCTAAAAATGACATATCTGAAGGGCTAGTCATGATCACAAGTAAGAAACTGGGTGAAACAAGTAAAAGACTAATTGATGGATTTTTTTGTGTGTTTTATTTTTAAAGCAAACGAAAAGCAAAAACAGGACTAACAAAAAATATACTAAGCAAGACAATAACAAAATAGAGTGTAAGGATGTGCGAAACTTCCCTAGCTGAAGCTTCCAAGTTCCCGGCAACGGCGCCTGAAAAGAGCTTGATGGCGTGAATCACACATTCGATGGGGAACCCTAAGAGGAAGGTATGATGCAGCATAGTGGCAATTTTCCCTTGATACAAAACCAAGGTTATCAATGCAGTAGGACTTCGAGAAGGCTCTAACGAGGTGTCTCCCTCCCCTGGCACAAGGAGGTTAACGTGGACCTGCACACAGTCACAAACAAACTACTTTGCCCCAATGAAACAGAGAGGTTGTCAATCTCTCCGGCTTGCTGAATACAAAGAATTAAACTTATGATGGAAATTAATATGAGAGCAAAAATGACCAACGAGCAAATGACTAGGAAACGCAATGAAAACGGTTGTAAGCAATATAGGAAAATAGGACCGGGCTCCACAGTTCACTAGTGGTGTCTCTCCGAAAGATAAACGTGTTGGGTAAACAAATTACAGCTGGGCAATTGACAAAGCATGGGCGCATAACAATACTATCATGACGCAAAGTTCACCGTTTCATTTAATATGGGCATTACGTCAAAATACATAGACCGTTATCCAACTGCATCTATGACTAATAATTGACCCCGGGATCGCTATCCAACATGTCACCCGAAAGTATTAAGTTGCAACCAACAGACATTTGCAGTAAGCATGGTGTGTAATGTAAGCAATGGTTACAACATATAGTAGTGAACACCGTTGTTTTACCCCTAGTAGCAACAACACATCTTAAGTCTTAATCGTTTCTGTCAACTCAAGCTCAGACAAAAGATGCATGAACCCACTATCTAGCATAAATACTCCCTCTGAAGACACTAGTAATTACTTGGCCAAAGCATACACAAGCATCGGAGAGCATGTAAGATCATAAATAAAACATATCATACATAAACTGAACAAGAATGTCATGACTCCATAATTCATCGGATCCCAGCAAACACAACACATAGGATTACATAAAGATGATCTTGATCATGTTAGGCAGGTCACAAGATCTATAACAATTAATGGAGTACAAGGAGGAGAGGCAACCATCTAGCTACTACCATGTACCCGTAGTCCCGTGGTGGACTACTCACTCATCACTCCAGAGGCATGCATGGTGGTGTAGATGCCTCCGGTGATGATCTCCCCCTCCGGCAGGGTGCCGGGAAGAGCTTCAGAACCCTCCCGATCTAGGGTTGGCGACGACGGTGGCTACGGAACTTTTCATGGAATTCAGATCGGGTATCGAGGGTTTTCGGGACGAAGGCAATTTATAGGCGAAAGGGCAGCTCCGGAAGGTTCCCGAGGCGCCCAGATGGGCCCAGGCATGGTCAAGGGGTTGACCACGGCTGGGTGGCGTCTGGGGCCTATGGGGCCCCCTGCAGGTCCCCTCCTGGCGCAGCCTTTGTTTCCATGTAAAAATAATTCCCGTAAATTTTTAGGCAATTCAGAGAAAATTGCTCGACTAGCTTTTCTGAAACAAAAAGACAGCAGAAAACAGGAACTGGCACTGGGCATCTTGTTAATAGGTTAGTTCCAGAAAATGTGCTAAAATGATATAAAACATTATAAAAGCATGTGGCAATGATATATAATAAGCATGGAACAACCAAAAATTATAGATACGTTTGAGACGTATCACGCGGCGGCGCTCATTGCACTCCACCTCAAATCGGCGATCCTAGAGATCGCTGTCATAGGCGTATGTCGGGTCGTCCGCAGGTTCAGTGGGAGGAACGTGTGGCGATGGCTGATCTCCCGGCGGCGCACTGTCCCTGCTGCACGCACGGCGGGCACCGGCACACGACAGCGGTTGAGGTCCCACCAGTGGGGGAGGTGTAGGGTTACGTGCATGAATTTTAATTTTTTTGTCTTACATAACCACCAAGATCGCTCTGAAGATACAAGTGAATAACAATTCAATGATCTAGCTGAAGTACGTTACCAACATCGTTATAGGGGAAGAGATGTTGATGACGAAGTCGATGAAGCCCGTGAAAGATTCTCTCGGCTAAGCCTAGCGGAGAGAATGTAGCCGACTCCCGTGTCCAGTTTTCTGGATCCAACAGAGCGAGGGTTAAACGTCTTTCGATGGCTCACCCCTCTGAGAGTTCGCACACATCAATCGGATCTGGTTCAACAGAGCTTCGTTGTCCGGTGCTCAGCAACTACTGGTGTATATGAATGTGGAGATCTCAACACTTGAGAAAGAGAGAGAGATAGAGAGAGAGAGAGAGAGAGAGAGAGAGATTTTCTCAATCTAAAGGGATAGGAAACCTCAAAACCCTGTAGATTGAAACTCAACTTTCTATTCCTCCAAAGGGAGAAACTTGAGAGAACTTGTGTGTCCCCCCAAAGGGTGGCGACCATATGGGAGGATGAGGCCTCATCGTCGTGGCGGCCAAAGCGTTTGAACCAGGTTGGTGTCTTCATCGCCGTCGATGGGGGAGCTTGGGACCTAGGGTTTTGCGTGGGATTGCTAGGGTTTGGGAGGTTGAGTGGAGTGAGATTGGGACGCGGCCGCAGTCCCCATTAAAAAGGACCACTCAAGGTAGATGAACATGCGACGTGTCGCTGGCTGGTGGGGTCGTACCGGACACGAGGAGTGTCCACGAACTGTCCATGTGGGCTCATTCGTGGACTAATCTGGGGGCCATTTTTGCGATGTGGTGGACATTTTCACAAGTGTCCGTTTGGGGACCCGTTGGGTCATGCCTAGTGTCCGCGCGGATACAAACAAAATATCCGTGTTCGTTTGGGGGGGCACTGGGTATGCCCTTAGGGCAATTCCAATGCAACGACCCACTTGGACTCTTTCTGTCCGATTGTGTTTGTTTGGGGGAAAAGGCGCGGGCCAACGCGCCGACGCAAACGGGTTGATGTCTGTTTTTCTGTCTGCACGGACCCATTTCCGGCCCAATTTGAGTCGGGTTTCTGTTCGGGTAGACAGGCGCGGACGACCGCGGTGTCCTCCCCATGGCCCGTTGATGTCTACTATAACTTCTATTCTTGTAGACAGTGTTGGGCCTCTAAGTGCAGAGGTTTGTAGAACAGCAGCAAATTTCCCTTAAGTGAGTAACCCAAGGTTTATCGAACTCAGTAAGGTAGAGGTCAAAGATATCCCTCTCAAGCAACCCTGCAATTAAGATACAAGAAGTCTCTTGTGTCCCGAACACACCCAATACACTTGTCAGGTGTATAGGTGCACTAGTTCGGCGAAGAGATAGTAAAATACAAGTGATATGGATGATTACAAGTGGTAATTGCAATCTGTAGTAAAAATGGCAGCGAGCAAACATGCAGCAGAACTGGAAATAAACGGTGTTTCAGTGCTTGGAAATAAGGCCTAGGGATCATACTTTCGCTAGTGGTCACTCTCAACAATAATAATATAACTGAACACATATAAATACTTCCTCTTCAATATGAAACTTAGATGCAACTCTGAATTATTCTCCTGTTGGATAACGAACAACATTACCATTGCGTAGGGCTATAAAAGCACACCTTAAAGTTTGTATTCCACATCTAGTGCACCCCACGCTGTCACTATGAGCACACTAAAATAGTACTAAACAAACACTATAATTTTATAGAGACATCCAACACAAGAACACTCATGGTAAGTATCCCTCTAATCTTTAATCCAAAGAGTCACACACGCCACCCGCACTGTCACCATGGTATTGTGTTGTCAACGGTGACTCCGAAGATTATACTAGATAAAACCAATTGAGTAGCATATCCATAACATAATGAAGGGGAAACATCTATGAATTCAACTAGATAAAGATCACACCATGTGAGAGAGAGATAAACCACATAGCTACCGGTAGAGCCCTCAGCCTCGATGAAGAACTACTCCCTCCTCATCATGGGAGGCAGCAACGGCGATGAAGATGGCTCCGGGGAAGTGCCCCAGCAGGGTGCCAGAACAGAGACTTCTGTCCCCCGAATTAGGGTTTTAGATGGCGGCGGAGCTCGGAGTCGTATTTGGGAAAATCCTTCGGGTGTCGTGAGTTTTAGGTCAGGAGGATTTTTATAGGCGAAGAGGCGACGCGAGGCGGTGCACGAGTCAACCACACTATACCTCGGCGCCACCCCCCTCTCAGCCGCGCCCAGGTATGGTGTGGAGGATGTGGGCCTCCCACGGACTTGTCCTTCTAGACCACGGAGTCTTCTGACGAAATAAAATTTTTGTAATTTTTTGGGATTTTTCTGAGCACTTTGGTTTTTGGACCTTTTTTGCAATGCACAGACATAATAAACAGAAACTGGCACTGTGTCATCTTGTTAATAGGTTAGTTCCAGAAAATACATAAAAATAATATGAAGTGTATATAAAACTTGTAGCAATTGGTATAAAACATGCATGGAACATCAAAAATTATAGATACGTTTGAGACGTACCCGTCTGCCAGCCACACAAAATACCCATTCCTCCTCCACTCGCCCTACTCCCTCTCACGCAGCTCCATCCCACTCTTGCCATCGTTGGCCCGTGTCCATCACTTTTGCCCCACCTCTCTCCGCCGCCACGCCGCATCCCGCCGGATTACTTGACCGATGCCATCTCCACCGACTCCGCCGTATTTCGACGGTCGGGAAACCGTCGGAGGTTACCAGGATCAACCTCGCCCCCAAGGTGTTTGGCCGGCGGTCAGAGGTACGAATTCATCAGCACCTACCATGGCGGTAGCTCGGACGAGTACTTTTACAACAACATCCTGTATTCCTCGTCCTCCGATTCATCATCCGATGATGAGAGCGATGTTTTCGCTGCTACACTTATTGTCAATGAGCACATTGCGTTGATGCAACCAATGTTCAGGGGCTCGGTCCCCGGCCATGCGTGCCGGATCATAACAGAGAAGGGGAGCCATGTCCAATTCTTCAAATATTACTTATGTTGCTCAGATCCAACGTACAAGGCTCCTATTTTTCGGCGACTCTTTCGTGTGGCAAGGCATATGTTCAAGCGTATTCGGATAGTTGTGCTTAGCCATGATGATTACTTCAAATGCAAGCGAGATGCCCTTGATAAGTTCGGCTTCTCCTCTTATCAAAATGCACTGCGGCTGTTTGGCTTCTCCTCTATCCTGACTAGTTTCGTGAAGATCATCTCCAAGCTCAATGGAGAAGCAATTTAGGATTGCCAAAGAACCATAGAGTTGTAGAAAAAGGATATGGAGCGTGCTTTCGGTGTGCTCCAATCTCGGTTGGCTATTGTTCGGCACCCTGTTAGAGCATGGAGTGTGAACACTATGTGGGAGGTGAGATGCACAACATGATCGTATAGCATGAGCGTGATGAGAGCATCTACGACCAAGATTGGAAGTTTCAGGGTGAGTTGGTTGAGCATCAGGGTGAAGTGGCAACATTGCAAACTTTATCCACTTTCATGAGAAGATGCATGATCGGGATGCTCATAAGCAACTTTATAGAGGACTGATTTAGTTGCTAGAATTTTATTTCGATTTGGTTGAAATACAATTATGTGATTTTATTCAATTTGGTTGTAAAACTATGCTACTTACTATTTGATCTTGTGCAACATTTGTTTAAATGTGTTTATGTGTTCAAATATGTTGAATCGAAAAAAGTGGACAGGACGGGAGAAAAGTCCGGACAGGGCCGGACGCCCATCTATTTGGCGATGCGAACGGACAAAATCCACAAAAAATGTGTATGTGTTGGTGTTGCCCTTACAACCGGGTTCAACCATCCATCATAGAACTCGTAAGAACTTCCCCTGAACAGTTCAAAAGCTAAAGCTTAGGACCCGTAGAATTAAGCCGTGCCACCGACTTCTTAGCACTGACGCTTATAGCTTATATCTTTAGTCTTTGTAACGAGCTGTTTCTTGATTTACATCTGAGGAAATCGTTCGTCAATCACAACTGGACAGAGGCGCACATTTTTTTAGTCTGAGAAATAGCACGACAGAATACTCTGTTGTACTGTAATCTTGAAACTTGCATATTTAGATGAGAAACATCCTTAAACCAACATACAGACATCAGTTCACCAGTAATCAGGTATATATGATAAGATGCGCAAGATGAAGCAAAATGACTAAACAAACCAATTTATTCTGTATTGACAAAGAGTACCTTCCCGATGTACACTAGTATACAGAGATCGTACACTACAGCATACACAGAAACTCTTCTGAGCTCCAACAATGACACTTACAACTCACACACTCTTCAGAGTTCCAACACTCTGACGCTTATAACTTACATAATACATATATAGAAATAAAACATCTTGTGTCCTCTTCAATCGCAGCATTGAAGAATGACCATATATAACTTACTACTAACACATCTGTTGACTACATATATCACTAACTAAAGTTTCTGTTCGACGTGAGCTATGAGAAAAAGAAACTAAGCCGGGCAAGTACACGGGGAAAAACGTTTTTGCCGTGGTATGTACACCTACACCTCGGAGAGCAAGCTACTGAAGGACGCCGACAGATTGACGGCGACGCTTGCCAAGTCCTTGGCCCGGTAGCGCGACCGTGCAACCCTGTGTTGCTTGGGCGCCCCGGGGCCTTCGTCATCCTCGCCTCCAACGGCGGCCTTCGACGGCGTGGCGAAGGCGAAATGCAGCTCTTTAGCTACTATTGTCTGCACAGATCGAATTGAGATAGGCAATATTAGTCTACATTACATGGGTAACGAGTTTCACCGTATGATTTGGGTTGAGAAGAAAGGGATAAAAAAGAACGTACCGCTTCGCTGACAGGTTTGGACACTAGGAGGAGCTGCCTCAGGTCACTATGGTTCACCTTGCACAAGGCATTAACCTGAATTTTTTGACCAAACTGGTGTAAGCAATACGTCTAGATGTAAAAACAGGATCGGGAGGGGCAATACAGAGTAACGAGTAGTAATTACCAAGACATCTTGAGGCAGTGACTCAAGAAGGCAGATGGTCTCGTCCATGTTGAACCTGATGCTACGCTGCTTGCGCAGAGGCCGCACCGGCGACAGCGGACCTGAGGGGCTCGGCGCCGGCGAAACAGCGACCCTCTTCCTCCCCAGAATCCTTGTGCTGCCGCTGCTTGGGAAGCTCAAGCTCGTGGCAAGGGACCCCTTCGGCATACTCTGTCCAACTGCCATTTTCCCCTTTCCCTGGTTGATGAACTCTACTGTTCTTGAAATCGCCCTGCATAGAATTGTAGAAATGGTTATTCAGCTGCAAATACTAACTTGCAATTTAGATTGGAAGAAAAAACCCCATCAGATTGGGTAGTTTGCCGCGGTAACTGAAGCCATTTGCACGCATTTTCAACAAACTAGTGCTAGAAATGCTCGACACGGCCACACAGCGAACAATCGGAACAGAACCCCAGCTTTACGGAAGTTCAAATATTAACTTCCAGCCCAAGCAGTCCAATAAAATTCGAACAGAACAGATTCCGAAATACTGGTCCGGAGCAGAACAGCCAAAGCCGCAATTCGAAACAGAGAAAGGAAAGCAGATAAATCCCACGACTGAAGTGGGAAGAACAGAGGAATGCGAATGTAATCTCACCTTTCTCTCTTCGCTCTCGGCTGAAGCCTCCTATCCCTCACTCCGGAATCGCAGTACACTTCCCTAACGCGATTGGCCTTGGCGAATGAAGAAACCCTGGTGGAACTCCTGTGTGTAGACAGACGCTAAGCAAACCTACCTGCTAATGGTGGTGTAGAGGAACTGGCGTCGTGGAGGAGGCGACGGTGTCGGTGTGTGGTTTGGTGCCGGCGCGCCACCTCTTCTGCGGCGAGGATCTTCGGAGCTTCGTCGAGGCGCGCAGGACTTGCGGTGGTCGGGGATCTACGGTCCCTGCTTCCACCGGCTCCAGGTCGTCGTCTTCCTTGCCGGCCGGCGAGGTAGGTGTTCCCCGCGTGGTGCTGCTGCTCCAACTCTTCTCCTCTCCGTCGTGCGAGCTCGCCATGGCTGAGAAGGGCAACTTCCCGTTCGCGAAGATATCGTCTGCGGCGTCAAGGTCTGCGGCGGCACCGGGAGGGTGCCGGACCGGCGATGCGGCGGCGCGTTCCCCTTCCGCGTCGGTGGAGGAAGAGTGTTGGGATCCCAGGGACCCAGTTGTAATTTCTGGTTTCTTCGGGTGTGTTGTATGCACTGTGCTGGCTAATAGATCTGGGGTGTTATTCGCAAAAAAAAAAGGTATTCCGGCTTTTGTGAATGGAACCTACCAGGAACACTCGTTCCGCAGGGGTGTTTCTAGAAAAGTGCCGGAACCGCCGGAATCCAAAGCTGGGTTGTTCGTGCTCACGGAGAGAGAATTTTTCGCCACTGAAAGGTGGGACAGGTGAGTCGACGACTCGACGGTCGACCTGTCAGTGTGCGGGGTAGACGTGGGAATGGGTGTGGGCGGGTGAGAATTTGAGGAGATATTTATTTCGAAATGGAGGTGGGTTGGCGGCCAACCGCGTGCGGGAATTGAACGCGTGGATCGGACGGCGGAGGCGCGGCCTGACGTGTGGCGGATCGGGGTACGTGGCGCGATCGTGGCGATCTGAAAACTAGCCGTTGGAGGCGGTGGGGACGTGGCTGGGGTTGGTGATGTGGCGGCTGGGATCGGTATTGGCCGCTCGGAAGTCGGTGGAGGTCGGTCGGGGAACAGGCTATTTTATCGAGGTTTATTTTTCTCGTGCGCTGGGATTTGGTTGTGGCTAGAATCTTCGTGGGCAAGTAAAAATGAGCCGCACGTTGCGCGACATTCAGTTTGGTGTTCTCTCGTTATTTGAACTTTTTGTAAGATTAACGACGGAATGGTTGAATTGCTAGTAGACAGGCTTCCTGTCATTCTAGTTTATGCGTTTTTAAAGAGCCTTTTGGGAACTACATACTGTATGTGTCGTTTTAACATGTTTGCACTACGAAGGGACAATTTTATTTTCGCCGCACTAGTTCGTACTCATTTTCGTTGGCACTCTAAATTATAATATTTTGCTCTCTTTTTTTAGGTTTAAGGCAGTCGTTCTGCCATTTGATTAGAAGAAAAACAAGTATTTACACTGGTGCCTCGGGAGGCAAAGGCCCTAAGGCCACAAAGAGGAAAAACTCCGCCAAAAAGAAGCTACTACTCTCTCTAGGGCACCCGGTCTCCCGGGTCATCAGTGTGGGCAAAAACCCGCAAGGCGACCTTCTCGTGGATGAGCCGCACAACATCTCCCAAGGGCAACACGACATTTGTAAAAATTCGTCGATTCCGCTCCTTCCAAACTCCCCAAATGATGTAGCAAATGATGCCACTCGCCGCTTTCTTCTTTTTATTCGCCATGCTCTGAATGTACTTGTTCCACCAAGCGTCAAAGGGGTGGACAATGGTGGCTGCGGGTGGAGGCTGCGCACAAGCGTGGAGCACCGCGTCTCGCGCCTCCGTCGTGAAGGAGCACTCATGGCACAAATGTTGCACCGTCTCCGGATGAATGTGGCAGAGCTTGCAAATGGGAGAGTGCGGCCATCCTCTTCTCGCCAAGTTGTCACTTGTCGGAATCTTGTAATACATCAGTTTTGTCCTTCGTGAGGTCAAAACAAAATAAAAAATGGTGAAATTTTGTTTTGCTTCTGCCATGTTTTGCTTTTGTTTTTGCCGCCACAGAAATATAAAAGCAAAATATCAAAATTTAGAGTGGCGAAACCAAAATGGCCTAGTGTGGCTAAAACAAAAATTTCTCCATTATGCATGGACAGGGCAAACTCCGCTTTCCACAATTCCACTACAAAAATTCCAAGTAGAGCTAACCCGGTGTTCTTGCCTCTTTCCATGGAGTGGTTTGACCAACTCCGTGGTGGGTGGTGACGCGGTCTGTGGGTTGACTCGGTCCCACTCTCGATCGTATCCAATGATGGCCCAACGGACCGGCGTCCACCATCCCGCGGCCGATATTTCGCTCAACCGCCTTTGCCTGGCAGTATTTTGCTGTCCCACGAGAACCCAGACGCACTCCCTCGCCCTACCGGTGATTACCACGTCCCGACCGTGTTTTTGCCACCACCGAGGGCCGTCCTCCCAGGCCGCCGCCGCGTAGCCAGGTTCAGTGCTTGGGTTCTCACGGTCGGCCCGAATGTCGACGCGTAGCACTGTGTCCATATTTGCAAGGCCTGTGGCAAGATGGTTAGGAGGGTGGTTGTACCCCCAGCCCACCAGAGTTCAAACCCCAGGTTTGACGCTGGTGTTTCTCATTTAGGCGGAATATTCTTTCAGTGGGAGGCGACGTTCCCGTCGATAGCGAGACGCCCGTGGTGACTTCGTCAATCTCAAGACCTGATCCGCCGGCTCAGTCTCTCGGAGGTGCTCATAGGGGTAGGGTGTGCGTGTGTGCGTTCATAGGGGTGAGTGTATGCGCGTGTATATGAGCGCTTGCGTTGTACTGTGTTTCTCAAAAAAAATATTTGCAAAGGCGCAACGTTGCATGGCAGCATGTGGCCTGGTCGGGATGATTCCTGTGCTAGGCACACTGCCGCTTCTAGATTTTTCAGGCAGCAGCTTTCTCGCGAGGAGAGGTTTCGTAACTGCATGCGTCGTGCGCGCACGGGTTCAGGAACTTACAGCATTATTTTTTTTTTAGCGGAAAAAGGAACTTACAGTTAGGCTTCCCAACACAATATTGGCCGTTGTAGGAAAATCTGGGCCCATATACCAAAAGAAATGGCCTCATGGGTCGATGAGGAGTGGGCCACCTATTTGCCGGAGCGCAATGATTTTATGGGCCTCTAGGAATCCCGCCCAATAACATGTACTGTTTCTGTTTTTTATTTTCTTCTTTTCTGTTTTATTTTCTCCTTTTCTTTTCTGTTTTTATAGTAAAAAATGTGTTCGCGTTTGTAGAAAAATAAGAAAATAAAAAATTTAGTAAAAGAAATACACAAATAGGTAACAAACATAATAAATAAGAACATTTATCTTATTTGAACGATTTTTTAAATATGAACATTCATGATATCCGAACAATTTTACAAATATGAATATTTATGTAATTTGATTTTTTTCAAAAATAGCGTTCATTCTATTTGATTTTTTAATATGAACATTCACGTTATATGAACTTTTTTCCGAGAAGAACATTTATATTATTTAAAAGGCGGTATCGAGAAGTAGGGAGAAAATGATCCTTGTATTTAAACTGAAAAGAGAATGCATGCTAGCTATCTGGAAAAAAATAAACAAGAGCAAAGGAGAAACCGATTGCTGGATATGGCGCAAACTGGGCTGATAACATCGTCCCCAAATATTTCAACTTTACAGAGATTAGACATACCCAGCTGGCACCATTGCTACCCAACGCAACTTTACAAAGAAAGACTTTTTTTTAGCTCAAGACAAGCGCACGCAACGCAAGGCAACATGTTGTAAAGGGAGAAATCGATCTATTGTTTTAAGCCATACATTTGTCCATGCCACCATTTTTTTAAACACATCATATATCTTTATTCATTCATAATCAAAACTACATCATCAACAAAAGAGGTACTATGCTTGGGGGTGGATTGTTGTCAATTAATACACAACAATTCCAGTCAATTAAATTTAGCCTCTCGACTACAGCCGAATATGTCATACTTTTGACGATAACTTCATTTCATGTGTCTAATAAATTTATTTACACAATATTTTTTAAAGCGTGCGTGGTATTGTACTAGTTTAAACTGACAAGACAATGCATACTAGCTATGTGGAAAAAATCAACAAGAACAGAAAGAGGTGCCGATTGCTGGTTTCGTGGCGAAAACGGGGCTGATAACAGCATCCCCAAATATTTCAACTTCCCTCACTCTCATCAACTAAAATTCCTTTAATTAGCCCACTGTTTTTTGCATTTCCCAAAATAATGGCTAAAGCATCAGCTGCTAGGTCAAAAAGCAGGTGAGATAATGAGTCCCCTTGCCTAAGCCCTTTATGAGTGACAAGACAAGACATACCAAAATCTTTCAACTTCACAGAGACAAGACATACAAGGACAAGCCATTTTCTTGCTTAAGAGAAGCGCACACAACGCAAGGCAGCATGTAAAGAGAGAAATCGACCAAGCTCCTTGGATTTTTTTTTGCGATTTAAGTAGTTTTCTCATTCCATAGAAGCAGGGTTACAATCCGAGTTTAGGCAATTACAGAGGAACTCCAGTGCACTGACATGCCATATGCACCGTTGCCTATTCTCCATACAGTTCTGAGCACACAAATGGGCAGCAACATTGCCAGAGCGACGAATGAAGCAAAACGAAAAACTAGTAACCCCTGCTGATTTCCTTGATGTCTGCAAGAATTGGTTCGACTTCCGATCTTTCAAACTGGGCGTCATTCCAGAGTTTTGCAAGAACCTGGGAGTCACTCTCAATAATAATCCTCTGAAAACCATTATCCCTGGCCAGCACCAGGCCATTGCGAGCAGCATTAGCCTCCATCACGAGGGCCGAAGCGGCAAAGGGGTACCAAATTCCTTCGGCCACCAAGAAATTGCCAAGATGATCACGAGCTATGGCGCCGGTGGCACCTTCAGAGGCAGATTGTTGAAAGGCACCGTCCACATTGATCTTGATCGAGCCGTCATCCGGTGGCCTCCAATGAACTTGGAGCTTAGGTTTGTTCCTCTTGCAGCTGGAGATGCCAGCATTCCAGAGATCAAAGGCCGTGTCAAGAGCCCACATGACAGCCTTAGTAATAGGCAAATTATTGTTTCCATGACGCCGATCGTTCCTCGCCTTCCAAATCGCCCACATGCCACATAAGACCAAGCACGAGTCCTTTTCAGATAAGAAGGATCCATTGATGAGGTCAGAGGCCCAGGACTGGGGATGCAACTTGGGGATCTTAATACCCGAGAGAGACTTTACCTCATTCCAGAACATGAGGGCCCAGTCACACTCAAGGAGAGCATGTTTAGCGGATTCATCATCAGCACCACAGTCCACGCAGAAGGGGATTCTTTCAATGTGTTTCTTGTGTAGAACATCACGGCAGGGCACAAAATTATGGAGCACACGCCACCAGAAGGTCTTCACTTTGGGAGGGGCAGACAGTCTCCACAGAGATTTCCAGATAGGATTTGCTGCTCCAAGCGAAGTAGACATAGACCTAGACGGTTGAGGCGAGCAGAGGAGGCGATAGGCAGACCGGACAGAGAAATTCCCATGCTTCTTAGCTCCCAAGCCCAAATATCATCAGCAGATTTGCCACAAGGAATTGAGCAAATAGCTTGTACATCGGCCCCACTGAAGTTGGCTTTGACAGCAGCAACATTCCAGGAAGTGGCATCCTCATCAAGGAGCTCGCTAGCAACAGTCACGGTAGCAGTAGTTGGCTTGAACAGAGGTTTTAAAACCCGAATTGGAGGGGATCCAGGGGTCATCCCACACTCGAATATTTGCACCATTGCCAACCCATTTTATTTGGCCTTTACGAAGAGCTTCCCTGTCGTGGAGGATAGCTCTTCCAGTGTGAGAGGAGTTCTTCTTCTTAGTAGCCTCCATACAGTCACAGCTGGGAAAATATTTCCCTTTTAGGACTCTAGCACAAAGAGAATCAGGTTTTGTGAGAAGCCTCCAGCCCGGCTTGGCAAGCATGGTCTGGTTGAATTTTTGGAGGTCACGGGAACCCATACCACCAGCAGATTTTGGCACAGCAATGTCAATCCACTTCTTCAAGTGTATTTTCCTTTTTATTCCATCACCACCCCACCAGAAATTGGCCAAACTCCCAGTAATCTTCTTGCAGGTTTTAGCAGAAAGTTGGAAGCAGCTCATGGGGAAGGTAGGAATCGCTTGAGCAATAGATTGTATTAGGACTCCCCTTGCAGCGCCACTCATATTTTTGGGGCACCAGCCATACACCAGTTTCTTGACAGTAGTAGGCAAAAGTTCAAAAGCCTCAGAAGAAGATCGTCCCAAGTCAGTTGGCAGCCCCAAATATTTTTCCACAAGCGCTTCCGCCTCAATATCCAGTCCTCGATGGATAGCATCTTTCATCTCCTCAGTACAGTTCTTGCTAAAAAAGATTGCAGACTTCGCTTTATTTACAAGCTGGCCCGAGCCCTTTCTGTATTTCTCCAATAAGCTATGTAACCTGGCAGCACTGGCAGGCGAGGCTTCCGAGAAAATCATGCTGTCATCAGCAAACAGGAGGTGAGAGACCCATGGAGCATGAATCCCCACCCTGACACCTCTGGAGAGATAGGCCGGCCCACTGAATTTTAGCAAACTGCTCATGCCTTCACCACACAACATGAACAAGTAGGGGAGATTGGGTCACCCTGACGAATACCCCTGGAAGGTTTGAAAAACTCCGAGTATTGGCCATTCACTCTGATAGAAAAGGATACAGATTCAACACACACCATAATGCGGTTTACCAATCTAGCATCCAGCCCAAGTTTCAGCATTATAGCCTTCAGGTACACCCATTCGACACAGTCATAAGCTTTGGCCATGTCCAGCTTGATGGCACAAGCACCAGTCTTGCCCTTCTTTCTTTTTAAGTAGTGAACACTTTCATAAGCAGTGAGCACATTGTCCGTAATCAGGCGACCAGGGACGAAGGCACTCTGCTCTTCTGAGATGATTTCATCAAGGATCAGACGGAGACGATTGGCCAGGACTTTAGAGGCTATCTTGTATAACACATTACAGAGAGCAATGGGGCAAAATTGAGATAGAGCCTGCGGCTGTTTGACCTTAGGGATAAGGACCAGAACCGTTTGGTTCACTTCCTCAGGCATCTGCCCACCTTCCAGGAATTTTCTGATAGCTTCACAAACCGCCTCCTTCAGGAGATCCCAATGTTTTACATAGAACCCCACAATAAAGCCATACGGCCCAGGCGAGGAGTTCGGTTGCATCACGAACACAGCTTCCTCAATTTCAGAGAAGGAGTAGGGTTTGCAAAGCTACTTGTTCATTTGACTCGTGACACTGGGAGGGACAAAGGCAAGGATATCAGCTGGGTCAGTACCATCCTGAGAATGGAAAAGATTCTTGTAAAAATTATTTGCTTCTTGTTCAAGCTCCTTTTGCTCAACGCACATCGAACCATCATCTTTCCTAAGGTCAGTAATGTGGTTTGATCGAAATATCTCCGTGGCCTTAGCATGGAAGTAGGCGGTATTGCGGTCGCCTTCCTTCAGCCATTTTACTCTGTTGGGGATATACCTACTGGGGGTATCACTGACATGGACAAATCCGGCTAATCCAGGGTGGCCTGTAATGGTGGCGAAGGCTTTGGCCTGCCAGGCGGCCCAGATAGTCGGCATACAAGGCGGACGGGGGATGGCAAGACGGAGGCCCAAGACTGAAGCCCATGGTGCCGCCAATGTCAAGATGGAAGGCGGCGACTTGCCTGATAGGTTTAGGACTCTGTAGTCTTGCCGGACGCGTTTGTCCCTTGTAACCCTAGGTCCGGCCGCCTATATAAGACGGACCTCGGGACGCCTTTAGGGCATACTCTCATACAATCCCATACTCATTATAACCTGTTCACGACTATTGCCTTATAGTGAGTTATAGCAGCACGTAGGGTTCCGCCACCGCCGTGGAACCTGAAGCTGGGTAAACTGCCGTGTACAATCCTGACCTCGACGACGTCCACCTTCTTGCCCTATGTTCACCCTCGGCTAGCAGGACCCCGTCTCCTATCCAAGATGCCGATACTACGACAGTTGGCGCCCACTGTGGGGCCTAAGGCGTCAGGCGTCATGTTTCAGGTGGGAATACTTGGCGGCATCGGCGACACCATCGCCGTCGGCCGCGCTTCGCGATTCGGCAACATCGGCTACGTTCAAGACGACGGAAACTACGTCCCAGCAAGGGACGGGCTCATCGCCTACACCCTGGTTCCAATAGGCGACATCGAGCTCTTCATCGGCTTCACTCCCGAGGCCATGGGTTTCCCAAAAACCACACCGTTTTTGGGCCCGCCCGCCACCCGGAGTATGATTGCTCGACAGACGGATCTGAGTCCGCCTTCTCCCAGGAGTCGGCAGATTCTGATCTGCAGTTTGTCGGCATGACAGGACTGGGATCCAACTCCCAGCCTGACAGCAATGATCCCGAATCAATCCTCCCTGCGTTGCAGGACGAGGCAATGTCGGATGCCGGGTCCAGATCTACTGTTCACGTCAACGTAGACTCTGACTCCGAAGAAGACTCTGCGAGCATGTTTGAGCAACGGATCAAAAGGTGTTTCAATGCACCCGAGCCTCCGCCTTCTGAGGCGGTCACAGGCTCGTCTGCCAACATGCATCAAGTTTTTGTGGCGGATGTCACCAACACAGACCCGGCTAAGGCAGCGCCAGCAGATGCCGCCAACGCCGGACCTGCGGCAACCGACCCACTTTTCGAAGAGCCCCCGCCGGCTCCGAAGAAAAAGAAGGATCTGGATAAAGGCGAGCCCAGCAAGACATGCAACATGGCGGCCCTGGCGGAAGTCCTGCACACGCCGGTGAACGAGAAAACTAATCCGGCTGACTTGAAGAAGCTTCGAAGTTCTTTGTTGAAACAGACCGAATACCTCAAGAGCAAACAAGCAGAGGTGCAGGGTCTACTCGAAGAAGCCAAGGAAGAAAACGCCAAGATAACCGCCGAGATAACCTCAAAGCGCAATCTCTTCACCTCAACCCCGGTTGCCAAACCGGCAGGACGGGCAACGGACAAGAAAAGCAAGCAAGGCCGCCACCCGCCTAACGACGACTTCAAGTCCCTGGCGCAAAGACATGGTTTCGAGTGGGCTTCAGCACCGCAGTGTAAGGACAAGAACGGGGATGTCATCCTTTGCACCCCTGTCCTCAACACTGCGGCTGCCTTAGACATCCTCAACAACGACGACTACGACAAGGACGAGAAGATCTACTACGCCTCGATCCTTGCTCACAAAGCTTTAGAGCAGCAGGCCCGTGCTGATTCTCGTGCCGACATGGCGGACGCAAGGGGAGGAAAGCTGGAATCCAAATCCAACGCTTGCAAAGCTGCGGCCGGCGGTCATCCCGAGGACCCATCCGGCTCCAGTAGCCATGGAAAGGGGAAGGATAACAAGGACCCGCATAAGTCACCACCTCCCAAGAGGCAACATGACAAAGCGTCCCGAACCGGCAACAGACGTGAAGCCTCACCTCCTCCACCGCCTAAACGGGATGAAGGCGGAAGCCGGGGAAGCAAGCAGCCGCCAAGGAGTGGCGGAAGCCGCGACAACGCCCCACCGCCAAGAAGAAACAGAGACCGCACACCGTCCCCACCGCCAGTGCCCAGGCACGAAGGCGGCAGCCGAGGACACAACAACGAGCCTCGGCACAGCCGGGCAGCGCAGGATGAGCCTAATGTTGACAGATCTAACAAGAAGCTCGCTCCAGGTGACGCGCGACACCGTCTAAATGACATCAAGGCAGGAAAAGAGGACGCCTACCTCGGCCCTGAGTGTTTTGGCCCAGCCATCCGCAACGTTCAGATACCTCGAGACATGACATCAGTGTCAAAAACTCATCAGAGGTACAATGGAGCGGACAAGCCAAACTCATGGCTGTCAGACTACGCGCTGTCAGTCGAAATTGCCGGGGGCAATGGCCTAGTCGCCGCACGCTTCCTTCCCCTCATGCTCGAGGGGACTGCCCGAAGCTGGATCGAAAACTTGCCGGAGAAATCAATTCATAGCTGGCTCGACATGGAAAAGGTGTTCACCCAACACTTCTAGGGCACATACAAGCGACCGAACACATATACAGATTTGGTTCGCTGTGTGCAGAAGTCAGATTTGGTTCGCTGTGCTGCTTGGTCATAGTCTCTTCCCTAGCCAGCAGATCAGAAATCTTTTTCATCACATTGCATTCTTCCCTAGTTGGGCCAAACCGAATGGAATTGGAGCGCAGGAACTCCAGTCTTCTTCTCATTTCTTTCAGTTGTTTCTCCACCTAGCCAAACTCATTGCTACTCCAGGAACAGAGAGTAGACCTGAGAGAGCCAAGAGAATTCTGGATTCCAGCCAGATCATGATTGTCTCCTCTCCAGCCATCCCGCACCACTCTCTAATTTTCATGTTGTCTCCACATATTCTCGTATTTGAAAGGCTTCACAAAGCCCCTAGCCTGTCCAATATCAGAGCAGATCACCGAAATAAGGAGGGCACAATGATCAGTTTCGGTTGTCTGAACAAGTCTGACCGAAGTTGCATCGAAGGCTTTCAGGAATTCCCCATCTCCCAGTGCCCGGTCAAGCCAGACCTTGACGTTATTTACCCCACTCTGACGGTTGTCCCACGTAAAGGGGAGGCCAGAGTAACCCAGGTCAGTGAAGTGGCAGTCATCAACCACATTCCTAAACCCTTCCATTGTCCATTCCTCCATGTCTTTGCCACCAAAATGTTCACCAGCACAAAGGATCTCATTGAAATCCCCTGCACAGAGCCATGGAGTATCGAACTGACATCTCAAGAACCTCAGTCTTTTCCAGCTTTCTTTCCGCAGGTCTCTTTTGGCATCCCCATAGAAACCAGTAAACCGCCAAGCATTACCACCGGTAGCTTCACAAGCTACCATGACGTCGATGTGCGATTTGTAGAAAGATTTCAAATCCACCTTGACATCATTGTTCCAGAAGAGCACAAGACCACCACTCAGGCCGTCGCTGCTCACACCAAACTATTGTCAAAACCAAGTCGCCATTTCAGATTTTGTGCTCTCGTAGCATGCATCTTGGTCTCCGAGAGAAAACCCAAGATCGGACGATGTATCTCCACTAGGTAGCGGATTTCTTGAACTGTCTCGGACCGCCCGCAACCCCGACAGTTCAAACAAAGAACACTCATTGCTTGCGGTGGGGCTGCATAACATTGGCAGCCTCCACCTCCAAAGAAGTCGTCAAAACAATTTCTGACTTGTGTTTTTTTGCAGCCTCTAAACCTTCATCACCACGCAGGAACGTTCCAGGAGGGACCGTAGGGATTTTTTCATGGGTAACCAGAGCAAGAGTGAGGTCATCGGCATCCACACGCTGGTGTGCAGCTTGATCTTCAGGCCTTCCCATAGCGCCACTACCTGAGATAGGTTTCCTTTTCTTCAGGTGATTAACTTTATTGTTTTCAGCAGCAGAGTGAGGGAACAATTTCTTGGCAATTTCTGAAACCTTGGGCCCCGGTTGGTGCTTGCCTCCCTTGGCATTTGTAACAGGCGAGGAGACCTCATCTTCACCAAGTTTATCATTAGCATCTTCCCCTGTTTCACGAGAGGTTCTGCTTGCCGCTGATCCAGGGTACGACTTCTTACTTCCCCCTCCACGGTCCTTTGAATCACTGTTCCAGGAAGCAAAGGCCGCCGCCTGGCTGAACGATTGGGGTTTCCTCCGGCGATCTTCCGGAGCCCGCAGCTTGCGGTCAAAAGGCAGCTTGCCCGCCTCATCCCTAGCCGCAGGAGAAGCACACTCAAGGTCACCATGACCAATGAGACCGCAGCTGAAGCAGTAAAAAGGAAGTTTTTCATACTGCAACTCAAAACGCAACACCTTTTGCTGTCTGGTGATGGTAACCCATCTCCTAAGGGGTTTGTCAATGGGGATTGCAACCTTTGCACGGAGGAAGCAACCAGCAGCATCTCCATGCTCATCCACATCCAGAATACAATCTTTATCGATCAACTTTGCAATCTTAAGACCCTTCCTATTGTTCATCCATTCAGAAGGCAGATTCAGAATACGAGCCCAGATCATCATTGACTCGAACGTGATATCCGAAGGCCGCAGTCGGGGGTCCAACACCTGGAGGAGGACAGCATGTCGACCTACCATCCACGGGGTCCCCTCGAGAACCTTGTCTCTGTCGTTAACACAAGCAAAATCGGCTATGAAAATGTTCGCCGCCACCGGCCGACAGCATAGACCTCTTGGATTACCCCAAGCAGGTTTCATAGCAGCCCGGATGGACTAGATATGAGTGGTGAATGGCGAGAGCACTTTCCCAATCAGCGACCATTTCACTGGAGCAGCCAACGATTCTCCTCATCATCACTCATGTCCACCACCTCTGTCCCTTCGGCCGGATGAGCCTGCCCATCATCGAATCAACCCCTTCATCAAAAGCAGCTGCTTCTTCGGGCATTTTGTTCTTTCCCCTTCCAACTCCGGCCGGAGCAGAGCGAGACGCCATCGGGGCTCGTCTGGATACCAGAGGGATACAGGGTAAGGAGGTAGTCCACCTGCTGATTGAAATCGGCAGCGGAAAGGTGCAACTCACCGGAAGGCAAGGCAGTAGCAGACCCAAACACGATGAGACCTAGATCTTCAATGGCGGGAAGGAAGGGCGAGAAAGACGAGCTAGGAACTGAGATCCAGCATAAGATGGGGGCGTCCGACACCTGGAGTGGTGGATCCCCGCCGGCGAGGGCTGCGGCGGTGGGAGGGTTGGGGCTCAGGCGGCGACTCAGTCGCGGGAGCGTGTTAGGTATTTGGGTGTTCACATCAAGCTCCTTGGATTCGGAACTTGGAAAGCGTCCCGTCGGCGGAGAATCGAATAATTCGCCAATCTCCCCCGCTCCACTCCAGCCTCGAGGATAGGGGAAATTAAACACTCCATTCCAGCCAAAAATAATGGCTGGAACGCTGTGGCGATGCGATGTGTCATCCTCACCCACCGTCTCGATTCAGGGCCTTCCCGCTAGGCCTGGTGATAACGTAGAGGAGCTAGCAACGGTGTGGTGATCATGCACGGCGCATGCGTGGCCAGCCAATCAATCATGGTCCATGCGACGTCAGGCAGTACGACGAACCGTGCATGCATACACCCCGATGGCGTGACCTGCAGCTAGCCGGCGATCTCCGAGCCGGCCGGGGTCCTCGAGTGCCAAAACTGGGTATAACATAAATTGATTGGTCTGGTCGAAAACCGCAACGGAAGGCCATTGTTTTCCGGCGGTTCCTGGAGCAGGTGGAGATTACTGTTCAACCAGCAGGTGGCGCCAAGCCGCCGCGAGACCATTCTATAGCCATGCATATCGTCCCACACGGGATGAGTTGGCGCGGCTCGTCGGCACCACGTCAGATACCGCTGCACGGCCGCCCGGGTTCATGTATGTACTGGACTATACGGAAACAGAGCAGCTGCAGGTTGGCATCGGCCCGGTTGTTTGTCGTACCGTCGTATTACGTGTGATTAACTGATTATCTATGCAATTATGCATGCTCTTTTTACTAGTGGATCATAATATAGCCAACTTGTTGGTTGTTTGAACATTGAACCCAGCGTGTCGATTTCTCCTCGAAGAATATTATATGGGTGGATTTCTTATCGTATATATGCGGCGCAGGCATTGGACAAATGATTCTAGTGGACCAATAATTTAAGAAGCCGTATATATGCTCCGCTACAATTGTTCTGTCGGCCGTCGGTTTCCGCCGCAAGTGGTATATATGCTGAATTGCTGACCGTACGCGTGGTATTCTTTGCATGATCAGTAAACCTCACGAGGCTGATCAATAGAGCGACGCTTATTTGTCGCCATCATCTCATCTCGATCAAGAACGCACGACGATACACGCAAGGCCCGTTTCGGAGCAATGGATCGAGAATTCGACAAGATCGCGATCTAAAAGGGACAAAGGAAGCAGCCGCCGGGACAGCACTACATGCGTAAATCCAAAGTCCAGCTATTTAGCTAGTATAAAGTGTGTTTGAAGCTTGTGGTTGTGGACGACCGCGTGAAGACGCTGCTGACGTGTTTTTGCAGAGTCACGCATAGAAACATCTCGAGGCATCCAAATGGTGCTCGAATGGTCGTCCGGACGGGCGCTATGGTCACCATCTGGACAAGTTACAGGCTATGGGTGGCGTCGCTCTCCACTCGCGGCGCCCAACCAAACATTTGGAACATAAAATTCGATTGTTTTTTTTTTCAAATTTTGGGAAATTTTATAGATTTGAACGAAATTAAAAACAAATCTAAACCTAAACTAATATAATGGTAGCGATGTAGTCCTCCTCGGCCTTGACGTCGCCACCGCCGGGCCCTGTTCCGCCGCCGTATTCGTCGTCCTCCTCCTTGACGCCGCTCGGTGCTCTGCCGTCATCGGAGAGGTCGAGGAAGGGGACTTCGTTCGCCTTGGCGTGCTCCCTCGCCGATCACGCGCAGGCTTCCGGCAGGAGGAGCGCGGGCACGTCGTTGCGCGACGCGGCGATTAGGCCCCTGCGACGTCGTCGTCGCCATGCCATCCTGCGCCCGCACCAGCTCGAGGAGCAACGGCGACATCTTCTGCTCCGCCTTTGCCTTCATCGGCTCGGGTTTCGGCGTGGGCAGCGGCGACGAGCGGGAGTGGGAGGAGGAGGCCGAGCGCGAGGAGGAGGAGACCGTGCACGACATGGAGCACGACGCGGAGGATGCCATCTGCGGTGCCCAGCGGCTGGCGGAGGAGGAGGCGAAGCGGGGGGTGTGAAGGAGGGAGCCGCCGTTGTGGATGTGGTCGAGGACGAAGTCGAGCGTGCGCCCCGGCACGCCCTAGAACGCGTCGCGGCTGACAACGTTCTTGTCCCGTCGCGGCGCTCCCGGGTCGTCCCAGTGGTTAATCTCCTCCTCGTAGCGCGGCCAGCTCGCCGTGTTGGACGGATCCCATTGGGGATCGTTGTGCTCCTCCGACGTCAGCTCCCTCCAGTAGTGGTTGAGGGCGGCCATGCGGAAGTCGCGGTTGGCGCTTGTCAGGGGGTGCGGCACCGGGATGCCGCCGACGGACAGCGACCCCACTTCCCCGGTGCACGCATGTTCGGCGGTGTCGGGTAGCCGTTGTCGTGTAGTGTGTGCGCCTGTTTGACGAGGAGGGTGCACGACGCGAAGCCCTTCGCCGCCGCCCCGCACGAGCGCCTCCAGCTTTCGGCCATTGCTCTCGTCTCTAGGATTTAGGTTCGCGACAAGTGAGTGTCCGAGTGCGGCGAGATGTGTGCCTACCCATGGCGGGTGAACCACTTTAAGGTCGCGGAGGGTGTGGCATTAACGCCGTTGCCCTCGAAAAGGTGCGCCACATTGACGCCGCCGTGCAGGCGCGGCTGGCAGCAAAGCGATGCCTAGCTGCAGCGCGCGGTTGGGAAACCGAGCAGATTAACTCGGTTTGATCTTGGACTGTCGGTCGAAGGCGCTGTGTCAATGACACGGCTGGCCCGCGCGTCGGAGTCCAACGTGGCGTCGTGCGCGACTTCGTCCGGCGCAGCCCAGCGGCTTCCCACGGGGAGGGCGTGGGGTGGTGGGTGTGCCGGACCAATATTGTATTTGGGCACCTTGAGTGGGAGAGAATTTTAGTCCGGCGCGCTCTAAATGCCTTTGGGCGGCCCTTTGGACGCGGCGAGTGGAGATGCTCTAAGATGACGCTTTGGAGTCTCTTGCTGCTATGGTTCTTCCGTGAGATTTACTATTTTTTCGATCGACTTCTATTTTTCGCACAAACACAAAAGGGAAATGTTATTTTTACTACACATACAAGAAAGAAAAGGTCACTTTACCGTGGTCAAAATTGTTGAGACTATGGTGAAACACACGTAAAAAACAGACACATAATTAATAGACATAGTTCTAAGGTAAGACTATTTATTTCTAGTTGAATGCCCGTGCGTTGCCACGGGCTATTTTGTATTGTCAGTTATGCCGCACATGTAAGTATAAAATACACATAAATTTTAAGAAAAAATAACATATTGTTATAAATGTTAAAATATTACTTTGAATAGTTAAATGTCACTTGTACGGAAAGCAAACTCGTGTCTTGTTTCGATGTTTCAATGTAAAATCATTAGACATATTAAAAACAAACATTTACATTCTAAAATCAATTGATTTTTCAGTATTGTAGAAAATATATATTGTTATCCACGAGCGGCAAACCTGTCGCTACAACATAGCAAACAACCCGTGCGTTGCTACGGATGATCATTATTCTGCGATGCTGGAGTTTAAACAATTCGACGCAATGAAAGTAAATACGAATTTTGCTGATCAAAAGATCATATACAAGAGTAAATTTCTCTTGGTCGAGCCATCTTTCATAGATAGACAAAAAGGTCAATATCAATACTATTTTTTTCCGGTGATGAAATTTGACGAGAGCGTACTGAGGTTCTGTGGAATTAGGTATTTTCGCTATTGTGAGGTGTACAAGGCCCATGCGCAGAGAACGACTAATCCCCAGCCATAATTTCCTTTGAATTGTGATTCCCGCAAGGAATTTTTGGACACGTCTGATAACCCACAAGTATAGGGGATCGCAACAGTCTTCGAGGGAAGTAAAACCCAAATTTATTGATTCGACACAAGGGGAGACAAAGAATACTTATAAGCCTTAGCAGCGGAGTTGTCAATTCCACCACACCTGAGAAAGCACTAGTAACAAACGTGACGTGAAAGTAGCCGTAATATGAGAGCAACAGTAACAGTAACACAGAAGCAATGGCACCAGAAAATAGTTGCTTGCGTGGAGTTGACAGAAAAGCAATGATGATTACAGATGGACCGGGGTTCCCAGCTATCTACACTAGTGGTAACTCTCCAATAACAAGTGTTGGGTGAACAAATTACAGTTGGGCAATTGACAGAATATTGAGCGCATGACAATGCATATATATGACATGATGACTACTATGATATTTAATTGGGCATTACGACAAGATATATAGACCATTATCCAACAGCATCTATGACTAATAATCCACCGCGGGTTGTCATCCGAGTCCCCCGTTGGTATTAAGTTGCAAGCAATGGATAATTGCATTAAGTAAAGTGCGTAATGTAAACAAACACATATGCCCGTGGACATAGCATCGTTAGGTTACCCCTAGTGGCAGCAGCACATCCACAACCTTAGAACTTTCTGTCACTGTCCCAGATTAAATGGAGGCATGAACCCACTATCTAGCATAAATACTCCCTCTTGGAGATACAGGCAACTACTTGATCAAGGTAAGCACAAGTACCGGAGAGCATGCAAGATCTTAAATAATATATAAGATAGATTGATAATCAACTTGACATAGTATTCAATATTCATCGGATCCCAACAAACACAACACCGATTACATCATATGGATCTCAATCATGTAAGGCAGCTCATGAGATCATTGTATTGAAGTACATGGGAGAGAGAGTACCAACTAGCTACAGGTAGAACACGTAGTCCATGGGGGAACTACTCACGGAGCATGATGGAGGCGGCGGCGTCGATGGAGAAGGCTCCGAGGGTCAATCCCCGTCCCGGCAGGGTGCCAGAACAGGAACTTCTGACCCCCGAAACTTGGTTTCGGATGGCGGCGGAGCTCTGGAACTTTTCTGGGGAAATCATCAATTGTTCCGTGAGTTTTAGGTCTGGGGCAATATATAGTCCAAAGAGCGTCGCGAGGCGGTGCACAAGGAGGCGACACCACCCAGGGCGCCGGGAGATTCCTGGCCGCGCCGAGCCCACGTGTGGGGCCCTCGGGCCTCCCCCGGACTTGTCCTTCTGGCCCATGGAGTCTTCTGGTAAAATAGGGGCCTCCGTAAATTTTCGTCCAATTCCGAGAATATTTCCAGACTAGCTTTTCTGGAATACAAAAATAGCAGAAAACAGGAACTGGCACTGTGGCATCTTGTTAATAGGTTAGTCCCAGAAAATGTATAAAAATGACATGAAGTGTATACAAAACATGTAGCAATTGATATAAAACAAGCATGGAACATCAAAAATTATAGATATGTTTGAGACGTATCAACATCGTTAATACCTTATGTACAGATCTGGATCTCTATTTTCATTGCATGAGGCATCTAGATACTTGACCTCTTGTGCCTGCAGGACCGTGCTCGAGATTTACTATTTTTCGATCGACTTCTATTTTTCGCACAAACACAAAAGGCAAATGTTATTTTTACTACACATACAAGAAAAAAAGGTCACGTTACCGTGGTCAAAATTGTTGAGACTATGGTGAAACACACGCCAAAAACAGACACATAATAGACATAGTTGTAAGGTAAGACTATTTATTATTCAAAACCCCGGAGAGAATATACATGTTCAATTGTGATGCCATTTTACTCCTAGTTATATAGTAGGCCTCCGGGACCAGTTCGAGTAGGAATCCACATCCCATGACTTCGAAGAGGGGACAAAGCATCCCTAGGGGTTCTTATCCTAAAAACATCAAGGAGTTAACCCTCCTAAACATAACCTCGTTCATTGGCTGGTTTCAGATATGGTTACCTCGCATCTTGAACCTTTTAAACCAGACAAAGTTGTGCATAATCTCAGTCAAATCCCTTTGAACAATCGCGATGTCATGAGGTGGTTATGCTCACGTGGCAAACCAGCTTGAAAAACAAGAAATTAAGAAGAAAAAACCGAAAAACACCAAATCTAGGAGAAGAGAAAGTTCGGGGGCAAGCAAAAGAAATTAGATAATGTACATGCAAAACAAAGTCTTCAAGACAGGATACAAATATGGACATTGAACAAAAAAAGGCAAAAAAGAGTGCATCCACTAAAATGTAAATACTAAATTTGTACGAAATATAAGTACTATGGATAACAAGCGTTTGCAGAAAATGAAAAATATCTTATGAACATTCATGAAGAATCAAGACACACAATTCGAGTTTTCATCATTCTTCCTAAGTCATTTGATCTAATTTCAGAATATTGTAATTTCTCTTTCTTATCAATTTCCATTTTTTATTTTGTAAGTTAGGCTTTCAATTTTTTGCAAAATATGTATTTGTTTTACTGTTTTAAGATCACGTGTTAGTTTTATAGGAATGATTTTCCCTTTTTAATCTTTTCCATACTTATTTTGTTTATTTACTTGATTGAAATAGCCTTTCGCCTCGATTTGAATAGAACAACCACGTCCATACACAAAAGTTCAAGTGCAAGTCAAGAGGAAAAAATAGAATATGTTAGGGCAACATCACAAACACACCGAACTCGAAAAAAGAAGATACAACTCCAAAATTGAATGGAACTTAATGGCTAGAAGGTGAGGGGAGGTAGTGTGGACCCTCCAAAAGAGCATCAAGCATGCTATCTAAACGGTTCATGTCCTGCTGACTGTATAGCGGGTGTCATTGTTGCAAGAATGCCAACACTTTAAACACAGAGTTAGAAGCTTTCCATAAGAGAACACTCTTGATGGCCATCTTATTCCAAATAGTCCATATTGTCCTGGTCGTCGTGGTGAACAATAACCAGAAGAGGCGCCTCCTCTACCTGTATGGTTCAGATGAACTTTCAAGAACTCGCCAAGATACGGGGACCGACGCTCATGTCTTAGAGCCTCATGGATAAAGCTCCGTAGGAATGGGATAGGGGGACACTATAGGTAATGATGTGGGTCCTGATCCAGGAACCCCAAAAAGGGACATGAGCCATTACCCGACTTGTTCCTCTTCAGCACCTCGACACCAAAGGAAGACGGTCTCAAATCAACAAAAGTATTTATTTTAAGAGCCAAGGGTGCTTCCCAAATAGGGGCGGTCCACGCCAAAGTCGGCCACATAAGCCACGGTATGCTGACTTAACTGAGAAGGTATAAGAAGCAGATAATTTCCAAGATACAACATCCGGGGACACCCAATAGCGACTCTGGTAAAGCCGCTCGTAGCGCTCGATCCAAGCTAAGGCTTTCTCATTACCAAATGTTCATCGATAAGAGGTTTCATGTCCTATTCCGGGCTACCGAGCGACCAATAGCATCACATCCGAAGAAAACCCGAAAAGGTCTACAAACTCGTCTCTAAGCGGGCTCCTACTAAGCCATGGGTCTAGCCAGAATAAGGTGCCTCTCCATCGCCTATGGGGAAGCAGGTTCCCATATGAAATTCATGTTTGATAGTCTAGATGGATCTCGAAAACTGAGACCCCTCACGACGATTGAAGGCAAGAATGGGGGCGGCGCGACCGTGCAGATATTTCCTTTAATGAGTTGTAGCCAAACGCCCCTCATCCCTAAGGATCTGCCATACCCATTGTAACATGAAAGCAAAATTGGGACGACAAGACGCCAGGATATTATGCTCCAGTGGTCATTGGGGGCGTAAATATGAGTCCATTTCACCAGGTGATACTTTTGGCAGCCATTGGCCACTTGCACACTCTCCGGAAGGATGTACATCCCCATTGATGAAATTTGGACGGAGTAAATCCAAAATAATTTATGAAATGTGCGAAATTTCCAGAATTTTTGAGATAGCACCGCATCTCGAAATTTGGCACCCATACATCTCATTTATACCACTGCATTAGTTTGACATGTTATATATATTATCGTGACTGCATTATTTTGACATGTGCGTGAGTGTCTTGCTGTCTCTCTTTATTCAATCATGGATAATTCAGCCTGTTAATGTATACGACAGCATTCTATCTTGTGTGTTAAAATCTCTAGTTTTTTACGATAGGAGCACTGCACTGTTTCTCGGCTGACGTACACTATCCGGCCAGTATAACTACCGCGAGTGGCATCGTTTCCAACTCAACCTGTGAGCAGCCAAGATAAGCTAGAGGCAAACACACGAAAGCACGCACCCCAAGCGACCGTGGCAATGGCTGACACGGCCACCGCCCCGCTCCTAACCAACCACAGAGCCAAGCTGACGAAGGCGCCGTCGATCGACGACACGATGGAGACTTACATGGGCGACACCGGCGCCGCGCAGCTCCTCAAGGCCGTCTTGCTGGCCTTCGCGTGGGCCTTCGACGCGCAGCAAGTGTTCATCGCGGTGTTCACCGATGCCGAGCCGCAGTGGCACTGCACCGGCTCTGACGCGTCGTGCTCGGCCGGCGCAGCCTCGCCGTGCGCTCTCCCTGCCGGCGCGTGGGCGTGGGACCGTCCGACCGTGACGTCGGTGGTATCGGAGTGGTCACTCAAGTGCGCCGGCCCGGCGCTCGTCTCCCTCCCGTCGTCCTCCTTCTTCGCCGGCTGCCTCGCCGGCGGCTTCCTCCTTACCACGCTCGCCGACTCTCTCCTGGGCCGCAGGAAGATGCTTCTCACGTCCATAGTGTGCATGTCCGTCGCCGGCGTGCTCAGCGCATTCTCGCCGAACGTGTGGGCGTACGCCGCTCTGCGGTTCGTGTCCGGGTTCGGCAGGTCCATGGTGGGCACGTGCACGATGGTCCTCTCCACGGAGCTCGTGGGGAAAAAGTGGCGCGACACGGTTTGCGTGGCCGGGTTCTTCTGCTTCACCCTCGGGTTCCTCTCTCTCCCGGCGCTGGCCTACACGTTCCGCGACGCGTCGTGGCGGAACATGTACCTGTGGACGTCCGTGCCTTCCCTCTGCTACTCCGTCCTGCTCTACTTCGTCGTCCAGGAGTCGCCCCGGTGGCTGCTGGTGCGCGGCCGGAAGCAGGACGCCATCGAGACGCTCCAGCAGATCGCGTCGCTCAACGGCAACAGTATCACGTCCAGCTTCTCCATGCTGCACGCCTGCACAATGCAAGAGGACGCGGCCGGGGCGAGCGGCGGCGACGGCGTGTTTGCCACGCTGCACTCGATGTGGGAGCGCCCGTGGGCGCTCCGGAGGCTGGGGGTGATCATGACGGCCAGCTTCGGCGTCGGCATGGTCTATTACGGCATGCCGCTCAACGTCGGCAACCTGGGCTCCAACCTGTACCTGAGCGTGACATACAACGCGCTGGCCGAGCTGCCGTCGTCCATTTTGTCGTGGCTCCTGATGGGCAGGATCAACGGCGGAGCTCGGTTATCGCGCTCACCGCCGTGGCCGGACTGTGCAGCTTGGCGTGCGTCGTCATCCCACAGGGCGCGGCGAGGATGGCCGCCGAGATGCTGTCCTTCTCCGCGACGTGCACAGCGTTCAACGTCATCATGATGTACTCCATCGAGCTGTTCCCGACGTCCGTGCGCAACTCGGCGGTGGGGCTGGTGCGGCAGGCGCTGGTGCTGGGCGGCGTGGCGGCGCCCGTGCTCGTCGCGCTGGGACGCGACAGCACGTTCCTATCGTTCGGCGTGTTCGGGCTCGTCATCGGCTGCTTCGGGATGTTCGCCGCATGCCTTCCGGAGACGAGGGGAAAGGGCATGTCGGACACCATGGACGAGGAGGAGCAAAAGGAGGCAGCCGTCGCCACCTCCACCGTCGACGACATGGATAGTAGTACGGACCTTGTGTAATTAAATAGCGGGTTGATGTACAAAATATGCTCTTATTTCAACCCACTGAGTGAACTACCGTCGGGTTGCAGCACATTACTGATCAATCCAACAAGTCCAAATTACTACGGTCCTGAACATTATTCAGAACAAGAACAGTTTTTTCTACAACAGCTGGTCGTCCGAGAACTGGTGAGTGGTGACTGCTGATGCCTTGACGAGGAATCATAGCTTATTCTAACTGATCTGCAGGAGATCCGCTTGGAGTGATCACAGTTTAAGCTTTCGGATGCAAAGTAGACGCCCCAAAACTCGAGGGGCAGTATCTTTTTTCCTAATGCCACTTAAGCAAACATTCAGCCCACTAATGGCCCCTCAAAAAACTTTCATCCAGATTTGACCCCTCCCAGAAACGCCATTCACTTTGACGTTCTGAAAATCTTAGAGGGCTTGAAAATCTTAGAAACTTCATTCACTTTGACTTATCCGAACCCACGAAAACTTAAAAAGGTTAAGTCGTTTGACATAAGCCATTTGATATGACATTTTTGCAATCTCGAAGCCTCCACAGCCTCTGAGAATCTTAGAATACGCCATTTCCGTTGGCGTTTCTGACAATCTCGAGGCTCTGAGATTACAAAAATGCCATATTAAATGGCTTAACCGTTTTTGTGTTTCACGACCTCGGATAAGCCAAAGTGAATAGCATTTTCTAAAATATTCAGGAGCTCTGAGATTTTCATAACTCCATAATATGGCGTTTTTGGGGAGGGGGCAGAGATGGCTGATTTTTTTGCGGTGCCATTAGTGGCTGAAAGTTTGCTTAAGGGTCATTTAGGAAAAAGGTACCCAAGGGCAACAAACAATAATAAATATCCAAGATTCTTATGGTCAGTTCTCAAGTCAGATCAACTTTTGTTTTCTAGCTCAGATCATTTTCTGTAGAGAAAAAGACCAACATACGACAGACTATTTTGCAGGCACATGAAAGAGGACTTACAAATGTGGTTTAGATTGGGTGAACTTGAATTTCACTCGAAGAAACCCGATTCGCCGAATACAAAAGCATCAACACGATACATGGGAGGCACAATAGTGTGCAGTTTCAGAAACAGAGTTATAGCTAGATAGTTGCCAATCCTTTTGAACGCGAGTTATTTGCAACTAGTTGCACCCGCAACTAGTTTTCAAAAATCATACTTCCGAGTTTCCAAAAATCGTGAAAAAAATCATGGACATGCACCATGTTGAATCTTCGACACCCATAAAATTTCATCCAAAAATATGCTCATATGTGGCCTGTGCAAAAAAGACAATGAGTTTTCCAATCCTTTCGATGAAGTAACAAGAAAAGAAAGAATTGGTCGATGCTGATTTTTTTTAATTCCTACTTTTACATGCCAAATTTTAGCAGTCGGATAAGAAGATATTACTCCCTCCGATCCATATTAGTGGGCATAGCTTTGTCTAAATTAATATGTATCTAGTTAAGTATTTAGACTAGATACATGTGTATCTAGACAAAGTTGTGCCTACTAATATGGATCGGAGGGAGTACAAAGAATGGACGAATGTAAATTATCTGGATAATGTGCCAAGGTATACTCTCTGAATTCCCCGCAATAAAAAGGTATACTCTCTGAATAACCACAAAGCACCATCCATCAGGTGAGAGGAACGGAGATGGCAAAAGAATATGGTCTTACCATAGCTTCCTGTAGAAAGAAACAGACGACAATTCGCAATTATCTTGAAGGCGGATCAGAAATTCAGAATTGAGTTCACTTTGTGCAGGCACGCGCAACTCGACCGCGCGCGCCGCACGCTGAACGATCAGGGGAAGTATGACTAGGGTCGATCCATCGGCCAGGATGCATCGTACGCGATAGGTTTTGCCTCCCCTGCGTCCAAACGAAGCCATCGCCTGAATCCGAGACCGGGCTGGGCTCGCTCGTACTGCCGTTTCCCTGCACAACACGTACTCCGTCTTTGCCAACATAAAAGGTTGCGTGGTGCGGGCGTGCGGCTGGCATCTATATCCACGATCGAAGAACCCTACGTCCGAGATCCAAGACGCAGCCGGCGATGATCAGCTGCTTCGGCGCGCCGGTCGCCGTCGAGCCTGACGAGGCCACAGTTCAGACAAGAAACAGGCTACTCCAGGAGCTCGGGGCCATGCTGGATAGCATCGACGAGACGGCTCTCTGTCCCGAAGATGCCTTGGATATGCTCGACGAGATCGGGCGGGGGGAGGAGGAGCTCGAACGGCTGTTCCGGCGGCCGTCACGCTGGAAGGGGACCAAGGCGGCGCTCCTCTCCATCTTCGGCAGGAACCGCGGGCGCGCCAAAGTCAAACCGGTCGATGGGGATGATTTCGGAATAACAGCACTCGACCTGATATGTAGGAACAGGCGTCCTACTATTGCCTGGGACCCGGTCCTCATGAAGGCCAGAGAGAACGAGCGTCGCGTTTTGAAGCTCGGCCTCCAAAATCTATCTGAGATGAGCATGGATGGCTGATTACCTTAATTCTGTCTTTATCAGCTCTGAGTGAGCTTAACTGTAATCAGTGTGCTAATTACTGCTAAAGGGATGCGCGTGGGCGGTTGGGAGCATAAGCCCTAATGTTTTGTTCTTCATCCTATTTTCCCTTCCTTTGCATTTCTCTGCAATTTTACCCTGTTTATTTTCTTGATACTCCGTTCTTCGGATCCACTGATTGCCAGCGTCGTCAGACCATCGACGAAGTGCTATCAGGTTCTTAGCAAGCACGTGTATCAAGTCATATAACCATTGCATTGTATTGGCGCATTGCCTTAATTTTTGCAGAGGAAGCTGGTTTCCAAAATATCGTGGTGGCATCTGACCGCTCTTCTTTGATATCCAAAGTAAAGAGTAATGTAGCTGATAGATCTCATACAGGTGCCATTGTGTTTGATATAATTAGTAAAGAGTAATGCCAGCCCTACTGTTTGTCAGCAAGGAATAGTTGTAGTTGACTAGCGTGATGCATGCATGATACGCGCTAGCATGATGAAAATGAAAAACACAGTATTATATCATCCTAGCATGTAATTAAGAGCACACGATGAACATACAAATGCATGAACATTGTGTACGATCGGTTTATATTTGAATGTGGCGATGGCGTAGATGACCGCTCAATCTGGGGGCAAATCATCTTAGATTTGGCCCCTAGAATCATCGATTTATTTTTCGTGGATGGTTCTAATCAAAATTATATTTGGGTACCCTTCGCGAGTTTGAATGATAAATTTGAGATAATTACATGATTAAATCATGAACAAAATTAATTTGACGATTAAAAGATGTGGTTCCTTAGTTGGTTTCATGTGTTTAATTATAACTAGATGGATACCCCGCGCGTTGCGGCGGGAACTTATAAAAACTAGCAGAGTGCCCGTGCGTTGCCACGGACTTTTAATTTTGTTGGCTTTGATATGTAGGTACAATGCGGATCAAATTGGACGGTGCATATAAAATAGAACCACATATAGTAATATTTAATAAAGCATAAAAAATCCACATTCTTGTTCATTATTTATGGGGCATTTCACATGTCGTTGAGTGTAACTTTGTCTTCAAATTTTACTCAACCGTTTTAGCTATTGTTAGTACACGGAGTACTTCTGAATTTGCAGTAAGACTCTCAGGACATTTTCAGATTGTCAGTATAAAAATCGGTGTTGCAGTTGACTGAATTTGCAATAAAACTCAGGACAGTTCTTGTTCTTCAAGCAAGCACTATCATTGCGATGCATCAGCCTGGGAGCACCAGTACGGAGCACTAAATATCTAAAATATACACGCATCAAGCAAACAGGGCAGAAAAATCCCAAATGCAACTCCGCCGCCAGTTCATCCGTTGTCCGCACCATCTGAGCACCCTGCCATGTACTGCTTCTGAGCATGCTATCTTCACCGCCTCCACGGCCCTGTATGCCCACGCGGCTCAGGTCCAGCGACTCCCACACAGGCGACGACCGGCCCTTCCATTGCCTCTACGCCGCCGTCGCGAGGACCACCGCCTCTCCTGCCGTCCTGCTGCGCACGAGAGTTCCGCCCCCTCCTCTGTCTTAGCGCTGTCGCCACTCATCTACATCCTCGCTGATGCCCCGACGACGGCTGACGGGCCCTTTCCCTACCTCCTCGAGGCCGCGGAAGCAAGTACCTTCTGCAGGCGACGGTGACGACCTCCGCTTGGATCCTCAGGCGGGCCACATCGAGAGGCGTTCGAGCACGCGCGTCGGAGGCGGCGGCGCTCGCGTGGTTGAGCCCGGGGGGTGGCCACGCTCGCATGGTGGAGCACGCGCGTCGGCGGCGGCGCTCAGGTGGTTGATCCCGGGGTGCGTCCAAGCTCGCAGGGTGGAGGCGGCGGAGCTCGCGTGGTGGAGCCCGGGGGCGGCGCATGGAGTGCGGCTCGACCGGATCAGGGGGAGGCCTGGCCGTCTGGGGTGGTGCGGGAGGCGCGTTGGGGCGGTAGGCCGGCCGAAGGATCGGAGGCGGCGCGCAAGCGCTGGGTGGCTGCAGGAGCGGCGCTTCTTGGCGGTGCCTTTTCTTTAGGAACCGTTTCGTTGACTTGGCGGTAGCATACTGCGTAATTATTCTAGCAATGTAAGGGTAAAATTGTAAATTTAAAAAACGTACCATCACCTGAAGCCATATTATATAGTAGAGATTTATTTACCCATATCTACAATATTATATGTATCTTTAGTTTTTATAACATGTTAATTTTGTATACAATTCTACATACATCCAAGAAAGTGAGTACTTGAATGAATCAGCATGGTAGTTTCAGTTTGTATGTATGTTGATAAATATTTTAAATCTGCAGTGTAGAACAGGAGAGTTTTAGAAGCTATAAGTGAGAAAATAATAAAAGAAAGGACAATGATGAACCGCTAATACTAATAGTTTCAATACATAGGTTGCTGGAAATTATTGAATTAACGGAGAAAAAACTTTAGGATGTTCAGTGTACCTAAAACATGTGAAAACCTTGGGCCATATGCAGTAAACACTGTTAAGCTAGGAACACAAAGCAGACCTGTGACTCTTGCACTCTTGTAGAACATTCATTTGGGTGATGTTGCTTCCTCAAACATTATTACTGCAAGAGAGACATGCAATCAAGTGTGCATCAAAAAACTAAAATGATGGATCGACAACAATGATAAAGGCAAAGAAAAATTCATACGTTTATATCTGTCAAGATTCAAGAACTTTTTTTGAGTAACGCTTACATGATATGGCACCTAGGATGAGGGAGAAGTGAAGAACTCCATTACTCAATTGCATGGAGAAAACTACCCTGAATGGTGCTCGAGAATTTAGACATTTTATCAAACAAATAGCATGCGTCCAATTACAAAACTATACATCCACTCCCATGTCTCTCACTGAAGCCACTGATTCTTCTGAATGCAGCAACGGCGGTGGCTGAAATAGGGCGGAGAAGATCGGTAGCAAGATGATTCTCTCTAGGTGCTTGAAAGAGCGTCGATGTGGATGGGCAGAAGCAGATGTGCGACGGACCTTCAGGGCAGTTGAGCTGATTTGGAGGCCGTCGTTGTCCTGCCCCAGCCATGTTTGGAGTGCCCATTCTCGTGCTCGCCGATTACCACTGTGTATGGAGGATATGTATGAGGTCGTCGTCAGGCAGGGAGATGTTGGGTTTATGTGCTGCTGCTCAAATGTAGGGAAATTAAAGTAGGAAGGGGAAGGCAAAGCTGCCTCATTTATTAAAGCGTGGAGTGATTCCAAATGTTGGAGGAAATTCTTGATGCTTCAGTTACTAAGTGAAATGGAGAGAGAATACAATCAGTCTGGCGGAAGCTGGCAGAAGATGAACCGGAGCTATGTTTCCTTTTCTCTGCTTTTATTTATTACTGGTTGCGGGCCTTTTGGTGCATGCATGGAGCCTGTACGTGATTGTTTGGGTATGTCGCGGTCAAGGCAACGTTAATGGACGGATGGATCCAAGGATCATACGGCTGTCATTACCTGATGATATGGCTATGTTGCATGTCAAGATAGAAAAATCATAAATGAACTTAGTGGGGTTTTGCTTTATAAGAGGTATAGATTGGATGATTGCTTGATGACGTGGAACGCACGTTCGCTGGTAAACCCCAAGAGGAAGGTATGATGTAGTCAGCAGCAAAGTTTTCCCTTGATTACAAAACCAACGTTGTCAGATCAGTAGGAATTGGAAGAGCTTCAGAAAGGTGTCAGCGGCGCCGTTACCCGATCACTGACGTGGACCTGCACACACACAATCAAAGTACTTTGCCCCAACGAAACAGGAAGGTTGTCAATCTCCGGCTTGCTGAATACAAAGGATTAAACGTATGGTGTGGAATATGATGATGAACACAAAAGTACAGCAGGAAGTAAAGTAGAGTGTGGTGAAAACGGTGTTTGTATCAGTGTGGAATAAAGGACCGGGGTCCACAGTTCACTAGTGGTGTCTCTCCATAAGACAAATAAACATACATGTTGGTGAACGAATTACAGCTGGGCAATTGACAAATTGCAAACGCATGACAATGCAATATATGACAAGCACATGTTCATTGTTATATCTATTGGGCATTACAACAATATACATAGACCGCTTACTAGCTGCATCTATGACTCATAATCCACTCACAAGATAGCTTCCGGGTCTCCCATGAGTATTAAGTTGCAAGCAACAGATTATAGCATTAAGCAAAGTGTGTAATGTAAACAAACGCATTAGACTTAACAGCAGTACCCTTAAGCTAAGCATCGGTTATTTTATCCCTAGTGGCAACAGCACATCTACAGCCTTAGTTGTTTCTGTCTATCAAGCCCAGGCTTCTAGAGGCATGAACCCACTATCTAGCATAAATACCCTCTCTTGAAGTCATTAGCATCTACTTGGCCAAAGCATCTACTAACAACGGAGAGCATGCAGGAACATAGATAAAACATAATATAGATAGATGAACAAACTTGATCATAACTTCACAATTCATCGGATCCCAGCAAACACAACATGTAGCATTACATAAAGATGATCTTGATCATGTTAGGCAGCTCACAAGATCTAAACATGATAGCACAAGGTGGAGAGACTACCAACTAGCTACTGCTATGGACCCGTAGTCCCGTGGAGAACTACTCACGCATCACTCCGGAGGCAGGCATGGTGATGTAGAGCCCTCCGGTGATGATTTCCCCTCCGGCAAGGTGCCGGGAAGAACTGCAGAAACCCTCCCGAACTAGGGTTGAAGACGACGGCGGCTCGGAACTTTTCGTGGATTTTTGCTCGGGTATCTAGGGTTTCCCGATTAGATGCAATTTATAGGCGAAAGGGGGCGTCGGTGGCCAGCCGAGGTGGGGCGGCGGCCTAGGGCGCGGCCCACCCTGGCCGCGCCGTGGGCCCGCCGGCCTGCCTGGTGTGGCCCCCGGCTTCTCCTCTGGCTGCTGCTCCGTCTCGGTCCAGAAATAAATCAGTTAAATTGGCGTCCGATTCCGAGAATATTTCCAGAATAGATTTTCTGAAACAAAAAGACAGCAGAAAACAGGAACTGGCACTGTGGCATCTTGTTAATAGGTTAGTCCCAGAAAATGCATAAAAATGATATAAAGTGTAAGATAAACATGTGGTAATCAATATATAATAGGCATGGAACATCAAAAATTATAGATACGTTTTGGACGTATCAAGCATCCCCAAGCTTAGTTCCTACTCGTCCTCGAGTAGGTAAACGATAACACAAAGATAATTTTTGAGGTGACATGCTACCAACATAATCTTGATCATATAGTAATGTAAAGCATGTGAGCTGAGATCAAATCATTCAAAGCAAAAGTCTATGTTTGATATTAAACACATAGATGAATAAAGCAAGACAATTAAACAAGTAAAAACCTTTCATGGAAGATGCTATAAAGACATGAAACCGTACAAAGTTCATTATAGATGTTTTAAGCATTCAGTATAGAAGTTATCCTTCTACTCAAGCATCCAGCAATCTTTCACAAACATAGAAAGGATCCAGTCAAGCAAAAGTATCACAAACGTAATGAATTCACTGGTTAGAAGTTTTACTCAACCGGTGAGCGTAAGCATTTGGTATTGGCACCAGGATGTTATGGCAAAGAGAATAATAATGGGGGTTTGGAAGGCCAATGGAAGAAAGGCTCACAAAGCTATAAATGATCATTAGACAAGAGGAAGTCTTATAATCGAAGCTATGCAAGGAGTAGTGATTGCCATGCAACGGATGCACATAGAGCTATAAGTGTATGAAAGCTCTCCAATGGAACTAGTGGGGGTGCATCCAACTTGGTTGCTCATGAAGACCTAGAGCACTTTTGAGGAGGCTCATCATTGGAATATACAACCCAAGTTCTATAACGTAAATTCCCCACATAGTTATACTAAAAACATGAAACTCTCTCATATGAAGCATAGGTGCTACTAGCACAAATGATGACTATAAAACTGGTGCTAAACATGAGCACAAGTGTGGATAAAGGATAGTAATGTTGCCCCCTCTCTCTTTATTTCTTTTCTTTCTTTTTTCTCTTTTTTTTCTTTTTCTCTTTTTTTCTTTTTTGTTTCTCTTTTCAATGGCCTCCGTGGCTTTTTCACTTTTCTCTCCCTCACTGTAGGGGCAACACTCTAATATGACAACACACTTTTTGGTACAAATAACTCATAATGAACAAAACATGATGTATAAAACTGTATGCCTCTGCCAGTGTAGCAGGATGTGCAATGATCTAGCGTAACATGGGTAAAACCACACATCAGCTGTATAGAATCATGCAAAGCAATATATAACAATGATGAATGACAACAAGTCATGTAATGTAAGGTGGAAGTTGCATGGCAATATATCTCGGAACAGCTATGGAAATGCTGTGATAGGTAGTTATGGTGGCTGTTTTGAGGAAGATGTTTGGCTTATGTGTAGGAGAACAAGATGAAGTTCTCCCACGGGGTTGGATGTACTGGCGAAGTATGCACAACTCTCAATGTGAGCAGAAGGCAATGCACAACACCGAAGAGGCTAGCAAAATATGGATGGTGGAAGTGCCAAAAACCGTAGCTCAACATTAGTCAAAAAGAACTCACAAGTTTATTGCAAACAACTAGCAGGTTCAACATTAAGAGCATGATTAAATTTACCCCAAGGAGGGCCGTTCACGGAGGCACAAGTACCCGCTAGATCCCTCGACCTTAGCACGCAACTATGTTGTTTCCAAAAACCTTCAGACATGAGAAGCTATCAAGTCCAACTACACCTTCAGCAATTTTAAGAGTTTGTAGTACGGTACAAGCTTTAATAACACAACCACTAATCAGATTTTAGCTTTAATTAACCAGCAAGCATTTAACATCTAATTTCTTAATATCTCAAAACATTTGCAAGGAATCAAGTTATCAAAGTTCAATGATCTACAAGACTATGCAAGTTTTTCCATTATACAACTACCACACACTTTAGCATTTTCTGTTCCAACCAGACGCCAATTATACAACTCTCCAAACAAATATAAGTGAAGCAAGAGAGTACTTTCTATAAAAGAACTAATAGCTCTGAACAAGAGATACATGAAAAACAAGAGCTAATAGCATAGCAGTGCTAAACAAGAATACTCAACAAGTATAAGTGAAGAACAGAGTATTCTAAGCAAAAGCGGAGCGTGTCTCTCTCCCAAACAAGAGTGCTAGGATCCAACTAAGTTATGATCAGAAAACAAAACAAAAACAAAACAGAAAATAAAACACACAGACGCTCCAAGAACAGCACACAATATGTGAAGCAATAAAAATATAGTCTCACTAGAGGTGACCTGATAATTTGTTGATGAAGAAGGGGATGCCTTGGGCATCCCCAAGCTTAGACGCTTGAGTCTTCTTGATATATGCTGGGGAGATCCAAGGGAGCCTCCCCAAGCTTAAGCTTTTCTCTCTTCTTGATCTTCTTATATCATCCTCCTCTCCTAATACTTGAAAACTTCCTTCACACAAAGATAACTCGCAAACTTCATTAGAGGGGTTAGTGCATCAAAACATAAACTCACTTGGTTCTGTAAAAACACATTGCATACTTTAGTTCAAACATTAGCTACTGTTACTAAGCAAGATCGTGATCTCCCCCCGAAGAACGTGAATCTATACTTGCAAAAGAGACAATGCAAAACAAAACAGAATCTGTCAAAACCAGAACAGTCCGTAAAGACGAATTTTTTCGAGGCACTTCCGATGCTCAAATCAGAAAACGGTTAACTAACGAAAGATAGGTAATAAGTTCAGGCTTCTTCTCAAAAATTTACAGATTAAAATAGTAATCCGTGATTTTTCACGAATTTTTACCGTGAGGTACAGAAATCTGTTTCTGGACAGCAAATAAAACTTTACCACCCTCTTGCATTAGAGGCTTTTCTTGGCACAACAAAAACGAAAATAAAAGATACAAAGGAGTTGTTACAGAAGTAAGCAAACTCCTTGACTAATAAAAACTGAAAACAAAAGATAATGGGTTGCCTCCCAAAAGCGCTTTCTTTAATGCCTTTTAGCTAGGCTAGAAGATTTTAATGATGCTCTCATAAGAATAAGAGTTGAAAAACAAAAGAGAGCATCAAGAGGCAAATATCAAAAACATTTAAGTCTAACCCACTTCCTATGCAAAGGAATCTTGTAATAAAATAAATTATTGAAGCATAAAGCAACTAGCATAGGAAGATGAAACAAATGCAAGTTCAAAACTTTCAACATAAAGAGAGGTGTTTTAGTGACTTGAAAACTTTTATAACCATATTTTCCTCTCTCATAATAACTTTCAGTAGCATCATGAACAAACTCAACAATATAACTATCACATAAAGCATGCTTTCATGATCTACAAACACATAGTTTTTATTAAGCTCAAAAACAGTGGGTCATTAAACCCACTTTTGACAATAGTAGTATAATTTATATCATCAGTCAACATAGGACCATCATCAAGAGCATTATCATATATAAGAGTAGGGACCACATTTTTACTTCCTGTTATTTCTTCTTTTTCTTGAGTCAAGGATGTTGTTATTTCAAATTTATCAAAAGAAGATATTTCAATAGAATCATAACATTCAACAATATAGCATTCTTCCTCCTTAGGTAGGCATGGAGGGTAATCATATAATGTAAGAGTTAAAGAGTTACTATCATTAGAAGGTAGATCCTCCTTTTGTTCATCACTCTCTTCCTCTTTTTCATCCAATGAGCTTTCAGTTTCAGCAATTTCTTCTTCCACAGGTTCCTGCAAGGCATTAGTTTCATCTTTTGGAGGACACAACCTCTTTAGATGTTCAGTAATATAAGAATTCTTATCCTTGTAGGTATCATAACAATATTTAAGTATAGCAAGACTTTCAGATTTATAAGGGGCATCAATTTTATGCTCAAGAAAAGAACTAATTTCAAGGGCCCTTAAAAACAATAAATTCTTCAATTCTTTCTACCTCATATGCACTATAGTAACCTTTAACATAAGAAGCTAAGGTTTCATTAACATTACAAGTACATTGGAAAGAAAAGTGTTTAGACTTCCTATGACACTCAGATTCATCAAAGCAGAAAGATTTGTCAAATATAGAGCATAAATCTATAGCATACGTCTCCAGTTGACTTATTACTTTCCATAAGTACCCCCCTTTTTGTGACAAGCGGTAATTCACATAATATTTTTGTTCATCCTCCGTGGACCCACCTTGCCAACAAGATTTTGTTTCAAAGAGATAAACCATTGATAGCAAGTAAACAACTAGACATAATAACAAACCGAAATAAACTAGATGTTGAATTTTTTTTTTTTGTGTTTTTGATTTTTAAAGCAAACAAGATAAAATAAAAATATACTAAGCAAGACAAAAACAAAGTAAAGAGAATGGTGGGTGTAACTCCCCTTGCTGTAGCTTCCAATTCCCCGGCAACGGCGCCAGAAAAAGTTGCTTGATGACGTGGAACGCACGTTCGCTGGGAAACCCCAAGAGGAAGGTATGATGTAGTCAGCAGCAAAGTTTTTTCTTGATTACAAAACCAAGTTGTCAGATCCAGTAGGAATTGGAAGAGCTTCAGAAAGGTGTCAGCGGCGCCGTTACCCGATCACTGACGTGGACCTGCACACACACAATCAAAGTACATTGCCCCAACGAAACAGGAAGGTTGTCAATCTCCCCGGCTTGCTGAATACAAAGGATTAAACGTATGGTGTGGAATATGATGATGAACATAAAAGTAACAGCATGAAGTAACGTAGAGCGTGGTGGAAACGGTGTTTGTATCAGTGTGGAATAAAGGACCGGGGTCCACAGTTCACTAGTGGTGTCTCTCCATAAGACAAATAAACATACATGTTGGGTGAACGAATTACAGCTGGGCAATTGACAAATTGCAAAAGCATGACAATGCAATATATGACAAGCATATGTTCATTGTTATATCTATTGGGCATTACAACAATATACATAGACCGCTTACTAGCTGCATCTATGACTCATAATCCACTCACAAGATAGCTTCCGGGTCTCCCATGAGTATTAAGTTGCAAGCAACAGATTATAGCATTAAGCAAAGTGTGTAATGTAAACAAACGCATTAGACTTAACAGCAGTACCCTTAAGCTAAGCATCGGTTATTTTATCCCTAGTGGCAACAGCACATCTACAGCCTTAGTTGTTTCTGTCTATCAAGCCCAGGCTTCTAGAGGCATGAACCCACTATCTAGCATAAATACCCTCTCTTGAAGTCACTAGCATCTACTTGGCCAAAGCATCTACTAACAACGGAGAGCATGCAGGAACATAGATAAAAAATTTCAAGAAAACTCGGTTAATATCCGATGGAAAATTAGACTTTCACATTTTTCACACAAATTATATCATATGGGAGGTACAATCTTTGAATATATTGATTTTTCACCTTTTTATCTATATTCCACTCAATAAATGAGTTTAATGGCATTTATAAAAAATAATTCAAATTTGAATTATAAGTGTGTTATAGTTTTGTTCCCAAAAGTAGAGAAAAATCATATAAACATATTCTACCATGATTCTACTCAATAGCATAAAAACCTTGAACAATTCAACACCTAGCTATGAATGGTTTCACAGACAATTTTGCGACAGTTTTAAGAAAAAAATCACATGAGTTAATAAAATCCAAAAAAAAAATGAAAAACATGCGCAAAGCTTCCTTTCGAGTGTACAGATTTCAAGAAAAAATATAAACTTGCGATACAATGAATTTTGAAAATTATCTTCACATCGTGGACTAACTGGTTTGAAGATTGCTGACTTTCAAGCCAAATGACCAAATGTTATGGCCATATCTATGGCTAAATTATTGTTATCATGACCAAAATCGGCACAAACATGAGTTCTAACACTCTAAACATGATTGTAAAAGTGAGATTCCAATATTTTTTAAAGTTTTTTTAATGTTTTTTAGTACCAAAACTGGGATTTTTTTGTGAAGGTACCCAAATAAGAATGGAAATTGTGCTTTCACATTTTCTCACAGAAAGTATATCGTCAATTTTCCATGCTTTTAGCTATATTGCACTCCTTAAATAAGTTTAATGTCTTTACCAAATAATTCAAATTTGAACTACAAGTGTATTATTGTTTGGTCCAAACGTTAATCAGATCTACCATGATTCTATGCAATACCCGTTTGGCACCCGTCATTTCATTTCATTTGGACCAAATGAAATGAAATGAAATGAATTCCAGACAAATGACAGGGTTAGGGACAAGAATTGACTTAACATAGCAAAGGCATTCTCTGGAATTCCAAATGAAATGACATTCCAATTCCATGACATCCAAACATGTTGAGCATGGAATCTGAAAATGAATTCCATGCAAATGATGTGATCCAAACGACCCCAAGAAACTTGAAAAATTCAACACCTAACTATGAATGGTTAAACGAATATTTTTGGGTCTGTTTTGGAAAAAAATCACATAAATCGAGAAAAAAATAAAAAAATAAACATGTGCGAAAATTCTTTTTTAGCAATACAATGATTTTTTAATATTTAGTATCCGAGAGCATGACACGAATGCATGTAAACATCAAATTATCGCGAGTTCGTGTCCAACAGGATTGTGACATGTCTAGATGAATAAAAAACAGGATTGTGACATGTCTAGATGAATCACACCATTTTCAGTTGAAATTAAAGTAACTAAACCGTCAATGCACGTCAACTGTTCGACAGTTGTACAAAACACACCAAGATGATTGTCACATGTCTATATGTCACGGCGAACATTGCATTTATTGTCATTTCATTTCTTTGGTAATATGGTAATGATGGTTCGAAGGAGGAGTCGGCGCAGGAGGAGGAGGAGGCTGGCCCCAATGAGCACGACGCGCCCGTATGCCGAAATAGGAAGCCAGCTGAAGATGCTCTAACAGCTCTACTAGTACTACTAGTAGCCGTTGTGGGCAAACAGATGCAGCCCGGCCCAACGCCGTGGGCGCCGCAGATAACACATGGATAGGAAGCCATCCAACGATCCGAGGTGGCAACACCACGCCTCCACCAATCCAATGCCGTCACCTGATTGGCCCAAGCCAAATCCAGAAATCTTCCACGTCACAGCCCCTGCACCACCATCCCCACGTCTCCACAAAAACTAGTGCTACAAATACTTACACGTTGCCTCTCTCCAAGTCCTACCACTCACTGAGAAGCACCCAGCATCAGCAGCAAAGCAGGCGGCCGTCGGGACCCCGGAGCAGCAGATATGGCATCGACGATCATGGCCGCCGCCTCCCGTGCCGTCGCGGCCAAGACGCCGTTCCTTAGCGGCCAGAGCCGCGCCGCCAGCGCCAGCCCCCTCCGCGATGTCGCAGCCGCGGCCAACGGCAGGATCACCATGGTACGTGCCATGAACTAGAAAAACACGCCTGGAATCCTAGTATTTGAGCGTTCTGACTACTAACGATTGTGTGCCCTGATTGTGTGGTGTGTATGCGGGCTCGCAGGGCAACGACTTGTGGTATGGTCCGGACCGCGTCAAGTACCTGGGCCCCTTCTCCGCGCAGACGCCGTCGTACCTCAACGGCGAGTTCCCCGGTGACTACGGCTGGGACACCGCCGGGCTATCTGCCGACCCGGAGGCTTTCGCCCGGAACAGGGCGCTCGAGGTGATCCACGGGCGGTGGGCGATGCTCGGCGCTCTTGGGTGCGTCTTCCCCGAGGTGCTCCAGAAGTGGGTGGGCGTCGAGTTCAAGGAGCCCGTCTGGTTCAAGGCCGGCTCGCAGATCTTCTCCGACGGCGGTCTCGATTACCTCGGAAACCCCAACCTCGTCCACGCGCAGAGCATCCTCGCCGTGCTCGGCTCCCAGGTCCTTCTCATGGGCCTTGTTGAAGGGTTCCGCATCAACGGCCTTGACGGTGTCGGCGAGGGCAACGACCTCTACCCCGGCGGCCAGTACTTCGACCCACTCGGTCTCGCCGACGACCCAGTCACCTTCGCCGAGCTCAAGGTGAAGGAGATCAAGAATGGACGTCTCGCCATGTTCTCTATGTTTGGGTTCTTCGTCCAAGCCATCGTCACCGGCAAGGGCCCGTTGGAGAACCTGTTCGACCACCTCGACGACCCTGTCGCCAACAATGCCTGGGTTTTCGCCACTAAGTTTGCGCCTGGCTCTTAGGCCGGCCGAAGCGGCACGGCGGCCCGCCGTTGTAAAGTGTAAACTACCCATGTGTGTGTACTGTCATGCACGCAAATTGCAAACAATGGTCCATGTGTTCTCAGAATTCAGAAGTTTGAAGGATTTTTTGGTTCACTCATATGATGTGCTTAGCCAATTCTTGGTGTTTATGTGTACACTGTATCAAGTGGAGGCGTGGAGTAACTGATGGAACAACTTTTTTTTTTTTTGAAATACAAACCTGCGTACAATCAAAGGATACGAAAAGCAATACAAACGCACGCTTGTACAAGACGTACACAACTCAGAGCACTACAGCAGCGAACTGCTGAACCACCGGAGTTCCTCGTCGCCGACGCTCGCCGGAGAAGAAGAACCAGACCACCGCCCGCCTGGAAGAGGGAGGACCTCCAACCTTGAAGAAGACCGCAGAAACCACTCGTCGCAAGCGACGAGATCTTGCTGTTGAACGGGCACGGCCAACCCACCCCCGCGACCAGCTCCAGCACCTCCTGCCGCCGGGACGACCAGGCCGTGCCAGAACCTCCACCACCGCGCCACCTCCCAAGCGCCAGAGCTGAGAACAGCGCCCTGCAGACCACCACCAGCACCCCACCTCTGCACCGACGCCAGGGCCAACGCCAACGCAACAACAGCAAGGAGGGGGAAGAAAAACTCACAGACTGGAACGCCGCCGCCGCCGCGTCGCCCAGCCAGAGGACCAACCTCACCAGATCCGCGGATCTGAGAGGACCAATTACTGCCACTGATGTTATGTGAAGCTCTTCACCCTAAAAAAGAATTCCACTCAACACTAGTAAAAGAGAGAATGCGAAAAATAAAAGACAGAATCTGTCTAAACAGAACAGTCCGTAAAGACGAATTTTTTCGATGCTCTTACGTTGCTCAGATCGAAAACTTTAAAATAATGAAAGATACGTACATATCTGAGGCTCACGCACAAAAAATTGCAGATTTAAATAATTTTTCTGTGATTTTACAGAATTAAAACGATGAATAGTAGAAATCTGTTCCTGCGCAGAAATCCAAATCTAGCATCATCTTCCTATTAGAGGCAATACTTGGCACAACAATGCGATAAAATAAAGATACAAAGAAATTGTTACAGAAGTAAACAACTCTTTGACTCAAAAACTGAAAACAAAAAGATAATGGGTTGCCTCCCAAAAGCGCTTTCTTTAAAACCTTTCATCTAGGCTTGAAGATTTTAATGATGCTCTCATAAGAATAAGAGTTGAAAAACAAAGGAGAGCATCAAGAGGCAAATATCAAACACATTTAAGTCTAACACACTTCCTATGCAAAGGAATCTTGTAACAAAATGAATTATTGAAGCATAAATCAACTAGCATAGAAAGATGAAACAAATAAAACTTCAAAACTTTCAACATAAAGAGAGGTATTTTAGCGACTTGAAAACTTTTACAACCATATTTTCCTCTCTCATAATAACTTTCAGTAGCATCATGAACAAACTCAACAATATAACTATCACATAAAGCATGTTTTTCATGATCTACCAACACATAATTTTTATTAAGCTCAAAAACAATGGGGTCATTAAACCCACTTTTGACAATAGTAGTATAATAAATATCATTAGGCAATATAGGACCATCATCAAGAGCATTATCATATAAGACATTAGGGAGCACATTTTTACTTTCTGCAATTTCCTTTTCTTGAGTCAAGGAGGTTGCTACTTCAAATTTATCAAAAGGAGATATTTCAATAGAATCATGACATTCAACAATATAGCATTTCTCCTCCTTAGGTAGGCATGGAGGGTAATCATATAATGTAAGAGTTAAAGAGTTACTATCATTAGAAGGTAGATCCTCCTTTTGATCATCACTCCCTTCCTCTTTTTCATCAAATGAGCTTTCAGTTTCAGCGGTTTCTTCTCCCACAGGTTCCTGAAAGGTAGCAAGTTGTTCTGGAGAATAAGTTTTCTCAAAAAATTCAGTGATATAAGGATTATCATTGTAATATTCAAGGCAATAACCAAGTATAGCAAAAATTTCAGATTTATAAGGAGAATATATCATCATCGTGAATATAACCAGCAATTTCATAGGCACCTTTAAAAACAAAAAGTTCTTCAGTTTGTTCAAGATTACCAAAGTCATATTTTCCTTTAGCATAAGCAGCCAAGGTTTCATTATCATTATAATCACATTGGAAAGGGAGGTGTTTATGCCTTCTACAACATAATGATTCATTAAAGCAGTAGGATTCATCATAAGTAGAGCACAAGTTCTTAGCAAAATAATTCAATGTACTTATTTGTTTCCATAAATGTACCCCTTTTTTAGAAAAGCGGTATTCCTTATAATAATTTTGTTGATCATCAGTGAACCCACTTAGCCAACACGATTTTGTTTCAAAGAGAAAAACCATTGATATCAAGTAAACAACTAGACATAATAACAAACCAAAATAAACTAGATGCAGAAAACTAATTTTTTTGTGTTTTTGATAAATAAAGAAAACAAGACAAGATAAAAATAAACTAAGCAAGACAATAACAAAGTAAAGAGATTGGAAGCGTGAAACTCTCCTTGCAGAAATCCTCTTGCTCCCTGCTTGATCGCGTGGATCACACGTTCGCTGGGAGACCCCAAGAGGAAGGTATGATGCAGTGTAGCAGCAGTTTTCCCTCAGTATGAAACCAAAGTTTAATCGAACCAGTAGGAGCAAGAAATCACTTCGGAAGGTTGTCAGTGTCGCACTGACGTGGAATCTGCACACAACACAATCAAACTATTTTGACCCAACGAAACCGTGAGATTGTCAATCTCACCGGCTTGCTGAAAACAAAGGATTAAACGTATGGTGTGAAAAACAGTAGTAAATTGCAGAGAATGAAAAGGAACAGTGTTTGCAGTTGGTTGTATTATCAGTGTAAAAGAATGGACCGGGGTTCACAGTTCACTAGTGGTGTCTCTCCATAACAGATAACTAACATGCTGGGTGAACAAATTACAGCTGGGCAATTGACAAAATATTGAGCGCATAACAATGCATATATATGACATGATGATTACTATGATATTCATGTGGGCATTACGACAAAATACATAGACCGTTATCCAATAGAGTCTATGACTAATAATCCACCGCCAGGTTGTCATACCGAGTTCCCCGTTGGTATTAAGTTGCAAGCAACAGATAATTGCATTAAGTAATGTGCGTAAAGTAAACAACTGCATTAGACCTAACGGCGTACCCTTAAGCTAAGCATCGGTTATTTTATCCCTAGTGGCAACAGCACATCCACAATCTTAGAAGTTATTGTCACTCTCCCAGATTACCGGAGGCATGAACCCACTATCTAGCATAAATACTCACTCTTGGAGTTACAAGCATCTACTTGGCCAAAGCATCTACTAGTAACGGAAAGCATGCAAGATCATAAATAACATATAAGATAGATTGATAATCAACTTGACATAGTATTCAATATTCATCGGATCCCAGCAAACACAACATGTAGCATTACAATAATATGATCTTGATCATGATAGGCAGCTCACAAGATCTAAACATGATAGCATAAAGTGGAGAGACAACCATCTGATACGTCCCAAACGTATCTATAATTTTTGATGTTCCATGCATGTTTTATGTCAATTGGCACATGTTTTATATACACTTTATATCATATTATGACATTTATTAGAATAACCTACTAATAGTTGCCAAAGTGCAAAATCTTCTTGTTTTCCTATTTGTTGTGTAGAAATTATCAAAAATACAAAAGGAAACCTTGTTGGAGTCAAATTGGGACTTTCCTGAAATCTGTCTGAGAACTTTTTACGGAGATTGTCAGTTTCACCCTCGAAGATGGCGTCCAATGGAAATCAAATTAAAGAGAAAGTTGTCACAATTTTCCTTACGAATATTTTAAGCCTGAGATCAGCCCAATCGGAGTTCGGACGCGGCCTGTAGGCCCGTTTTGGTGGAACCCTAAAAGGGGGTGACGGAAATCCGAGAGTCTATATAAAGAAGGAAACCCTAGGTCGTGGGAGGCACCCAAGACCACGAATTTTCCTCCTCCCAGGCAGCCGTCTGGGGGAGGAGAACCTCCTCCACACCATCCTCATCACCAAGGGCAGCCGCCGCCGCCAAGGGCCGCCGCCGCCGCCGTGGGCTGCTGCGGGTCGCCGCCTCCACTCCGGGCTGCACCTCTTCATCAACCTCTCCATCTTCTCCAACGACTTCTCCACCGTCTCCATGATGAAGGGGGAGTAGTCCACCCCCTGGACTTTGGGTTTGTGGTGGTAACTTGATCTAATATCTCTATGTATGATCATTGTTGGAGTCCATATGATGTGCCTTGCATAAGTATGGATCTATCTATGTAATTCTTATGGTGGATATTGTGGTATGAGATGATTTGTTATGCATTTACCGTTGTGTTGGAGCTTTTATGATTTGTCATACTTTGGAGATATTCTATGATGCATGTGATGGTTTGATTTATGCATAATGCCTTGTTTATCCTTGTCATGAGGTGATTGACACCACCAAGTGTGGATAGATGAGAGAGATGTGGTCATGCACACGAATTATGAATCATTGCACTAGTGTTTAGAATATTGTCCATTATGAAGTATGATGTATGTAGGTACGGGATGGCCGATGTGACACGGCATATGTATTGAGTGACATGTGAAATACAGCCCAACATCCTTTATCTGGGGGTAAAAAGGAAGAGTATGATGTGGGAGTGAGAGCAACCACGCTAGCCTTACGAGGGTGACCTAGCAACACAAATGAGTACTTCTTTCAACTATGTGTTTTAGGACATATAGTCGTCATAAAAGCTACCATTAAAACATGACAATTGTGTGTACTTTATCTATAACATGATAATCACCGTAGATGAGAGAGAGAGAATTAAGTGAACCCATGAACCCATGTCCATTGTTACAATAAGATAAAACCTATGTCTTGTCCTCTTGCATTGAAGAGGATTGGGACACTTTTACATTCTTTTTTTGTTATATTCTCATCCATTAAATCAACCATCTTGTTCCTTAAACTTGTTTAGTGCATAATCAACTAAAACTTGTGACACTTTAGTTGTAGGGAATAGATAACTTTTCCTTCTTGCTCCTGCGGATCGATACCTTACTTCCACATTGAGAGGTGCTACAGTGATCCCCTGCTCTTGGGGGTTATCAAGTACTTTTCTGGCGCCGTTGCCGGGGAGCGTAGCGCTTAAGTTCCTATTCTTGTGTGCACTAGAATTTAGATTTATTTTTGTTTTATATCTTGCAATCATCTAAGCTTGGGGAGGTTCCTTTAAACTTGTTTGGTTGTGAGTTTCTCATTAGTTTTACTTTCAGTTTTATATATCAAAACCCCAAAAAAATTAGAAAATGGAAAACTGTTATGAAAACGCAATGATGGCTGCTGAATTTAGAAAATCAAATGAAGGGAAAAGATTAGTAGAATACATAGAGCTTCTAAATAAAATTGCTAATGTGCTGCTTAATTATCATAAGGAAGAAACTTGTTGCTCTAAATACTTTAGACACTTTGAATTCCAATGCCCTTCCAATAGAGAACATGTTATTGCAACTTATCATACATGGAATTATGCTCACTTAGGGATGGAAGAAGTAGAGCAATTTGTTATTTTTATGGCAGCCTATGAATTATACACCTTCATTAATGAACATGAAACCTGCCCTATAGCTTCTCAATTTAAAGTTTTTATTGCCAATATCCTTGATCTCTGCATACTTGAATTTGATGAAAATATCTATGTTGTTGACACAAGGAAGAGAGCTGCCCAAGAAAGGTCTAATATTTTGCAGGAAGAAGATGACAAAAGCTTAAGCTTGGGGATGCTCGTGCAACCCCAAGAGGATGATGAAAATGATGAACAACTAGAGAATGAAGAGTTGGATCTCCCAACTTCACCTTCAACAAATGATAGTAACACTCAAGATTTTGTTGATGATAAACTTTGCTTTTATGATTCTGATGATGAGGAGGACTATCAACCTATGCCTAATGAGAACATTATTGATAATAATTTTAAAAATGATGAGGAGTATGGTTTAGATATGCTATATGATAATGCTTTAGATGATGGTCCTATGCTTATTGATAAACCTCCATGTTTAGTTGTTACTAAATTATGTGAGGATAAAAATGATATACTTGCCGTTTGTGATGGTACTCTTACTCATGAGAGTCCTACTTTGTTCTTAAATTCTCCTAATTACATAGAGGAGAAATTTGCTTATGTTGAGAAATACTTATGTGGTTTGCAATTACCTTTAGTTCCAAATCTTTGTTGCAACCATGATATTAAACTTAATATTGATCTTATTAACTATTTTGAAAGAGGGAAGCATGCTAATGAATTCCATAATAAATTTAATAATCCTCTTTATGTGCCTAAATTATCTAAGTTGAATGATTCTTGTGGTTATATGGTTGAATTTATTTCTACTACTTGCAACTATTATGAAAGAGGAGGCGATAAGAACCCTCTTTATGCTAATAATTATATGCTGCAAGTAAAAATTGTTAATATGCATTGGGAAACTTCTATTTATGGTAATTCATTCATATACAAAATGCCAATGCATAGAAAGAAAGTGAGACTTCGTTGTTATTACTTTTGTGTTTTGTTTTTCTCTCAACTAGGGTTCAACTTGACTATTATTTTGATTGGTTTGAGAACACCATGGGATCCTGGTATTATGCATGAACACTTTACAAGGAAGAGGGACACATCAAAGTATAAGTTTCCTCATGAGCTTCAACCTTCATGAACATCAAATAAGAAGCCTAGCTATATGGCTATAAAGAAAGCGCTTTACGGGAGGCAACCCGGTTGTTTTTACTTTTGATTTTCTTTGTGTCCTCTTGCTGTAACAAGAGACTTAGTGTTTAGTTTAGATTCTGGAATTTTTAATAAAGTGCCAAGTTTTACTCATTTTGGTATGAAGAAGTTGCTTATAGCGTTCGGAGAGTTTTCTGCCTGCACGAAGTCTGTGCACGGTTTGATTTTTCATTTTTTTTATCTGTAACTCCGATTGAGCTGTAATTTGAACCGTAGCTTCAACTTTTCATCATCTGCACACGAGATTTTTTGCAGATTTTTCTGACGAGTTTAAGTAGGATAGAAAAATACGTTTTGCTGCTGCTGTTTTTCTGGACAGATTCTGTCTTGATATTGTTTGATGCATTCTTTGAGCTTTTTGCTTGAATCTTTTTGATTCAATTGAGTTTATGAGTAGGCATACAACATTATATACTCTCTGGACATTCATATGAATTTTTGTCTAAGGATTATATGCAGCAAGAAATCTATTTGTCTATCACTACTAATGTCACCCTACAGAAAAGAAATGGGAGAAACGGTGTTTTGAAGTTTTTTCACAGGGATTAGAGGAGATGCACCAAGAGTTATCCAAGGATGGTAAAGACCATAAGCTTGGGGATATATAACCCAAACTTCCAGTAGCTCTCTCATATATAAATGATGGTGGTGGTCTCACAAAATAAAAATCAAACCAAAATAAAAAGCAAACAAAAGACGCTCCAAGTTTATGCGATAAGGTGCATTGATCGAAAAACAGAAGTTAGACGTGTGCAAACCGAGAGTGTGTAGGTCCAGTGGGGTTGTCTGCACATCCGTAGCACAGGAGCCCGCGAGGACGAGCCTATGGGTTGAAACTGGATGTGAAGTTCAACAAATTAATGCTACCTGAGCATTTGAACTGGCGAACATAGCACGAGCCAAATCCATTTTCACCTCGCATGAGGTTCTTTTCCCAAATGAAATAATGTGTGGTAGACAGTGAATCGGTAAGAGGGCTCCTAGACTCGACCCCTCCTCCCCTCCCCTGCTCCTCTCCCTCCCCGTTCCCCTGCCTCACCTCTCCTCCGCCGCCGCCATCGGCGTGAGCCGCCGAGCGAGGCTCGGGCGGTGCCAGCGCGCGGGGCGGCTAAGTTCTGGCGGCGGTGCACCTCAAGAGGCGGTGGTCTGGCCTCGTCCGGGTGGTGGCGTCTCGGAGGCGGCGCTCGTTCTGCAGCGGGGCGGCGCAGTGGTGAGGCCGACGTGCAGCGGGGCAGCGGCGGCTGGGCCCTGCGGCCCAGATCTGGGCCCAGCGGGCCCCATCTGGGTCCAGGCGGGCCACCCTGCTTTGAGGTGCGTTCTGCAGCTGACGGTGAGGTAGAGGTTGCAGGGGCAGTGGCGACGGCGGCTCCTGTTGCAGTGTGGCGGTGAGCTTCACGGGCCCAGAACGGGCCCGGCCGGACCCTATTAGGACTGGTGTGCCCCGTGGGGGCTTTACGGGCCCGTTGGGCCTGGCCGGACTTGACGGGGACTGGTTTGCTCTGCTGCCTCGTCCGGTCGACTACCGTCCTTGGCGGTGGAGGTTGTTCCCTCCCGTGCGGCCATGGTACGGCTGACCCCGGTTCATATTTCTCACCCTCGTCTTACGGACCTCGTGACGGCTACTTTGGTGAGACGGCGTTGGTGGCTTCGGACTCGTTTTGGCGCATGTTGGTGGGCGGCTTGTCTGGTGGTGTCGAGGCTCGTCCTCGCGGGGCCCCTGTGCTACGGATCGCTCGGGGTTGTGGATAGGACTTTCGGGAGAAATCTTCGTCTGACACCGACGCGGTGCCGCCCCCAGGTGGCTCCTTTCCTTACTGAAGGGCGTCGTGGCTACCTTTCATCCGCTTCCCTAGGTGCCTGGGGAAACCCTAGGACCAGTCGTTGGTCCGGGCAGCAGCATGGCTTTCCTTCTTGAAGGTGTTGCTTGGTACTTGTCGATTCGGTGCTAGGAGCGTGGTGGTACTTCGTCGGAGAGGGCGCAGCGGTTCCGAATCACCGACGCTTAATCAATCCGCCTATGTCTCCTTTTTGTTTTTTGTTTTCTTTGGGTGTATGTTTGCTGCCGCCCCAGCATGTTGTGACTGTTGGTTGTATCGGGTAGTTGCTATATTTATATAGCGGGGCTCCGGCCTATTTCGTCGAAATAATGTGTGGTTACTCTAAATCTCTAGTAGTTATTATATTTACTGAGGGAGTGATCACATATCCAGTATGAAAAACCGCCCGCCGTGTCGCTCCATAGGGCGGCACCAGGGGCCGAACCCTACCGTGCCGCCAGACCACTGCCGCCGGGCTACCACACCACCGCTGCCGCCGGCCCTTGCCGCGGCGGCGGCACCCCATCTGCCATGGCGGCTTGGGGAAGGAAGGCTCCGCGATTCGAGGTGGTCGCTAGGGCGCCCGCTTGCTGTCTTCGGAGCGCGTGAGGCCGGGGCGGCGCCCCCGTGCCGTGCAGGGCGCTACCGTTTTGACATGTGCCCGAGGGCCTCCGACGGAGCGGCGGTGAGGAGGCGACGGAGCGTCACCGGTGTGGCATCTTCTGTACACGGTCGTCTGGGCCTGCAGGGCCGAGATCTTGGGCTCTAGGGCCCCGATCTGGCCTAGATGGGTTCGCCAGGGCCTGTGCTGCGGAGTCTGGCTGTGGCATGGCCACGCCAGCGACGATCTGCGGCTGGGTGCAGGTCTGCCCTCTCCTCTTCTGCCATTCTGCAGGGAGATAGACTGGCGGCGTGGGGGCCTGCGAGTCTCGCGAATAAAGGTGGTGTTTGTGGTCCTTGGGTGCTTCTCGCGTCAAGATGAAGATTTGCCTGACGCCGGTACTATTTGATCTGGCCGGAGTGGCGGGTTCCGGAAGGCTCCACCGGCGATCTCCCATGGGCGTTAAGACCTACAGATTGTTGGATCGGGTGGGATTCGATCACGCTGCGAGGAACCGGCGTGAAGCTCTGCCTCTGTTGCCATAATGGGCAAATCCATGGTGAAGTCAGACGCGGAGAAGGCCATGGAGGCTGAGATTGGAGGATTGGCAGTGGTGCTCAGAGCCTTTGCGTTGATGAGGAACTGGCTTCGAGTTTCAGGAATCGTGGAGCAGTATGTAAGTGGGGGCGACAACATAGGTGAAGTTCAGAGTCTTACCTCTCAGGGTGAAAATCCAAGGTCTGGACTTAATTGGTTGTGCCTGACAATGGCCTTGTTGAAGACATTGTTTTGAGAGCGGGGAATATATCCAGGGTGAAAACCCATGATCTTCGACGGGCGATGACGGTGTTTGTGCACTGTTTCCTTCTTGTAGGTGTCGCTTTTGGAGAATTTGAACATCAGGTGTTGTCTTGGTGGTGGTTGTGCTGCTGATGCAAGGACTGTAACTCTGTAGCGGGACTTTTCTTTTTTGTTTCTTCTTCTTATTGTTTTTCGGCTATGTGCATCTGTAATACCCTAGGTTATTGCGTTGTTGCAGAGGCTGGGTGTAATTTGTATCTCCGCGATATTAATATATACTCTTTATCAAAAAAGATATTATATTTACTGTTGTTCCCTCTGAATTGTGATTATTAAGGTACTTCGGTACCTATTACATTTGTTGCTCTTGTCATGTTTTCTCGATGATCCTGATGATTTCATCCGGTAGCATCCGAGTTCATAGGGCAATGCTAAGTTGGATAAGTCAAAGTAAAAGGTTTGTGTCAAGTTATGACCCGTGCTAATCCCAAGGTTTCGTTGCTTTGCTTAGTACTGTATCAGGTGTTGGTCATATTATATGGGGTACATGTACATGTACAAGTACAAATACAGAATGCAGAAAGCTACGTATATATAGAGTCTAACACCCTCCCTCAATGTTAAATGTGCCCTGAAATTTAAGATTGCATCAACAACCCTCGAACAAAGGTAACGACAAAGGCTTCATGAAGATGTCAGCAAGTTGATCTTTCGAGGAGATGAACTTGATTTGAAGTAGCTTCTGTGCAACTCGTTCCCTCACAAAATGATAGTCAACTTCGATGTGTTTCGTTCGTGCATGAAATAACGGATTCGATGAAAGGTATGTGGCACCGATGTTATCACACCAAAGAACAGGTGGCTGGTCTTGAGAGATCCCCAACTCTCGAAGCAAAGACTGCACCCAAATAAGCTCAGTTGTGGCATTAACAACCGCTTTATACTCTGCTTCCGTAGTGCTAGGAGACACTGTTGCTCGCTTGCGGGCATTCCAGGCGATCAAGTTAGGACCAAAGAACACTGCATATCCTCTCGTGGATCGCCGATCATCAGAACTACCTGCCCAATACGCATTCGAGAAAGTTAAAAGAGTGTCGAAAGGTGCATGCTGAAGATGGAGACCATAAGAGGCAGTAAGACGCATGTAGCGCAAGATGCGCTTAACAACTATCCAATGAGAATCACGTGGTGCATGAAGATAGTGACACACATGAACAACTGCAAAGAAAATACCAGGTCTGGTAATAGTCAAGTACTGCAAGCCCCCAACAATACTGCGGTACTCAGTAGCATCATCCGAACTGAGTGAATCACCGTCAAGAGCAGATAATCTGTCAGTGGAAAACATAGGAGTGGCGGTTGTCTTGCACTTGAACATACCTGCACATCATAATAAATCCAAGGAATATTTTTGCTGAGTGCAAGTCAAACCAGCATTAGTGTGGGTAACCTCTAGGCCAAGAAAATAATGCAACTTGCCCAAATCTTTGACAGCAAAATCAACACCCAAAGCAGAAATCAGATGACCAGCAGGAGTGGCAGAAGAACTGACAAGAATAATGTCATCAACGTACACCAAGAGATACATGGTGACCTCAGGACGCTAAAATAGGAACAATGATGTATGAGTTGTAGACGGTAGAAATCCATGAGCGTGAAGAGCTGAGCCAAGCCGTGCATGCCATACATGAGGAGCCAGCTTAAGACCATGTAGTGCTTTGTCAAGGGGACACAGATGATGAGGACGGGCCGAGTCAACAAATCTTGGAGGTTGTTGCTATAGGGTTGCGAAATGGAATTTTTTTTTTGGCGCATGCTACGCAACAGCCAAGATCTATCTATGAAGATATAAGTAACAATACATGTCAATGATCTAACTGTAATTCATTACCAACACCATTGAAGTGGAAGATATGTTGATGATGACGTTAATGAAGCCTGTGGAAGATTCTCTCGGTAGTACAAACTTGACTTTAAAAGACGAGAACTAGAGCCGGTCGGACCGAAAATGAAATACGATGACTCCCCGTGTCTAGCCTTCAAGATCCCGTAGACCGAGGGTCAAACGTCGGTAGTCTGAGTCTCACCCCTCTGAGAGATCGCACACGTCCGCTGAAACTGGTTCAGCAGAGCTTCGTTGTCCAGCGCTAAGAAACTATTGGTGTATATGAAGGTGGTGATCTCAAGTTCTCAACACATGAGAAACTGGGAGAGAGATTATATCTAAGTCTAATAAGAGAGAACACCTCTAACTAGAGAGGACGCCTCAACCCTTTTAGACAAAAATCTACCTTTCAATTTCTCCAAAGTGAGAAACTTGAGAGAACTTGTGTGTCTCCAAGAGGAGGAGGTGGGGGTTTATATAGGAGGACAAGGGAGAGGGTGCTTGGAGTAGGGGGCAACCCCTCTCCACCGCCGCCGCCCTGGTGGGGCCCAGGTGGTATGGCCGGCCTAGGGTTGTGGCAAACCCCAAACCTAGCCGCCTCCACTTGGCCGCCGCCCCTCTTGGGCCTTTGGCCCATTAGGGTTCGGCCAGGGCAAAGTTCACCCATGTGGCCCTTGGCCCACCCGCCTCATAGGGATGTGCGGCTGCTTTGTGGGCCCATGGAGCCCACAAAGCAGCCCCTCTTGGTGGGCTCTGGCTTTTATAATATTTTTCCTTTTATATAATTTTGTCTAATTAATTCCCAATCTGAATATTTCCTTTTACAGGAAATTCACAGAATTAATTACTTATCATATAAACATAGTTATATGATCAGGGACAACTAGTGTCCGCATATAAAATCTCCGGATAAATATTTCCCTCTATATATAAACCCTCGGAATAAATCTGATAGTAATAGAAACACTTCTATCACCCAGAGACATCCAATGTCTGCTTATTTATCTCTCTGATATATATTAGATATATCGATCACGCAAAAACACTATCCAGGTGATACTCTCTCTATGTTCTAGACCAACCAATATACACAAGTAACTGTCGTGTCTCGGATCACGGACACCGGGAGTGTAGGATACCCCCTTTTTAGGTTCGGCACGGGGCGCAAAGAAGGCTGGAAGACGCCTTACCCGGGAGCAAGATCATCGAGTTCTTCGTTGGGACAAGCACGCAAGCAAGACAGAAAGACACACGGAGTTTACCTAGGTTCAGGCCGCCCGGAGGCTAAAATCCCTACTCCTGTATGTCTGGATTGAAGTGTTCATCATGGTGTGGTGTACAAGGGTGTTCTGGGATGAACCCGGCAGTGTTCTGGCCAGAGGTAGACGGAGAGCAGATCTTGCCCTGGGGAGATCACCTCTCTCTCTACCCTTCCAACCCTAGTCTAGTCTTGCTTGAGCTCTATCTTGGTCCTCCTCCCCTCGGTGCCATGGTCCTCCTTTTAAAGGCTAAGGGGATCCGACCTGGGCATGCGAGGGGCATGAAGTGTTTTTGGCGAGAGAACCCCTCGGTGGTCTTTGGGTGAGACGTGGCCTCTTCTCCTCCAAGTATCTTCTGGAGGGTGGCGCGGTTGTCCGCCCTTTGGGAAAGGTGGGACGGACAAAGCCTGTCCACCCCACCAACCACGCTCGTGGCGACGTCACCGGGGCGCGTCCTTCGTCTTGGCGCCCAAACCTTCTACCAACTTCCGGCGAGCTGGCATTCTTATCCTCTCGGCGGTATGAATGGAGGACCCAGGGGTACGCCTGGCCTCTTGCCGGGCGCGCGGACTCGCGGGTACTCCGCCTTGTTCTCCGGGCAACGGGTGACCCGGAAGGTCACCTGGTCCTTAGCCCCAGCGTGTCGATGTCGAACTTGTCGGGTTTCCTTGGGGCAGATGAGCTGACCCATCGGCTGGTCTTGACTCCTTGCCTTGTCCATCTTCTTGGTGGGCCCTAGTGGTGGACCCACTTTGGCAGCATCAGGGGAACCCCATGTTCCACTGCTGCGACAGTAGCCCCCGGGCATGGTCCCGGCAGCTCTTGCTTCAACTGATGTCGAGGCTATGGCCAAAAGAGTTGGCCAAAGTGGGTACCCGGCGACTTGCCTTGACTGACACGTCCCATCCTGTTGTGGGTTTGTCACGTCAGATGTCATAGATGACTTCGTAGATATGGGATTGCGCGAGTCAATCGTCTCCGTGCTTAAGATCGTAGGGAACGAAGAAGACACAGATTTACCCAGGTTCGGCCCCTCAATGTGAGGTAAAGACCTACTTCCTGCCTACCCTAGATTGGTATTGATATGATGTATAAGGTGTTACAATGGAGGCGATCCGATCTCGGTACTCGCCGTATCTTCTAGGGTTTTAGAGCTTGACCTTTTCTGAGCCCTGCGAGTCCTCTTTATATACACAGAGGCTCTTCAGGTTACAAGAGTTCTACACGGAGCCGGTTATCTTCTTGCCCTCCAAGGCAGGTAAACGCCGACCTTCTAGATCTTTCCTTATAGCATGTTGCGACTCTTTTGCGCCGGCCCATCTCCGTGCAAGCCCATTGATGATGTGACTGCGAACCTATCAGAAGCCGCATTACACTTGTGGGCCACGGGTTAACTCATTTATTATTCCCCCGACATTAGCCCCAAGAGTGGTTAGGACTTCACGGGAGTGGATCTTCCAACTGCTGGGATTGATTGTGAAGCCACACTGTGAACGCCCTGGCCAATCTCTGTTTTGTGCGACTCAAAGCCGCGATGCTGCATGCGACTCATCTTTTCAATTCTTCTTATCTTATCGGAATTTCTTTTTCCTTTAACTGCGGGCCGTTCCCCATTCTTCGGACGTAATCTGTTCCGCTGATTTCGGGCTCCCCAGTTATAAGCTGCGGCGACCTAGGTCGATCTTTACTTGCCTCGGTTTTCTCTTCCATTCCTCGCCGCGCCGCCCTCTTCCTCAGCCAATCTCAGCCCCCCAACTTTCTCTGCAATGGCTCCCAAGGCGAAGCTGGCCGAGGAGAAGGCCTCGCGCAAGATTTCCTGCAACAGGGATGGATCTTGGGTGACAGAATACTTTCTTCAGGACCTCGCCACCAAGGGTTTCCTTCCTCCGAAGACTGACTGCCATTGGCGGGCGCCCGAGGATGAGGTCACGCCGCGGCCCCAGCCAAACGAGCTAGTGATGTTTACGGAGCACGTGGAGCGCGGATTCACACTCCCGGCTCCCTCTTCTTCCGCAACCTTCTACGTCAATTAGGTCTCCGCCTCCACGACATTAGACCTAATTCAATGCTCCAGGTGAGCAATTTCCACGTCTTGTGCGAGGACTACCTTGCCGCGGACCCCAGCATCGATCTGTGGCTTGCGTCTTTTACTTGCAACAGCCAACTTGAAACAAAAGGCGGCGCCTACGTCCAGTGCGGCGCCGTATCTCTGCAACATCATAAAAAATCTGTTCTTCCCAAGCTGGCCCTGGCCAACAGGCCTAGGGATTGGCAGAAATCTTTTTTCTACTGCCAAGACACTTCTCCTGAGGGCGAGACTCGCCTTCCTCCTTGGTCTGATACGGCTTTCGAGCCCACTGAGGCACTCAAATCCAAACCCCGCCAATCTGCCACGTCTTTTATTAACGAATCCTTGGACAAGATCCGTGTCTTAATCAGTCGCGGCTTAACTGGCCTTGATCTCATCTCTTGCTGGACAAAGTGGCGTATTCAGCCAGTGAGTCCCCGGCAGCGACTCTTCATCGAGTGCTCTGGCACGTCCGAAGACGTTGATCGCCTCCCTGCCGCAGATTGGGAGAGTGAAGAATGGGTTACGTTTCTCTGCCGCGTGACCGAGTAGAAGGAGGTCTCCTTTGACAAAGTGGGGCTTGCCCCTTTTAGTGTGAACAACAAGCCTTTCGAGGTAATTTCCTTTGTAATCCTCTGTCTTTGTGTTGAAGCTGTACCCCCTCACTGTAAATAATATCTTCTTTCTTCAGGCTGATGAAAGTTTTTGGTCGCTTCCCGCGACCGATCTGGGTGCCGCTGCTGCCAAGCGTGCCCCAAGGAAGAAGTTGATGCCCGCCTTAGAGGGCAGCGAGACTGTTGATGTTCCTTCTGTCGCCACCGCGGCTTCAGATAGCGAATCCACTGAGGTGGAGGAGGATGATAGTCCCTGTCGGCCGCCCGTCCTCCTGCTGTGGCTGGCCCGACCCCCCGCAGGGCCTCGAAGAGGTTATCCCGGGAAGAACCAGAGCACAGGGCCGTCGAGAACCCTAAGGTCCTCAAGCGGCGTAAGCCTGCCGAGGGCACGACTTCATCTGCTGCCATGCGTGCGTTTAGAGCCACCGCCTCCGCCGAAGACGATATGGGAGCCAATTCTGGTAATACTTTTGCTTTGGAGTCTTACTTGTATGCTTTTTTTCTTGCTTGTGTTAACACATAAGTCTGTGATCGTAGATTCTGGGTTCCAAGGCCTGTCATCGCCATCAAGTGACGGCCTTATTGCTTCTGTCAGGATGGCACCAGGGTTAGCAACTTTTCTGCATGCTTGCGTTTTTCCTCTCCGCTATTCGCACCCTTTTTATGCAAAACTTTCATTTTGGCAGGGCCAAGGTTGACACCGAAGTGGCGACTGACCTAGGGGTCATTCCTGAGGCCATAGTTGAGCCGTGGGCTTCCGCCGCGGCCGATATAGTAATGAAAGAGGGCATCGCCACTAATGATGACGTGCCTGTCACCTCGGGTCCCGACGCAGCTGCCCAAGAGACGGCATTGGCGGATAGCACTGCCCTTGCTGCAAGCCAAAATGCAGGAAAAACAGCTGTGGGTGTGACAGAGGAAAGTCCCAAGGAACGGCCTATTGAGCCGCGTGCGGCTGACAACCAGCTGCTTCTTAGGTCGCCTGTTGGGACCACGTCTTCCTCGTCCTCGAGCTGTGCTGATCAATTGGCGGAAGCCATTCTTGCACTGAGTGAGAAACTGGCTGCCGAGCTACGCCAGGCATTGCTTTGTCTATCCACTGCTCACAAGGTAACATTCTGATCTGCTCTGTTTATCCCTAGCCCCCAAGGATCGAGTTATTGCTTTGGGCCAAAGGGAAACTTGATTCTTGTTTCTAGATTTTTATTTGCTTCTGCGACTGTGATAATACCTCACATTTTTTGGTTAACCTCTCCGTCGTCACTTGCTATTGATATTTTTTCTTGCAGGAGGAATTGCGGACTGTGGCGGCTGAAAAGCAGGCTTTGGAGAAACATCTGCAGGAATCTCCTGCTGAACTTGAAAAGCTACGAAAACTCCTTCAACAGCGTGATGCAGAAATTAAGAAGAAGGACTCCAGGATTGGTGATCTGACTGACGAGTGCTTTAAATTTTCTGAGCAAGCCAAGGCTACCGAGCTGCGGCTTAAAAAGGTTGAAGAGAAATCCCAGGAAAGGGTCAGTGAGCAAGATCGCCAAATCCGTGCTCAAAAGGATGCCATTGCTCAGGCCAATGAGGATGTGCGGCTTTAAGCTGTTGAGATTGGCCGCCTCGAGAAGGAGCTAGTCAAGCGGGGTAAGGAGCTGACGAAGGTATCTAACGCCTCCAATCTTGTTCATGGCAAGGTTTGCATCATGACGCGGGAGCTGGCTGGTAAGTCCTGCAAACCACTGCTTTGTTTTTGATATTGACCTCTTGTATATGCCGCTGTATTCACTGGTAAGTGATGTGTTCCAGGCGAGGATTCTCCATTACTTAACGAGCGCACCCAGGAACAACTTGACCACATCCGCGAGTTTGCGCAGAAAGCTCGCGAGGCCATGAAGCAACTCTCCAAGTGTATCCTCCCAACCAAGGCTGTTCCTGATGATAGTGAAGGGCTTCTCAAGAGGCTGTCCAAGGCACCGCAATATTTTTTGCATAGGAAGGAATCGTCTGCTCGCGCCGGTGCGGCTCATGTCCTTGCTCTAGCCAAGACATATTACCCGACGTTGGATGCTGGCAAGGTTTCGCAGGGCAGGCCGCAGAAGAAATCAGATGGCACCGTACTTAAGCCAGAGGAGTATGTGGCCACATGGAAGAGTATGCGCGGTCACGCAACCGAGCTTGTTGATGGGGTAGACCTGGCCACCTATCTGGGGAAGTATCATCCAGATGGGAGTAAGTTCGAAAGGTTGCCAACCGCATCAACTGGACCAGCGACTTCGCAAGGCAAACACTCTCCTTCGGGCGTCACAAGCTCCTCTCCTCCCGTGCCTGCGACTGAGCATCCTTCCAGCGAACCTGCGGCCTTTACTTCTGGCAAGCCTGGCAAGCCTCCGATGCCTCCTTCCCACAAGCCAAAAGCTGGGGAAAAATGAAGAAAAACAATGATATGATCACTTTAGCCCTTAGTGGCTTGTAATAACTTTGGAGGTGTTTTCTTGATACAATATTTATTTCTTAGTACTCTTAGCAGTACAAATTTCGACCAATAAGCTGGTCCTTATGATTTGTCTCGATTTCTCCCTTACTCAGGCCCTCGCGCGGCTCAGTATTTCCTAGGGTAAAATGCGTGTTCAGGGTCGAGAGCGTCCATGATAGGCAATCAAGCTCGATTGACACCGCACCCCCAGTACTTTGGCCGCATATTGCGAGTCGCATCCGAGTGAAGGTTGAGTGTAATCACGATATGCCACTGATTTGGCGATTCCAAGGTAACAAGCCGCACTCATAAAGCTGCAAAGCCCCCAAGGAATCAATGATTAAAGAAAATAAAAGACTCAGCAACTCAATTGGTAATTTGAGGCGAAACGACATCCTCTTGCATAGCAGAGGTGCCGGCTTTATTTCATAATCATGATATGATACATAAGTTAAGGTCACACCTGGGTGGCGACCAATTTTGATACATGTGGTTGGATCGCGCCTGAGTGGCGATCCCTTTTGATACATATGGTAAGGTCGCGCCTGGGTGGCGACCAATTTTGATACTTGAGCCCTGAGTGGCTATAGACTGATACTTTGAACCCTGAGTGGTTCTGTTGCGGTTGCCCATGGCGACTCGCGCTGAAAAAGATGAGGTGTCCCCTCATTACTGGAGTCCTGCGGCTTTTGCTTTTCTCGCCTCTCTGTTGGCTGTTATTTGGAGCTGCAGGTCAGGCAGGTGCCTTTTGGCCTTTACGATGTCATCGAAACTTTGTTGCGGCTCAGGAATGGGCACGCCTTCGGCGATGCAAGCGGCTCTGGCCATGGCCTATTGGCCTTGTCGCCCTCTTCGCACTCTCGTGCTATATCTCTGTCACCATCGATTGTGATGACTCCCTTGGGACCTGGCATTTTGAGTTTCAGATATACATAGCATGGTCTTGCCATGAATCTTGCAAAGGCTGCTCTGCCGAACAGTGCGTGGTATGGGCTTTGAAAGTCCACAACTTCAAACCAGACGTACTCGCTCCGGAAGTTGTCCTGCGTTCCGAAGGCGACTTCTAAATTGATACGCCCCAGCGGCTGAGCTGAGACGCCTGGCACGACACCGTGGAAGGTTGTTCTGGATGGGTGCAGCTGCTTCTCTTGGAGGTTCATCCTTTTGAAGGTCTCATAATATAGTATATTGATGCTGCTGCCTCCATCCATTAGTACCTTGCTTAATTTATATCCTGCGACTTGAGGTGCAACCACGAGCGCGAGCTTGCCTGCTTCATTTATTCCTTCAGGATGATCTTCCCTACTCCAGACAACTGGCTGCTCTGACCACTTCAACCATTGTGGTATGGCTGGCACCACGGCGTTGACAGCTTGGTTACGCCGTCTGAGCTTTTGCTCCCTTTTAGAGGTGTTAACCACGATGGTATGGTATTGACCTAGTTGTTTTGGGAACTGCGGCTGATCTGGTGGCGGATTGGGAGCCGCATGGTTGTTGCCTCCGCCATGGTTGCCCCCCTCATTGTTTTGATGGTTGTTATTCCCATTAAGTGGTTGTCCATCCTTCCACATTTTGTAATGGTAGCATTGTGCTTTGGTGTGGTTAGCCGGGCGTCCATCTTTCCCTATATGGATGTCGCACGAGCGATTGAAAAGCTCCTCTAAATTTATTGGGTGGAAGTTTCTCCCTCTGCCATTGTTTTGCTTGAAGCGAGTGTTGGTATTTGCGACTAACCCTGAGTTTCCTTCCTCATTCTTGCGTTTACTATTACTCGCACTGTTGTTGTTATTTTGCTGTTGTTGAGGCTTGCCGCTATTCTTCTTTCCTTTGCCGGTAACCTCCTCTTCTTCACCATCTGACGCATCCTTCGTCTTATCTGAACCAGCGTATTTATTAGCTGCGGCCATCACCTCGCTGAGGCTCTTGACCTTGTCCTTCATGCGGCCTAGCTTGTGTACCAGTGGCTCGAATTTACAATTTTTCTCCATTACTAGAACGACAGAGCTAGGGGGTATGTTATCCGATGAGTGTATGATTTCTGCCAGAGGGTGGGACTTGGAGTTACTCCGCTCGGGGGAATAACTGCACATGTCCCCTCGATCCCCGCTGCGGAGAAGCCGAGGAGGCCGCTGGAGAGAGAAGACGCCGCGTGCTCTAAAAGCGGAAGGGGTGCTCCATGAATCGTCATCCTTCTTCTCCGCTGCTACATTGCTCCTATCCTAGTATGGCGAGAGGGAAAAGGGGCGTTGGGCGTCCACGTGCTTCGGCTCCGGTGGAGAAGGGTACCAGCGGCCGCGGAAGAGCCGCCCCAAGAGGGCGAGTGAAGCGCGGCGGTGGAGGTAGAGGGACCGTGAGGTGCGAGAGATCTCCTTCTCCGCCTCCACGGATTGCGGTCCACACAAGCTTCGCACCATTCGAGTTCATCCTGGATCTGCGCCGCAAGATCCGCAGCCGGATTGACCTTCCGGACTCCTTCGCGATGGCGATGGGGGACGAGAAGCCTCCGGGCTTGTGGCTGCAGGTGGAGGGCTGTCCCAATGGCCCTACCTGGATCTCGGTGGAGTACACCGTCGACGACTCCATGCTCCTGGGTCAGGGGTGGAAGTCTTTCGCCCACTCCCGCCGCCTTACCCGGGGGCAGTATCTTGCCTGCAAGTATGACGGGGACGCCACCCTCGCCGTGAAGATCTTCCGTGGTGCAGGAGGGCGCGTGGAATGTTGCGCCGATAGTGAGAGCAGCAGCGGCTCCAGCTCCTACGATGAGGATGAAGATGAGGAAAACTCATCTAGCATCAAGGCCGAGGAGAGCTCGTTTTCCTGAGGGCGAGGGGTTCCAAGACGACGGCCCCGAAGATCTCCATGACCTCCTTCTTGGCCGCCTCGTCGACGTACTTCTGGAAGTAGTGTCTTCCATTGTACGGTGGTGCTCCTCGCTTGCCGGGAGCCAATCTTTTTGTTGTAAAAAATTAGCCCCCACTGTAGATCTTGAAATGAAGAAGAACTTGTTCTCCCTTTTGGTCTCTTAGCCTTCGTGTCGCACTTGGTGTGAATGGGAGCATTTTTTTTTGCCAAACGAGCCCCCATTACTGCGGTAGCCATACCGCCAAGGGGTAGGTGGAGCGTGAGGGGTCTATAAAAGGCCCTCCAAACCCCAACTCCCTTGACGCATCTTCTCGTCTTGCTCCCTTCCCTTCCCCTCCATAGATCACAGATCAATGTCTAGAGAGGAGGAGATGTCCTTGTTTGAACTGTCGATGGCGGCGTCTGCCTTCCGTGGCGCGGTGGAGGCTCCCAGGGGACCTGAGGCCCGAGCTGCTGAGGAAGATGAGGTCGCGTCCCGACCTGCCGTCGCGTGAAACCTTTCCCGCCTGGCAGCCCTCACCGGTCCCGCCGCCCAGGAAGGAGCCTGGGTGAGAGCCATTCGGAGAGCTCACCTGCTGTCGAGCTTGAAGGAGAGGACCGCCGGGATCCCGGGGTTGGCCCAACTATGGGCCGAACTTGAGGCCATAGAGCAGGCGAGTGCTTCATCTTTCCCGGGATCTCCTTCTTTTTCGCGGGATGAACTTGGCCTTGACTTGCTATACTTTCTTGCCGCAGGTTGAAAGCGAGGCCATGAGCGAGGTGGCCGATGGAATCTTCCTCCTCTTCGGCCATGGAGTGCCTGGGCTTGCGCAGAGGCCTCCCACTAGATGAAGCGCCTGAAAGCCCTGCTCGTGCACCCTTTCCTCCTCCAGGCGTCCCCGGAAGAGCAGAGTGTACCCGGCAGGCAAAAAATAACAGCAAGTCTGCACAGCTAGGAACCCTGAGCTCGCCTTTGTAGCACAGGCTTATTATGTAATCAAGAAGTTGCACAACTGAATGTAATTTAGAATTTAAGTTCAGATGAATGCAACCTAGCCTCAACTCCCGGGGTCATTTCCCAAATCCTCCTTTGCACTAACGCGCTGTCAAGTTTTCAGAGGAGATCTCTTAGGTGCCAAGTACTCTGACTGTGTGCACGCAGTAGCAGTACCCCTACGAGCACTATACCTTCCGGGCGCCTACTCCACTGTCCACGAGTACTAGGCCAGAGGGAAACGGACCGTTCGCCGGGGTGGATGCATTACCCCCGCAAAGGCTCTTATCAACTGTCAAGCATGCGCAGATTGATGGTATATTGACTCCGAGCGAGATGTCATGCCTAAGTGCAGGATGCAGATGCAAGGACTTAGCTGTTTTCTGCCATGTCCTCGATCTGTCCTGTCCCTCCCGGGTACCCAACTCCTTAGCCGCTTTCCACCGCCAGTTCCTGTCCCGGGAAGGCACTGCACATAACAAACTTTCAGTAGGAAAGAATGGACATTCTTTTTATGTCGTGATAGTGTTTCATCCGGAGCAACCTGCAAGCAAAGTTGAATGTGCATTTCTGTGTTTAAGTTCGTTAAAACACAGCACTGCCCGTTCAGTCCTTTCCGCGGCAATACGGCACGATCGGGTGGCAGTGCCTACTGATAGGCCACTCGCGCTCGACCCGTCAGCCACCGGTACCATATCAGCCCCCTGCTTGGGGGTTGTTGCGAATAACACACATCTCGACATGAATTGAGTCTCACAGAATTGAAACACTTATCTTTTATTTGTTGGAAATATGCCCTAGAGGCAATAATAAATAAATGTTATTATCATATTTCCGTGTTCATGATATATGTTTATTTCCATGCTATAATTGTATTAACCGGAAACATAATACATGTGTGGTTGCGTAAACAACATTGCGTCCCTAGTAAGCCTCTACTAGACTAGCTCGTTAATTAATGATGGTTATGGTTTCCCAACCATGAACATGAGTTGTTAATTAATTAACGGGATCATGTCATTAGAAGAATGACGTGATGGACAGACCCAACTAAGCATAACAATATTGATCGTTTCATTAAGTTTTTATTGTCATGCCTTTTATTGTCAAGTATCCTATTTCTTAGACCATGAGATCATGTTATTCCCGGGTACTGGAAGAATACTTTGGGGACATCAACCATCGCTTCGTGACAGGGTGATCATAAAGGTGTCTTACGGGTATCTCAGAAAGTGCTTGTTGAATTACATGAATCAAGACTGGGATTTGTCCCTCCGTGTTTCGGAGAGATATACTCTGGGCCCACTCGGTAGTGCACATTCGGTAAAGCTTGCAAGCACGTGACTAATGAGTTAGTCACAGAGAATGTTGTATTACGGAACGAGTAAAGAGTACTTACCAGTAACAAGATTTAACTAGGTATAGTGATACCGACGATCAAATCTTGGGTAAGTAAAATATCGCGTGACAAAGGAAATTGTATACGGATTATAGTAGTCCACGACATAGTGGTTCAACCGATAAAGATCTTCGTTGAATGTGTGGGAGTCATTATGGATATCCTGGTCCCTCTAATGGTTATTGATCGGAGAGGTGTCTCCATCATGTCTGCACGTTCTCGAACCCGTAGGGTCACACACTTAACGTTCGGTAACGCTAGAGTAGCTCTGGGATAATTTTGTTAATGGTGTCCGAATATTGTTCGGAGTCTCGGATGAGATCCTAGACATCACGAGGAGCTCCGGAAGAGTCCGGAGGTAAAGATTTATATATGGCAAGTTGATTTCAGGGTTCCGGAAAAGTTCGGGATTTTTCGGCAGAGTGTCGGAATGTTCTAGAAGGTTCCGGAGGGTCCCATAGTGGGGCCCACCTGTCCCCAACGACCAAGGGTGGCCCACTGGTCCATTTGACCAGTCCTACTTGGTCCATGCAGCCATTCAATGGGTAGCCCTTTAAAAGGGATGTTACCACTCTTGAAAGAGGGGGTTACCACCTTTTAAATGAGAAGGGGTTACCACTATTGAAAGAGGGAGTTTCTACTTTGGAAATAAAGTGGCTGCAGCCCCTTGCCTATATAAAGAAGAGGGAGAGGTGCACCAAGAGACAGAGGCTTGGCCGCATCACTGGCTTGCTGCTCCTCTACCTCCCGCGCACCGCTTGGCGAAGCCCTGCCCGCGGGAACTCTCCACCATATCCACCACCACGCCGTCGTGCTGCTGGAATCGATCCCACCTACTTCTCCCTCTAGCTTGCTGGATCAAGAAGAGGGAGACGTCATCGAGCTGTACGTGTGCAAGCCTCCGGAGGTGCTGCTCGTTTGCGGTGCTGATCGGATCGAACATCGTCAACAACTTCACCGAGCTGCGTTGAATTAAACGTTCAACGCGCGTGTTCTTCGAGGGTATGATGAACTACTCTCCCCGTTACTAGAATCTTCTAGATAGGATCTTGAGTGTTGCTTCCGCATGTGAGAGAAATTTTTTGTTTTCTATCGCGCAAACTCCTACAGTGGTATCAGAGCCGGATCTATGCGTAGATGTTTTGGTACGGGTAGAACACATATGTGTATGTGGGCGTTGATAATCTTTTTATTACTTCCTTTGTGTATTTTGAATCTTAGTGGCATAGTGGGATGAAGCGGCCCGGACTAACTTTACATGTCCACGTACATGAGACTTGTTCCACGACTGACATGCAACTTGTATTGCATAAGTGGCTTTGCGGGTGTCTGTCTCTCCCACTATAGTTAAGATTTAATCTACAACGGGTTGTTAATAATTTGTTTATCACCGTTGTGGTTTCATGTTCGTAGGTAAGAACGGTTCTTTCTTCGAAAGCCCTAAGCCACGTAAAATTTGCAAAGAATAAGGGAGAGGCGTCTAACTTGTTTTTGCAGGGGTGCTTGTGATATGGTATAGCCCAAACTGTTTCATATGATATATTTGTGATGTATGAGATGATCATGTTTTGTAATGTTTCACGACTTGCATGTCGATGAGTACGGCAACCGGCAGGAGCCATATGGTTGTCTTAATTATCAATTGTATGACCTGCGTGTCAACTTCAAACGCCATGTAATTGCATTATTTATCGCTATGAGTTAGCAATATATGGGATGCAACGTGGTGGAGACAACCAAGGCGCCACATGAACATGGCGCCATGATGGAGATCATGCCGGTGCGTTTAAGATGGAGATCAAGACGCAATAAAAGGGCTATACCATGTCACATATTTTTATGCATGTGATGTTTATCCTTTTATGCATCTTATTTTGCGTGTGCTCGACGGTAGCATTATAAGATGATCCCTCACACAATATCAAGATAAAGTGTTCTCCCTTAGTATGCACCGTCGCGAAAGTTCGTCGTTTTGAAGCATCTCGTGATGATCGGATGTGGTAAACTCTACGTTCACATACGACGGGTGTAAGCCAGTTTTACACATGCGGAAATACTTTGGTTAACTTGACGAGCCTAGCATGTACAGACATGGACTCGGAACACGACGAACCGAAAGGTTAAACACGAGTCATATGAATGATATGATCAACATTTCGATGTTCACCATTGAAACTACATCTTCTCTCGTGAAGATCGGACTTGGTGTAGTGGATTTGGATCGTGTACCACTAGACAACTATGAGGGATGTTGTTTTAAGTGGGAGTTCGTTAGTAATTTGATTAAAATGAACTCTTTATCATGAACATAGTCTAAAGATGTCTTTGCTAAAATGTTGTAGATCATGGCCCGCAACGTAGCTCAGTTCAACTTCAGCGCATTCCTTGAGAAAGAAAAACTGAAATCATCTGGTTCAAACTTCACTGACTGGCACCGCAACCTGAGGATTATCCTCACTGGGTGTAAGAAGCATTATGTGCTCGATGCTGCGCTAGGTGACCCACCTGCAGACAATGCGCCTGAAGCAGAACAAAATGTCTTTGAGACGCGCAGAGATGACCACATTATAGTTGCCTGTGCCATCCTTACATCTCTGGACACTGATCTCCAGAAACGTTTTGAACATCACGGCGCCTATGAGATGGTTGAAGAGCTGAAAACCATGTTTCAGACTCAGACCCGCGCTGAGAGATATGAGATCTCTGATAAGTTCTATACATGTAAGATGGAGGAGCACAGCTCTGTCAGTGAACATGTTGTCACCATGGGAGGCTATATCCAACGCCTAATTCAGCTGGGATGTGTGATCCCGGATGAGTTAATCACTGACAGGGTGCTGCAGTCGCTCCCTCCGAGCTACAAAGGCTTTGTGCTGAACTATAACATGCAAGGCATGAATAAGACTCTTAATGAGCTCTTTGCGATGCTGAAATCTGCAGAAGTGGACATCAAGAAAGAACATCAAGTGTTGATGGTCAATAAGACCACCAGTTTCAAGAAGGTTAAGGCCAAAAAGGGTCACTTCAAGAAGAGTGGCAAATCTGTTGCTGCTCAGGGCGGCAAACCTGTTGCCACACCTGTGAAACCCAAGGCTGGTCCTAAGCCGGACACTGTGTGTTTCTACTGCAAGGGAGACGGTCACTGGAAGCGTAACTGCGCCAAATACTTGGCGGATAAGAAGGCTGGCAACGTCAAAGGTATATTTGATATACATGTTATTGATGTGTACCTTACTAGTTCTCGTAGTAGTGCCTGGGTATTTGATACTGGTTCGGTTGCTCATATTTGCAACTCGAAACAGGAGCTGCAGAATAAACGGAGACTGGCGAGGGATGAGGTGACGATGCGCGTCGGGAATGGATCGAAGGTCGATGTCATCGCCGTCGGGACACTACCTCTTCATCTACCTTCGGGATTAGTTTTAAACCTGAATAATTGTTATTTGGTGCCTGCGTTAAGCATGAACATTATATCTGGATCTTGTTTATTGCGAGACGGTTACTCATTTAAATCAGAGAATAAAGGTTGTTCTATTTCTATGAGTAATATCTTTTATGGTCATGCACCCAACGTAAATGGTTTATTCTTGTTGGATCTCGATAGTAGTACTTCACACATCCATAACATTGATGCTAAAAGATGCAAAGCGAATAATGATAGTACCACATACTTGTGGCACTGCCGTTTAGGTCATATTGGTGTAAAGCGCATGAAGAAACTCCATTCTGATGGACTTTTTCAATCACTTGACTTTGAATCATTTGATACGTGCGAACCATGCCTCATGGGTAAGATGACTAAGACACCGTTTTCCGGTACGATGGAACGGGCGAGTGATTTGTTGGAAATCATACATACTGATGTGTGTGGACCAATGAGCATTCCAACACGTGGTGGATATCGTTACTTCCTAACTTTCACTGATGATTTGAGTAGATATGGGTATATTTACTTAATGAAACACAAGTCTGAAACATTTGAAAAGTTCAAAGAATTTCAGAGTGAAGTAGAAAATCATCGTAACAGGAAGATCAAATTTCTACGATCTGATCGTGGAGGGGAATATCTGAGTTACGAGTTTGGCATGCACTTGAAAAATTGTGGAATTGTTTCCCAACTCACGCCACCTGGAACACCACAGCGTAATGGTGTGTCTGAACGTCGTAATCGTACTTTATTAGATATGGTGCGTTCTATGATGTCTGTATCCGATCTGCCAATGTCATTTTGGGGGTATGCATTAGAGACAGCCGCATTCACTTTAAATAGGGCACCATCTAAATCCGTTGAGACGACACCATATGAGTTGTGGTTTGGTAAGAAGCCAAAATTATCGTTTCTTAAAATTTGGGGATGCGAGGCTTATGTCAAAAGATTACAACCTGATAAGCTCGAACCCAAAGCGGAAAAATGCGTCTTCATAGGATATCCAAAGGAAACCATTGGGTATACCTTCTATCACAGATCCGAAGGCAAAGTTTTTGTTGCTAAGAATGGATCCTTTCTTGAGAAGGAGTTTCTTTCGAAAGGAGTGAGTGGGAGGAAAATAGAACTAGACGAGGTTATTGAACCTTCTCCCGAATTGGAGAGCAGCGCAGCGCAGGAAGATTTGGATCTTCAGGCACCGCCTTCACCAGCTAGAGAGAAAGAAGCTGATGATAGTGATCATGCAGCTTCGGTCAAAGTTCCCGTTCGCAGGTCGACAAGGTTACGTACTGCTCCTGAATGGTACGGTAATCCTATCATGAACATTTTATTGTTAGAAAATGGCAAGACGCCATGAACTCTGAAATGGAATCCATGAAGGAAAACCAAGTGTGGACTTTGGTTGACCTTCCTGATAGCCGTAAGGCTGTTGAATGTAAATGGATTTTCAAGAAGAAAACAGATGCTGACGGTAATGTCACCGTATATAAAGCTCGACTTGTCGCAAAAGGTTTTCGACAAATTCAAGGAGTTGACTATGATGAGACCTTCTCACCCGTAGCGATGCTAAAGTCTGTTAGGGTTCTACTAGCAATTGCTGCTTATTTCGATTATGAAATTTGGCAGATGGATGTCAAAACTGCGTTCCTCAACGGAAACGTTGAAGAAGAGTTGTACATGGTACAACCTGAAGGTTTTGTCGATCCTAAGGATGCTGGTAAAGTGTGCAAACTTCAGCGTTCCATCTATGGACTGAAGCAAGCATCCCGAAGTTGGAATCTTCGATTTGATGAGGTGATCAAAGGTTTTGGATTTGTCCAAAATTATAAAGAAGCTTGTGTTTACAAGAAAGTGAGTGGGAGCTCGGTTGCATTCCTGGTTTTATATGTAGATGACATATTACTTATTGGGAATGATGTGGATCTGCTTAACAGTGTGAAAGATTATTTGAATAATAGTTTTTCAATGAAAGATCTTGGTGAAGCTGCATACATATTAGGCATTAAGATCTATAGAGATAGATCAAGACGCTTAATAGCACTTAGTCAAAGTACATACCTTGAGAAGATAGTGATGAAATTCAATATGCAGGATGCAAAGAAAGGTTCTTTGCCCATGTTACAAGGTAAGCCATTGAGTAAGACTCAGTGTCCAACTACGGCAACATAAATAGAAAGGATGAAGAAAATCCTCTATGCCTCGGCCATAGGTTCTATTATGTATGCCATGTTGTGTACTAGACCGGATGTGTCCCATGCTCTTAGTTTGACGAGCAGGTACCAGAGTGATCTTGCAGAGGCTCACTGGACAGCAGTTAAAAATATCCTTAAGTACCTAAGAGGACTAAGGACATGTTTCTTGTCTACGGTGGTGATGAAGAGCTCTCTGTAAAAGGTTACGTCGATGCTAGCTTCGATACTGATCCAGATGACTCGAAATCTCAAACAGGGTATGTCTTTATCTTGAATGGAGTTGCGGTTAGCTGGAGGAGTTCCAAGCAAACCATCATTGCGGCATCTACATTAGAGGCGGAGTATATGGCCGCTTCTGAAGCAGCGAAAGAAGGGATATGCCTGAAGAAGTTCGTCACTGAACTCGGCGTTGTTCCGAGCGCACTGGATCCCATGGAATTTTTTTGTGACAACACTGGTGCCATTGCTCTAGCCAAGGAACCAAGATGTCACAAGAGTTCCAAGCATATCAAACGCCGGTTTCATCAAATTCGTGAGCATGTCAATGAAGGAGATATTGCCATTAGCAAAGTACATACGAATCAAAATATCGCTGATCTGTTGACTGAAGTTCTTCCACAGACAAAACATGATCAACACCAGAAGGCCATGGGTGTTAGATTTTTACCAATGTAAACTAGATTATTGACTCTAGTGCAAGTGGGAGACTGTTGGAAATATGCCCTAGAGGCAATAATAAATAAATGTTATTATCATATTTCCGTGTTCATGATATATGTTTATTTTCCATGCTATAACTGTATTAACCGGAAACATAATACATGTGTGGTTGCATAAACAACACCGTGTCCCTAGTAAGCCTCTACTAGACTAGCTCGTTAATTAATGATGGTTATGGTTTCCTAACCATGAACATGAGTTGTTAATTAATTAACGGGATCATGTCATTAGAAGAATGACGTGATGGACAGACCCGACTAAGCATAACAATATTGATCGTTTCATTAAGTTTATATTGTCATGCCTTTTATTGTCAAGTATCCTGTTTCTTAGACCATGAGATCATGTTATTCCCGGGTACCGGAAGAATACTTTGGGGACATCAACCATCGCTTCGTGATAGAGTGATCATAAAGGTGTCTTACGGGTATCTCGGAAAGCACTTGTTGAATTACATGAATCAAGACTGGGATTTGTCCCTCCGTGTTTCGGAGAGATATACTCTGGGCCCACTCAGTAGTGCACATTCAGTAACGCGTGCAAGCACATGACTAATGAGTTAGTCACAGAGAATGTTGTATTACGGAACAAGTAAAGAGTACTTACCGGTAACGAGATTGAACTAGGTATAGTGATACCGGCGATCAAATCTCGGGTAAGTAAAATATCCCGTGACAAAGGAAATTGTATACAGATTATAGTAGTCCACGACATAGTGGTTAAACCTATAAAGATATTCGTTGAATGTGTGATAGTCATTATGGATATCCTGATCCCTCTAATGGTTATTGATCGGAGAGGTGTCTCGATCATGTCTACACGTTCTCGAACCCATAGGGTCACACACTTAACGTTCGGTAACGCTAGAGTAGCTCTGGGATAATTTTGTTAATGGTGTCCGAATATTGTTTGGAGTCTCAGATGAGATCCTAGACATCACGAGGAGCTCCGAAAGAGTCTGGAGGTAAAGATTTATATATGGCAAGTTGATTTCAGGGTTCCGGAAAAGTTCAGGATTTTTTCGGCAGAGTGTCGGAATGTTCTAGAAGGTTCTGGAGGGTCCCACTGTGGGCCCCACCTGTCCCCAACGACCAAGGGTGGCCCACTGGTCCATTTGACCAGGTCTACTTGGTCCATGCAGCCATTCAATGGGTAGCCCTTTAAAAGGGGTGGTACCACTCTTGAAAGAGGGGTTACCACCTTTTAAATGAGAGGGGGTTACCACTATTGAAAGAGGGAGTTTCTACTTTGGAAATAAAGTGGCTGCAGCCCCTGGCCTATATAAAGAGAGGGAGAGGTGCACCGAGAAGCTAAGGCTTGGCCGCACCACTTGCTTGTTGCTCCTCTACCTCCCGCGCACCACTTGGCGAAGCCCTGCCCGCGGGAACTCTCCACCATATCCACCACCACGCCATCGTGCTACTGGAATCGATCCCACGTACTTCTCCCTCTAGCTTGCTGGATCAAGAAGAGGGAGACGTCATCGAGCTGTACGTGTGTAAGCCTCCGGAGGTGCTGCTCGTTTCCGGTGCTGATCGGATCGAACATCGTCAACAACTTCACCGAGCTGCGTTGAATTAAACGTTCCACGCGCGTGTTCTTTGAGGGTATGATGAACTAATCTCCCCGTTACTAGAATCTTCTAGATAGGATCTTGAGTGTTGTGTCCGCATGTGAGAGAATTTTTTTGTTTTCTATCGCGCAAACTCCTACATTATTTCTTGGCGATGACTTCTTACACCCTATTACAGAACACTAGCCCCTTGGGCGTGCTTAGCGGATTCGACGTTTGGCGATTCATGTTCGTAATTAGGGGTAGAACTTGCGGAGATTCTCGATGTTCCAGGCGTTGCCCTCCGGCCTGCCTTTCTCGTCTTCCAGATAGACTGCTCCGGGTCTCAGGGTATGAGTAACCCGGTAGGGTCCTTCCCACTTGCTTGACATTTTGCTCAAGCCCTCGAGTTTCTGTATCTTGCGGAGTACCAGGTCCCCGGGCTGCAGTTCCCGAGACCGGACATGACGGCTGTGGTAGCGGTAGAGCCCTTGCTGATATCGAGCAGATCGTAGTGATGCTCGACATCGAATCTCTTTCAAGAAGTTTATGTCATCAATCCTTCGCTCAGCTTGGGTGTCATCATCATAAGCGAGTACCCGGGGAGATCCGTGCCTTAGTTCTGTTGGCAGGACAGCTTCAGCTCCATAAACAAGGAAGAAAGGTGTTTCTCTAGTTGCTTGGCTTGGTGTGGTTCTGAGGGACCACAATACACTGGGTAGATGATCAATCCAATTCTTCCCCTTATTCTCCAGCTTATCAAATGCTTTGGTTTTCAGACCTCTTAGGACCTCCGCATTGGCTCGCTCCACTTGTCCGTTGCATCTTGGATAGGACACTGATGCGAAGCACACCTTGATGCCCAATTCTTCACAGAAGTTGAGGAAGGCTCGACTTGTGAACTGAGTGCCGTTGTCTGTGATGATCCTGTTAGGTACTCCGAAGCGGTAGACAATCCCCTCGATGAACTTGATGGCGGCCTGGGCCGTCTGGCGTGGTACTGGCATTACTTCAACCCATTTTGTGAACTTGTCGATAGCCACGAAGAGGTATTCATGTCCGCCAACTGACTTTGGCAACTTGCCCACGATATCAAGCCCCCAGACTGCAAACGGCCAGGATATTGGGATTGATTGGAGGGCTTGAGCTGGCTGATTGATGTTCTTCGCGTAGTATTGGCAAGCTTCGCAGGTCTTGACAATTTGCTCGGCGTCGTACAGGACTGTTGGCCAGTAGAAACCCTGGCGGAAAACCTTTCCCGCCAAAGATCTTGATGCAACATGACTTGAGCATGTGCCCTCGTGGATGTCTCATAGCAGTACTTGGCCTTGTTCTTGTGGTATGCAGCGGAGCTTGACTCCGTTGTCGCATCGCGGGTAGAGCTCGCCGTCGATCAGGACGTAGAGCTTGGCTTGGCGAGCCACCCGCTCGGCATCATGATCATCCTCCGGAAGAGCATGCTCCGTCATGTACTTGATGATGTCCAGGGCCCAGGGTGGGTGGGTTCTTTCCACCGGTAGCACCATTTGACCAAGGAGAAGCATGGCTTCCCTTGGTCCAGGTCCTGCCGGGTCTTGTGCGTCTTCTGGGCTGATTTCCCGGGTTGTCGAAGTAGACGGGTCACCAGCCCCCGGTGTCGATGTAGACCTTGCCTTGAGCCTCTCGGGAGACACAGAGGGTTGCCGGAGCACCTCAATGTAGATCCCGGGAGGCACTGGCTCTCGCTTGTAGGCCATCTGTGACAGCTCGTCCGCGGACGTGTTTTCATCCCTTGGGACGTACACGGCCCGGAAGCTGTCGAAGCGTCGCCAAAGCTTCCACACCTCCTCGACGTACGGTGCCATCTGGGGCAGGCGTACTCCTTGTTCACTTGTTTGATGACTAGCTGAGAGTCACCCTTGATGATGAGCTTGTTGATACCGAGGCCAACGGCAGCACGAAGTCCCACAAGCGGGCCCTCGTACTCCGTCGTGTTGTTCGAGATATTCTCCTTGTAGTGCATCTGGACGACGTACTTCAGACGATCTCCCGTGGGTGAGATCAAGACAACTCCAGCGCGTCCCTGGCCCTTGGTGTAGGAGGCGTCGAAGTTCATGGTCCAGGCGTCGGGGTCTTCTTTCCCGGGAAGGCTGGATTCTCCACCGGGTCGTCAAACGTTGTCTCAGTCCACTCCGCCGTGAAATCAGCCAGCGCCTGACTCTTGATGTTGTTCGTGTGCTCGAACTTGAGGCCGAAACCTTGAAGCTCCATGGCCCACCATGAGACACGTCCGGTGGCGAGTGGGTTTTCCAGTGGACTCCTCAAGGGATACTTGGAAACCACGGAGATGGGGTGGCTTTCGAAGTAGGGCCTCATCTTGCGAGAGGCGATGAGGATCGCCAGTAACAGCTTCTGCATCATGGGTACCGCTCCCGGGCGTCACGCAGCACCGAACTGATGAAGTAGACCGGATGATGTATCTTGCGGGTTACCGAGTCCTTGACGGGCTCGGTTTCCTCCGGGCGTTCTGCTTCGAACGAGAGCGCGTCAGCCCCCAGCGATGCTTCTTCTGTGACACCGATGGCTGCGTTGGTGGGCACGTCAGGCTCAGGGCCCTCTGGCCCTTTGTCACCCGGCTGCCTCTTCTTGCTTGGTTGCCCCGGGAGGATGTTCCCGGGACGCTTGCCATTGATCTTGCTTGGAGGAGCGTCACGCTCTACCACAAGAACCACACTGATCACCTGGTTGGTGGCAGCGATGTACAACAGTAGAGGCTCCTTCTCTGTTGGTGCCACGAGGAGGGGGCGAGGCGAGGTAGCGCTTGAGGGACTGAAGAGCTTCTTCAGCCTCCGGGGTCCACTCCACGGGACCCGACTTCTTGAGTAGCTTGAAGAAGGGCAGAGCTCGTTCTCCAAGCCTTGAGATGAAGCGCCCGAGTGCGGTGATGCACCCGTTGAGGCGTTGCACGTCCTTGACTCGCCTTGGCGCCTCCATGCGCTCGATGGCCTTGATCTTGTCGGGATTGGCCTCAATCCCCCGATGGGAGATCAAGAACCCAAGCAGCTTGCCGGACGGGACCCCAAACACACACTTGTCGGGGTTGAGCTTGAAGTTGACCCGACGAAGGTTGTTGAAGGTCTCGTGCAGATCTTGAATGAGGGAGTCCTTGTACCGGGTCTTGACCACGATGTCGTCGATGTACGCCTCCACGTTGCGGCCCAGCTGGGACCCAAGGCATGCTTGCATGGCGCGCTGAAAGGTTGCGCCGGCGTTCCGGAGGCCGAACGGCATCCGGGTGTAGCAGTAGCAGCCCTTGGGTGTGATGAAGGCCGTTTTCTCCTGATCCTCCACTGCCATCATGATCTGGTGGTACCCGGAGAAAGCATCCAGAAAACACAGAGCTCGCACCCGGCGGTAGAATCCACGATGAGATCGATCCGGGGCAGTGGGAAAGGATCCTTGGGGCAGGCCTTGTTCAAGTCGGTGAAGTCGATGCAGAGCCGCCACTTGAAGGTCATGGGCTTCGGCACCACCACAGGATTGGCCACCCAAGTTGGGTGCGGCACCACCCTGATGACGCCGGCTTCTTCCAACTTGTCGACCTCGGACACGATGAACTCCAGTTTCTCTTTGCTCTGCCTACGCAGAACTTGCTTTGCCGGGCGAGCATCCTCGCTGACCGCCAGTTTGTGCTCGATCACCTCCCTTGGTACGCCGGGTAGCCCTGACGCTTCCCATGCGAAGACGTCAGAGTTTTCCCGAAGGAAGGCGACGAGCGCGCTTTCCTATTTGTCGTGAGGCGGGCGCCGACGGTGATGGAGCGACTCCCGTCATTGGTCAACGCCACCTTCTTGGTCATTTGCGGATCTTCATGGAAAGACGCCTTCTTGGGGGAGTTGATGCCGAGCCTCCGGGTACCCTCCGCCCCCGGAGAATGCACCGACATCAACTTCCTGAACATTTTGCGGAACGTCTGAGGTCGCCGCCACCGTCTGTTTCAACTCCTGAACGCAGAAGATGGCGTCGTCGACGTCAGCCTTGACCTTGATCACTCCCCAGGCCGCGGGGATCTTCATCATGTTGTAGGCGAAGTGCGAGACGGCCATGAACTTGGCCAGAGCAGGCCGGCCGAGTATGCCGTTGTACGGAAGCGGTGTGTCCGCTATGTCGAAGATGATGTCCTCGGTGCGGAAGTTCTCCGAGTCACCAAAGGTGACGGGGAGCGTGATCTTTCCCAGCGGCCGAGTGATGCTCCCATTCACGCCTTGGAACACGCCGGTGTCTTGCAGGCGAGAAAAGGGGATTTGCAGAGTAGCCAGCACCTTTGCAGTCAGTAGGTTGAGACTGGAACCTCCGTCGACCAGCATCTTAGTGACCCCGTAGTTGTGGATGATGGGCGACACAATCAGGGGCAGAGTTCCCACCCCGGCCACGTTGGTGGGATGGTCTTCCGGGTCGAAGGTGATGACTTGTCCAAACCATTCCAGGGGCTTGGGCGGCGCAGAAGCAACCGCGTTTAGCTCTCGGACAAGCCTCTTGCACGCGCCGTTGGAAGGAGGCAGAGAAGCTCCCCCGTGAATGCATCCGACAACTCCGGTGACTTCCTGGAACCTTCCGTTGTTGCCGCCCTGGGGAGCCGGAGCTTCCTTGTTGTTGTTGGGGCGACTTCTTGATTGTTCTGTTCACGACCGCCTTGGCAACCGCGTCCTCCTCCTCGACCCCCACGACCACCGCCGCGACCCCATCCGCGGCCGCCTCCGCCTTGGCGTCCCGTGGGACAGTCACAGACGATGTGCCCGACGCCACCACAATTGTAGCAGCCGTCCAGGCTGACACCGTCAGCCCGACGCTGCTCTCGTATAGCGAGATTCTTGAGCGGGCGGCAATCCTTGAGCGGGTGGTTGCCGTCAGGATGAATGTGGCACCATGGATCGTCCTCTCCCTCAGAAGTCGATGCAGGATTGACCTTCTTGGGAAGGGGCTCGGTGACGAAGACGCGCTTGTCGGGTCCACAGTCCCGCTTCTTGTTCTTGGCGGTTGCGGTTTTGTCCTCGGGTTCATCCTCCCCGGGAAACTTGACCCCCCCCCTCTGCTCGGGCGCACCGATCCACTAGCTCCCAGAGCTCGCGGGTGGATTCGATGCGGCGATTGCTTAACTTTTCACGCATCCGAGTATTGCAGACGTTGGCGTGGAAAGAGGCAATCACCATCTCTTGCTTGATGCAGGGTATCGTGTTTATCTTCAGGGTGAAATATTGGATGAACTTGCGAAGTGTTTCACCCGGAAGCTGCTTGAAGTCGTGGAGGTCGCTGGGAGCCCCCGGGCGCTTGTACCCGCCTTGGAAAGCCCCCAGGAACTGTTCCTTCAGGGTCCTCCAGGAACGGATGGAACACTTGGGAAGGTTGAGAAGCCATGTCTGGGCATCTCCCTTCAGGGCCAGTGGGAACCAGCTGGTCATCATCATTTCATCGGCCTCGACGACCGTCGCAGCTAAGGAGTAGAGCTGCAGGAAGTCTCGGGGGTTCGTGGTGTCGTCATAGCGGAGGACGTCAATCTTGAATTTCTTGGGCCAAGTGACCTGGCGAAACTCAGGGACAAGGGCGAGACACCCTTCGGCGATGTCGTCGTCCTGGTCCTCCCATTGGTGGCGCTCACGGCGTCGTTCGATGCGGGTGTGCATATCCTCGGTTCGACGGTTGTTGAGGTCGTGGCGAAGATCTTGATTGCGCGTGGTAGATGACCCGACGGAGATGGCCTTGCCGCGGTCGCGGTTCAGCCGGTCCGCCATCGGTGGAGTGGTGCGAGGAGGCGTCGTCTCGCCTTGGTGCTCGCCACGGGGCTGGCCCCGCGGTTCGCGTGCCTTGTGTCCTCCAGCCTCGGGACTGTCGATGGTGGGAGCTCGAGTAAGATCGGGCCCAGGGCCGCCATCGGCGAAGTCGAGGAGTGCCTCCACACAGGCTCTCCATTCTTGATAGACCTTGGGGTCGCCGGAGCTCGGAGGGAACTGCATCAGGGCCTTGGCGGCGACAAGAGCGTCGTGGTGAACTTGTGCATCCGAGGGCAAGTGCGTGGAGGACTTGCTCCTGGTGCTCCGGGGATCTCCGCTAGCGCGGACGTGGTCTCGCTTCTCCCTGGCGCCAGGACCCTTGCCCGCACCGTTCCCGACGCTTTTCTCTCCAGAGCGTGGAGGAGGCATGGCGGAGAATCCTGGGGCCGCCAGATAGTTGGGTTCGACATTCTTGTTGACGTTGGCTCTCTCCGATGCCACCTTCTCCACAGGCAGCACAGGAGGAGGAGCGGTTTGGCACGTTTCCGCAGCGCGACGCTCAACAGAAGCCTGAGTACGCGACGGAGACGTGGCCTTGGAGGTCGCGACGTCAGTTTTCCTCTTCGGCGGCATGCTTAACGAAGAACTTGACGCAGAACTTGAGGTTGACGAAGACGAATCCAGCGCTTGCGCCCCCTACCTGGCGCGCCCGATGTCGTGTCTCGGATCACGGACACCGGGAGTGTAGGATACCCCCTTTTTAGGTTCGGCACGGGGCGCGAAGGAGGCTGGAAGACGCCTTACCCGGGAGCAAGATCGTCGAGTTCTTCGTTGGGACAAGCACGCAAGCAACACAGAAAGACACACGGAGTTTACCCAGGTTCAGGCCGTCCGGAGGCTAAAAGCCCTACTCCTGCATGTCTGGATTGAAGTGTTCATCATGGTGTGGTGTACAAGGGTGTTCTAGGATGAACCCGGCAGTGTTCCGGCCGGAGGTAGACGGAGAGCAGATCCTGCCATGTGGAGATCACCTCTCTCTCTACCCTCCCAACCCTAGTCTAGTCTTGCTTGAGCTCTATCTTGGTCCTCCTCCCCTCGGTGCCATGGTCCTCCTTTTATAGGCTAAGGGGATCCGACCTGGGCACGCGAGGGGCGTGAAGGGTTTTTGGCGGGAGAACCCCTCGGTGGTCTTTGGAGGAGACGTGGCCTCTTCTCCTCCAATTATCTTCTGGAGGGTGGCGTGGTCGTCCGCCCTTTGGAAAAGGTGGGACGGACAAAGCCTATCCGCCCCACCAACCACACTCGTGGCGACGTCACCGGGGTGCGTCCTTCGTCTTGGCGCCCAAGCCTTCTACCAGCTTCCGATGAGCTGGCGTTCTTATCCTCTCGGCGGTACGGATGGAGGACCCGGGGGTACGCCTGGCCTCCTGCCGGGCGCACGGACCCACGGGTACTCCGCCTTGTTCTCCGGGCAACGAGTGACCCGGAAGGTCACCTGGTCCTTAGCCGCAGCGTGTCGATGTCGAACTTGTCAGTTTCCTTGGGGCATATGAGGTGACCCATCGGTTGGTCTTGACTCCTTGCCTTGTCCATCTTCTTGGTGGGCCCTAGTGGTGGACCCACTTTGGCAGCATCAGGGGAACCCCATGTTCCACTGCTGCAACAGTAACCAAACCTGACTTTAGTGTGTGACCCCTACAAGTTCGATAACAAGTCGACATGATACGGAGAAACTTCTCCGATCAATAATCAGCATCGGGACCATGGACATCCATGTTGACTCCCACTATTATACGAAGAATACTTAGTTGAACCTGTTGGTTATTTATATATCATTCCCATTACTCGCGATACTTAATTTTACCCGAGACATAGATATTCCGATATTTCCATGAATCAATCCTTGATTCATTATATCTTTGTTTATCTCGTTAACTGACAAGTATCCTTTTACAAGTTTTCGTATTACGATATCCCACATGATGAAACTTCATCATGCATTGTCTGCATAACATATTGAATAGCTCTCATACCGAGTGGGCCCAGGATGTATCTCTCTTTATACAGAGGAGTAATTTTCCATCTTGAAACATTAAGATATATACACTCCTTTGGAATTACCCAGTGACTGCCGTTTTGATCAACCAGTTTACGGTGTGATGATTGACAGTACCAAAGTAACACTTCGTGAATGTATAACTTTAATAACCTCATGGTCTAAGGCAAGGAAAAAAAATAGCGCGCTACAGCAAAATAGCGTCAGCCTTAAAATACTCCATTAGCGTGTTATATCGCGCTATAGCGTGCTATTAGCGATACATTGTACACTGATTTATTTAGCGAGACAGTTCTGAAAATGCTATAGCGCGCTATTTTTTCCATCTTAGGACATGTCATATAATAACCTTATTGAGATATGTCACTAAGGACAAAAGACACTTTAAGGAATCTCTTAGCATATCAACGACTTGGGTCTACCCAGCCATATTGTTTCAACCAACGACTTTAAGGAAGATGCCACTTTTACTGCGTGTGTGGGGATGTCACGGCACTGGGGCAGACGGCAGAGGCAGTGGCGACGGCGACGATGGCAGGGACTCCACTGGATTCGAAGGCGAGTAGGTTGCTGTCTCGCCAGTAGACTATTGGATATATGCCCTAGAGACAATAATATTAAGTTATTATTTATCTCCAAGTTCTTTATTAGGTTTATATCTTTATGCTATAACTGCCGTGGTACTTGAATATTTAGTATTCAAAGGAGAACCTACATGCACGTGTAGAGATATGAGTAAATCAAGTGTTCCTAATCTTGTCTCTAAAATGAGATTATCTTGTTGTTAGATGATCATGTACTTTGTATAATTCAAACAACTATAAGAGTATATTGTTGCGATAACAATAGTACTAAACTGACCCAAGTATAAGATCTTGCTAAGAGACGAATCGTTGTTGATGAATTAGCAAGTTATTATGAAGTTTTCGTTAGCTATGTCCCTATACCATGAGAACATCTAGTGACCGCACACTTGATAGTTATGCTTTGATTGGCATCAACCGTCTTGCTGTAAAAAAGGAGTATAACGGTGACTTTCGGGTATAGCCTAAAGTATGTAATGAAACTGGGATTATTCAATAATAGTACTTACTCCTCCAGGCGATGGAGAGATACATCCTCTGTGCCCTCTTAGTATCACTGATGTCACCCAATCGTTTGGCCAGACACAATGTGATTTATCACAAGGACATCGTGGATATGAATAAGAAAAAGAGAGTGATATCGGTACGAGTTTTATATGTGTAGTTATCAAATAGTTTGATCACACATTACACATTGTCTCGCCTAGTGCTATCATTGGTATCGTGAAGCTAAGGGGATTAGCATAACAAAAAGATTCCATCATTATTCGTGAATGCACATGAGCTATCATGGGCGTCCATGGTACCGATGTTGGTTATTGTTCGGTAAGTACTCTGGGCATGTCTTTGTCTTACCGAACCTTCCGGGTCACAAGCTTAAGCCATGTCAATACTTTATTGAGAGTGTTTTGTAGTTATAATGGTTATGAGAAGTGGTCGGATTTACTCCGATGTCTCAGGAACAACTCCGATGTGCATTGGAGGTGTTCCGGAGAAGTTAACATGAGAGGCATATTATGCCGGTGAAAGGCTGAAGGTCTTTCAAGAGAATTCTGAGCGGACATGAGATGTTCTAGGATGCTGGAAAGTGTTTCTGACATAAGTGGGCAGAGTCGATGATTTTATCTAAAGGGTTTATATGGTCCCGGAAGAGTTTCAAAGGCAAATCAGGAAGGGGGGAGTGTCGGAGGGGCACTTGCCCTAGGGCTAAGCCACTTGTGGTGGTGCTGCCGCATGGGCCCCATGCCCATAGTGGCCGGTGCACCACCTCCCCCCCATGTTTTCCTTTGTTTGAATTGTGGGATTTAATTATATCCCAAAATTAAAGGAAAATAGGAGTTGTGTGGCAGGTGACTCCTAGTTGGACTAGGAGTCCACAACTGAATCAAGGAGGGGATCTGACTGGCCTCCCTAGGGCCGGCGCGGCTTGCCCTTGGGGATCCCCCTCCCAAGGCAAGTCCCACCTCCTCCCTCCTATATAAATCCCCCAAACCCCTAGGGTTTGACACATAACAATTGCCCTCGTGGCTCTCTCTCTTTCTCCCTAGATCTCATGTGTTGAGAAAAACTCTCTAGCTCTCATATTGATTTAATCTAGTAGATTAGTTCTACCACCATAGACTACGCCGAAAGGCCGTCTCTCATCATTTGCTCCGTGTCCTGGATGGCGGAGCGCAGAAAGGTTGGCGCAAGTGGATGTGTGGGTACTAGAAGAGGGATTACACATGTGATCCTGAACGAGGGAGTTGGCAAAATTCTGACCTCCAGGCTTGGACATGAGAATCTACTACAGGCTTCACCGATAACGTCATCGATAAACGTCATCTTCCGCAACGGTGTTTGTAAGTATCTAGATCTAGCATTACGTGGTGCGTCATATCTTCATAGTAGATCTTGACGGTTATGTAAGACGGATTTTTTTTAATTTCTGCACGTAACCCTACACAGCGCGAGAGTTACAGGCGAGGATGGCCCAGGCGAGGACAGCCCAGGAGAGCGCGGTCCAGGTGAGCGCAGCTCCGAGAGCCCGTCGCGGTAGGAGAGGCCTAGGAAGGCGACGGCCCATGCAGAGCGATGCAAGAGGTCGTTGGAGACGCATCCTAACAATCGTCCTGGCCAGTGACATGACCACATGCATCCAGCGTCGTGGACGTATCGGTGATGTCCACGAGCTGTAGGCGAGCACCACGGCCAATACCTGCACCATGGTTAGGCAGCAAAACCGGAGAATACACAACAGCTTCAAGTTGAGCAGGCAAAATAGGAGATGAATGCAATGACAGTGTTGGGGTGGTGGTGGGTATTGGAAGTGGGGAAAAAGTGAAAAGGTTCTCGTCAAAAACAGCGTCACATGAGATATACACACGATTAGTCGGAAACATGGAGGCACTTGTACCCTTTGTGAAGATAACTATACCCGAGAAAAACACACTTTTTGGGCCGATACTCAAGCTTGGGATCATTGTAAGGGCAAAGATGTGGCCAGCACACACAACCAAACACTTTGAGAAAGGTATAATCTAGAGTCTCGTTAAGCAAGATTTCTAACATAGTTTTCATGTTGAGAAGTCGTGTAGGAAGCCTATTAATAAGAAAACAAGTTGTGGCAAAAACATCGCTCCAAAAGCGAAAAGGAACCGACGCATGAGCAAGCAAGGTTAAACCTGTCTCAACTATATGACGATATGCTTACGTTCAGCTGCACTGTTCTGCGGATGTGTATGTGGACAAGACACACGATGTGAAATCCCAAGTTTCTGAAAGAAAGTATTAACATTACGATACTCCCCTCCACCCCAATTAGATTGAACATGAACAATTTTATGCTTGAGAGAAGACGTTCAACATGTGCTTGAAATTGAAGAAAAGCACCGAACACATCGGATTTGCGCTTAAGGAGATAAAACCAAGTAAACCGACTGTAAGCATCAATAAAGCTGACATAATAATCATGAACACTAACAGAAGTTTAGGCCAGGCCCCACACATCGGAAAACACAATGTCAAGAGGAGTTTTGACTACATGACTTGATACAGAAAATAGAAGTTGATGACTCTTGCCTAGCTGACACCTGACAGGCATCAGATACTGAAATTTCTTTATTACTAGACACACTAGGAAGATCATGACGATGGAGAACATGATGAACTATAGGAGTAGCCGGGTGACAAAGGCAAGCATGCCACTTTGAAGACGAGACACGAACACCACTGAAGACTTGGGAGACAGACACATCAAGCGCATATAGACGGCCATGGCGGCATCGACCTCTAAGAAGAACGTCCCTCGTGTCCCGGTCCTTAACAAAACAATCAAAAGGATGAAATTCAACAAACACATTATTGTCACGAGTAAGATTAGGAACGGACATCGAATTGCGTGTAACAGATGGAACATGAAGAATATCTTTGAGAAGCAATTGCTTGGAGGTGTTTGTAGGAAGGGATGCATGACCAATATGAGAGATGTGCATACCTACTCCATTACTTGTATGGACTTTGTCATGGCCGGTGTAGGGCTCTCGCGTGGAGAGCCTGTCGAGCCCGTGAGTCAGGTGGTCGGTGTCTCCAGTGTCCATATACCATCTCGCATCCACAGGGTAAGAGGGAGTAGACCCCTCTGACGCCATCGCAGCTTGGCGCTCGTTGCCTTTTCCATTGTTGCCAATGCCCAAGAAATCACGCTTGAAGCGTCTATGGCAGCGAGACGCGAGATGGCCTTCAATGCCACAAAGTTGATAGTGCACCTTGGCACCACAGGCTTGACATGCCGATGTCGACTCAGGGCGCCCACCCGTATTGTTTTTGGAGTTGCCTGGCCGGGCAGGCGGCCGTTGATGCTGGTACAGGGTGGATGCCGGCTTCCCCCCACCAGAGGATGGAGCGTACGGGTGGTAAGGTGGTTTACCCCCACCGCGAGACACCGCATTGGCCGAGGAACCATCGATGTAGACCTCGGTCGAGTGACGAGATGTGAGGCGTTGCTCCGTACCGAAGAGACGCGCGTATAGATCACGGGGCGACATCGCCGTGTCACGCTCGTTGAGGGCCTCATATAGCGAGTCATAGTCGTCGTCGAGTATGTTGAGGACATATCCTGTACACTCCTCCTCCCGGAGAGCCTGGCCGATGGAAGCAAGGTATCGGCCAGGGCTTTAACCTTGTTGAAGTAGGCATTGACGGAGAGATCGAGCTTCTTGGTCTCACCGAGCTGGGTGCGGATGGCCATGGAGCGCGCCATAGACTGGGAGGAGAAACTCGACTCCAGCATGGACCAGGCATCCCGCGACGTAGCAGCAAACAACACCAGGCCATCAACACCCTCGGAGAGAGAGAGGAGTTGATGGCCGAGAGGTTGGCCTGATCTTGTACCTCATGAGAGGGAAAGAGAACGTGCGAGAGAGAGAGAGAGAGAGAGCAGTAGAGAAATGGGTACAAGGGATATTAAGGAGGTGTGTGGATAAATCATCGCCAATACAAACTTAATAATAAATATATGTAGCTAAATGTTTTTCATAGTTACTAGTAAGCGTGCACGTGCAATGCACTCTCAAAATCTATAATATAAACATATCTTTTGAATCCTATTTTCTTCCAGTGAGTTTTTTTACTGAGGCACTTAAATAGATCTCATGTTCCAACGGTGTAAGAGTGCATGAACATACTATCCATTGACATGTCTTACGAACGGATTAAGGGCCTGTTTGTTTCAGCTTATAGATTATATAATCTGGACTTTTGGAATAAGCTGGAATAAGCATCTCTTGGCCAGCTTATTGGATTATCATAATCTGGCCTCCAGATTATATAATCTGGACCTATAAGCTGGACCTGTTTGGCAACCATCCAGATTATATAATCCAGATTATATAATCTGCTGGATTATAAGCTGAAACAAACAGGCCCTAATAGACAGTGAAACCGAACAATGGTTCCGACATGACATCAAAAGTTGAGTAGTTTGATACTTTAGTTTTCTTAGGTGGACTATCCACAATCATACAATATGTGAGATCTATGTTGCTTTCATCAACATCCAAATCTCAGTTTCTCAAATCATCATCATCCAATTTTGAGGCGACAAAAGTTACAACTAAGATTGTCCTAAATGTGTCATGTGATTATATCAAATGATAATCATATTTAGTTTTCGAATAATAATCATATAGTATGTAACACATAATACCAAGCGAATAGAAATGCCAAACTATACATGCTCAAAAATGTCAAATCAAATATCTCCTCTAAAGTTACAAAGTTTAACGTCCACAAACCACATAATCTGCACCGTTATAGATTTTGATGATACAATAATTAACATATTCAATAAAAAAAATCCATGATTTATAAAAAGATAATTATCAGAAAAATTCTTATACTCCGTACTACGGAGTAATTTTAAGGACCATCAGAAACAGCAAATTGTGCTAACTCGTAAGAAGAAAACACTCACCTTCGGGTGTATTTTTTTCTCAAAAAAAGGAAAGAACTCACTGTTTTTTTTTTGTAAGAACGACGCCCCACTCACTCATCTTTCTCGTCCCCGCTTCCCCTTTCTCCCACCGCCGGCGACCGGCAGCTTACGCCCCCGCCTCTCCGCTGCTGTACACGACTTCTGCCCCGCCCTTCGCCGGCTTCGACTACTTTCCACCGCTGCCGCCAATTACCTCGCGCCGGCGGCACGCCCCTTTTCTTCTCCGCTGCTCCTCGTCGATTGCGGTCGCCGAAGAGCCGAGGAGGAACCGGCGGGAGGAGGAGGCTCACGGAGTCACGGTAGGCCAGGTGACCCAAAGCTAGTCTCCGACCGAGGCGGAAGGGGCACTAGGGCAGACCTTGTCTCCACCGGATTCAGGGCCTTCGATGGCTCCACAGCACCGGCCTCCTGCTCCCGCGGGTCTAGCCCGAGCGAGCTCGGAGGACGCCCCGCTCCGGCGGGTTGGAGCGAACCGGAGCAGCCCAAGTATGGCATGCTCCCGGAGTGTTTAGTCGACGGGCCTCCCAACCTCTATCGCGACTGGTAATTCCTCACCCACCTTCGTCTTGATTCTGCTTCCTATTGATTTCTTTTCTCCATTTTGCACCTTTGTCCAGACGATTTTTTCGTATTCTGCTGTGGGGTTCGTCAGACATATATGACACAGGTTCTGTCTCAGCGCCAGTATAGTGATTGTAAGTTTCTTGAGACAGACTTATAGGCTAAAGCAGGTGGTCACATGTTGGAAGCAAATAATGTGACTTTGAACTCCACAGCTTAAAATGGGACTAGTTCATATATGAAGGACAGACGATTGCTGGAATGAGAAATTCAGCAAATGCTGCCACACAATCCTGAGGTTTTATGAATACACTTTTCAATGGCATTACTGTAGAATCGTGAAGTAGAAATGCACAGGCTAGTCCAGTTAGTTGATACTTCAGTTTTATCTCTTGCTCCATAAGAAATGGAAATCTGGTGCTTCCTTTTCATTTTGGCTGCACCAACCCTTGCTGTTTGGTTCCTGTGGATCTAATCACCGTCATCATCAGCAGTCATAGTTGGCTCCATGCCCGGAGTAACAACTACACTAGGCGTCCGATGCTGTTGTGCAATTATCCTTATTGTTATGTGTCCTTTAGTTTCTCCATCCAATTCATAAATCACATTTTTGATTAGCTGAAATCTTTAGGATGTTTGTGGCGTTGCTGTTTATACTTGTCCTTCTGTCTTATTACAACCCCTTATTGCTGGGCTAGGAGACGGCTAAGAGAGTTACTTCGTGTTACGTAGGTTTGGGCCGTACTTCTGCCAACCAACTATTGCTGGGCTAGGAGAAAACGATCAACCATATATATGTACCATGGGCTGCATCGGTGCCAAGTATGCATTTCGTCTTTCTGCAACTTTTTGTGCATGTTAGTCTCTTCTCAAAAGTCTGATTGATTTGATGATTTCAATATGCCTGTGTGCTATGTTTGATTCACATACTTTCATGTATCTTCACGGGCATTTGTATCAAAGTGAAGAGTATTCTCTTTATCAGCTTTGGCTCAGTCATAATCGTCAGATTAACTTAGTCCTAGGTTAAGATTGATTATTTGTCAATTGTCATCCATTTGCTCCTTATTTCTATCAAGTGTAAACCAAGAACTAAACGAAGGGCAATGCTTACTGTAAGATGTATGAATGCCTAACCTGAGAAATCATGAATATTGAACCACCGCGCTCAGAAAACACCAAACTATGGTGTAAAATGCACTAAGAACAAATAAATTACTTAATGTTGGCATGTATATTACCCCATAGACGATTTGGAAGGTTTATTATATTTTAGGGTTGGCCAGGAGCCATATAAAGTTGTATTGTTAATGTAGACAATATGATAGCTAAATGAGACACACCAGTCAGCAATGCACTGTTGTTCATATCATCCTCCATCTTTGATCATGTCAATTGGCTGATATATACTTTGATTGATGTCACAGCTTTGGCTGAGCTTCTGGACAACTTAGTTGATGAGGTAAGCTAAAGAAGATATAAGTAGTAATTCTAGTCCGTAGAATCAAATCCTTGCATGTTTGCTGATCTGCTGTTTCTTTATCAGGTTAGAAATGGGGCTACCTTTGTGAACATTGACATGTTAGAGAACAGTAAAGTTAAACAAGAATGCTCCTTGTTGAAGGTATAAAGATTTTTTCCCACTTGCCTTATACCAATGATGGCATATATTTCGTTCTGGTTACCTGACTAGAAAAAATATTGATAATAAGAATAACTTTCTAGTCAATATTTTTATTATTTTTGCACTCTATCTTGTGTCTTGACCATGGCAGTAGGAACTATCACTAGAAGATGCTTGTTATCATGTATATTGTTTACCATTTCTGAACCACCAAAATATCTTTGGGCAAAAGAGTACATAAATACACCATTTGTGTAGTAATGTGATCCACTAGTGTAATGTATCATGGTGTAATGTATAGACATATAAATCTAAATGTAACTGCAATGCAGTTCTGCTTGCTGTGTTGTTTCCTCATCACTCGAAGTGTTTAGCATATTGGCTACTGTAATTTGTACCACTATCATATATTATGAGATTCATCAGTTAAAATTGTGTCTTGGAAATTGTGAGAAGTTAAAATAAGGCTTACTTGGAGGAAAGGATGGAGTAGTTTGTGCATATTGCAGTGAGATGACATAGCTTGTGTTTTAGCAATTAGGATTCTCGTAAGATACTGCGTTGTCATCAAGGTTTTCGAGTCGACGAGTCGACGAGGCGTTCAGGGGTAGCGACTCTTGACTAGTCGTGACTAGTCAAGACTCATGGTAGACTAGTCGACATGAGTCGTTTAGCAATATGTATTATAAAATGCCAGATTATGTATAATTGTATATAACTATATACTTATTAATAGTCTATAATACAAACCTGGGCATTTCCATACAGTGTCCAAGGCCTTCCTCTTCTCCATGTCCAAGGCCTTCCTCTTCTCCATGAACCAGCAACCTACAAAACATTAAAAGCAATCAGATTTGCATAAAAAGTAGGAACAGAATGAAGTTCAACACTCACTCGACCCCCATGATCAAATATCAAACACAACAAGAATATGGTAGCAAATAAAGCAGTTCAAACATAAAATTAAGACACAACAGGTCCAAAGTTAAGTTACATGCAACCATATCCAAATGCAAGTAAATAAGTTCAACACTTCAACACTACATGAATGGCAGATAGAAACAACACATCTTCAAGTAATCAAGCCTCAAGTTCCATGTCGTCAATCTGAAACCCGACTCCATGACCATCTGGTGCAGCATCATCGTCTTCATCGTTGCTCTCCATGCCTTGATCATATTCTGCCGCAGATAATTCAGCCCTCAACTCTTCATCATGCACAACCAGCCTTGTTCTTGAGTGGTTCCGAGTGTAGGTGAGATAAGGGCCTAAGGGTCGTGCAATAGGCTCGCCAGGATCACCACGCGCTCTCCTAGGAAAGCTACGACCTGCTACAGAAGTCGATGCACCCATAGCTTCATCAACCTGAGACCATAGTAGTGGTGTATCACCGTCCATGACTTGAGCTTGATGTTCATGGACCAATTCAGCATTAATATCAACCCATTCATTATCCCATTGAAATTCTTCTAGGATTAGTGGAGTAGATTTGTTTGATTTAGAGCCTTGCTCACGCAGATTTTGAAACCTAGCTTCCATTTGTCGGTTATAGGAGACATATGATAACTTGTTCATATTGCTCATCAAATTACATTGCAGCAACAACCTAGATCCCTCCAAATCTGGCCAGAATGCGTATTTCCAAGCTGGATCCTGGCTCCTTGCTGGCCTCCTCTTAGGATCTTTGAATGGGTCATATTGCTCATCAGCTTCTGCTGTAGCTTGAGCTGAACGAACAACCCGGGCTATCTCTGGCTGGGACTGGGTCATGGTGCTTGCTGTGAAACAAAAAAAATAACTTAACTCAATTGTTTGTTCAAGTAATTGAGCCCTAAGCCCTCAAGCAGAAGCACTAGAGCAGATCAGAGCAAAAGGAAAAGAGAGCATACTAGTTACCTGTAGCAGCAGCCACCGTTGGAGGAGCAGATCAACAGCAGCAGTAGCCGGCAGAGGGAGAAGCGGACCAGCGGAGGGAGAGGCAGGCCAGGGGACGAGCAGGTCAGGAGCTAGGCAGCGGTCATGCTATCCTATACCTTTTCTGAGGAGCACTAGTAAAGAGGATATTGTTGTTCCAATGGTAGGACCATTTCTTTGTCAAAATTTTTGTCTAAGATATCATGTACCTTTTCACATCTTCTATAGAATGCTTATTTTGGAAAAAATCGACATGCTTATTGATTGCAGTTTTTTTATAAAGATTAATATTCTGGAATCTATTACGTGAAGTGTTTAATGTATCCATTCTAAATTTGCCAATGTCCATGTGAACTTTGCAGTTTGATTATCAAAAAAATGAACTCAACTGGACAAGAAAGCTGCGGAGCACATATACTGATTGGAATACAAGCCTACAGACTATCATTACATGGTCGCCGTGTGGAACTGAATCATAACTACTTGAACAGGTATAGTTTATGCTGCATCACACATGCAGTTTGTCACAATAGCCAATACCCTATTTTTCCCGATTTGTGTTGCAAAACCAAAGATCATCAAATAACTGGCAGTTTAAAATAGAAAACTCTTTATATGCTTGCTGACAAGCAGTATTTGGTAAGTGTGATCAGGAGTTGTATATATGTTTTACTTACCTTCTACTAATATAGAAATGAAGAATTTACAACATTTTCTGCAAGAATAGTAAGATTATCTCGTGTTAAAAGTTTCTCTACACTATTTTTGCAGTTTAGTTCTATAAAGGAGCATGGGACTCGAGTTATCATTTACAATCTTTGGGAAGATGACCAAGGCGATTTGGAGCTCGATTTTGATGCTGATATAAATGTAAGTTTAAACAACTTACACTCTGCCACCATGTTTTAGTTAATCAGCAAACTATGGTTTCTAATGATATTTGGTATGCAGGATATTCAACTCAGTGGTGGTAACCGTGATGAGAAAAATATTGACATGGCTACACGGTTTCCAAATTCCAAGCACTTCCTGACATATAGGCATTCGTTGAGGGTAAGCTCACAGTGATGTTGAATTGACTTATGGTTGATACAAAGTCTTATAATGTTAGTCGATTCATGAGAACATTGTTATTAGGCCTTTATAGTGTCTCAGTTTTCAGTTTGACCAATATCTGTTAGGAGATAATTGCAGCGGAATGTTTGAGATTTTGATAGCAGATTATTGTAATTGCATTGAAATGTTTGCGACCTCAGGGCCTAGGGCGTTGTTGATGCACTGGCAAAACTAACAATAGTGACATGCATTGTCCAATCCATTGATATGTTTGCTTGCCAAACAAAGGTTGTGAAATGGCAAGGGAGTAATAAAAAAACCGCGGTAGTGTCCAAATCATAGAATTTGCTGTATATTTTAGTGCGAATGAGATAGTGGTACCATAACTTCAGTAGTAATTATCTCTTCAGATAACTAGCTATTTGCTTGATCAATGCTGCATCCTCATTTGGGCAGAAAACGCTCCTGAAGGCCTGCTAGGACCGCAATCATCACCTTGTCATTCTGGGAAAGATTATCCAAAACAGCGCAACACTGGTAAATTATATTCTGGATCGAATAAAAACTAGACATTATGCCAATATCCATTCCTACTTGATCTGTTGTATCCTGGAATCGCAGTGCTTTATGTTGAGTCTCTTGAAACATGATAATATTGATTCTTGTGAACCCTAATACTGGCTTCTTGCTTGGCTATTATATCTGCAGCAGGTAATCTGATAAAAATGTGCTTCCTTTATGCAGGGAACTGGCAAAAGATTTTGTGGTTTGTGGCACTGCTTGTGAATCATTGTACGGTGCTTCTGAGTCCATGTATAAACCAGACATGGTTCGTTACATACTTGACATATGTGTTAAATCATGATATGCAATATCATAGAAGTAATTTCTTATGTTGTTCGTTCTGTGGAATGCTATAGTAATTTCTGTTATCAGGTCTTGCATAGTTAATTTGACAATTTTGTTCCAATATTTTATTTGGTAAAGGAACCTGAAGAACTATTCGAGACAATATCACAAGCATTGCTGTCTTCTTCTGACCGTGATTGCCTGAGTGGCTGGGGAGGTTATTGCTCTCACTGATTAAGTTCCACAATGGTCTCAAACTCTTGCATGTTACTATACCAAAAACATGCATGTGAGTATGTGACCATCTCGTTCAGTTCTTACTGAAGTAATCTGCACATGGGATTGTTGTACATAGAATACATATGTAACATAAATACCTCGAATGGACAACAAAAGCATATGGAGAACTCTTACTTGTTAGAGTCTATTGTTTTCAGGCTAAAAAAGAGTATTGTTTTCAGAAAATTAGGTTCAGTATCTCTACAAACATGACATGAACAAAATCCAGCGAATAAATATGTAACCTTTCCGTTGAGAATGCACAAGCGAATTGATCTAAGTTGCTGCACTCTCGCATTTATTCTTTGGAATTAATATGTAGCTCCTGCTTTTTGCCCTCCAGAATATACCTATAATTTTCAGAGACATTATAAGGATTTCATCTAGCTGTTCCTGTCATCTAATCTAGTCTTTGTTTGGTTCAAAATGATTATTTACAGAGCTAGAAAAATGATTACTTTCTACTAATGGGACTTATTTGCAATGCCTGAAATACAAGATGCAAGAAGCCAAACCATATAGTGGATCTATGCAGCAAGTAATCTGCTAAAAAATGCTTCCTTATGCAGGAAACTGGAAAAGATCTTGTGGTTTCTGGCACAGCTCGGGAATCATTATATGGTGCTTGCGAGTCTTGTACAAGCATTGCTTTCTTCTGTTGACCGTGATTGCCTGAGTGGCTGGGGAGGTTATGTTCTCATTGTGTAAGTTCTGCATGTCTTTAAACTCTTTACATATTGCTATACGGAAAATATGCATGTGCATTTCTCTGCTTATTGAATACTCCCTCCGTTCATAATATAAGACGTTTTAGCTCACATATATTGTCTAAATGCATGCTACAATGAGTGTACTCCACATGCACACTAAAACATGTCTACATCTACATATATGTAAACATGCACACATGCTAAAACGTCATATATTGTGGAACGGAGGGAGTACTTGTGTAATTCATCATTTGGGCACTTGGTGTGCAAAGGTGCACCTCTGACAGCTACAGCAAGTGTTTGATATTTGAACATCAGATTTATTTAACCAGCATGGTTTTGTTACCACTCACCATAGAGTAGTAATTTTCCAAGTAGCACATGCGGAGTTCAGAGAGGAAGGTGCTTGCGAATTCCTCTCAAGTCCTTCCTCATACAATGAAACCTTGTTTTACTGGTTGCAAACACCCACTGAACTTGAGGGGAGATTGCTCAACTGAAGAATGGACTGATTTCGTAGCACCTGTAGCCCTAGATCACGTAGGAGATTGTTCCTTCACTCCACCTAAAACCTATGTGATCCATTTATTTCACTAACTAAGAACATCTCCACCGGCACCACCTAAATATGCTCCGGCACCACCCAAACCAAACCGGACACGATTTGGGTGGTGCCGTACACCTGCCGGCCATTCCAAGGTCGCCTCCCCCACCGGCACACCCAAACGGCGAACACTTAAGCGAAAATTTGCTCATTTCTTGATAAATTGCAACAAATCAACAATAAATCCGGCGAACACAAACGAAATTTAACAAGCTTACAATTTAAAACCTAAACGAAATTTAACAAGCCATATTTAAGTTTAAACTAAACCCTAGACCCTAGATCTAGCGGCGCTGCTGGCTATGGCGAGAAAGGAGGCCTATCCCGCCTTGCGAACAACTACACAGGAAGATGCCTATCCAAGCGACGCGGCCTTGAGGAACTTGCATGACTGAATGGTCTGCCGCCGGAAGTGTCATCTGCTACTGCCAGCGGCGGGGAACCTGCATAGCCTTGGCCGAGGCTTTTGGTTTCGCCGGCGGAGTGTGGTGGGGTCTGATCTAGCGCCGGATGTCCTCTCCCTCTGTGTCATGCGCCCCCTTTTATGATGATCGTGACGCTGCTGGGGCAGGCTCTTGTACTGGTGGCCAGTGGAGCTCTTCTTCCTCGTTGTCAGAGTGCGCCCGCTCGTCGTCCGACACGAACCACTCCGGCGGTGGTTCCAGCATGCCGGCGGGGAGGAAGAAGCTGCCGAGGCGCGCCTGGTACTCCGCCTCCACGACTTCGTGCCAGTGCGGCTACGAAACGAAGTAGAAGGGGTCCATGCGTTGTGCAAACGGCATGTCCCTCCACCTTTGCATGATGTAGTGCAGGCGCGCCATCCAACTAAGCCGCAACGCGACCGACACCTTGACGAGGTTCCTCATCCACCCCTACGGCAGTCGACGACCGTCTTCCATCGAATATTGTTGTAGTGGTGTTGTTGCGCCTCCTCGACCATCAACGCCGGTGGAGGCTCGTAGAAGGACGACAAACGATATGTCGTTGCTCGGGACGAGGTGGCCTCCTCGCGCTGCATCTCGCGGTGCCACGCCTCGGCTGCCACTCCTCTGCAGGAGGCGCCATTGGGCTAGTTTCTCGCGACGTTGCACGCCGCGGAGCTCGTTGCGGCGATGCGCACGGCTCCTCACGGCTACCCACCATGCTTTGGAAAAGGGAGAAAGACTTGGGAGGGAGAAGGAGAGGCAAGCTGCGTGGGGGAGAGGACAGGCGCGCCACAACGTTTTAAAGATAGCCGGAGGAGCGGGGTTGGGTGGCGCCCATTAACGCCGAGCAAAGGTTCCCTTGGCACGCATTGAAGCCGACGACGCGTGTTCAGCCGACGGCTGGCGGAGCCGTTGCGACGTCACCACGTGGACGACGCGGCTCCTGCACGACGTCATACTCGCAACTGCCTGTGTTGCTATGTGTCACTGGTAGGTGGGCTCCACCTATACCTGGCCATGGGTCAGGCTTCGGGTCAGGCCTAACAAAGCCCACGGTCAAAATCCCAAGCCTAGGTCCATCTGACCTCGGGCCTATATTTAGGCCCAGGCCCGCCCATGACTGCAAAATCCCATCGGGCTTTCGGGCCTCGGGTCGGCCTCGTCCTTAACGCCAATATGCAAAGCCCAGGCCCATGCAACCTTCGGCCTGAAATCTCAGGCCCAGGCCCGACCCATGGACAAGCCCAGGTCTGCCCAGGCCCTGGAATTTCGGGCCGGGCCGAGCTTCCCATGGCCAGATATAGCTCCACCTGTCGGAGGGCCTGTCGGCCACTGTCCGGTACCCCCAGAGGGCCTCCAAATTTAGGGGCCTGCTCGGGGTGTCGGACATATTTTGGGTCGGGCCGGACCGTTGGGGGTGCCGGTGCGGCTGTTTTTCTATGTCGGGCCTCCAATGGGCCTTTGGGGTGCTTTGGGTGCCGCTTGTGGACTTGCTCTAAAGAACCTTAAGCATGAAAGATACTTGTGAATACGTTGTGAAAACTTCATATGTGAGAACACTTGTGAGCTACAGTAAATATTACAGATTTGTCTCGTTTAAAAAAAAAAAATTACAGATTTGTCTCATGACAAAATTGGTTTGCCAACCTGGCAAGTAGTATTAGTTTGAAATAGCCCGGGGCAGACCCGCAAAAAGGGGGCGTCGGCGGTAGAGATGGTTTGGCTCATGGCGATCAGCATGTCAGCGCTGTCGGTCGTTTTGGTCGCTCGTCGCCTTTTCCTTCGCCTGAACTCGCTGGCCTTGTCGAAGGAGCGACTGGGCCTTGCGCAGCTGATCCTGGCTCAGCGGCGCCAGCGGCAGACCGTTCTGCGGCTCCCACTTCATCACCTTCTTCTTCGGCTGTGATCCCGCCGACGGCTTGCTAGGTCGCGCGAGGCCGACGAGCTTTGGCGCCATGGTAGACGAAGGCGAGGAGGTCACGGCGGCGGCGCAAGGGTTTTGGAATGGATGGAAGACTAGAACTTTTGGCACCGGGACGGCAATGTAGAGGGAGGTGGGGTATTGGGCGCCGGCCCTATGTGTATGACGAGCGGGGTCCCACCTGTCGGAGGGCATGTCCGGCCCCAGTAGAGGCCCCAAGTTTGGCGGGCCTCTGGGGGGTGCCGGACACATATCGGCTCATCCCGGACACTTGGGGGTGCCGCTGTGGGTACTTGGTGTGCAAAGGTGCACCTCTGACAGCTACAACAAGTGTTTGTGCAAAGGTGCACCTCTGACAGCTACAACAAGTGTTTGATATTTGAACATCAGATTTATTTAACCAACATGGTTTTGTTATCACTCACCATAGGAGTAGTAATTTTTCAAGTAGCACATGCGGAGTTCAGAGAGGAAAGTGGTTGCGAATTCCTCTCAAGTCCTTCCTCATACTATGAAACCTTGTTTTACTGGTTGCAAACACCCACTGAACTTGAGGGGAGATTGCTCAAGTGAAGAATGGACTGAGTTCGTAGCACACTAGCACCTAAAACCTATGTGATCCATTTGTTTCACAAACTATCTTAAGCATGAAAGATACTTGTGAGTACGTTGTGAGCTACTCCTATATAAGAAATCAAATTTGTCTTATGACAAAATTGGAAAATCTGGAGATGTTGGTACCAAGTCGAGAAACCCCAAGCAGAGTTGTTATAAAGGAAGATCATAAGTATCATGAAAACCAAATGAGAAGTCAACCAAAATAATGCTCTCAAACCCCAAGAAAACATCATATGTGAGAACACTTGTGAGCTAAATATTACAGATTTTGTCTCATGCCAAAATTGGTTTGCCAGCCTGGCAGGTAGTATTCCGTATTAGTTTGGAAAGTACGAAGAAAAAAAATCAAGAAATTGCCAGCTCGAATACGAGTTGGGGCTTGCCAGTTGCCAGCGTGGCAAGTAGTATTAGTATGGAAAGTCGAAGAAAAGAAATACGCGTGAAATTGCCAGGTCGAATACGCGTATCGGGCTTGCCAGCCTGGCTGACTCGATTTTGAAAGTCCCACGATTCGAACTGGTTGCGTGAAACTCCCGCGATTCGATTCGATGATTGCGACCCCAATTCGATCGATTTCGATCCCAATTCCACCTTCCGACCATATATGCTCGATCTCCCGCCAAGGCGAACCCCTCCTCTGTTCTCTCTGCAAATCCAATTCGCGCGAGAACAAATCCAAGAAAGATCCAGCTTTCCGTCATGCCGCACCACCGCCGCCGCCGCCGCAGCTGCCTCCTGTCCATGGCCGGCGGGGTTTCAGTGGGCGCCCTGCTCTTGTTCGCGGGCCGCCGCACCCCGCTCTCCTCGCCGGCCATCGGCAGTTGGCAGCTGCAGCCGCAGGGGCGCTTCTTCCCGCCGCCGGAGCTGCTCCTCTCCCCGCCGCCGGAGCTGCTGCTCTCAGAGCCGCCCGCACGACAGGAATCCCAAGCCGACCTCTCCTTGGCGCGGCGCCTACTGCCCGTCCGCCGTCAGTCCCCGCCGCCTCAGCTGCTTGAAGATGATGCGGTCCTACTCCCGGACGAGGAGGTTCTCATCCTGGCCGCCGAGCCTCCCGTGGGGAACGCGATGTGCGTCTTCCCAGGCGAGTCGTCGTCCCCGGCGCGTGCGCTCGGGAGGCTACCGGGGCCCGGGCGCCACGCCTATGTTTGCGTCATGCCCCGACTGCTGCCCTCGTCGCCTGCACCTGCCGCCCATCTCCTGGACTCAGCCCAGCAGCTCCAAGCACCGCCCCGACTGCTGCCCTCCTCGCCTGCACCTGCCGCTCATCTCCTGGACCGATTGCTTCCCTCCTCGCCTGCGCCTGCCTCTGCCGCTGATCGCACCTTACTAAGCTGGAGCGACAACAAGCTGGTCTTCCATTCAGCTCCCCTTGGTGGAGGAGGAGATGTGCTGGTCTTTGCAAAGGGCAGACGCCAAGGGATCAACATGTCCCCTGGTGACGTCCAATGTCTCTACAGCGGTGCCACCATGGTCGACGCCTCCTTCCCCGCCATCACATCAACCCAACAGGTGACCAGGTGCCCTTCTCCACCTCAGTCTCTGAATTACTGCCACATCACACTAGTGCTCCGAGGCCAGGAAACTTTACCTTCCATCGCAACCTACACTCCAAATCATTCTGGCCTCTCGGTGACACATGACAAGAAGTTGATCTGTGCTTGCACAATGGTACGTAATGTAGCCAAGTTCCTCTATGAGTGGGTGCGGTATCATGCGGGAATAGGCATCGACCACTTTTACCTGTACGATAACGGCAGCGAAGACGACCTTGCAGACCAGGTGGCTCAGTTGACTGCAGCAGGGTTCAAGGTATTGACCGTCGCCTGGCCGTGGACAAAGACTCAGGAGGCTGGATTTTCTCATTGTGCAGCTGTTTACCGCTCTTCCTGCCACTGGATGGCTTTTATAGATGTGGATGAGTTTGTCTTTTCCCCAAAGTGGCACAGCTTTGATAATCCTTCAAAGTCAATGCTAGAAGAGGTGGTCTCTGTTGATCCACAAGTCGGCCAGATTTACCTCCCCTGTTACGACTTTGGCCCCTCGGGCCAAACAGCACATCCGAGTGACGGCGTCTGCCAAGGCTACATATGCCGGATTGAGAAACCTGAGCGGCACAAGTCACTTGTCCGGCTTGACGCCGTGGACGATTCCTTAAAAAACTCAATCCATCACTTCCAACTCAAATCTGGTTTTGACAGCAAGTGGACATGGCTCGCTCGCGTAAACCACTACAAATACCAGGCCTGGCCGGAGTTTATGAAAAAGTTTGACAGGCGTGTCTCCACCTACGTAACGGACTGGAAGGATCGCGCTAACCTCCAGTCCGGTGACCGGGCCCCCGGTCTTGGAGTCGAGGCCATTGAGCCAGATGACTGGCCCGGTCGCTACTGTGAGCGCAATGACAGTGTTATGAAGGACACGAGCATAAAATGGTTTGGCGTCAATTTGGGTGGTCGTGGAACAGGTGATATTTCCCCCTCCCCCTCCCCTCCCTCTCTCTTTGATAAGAGCATTTGTTTTCCTGTACTTTTGCTATTTTTTGTTCTCGTTTTTCTTCTATTTGTGTAAGTTTAGGATCTGGCCAGTGATGATATATCTTTGCTAAACTGTTGCAGATTAGACTTTTCTTTGGAACTGCAATAATATGCGATGCACCAACTTGACGTTTTGATTTTATTGGTTTTTTGCCGCCTGATGCTCTTGCTTGCTGAAAGTGTGAGACAGGTCCATCAAATTTTGGTTTCTCTTTCGATTTGTATTTTAGCTTTTACTCCCTCCGTTCCAAATTACTTGACTTGGGTTTGTCTAAATACGGATGTATCTATACTTGTTTGGTGTCTAGATACATTTGTATCTAGACAAATGCATGTCAATTAATTTGGAACGGAGGGAGTAGGTGGCAAATGATTAGAAACAATCAAAAATATGAGATTTCATCTTCGCATGGTCTATTTAGCCCTAATTATGTATGAATTCATCTTAGGCCTCCTTTTTTCTTGCATGCTTTGTTATGGTGCAAATGATGTGTAATCTGAAACTGCAACAATATGCACTGATGCACCAACTTGACTTGACGTTTTGATTTGTTGTTTTTTGCCGCCTGATTCTTTTGCTTGCTGAAAGTGTGAGACAGGTCCATCAAATTTTGGTTTCTCTTTCGAATTGTAGTTTTAGCCTTTAGTTGGTGCAAATGATTATTGAAGCATAAGATCTGAGGCCAGATGTAGCTTATTTTTTTTGCATCAGGTTACTGCTTTGGCTGTTTTCAGGGGGGTTTTATTGATTGTGCTTATATTGAACCATTTGGACTCACCTTGATCGAGGTAACTTCTTCAACATTTCACTTGGTCCTTACTTTATGTGTGGATTTATAATCTGTAAGGCTGCTGCTTATGGTCTACCGATGGTTGCTGCTTAAGGTCAGTCACTGTTTTTTGTGATTGATTTTTGTTGATACTCTTTTTATTTGCATGTTTTACAGTTGTGCTCATTTTGCTATCTGCAGGATGTTATATTACCCGGATATTAAAAATGCCACTATGGCAAGTCTTAACACAATGCTGCTGTTAGTGTTTCAGGCTTTCAGCCTTCACCTATGTTGATATTTCCTCATTAACATCAATCTATCGTCACATGTAACTTAATAATCTGTCTGTAGGTTATTTCGTTACTAGAGGACGATGCTTGCTTTATCCAAGAATTGGTGAGATACTATTATCTCTTGTTATTGATGAGTTGATGGCTTCATCACATGAAATATCCTTTTCATTATTGGATCTGTTTACTGATAGAGATTATTATCAACCCCTTAGCATCGCATCATTGCTACAATGGAATTTAGTTTGGGCAGTGTAATAATGTAGTTCACATATGTGGTTTTCCCCTCGATTAGTCAGAGAAATGCTATATTTATCATTGTTGCATGTGGCGATTAAGGACAGAAATCTGTTGATTTGAGTTATTTTGATGACTGGTGATGTTTTTGAACAGTGGGACTGTGGTTGACTGCTGGTTAAATTTGACCAGTTTCTTTTCTGTGAGATGTTGGAGTTCTATGTCCTATGTAGGCTAGAGGAATTCAGATAGCCACCACACAGCCTTGTGCTCACTGCCAATTTTAGTAACCACCTCAATTTGCAGCGTGCGTTGTTTTCAGGTTGACATGATCCAGATGATGTTTGCTTTTACATGTATATAGCTGTTGCAGTTACTGGAATGTGGAGTTGCATGTAGTTAATGGTCTGTGTCTTTTCTATAGACAAGGCTAATAGTGTTTCTGGTCTTTGCAGGTCCGGTTCTTGCATGAGTTCTGCACTCTTAGTAAGAGTTTGCCGCTTGTTCAGCAACTACGGTTGTTTCGGTATGTACTTGTTTGCTTTCTTTCTTTTCCTTTTCACCTATGCCCTCTGGATGCACTGCAGATGCATAATAACACAACATACCCCTGGCCACATGCTAATTATTCGAAGATGCAAACTGTGATACTGATACATGGCCATGACCTATGTCTCTAGCAAAACTAGTGAAAATAGGGTTTTCTTTGCGCATGATCTGTCAATTCTGCAACCCTGTCTCAAATAGGTCTCTAATAAGCTCTCTTAGTTCTGCAACTCTTGTTTCGTTGTGTGGCTTGCTATACGCAACTCAAACCAAGAGATAGTTATGCAAATATCAAATGGAGCTGAATCCCGGTTTAAGCTTCTTGTAAGCCTTGTAGTATTCAATTCAATGAGCACACTAGTGTATCTTCAGGCCTATATATTATTTCAGAGACAGAAAACGATGCAAGAAGCCTAACCATATACTGCCGATTTCTTCGCTAGTGTAGAAGCAACTCGTTAAGTCTAGTTTATTTCCAAGAGTCCATCCTATTAACAAGTGACAGAACATAAAAGGAAAGTTGCTGCCGTATAACAACTGTATATGGAAATCTCCACAGCTAGAAACTACGTACATAGTTTACTAAAAGGAAATGTAGGATTTTAAGGGTACATCAAACAAGTATATAATATAGGAGTTCATACCTTGACAAGTAAGAGTTTGCTTGCAAGTTTACTGAGTTGACAAAGAGCATACATAGTGTACTGCAGGTCTACATAGATAATTTGGAAGGGTTATCTTGTTTTAGGACCGTCCAGGAGCCATACAAAGTTGTATTGTTAATATAGACAGTACGCATATCCATTCTCTCTGATCTATAATTTTCTGGAATTGCAGTGTTTCATGTCTAGTCCCTTGAAACATGATAATATTGATGATTCTTGTGAACCCTAATACTGGAATCGTTGCTGGCTATTATATCTGTAGTAGGTAATCTGATTGTAGTTTCTGGCACTGCTTCGGAATCATTATATGGTGCTTGTGACTCCATGTGTAAACCAGACATGGTTCGCTTACATCATGATATGTGATATCATAGAACTAATTTCTGGTAATCGATTATTTATTGGTCGGTTTAGTATAAGTTCGTGAAACTTTTGCTCGGTACATCAGAATGAACCCTTTTCTTGATTTCTAATTCGTTTGTCTGATCAGTGCATTCCAACCTTTCTAGCCCGATACTTTATTTACAACTTGTTGGCATTGTTCCATGCATGATGTGTTTGGTCCATCCACTTTCAGGTAGGAGATCCCTTCCAAGGTGACTACACCAGTGACGTACCTGTCGACAAGGCACAGCTGATTGAGGATGTGAGGGGAGCTCTCTATGCCTCGAAGATCTGCAGTTACGTGCAGGGCATGAACATTATCAAGGGCAAGAGCATGGAGAAAGGATGGGTCCTCAACCTTGGTGAGGCTAGCCAGGAATTGGAAGGTGGGTGCATCATCCGCGCCAGCTTCCTGGGTCACATCAAGAAGGCCTATGGCAGGAATCCCGAGCTTGCCAACCTTCTCATAGGCTGGGAGTTTGCACAGGAGATCATGGACAGGCAAGCTGCAGGGAGGAGGGTCGTCTGCCTCGCTATCAACAAGGGTGTTAGCACATTAGGCATGTCTGCAAGTCTGGGGTACTTTGACTCGTATAGGAGGGACAGGCTGCCCGCGAACCTGGTACAGACACAGAGGACATGCCAGGCTCCTTCTACACTTAGTGGTACAAGATGGCGAACTTGAAGATCTGAGCTGCTTGCTGCTGCTCCACTGGGGCATGGTTTCGTCTTGTCGGTACATTTGGTGTCCAGTTATGGGGTTCTTTCCTGTAGGGGAAGAACTGCTCTGTAATTTACTTGGGTAATGCGCCATGTGTTTAATTTCGACAAGGAGGTTCCAGTGATAGTTTCATGTAATCAACCCTGGAGGAAAACATTGTTTTACTTGTGTTTCAGAGCCAATGATCCTGCTTCTGCTTTGTCAGTAGAAGCCTGTTTGTATGATTCACACTAAAAAATCTGTTGCTTTCCGTCAATGGTATTAGTGACAATGTCCTTTCTGTTTGGAAGAGGAGCCATAGTTGCCTACATTCTTGTATGATTTACAGTACCTTGATTGTTCCGAGTTCTGAATAGAGTAGGGATGGATACCAAAAGTACCTTTCAAAATCGACATGTTTCGACTTAATTAGCATGATGTTTCGTGGGACATTGACCCAACTTGTATTTTGAACTGATTCTGTAGATGTCGGACTAAACTGGTGATCGACCAGATTACTGATATCGTACTTCCACCCAGTTTCTATTAATTTTATGTCATTGTACGACTCCTTTAACTGTTGCAGAGTGCTTTGTCGGGAAACAACATTTGTCATCGTAATTTTTTTATGTCTTTGTCAATTGTCATCGTAATTTTTTGAAAAGGCCATCAACAACAAAGGTACACAGAATCTCACAAGTAATTAAAATTACAAATAGGTCTTCATACCACCTAGCGACGACTACAAACACTGAAGCGAGCCGAAGGCGCGCCGCAGTCCTCGCCCCTCCCTAGCTGGATCGTAATTTAGCAAAGACACATTTTTGGCGAAGTTGATGGCGTTAACTATCTTGCAGGTTCTAATATTATTGATGCTCTTGGTCACATCCCACAAAGAGTCACACCACAAATGAATGAGTGTCTTACAGCGGAGTTTACATCGGAGGAGATAAAATTAGCCCTTGATAGTACTGGTGATTTGAAGGCTCCTGGAAATGATGGCATGTCAGCGGTTTTCTACAAGAAGTATTGGGATACGGTGGGAGACAGGGTTATTCATGAGGTGTTAGAAGTGTTGCGAGGCGGCAGTATACCAGAGGGATGGAATGAAACTGTGGTTGTACTCATCCCGAAGGTGCAAAACCCCAATTGTCTGAAAGACTTATGCCCTATTAGCCTTTGCAATGTTGTCTATAATCTTGTGTCTAAAGTCCTGACCAATCGCCTTAAATGTATTCTGGGGGAGATCATTTCGCCGAACCAGAGTGCATTTGTCCCTGGGAGATTGATTTCTGATAATACTATATTGGCATATGAGATGTCTCATTTCCTCATGAGGAAAAGATCGGGAAGAACTGGTTATATGGCGCTGAAACTGGATATGAGTAAAGCGTATGATCATGTGGAGTGGCCTTTCTTACAAGGAGTTATGCGGAAGATGGGTTTTTAATGAAAGTTTTGTGCAACTCATTATGAAGTGTGTGCAAACTGTCAAATACAGGTTCAGAATAAATGGAGGGCTTACTGATGAAATTATTCCGGGTAGGGGCAAAAAATCCTCTATTCTTTTCAGCCGAAATACAAAGAGAGCCACCAAGGAGTATGCCGGGTTTATCTTCAGAAACCTTCGGTGGTAAATACTTGGGTCTACCAACTTATGTAGGCCGAAACAAGACTGGTTGTTTTGAGTATCTCAAAGATAGAATTTGGAAAAAGCTTCAAGGTTGGAAAGAAAAATGTCTCTCCAAAGCGGGAAAGGAGATCTAACATTCTAACTGGCAGTGGCACAGGCAATTCCCACTTATGCGATGGCGTGTTTCGACTTAACAAAAGGTTTATGTGAGAGTATTAGCCAGATGATATGCCGGTACTGGTGGTCACAAAATGATAAGGATAGGTCCATGCACTGGGTCTCCTGGGAGAAAATGATGAAACACGAAGAAGAAGGCGGTCTGGGATTCCGAGATTTGTACATGTTCAATCTGTCTATGCTGGCCAAACAAGTGTGGCGTCTGGCCCGAGTGTTGCGAGCACTGTATTATCCAGATGGAGATATATAGAGTTAATTGCATTGGCAGTCACACAACTCGTCGGTCATGTGCACTTAAGTCACACATCTGGAAAACTGGATTTTTTGGTCACACAACTGAACATGTGTGTGCATATTGGTCAAAAACCAGAAATGGTATCCGGTTTTGGATGAGAACTTTTCGAAAACCCCCTGCAGTAATATTAGGAGGGTCACGTTGCAAAATTAAACAAGACCCACATGTAAGGTCTTCTCAGCAAATACAAAATAAAAATAAAAAAACGAAGTCAACGCTGCTGCGTTCGGTGGCTTCGTCTCTGTCCTCTCACCTACAGCAGAAATCCTATGGCAGCGCTGGTTCAGGGGACGCCGCACGGGGATGGGATTGAGCCGTGCTCCGTGCCTCCGCCCACCGCCGTCTCCCCCATCACCTCCCCTCCTGCGCCCGGCCGGAGCAGCGCAGCCGGCTCCGCCCCGAGCAGCGCCGCCGGCCTTCGTCCCGAGCATCCCTCCGCAAGGCCGTTGAGACTCGCGCTGTACGAGGCCGAGCTCGACGACCTCCTCAGCCAGCTCCAGGGCAAGCAGGTCCAGGTGGACGGCCTCAAGGAGAAGCTCGCCACGCCGGACATTTCGTCGAACACCTGCCAAGGCGGGCAGGGCCACGAGCAGGGCGAGCTCGGCCGAGCTGGGGCGCAGCGGCGGCGCCCGGGTGAGCGCACCGTATCCTCTGCCGTCTGCCGTGTGCACTCCACCATGTGCCCCACCCTGCCCTTGAGCTTGTCGGCCATGAAGGCGGGAGCGACCACGTGGCCGATGAAGTGCAGCCACGACTTCCCCGTCACCTGCGCGTGCTTCGACGACAGCAGCTCCCACACCACGCCGGCGTCCGTCACGCACACCCGCGGCGAGCAAGGGCGCGGCCGGGGCGCGGGTCGAGCAGGGGCGCGGCGGGGCGCGACGGGGCTGGCCGGGCGGCGGCGAGCAGGGGCCAGCCTGGGCGCGGCGGGGCCGGCCTGGGCGTGGCGAGCTCGGCGGCGGCGGCGCCCAGCCGGCGCTCGGCATTTTGTCGAACACGTGCATGGCGTGCGCATGACAGGACTTTTACAATAGAGCCCTCGTAATATTGCAGCAGGGGGTTTTCTAAAAAGTTTCTGTCAAAACCGGATACCATTTCCGGTTTGTGACCAAAATGCACCCGAATGTTCAGTTGTGTGACCAAAAAATCCAGTTTTCCAGATGTGTGACTTAAATGCACATGACCGACGAGTTGTGTGACTGTCAATGCAATTAACTCAGATATTTTGAAGGCAACCCCGGTTAGTGGCTGTAGCTACGTGTGGCGTAGTATTTTACATGGAGCAGAAGTGTTTAAGAAGGGATATATCTAGCGTGTTGGGGACGGTACACATATTAATGTCTAGGAGCATCCATGGTTGCCAAGGGGAACAACGCGTCTGCCTATTACTCCTAAAGGGGACAGGGATATCACATTTGTAGCTGAACTGATTGACCATGAAAATGTTTGCTGCGATAAATCCTTGTCCGTCAAAATTTCTTCCCGGAGGATGTTGAAGAAATCCTACAAATACCCATCCGTGCAGATACCGAGGACTGGATCGCTCACTATGATACCAAAGGCTGTTTCTCGGTAAAATCGGCATATCGGGTGCAAATTGCTTCCATTGAGATGCAAAACCAGCGGAGTGGAGGGCTGCCTTCGGAAGGAACCTCTTGGTTGAAGGAAACATGGCGAGGGTTATGAACCTACATTGTCCGGCATGTGTTCACCATTTTTTTTGGAGGTTCGGCCACAACAGTCACCCTTTGCACATGAATATTGCGCGTAAGGGAGTGGAGCTTGACACGAGGTGTGTCGTTTCATTGTCACAAACTGTTCCAAGACGGAGGCCACCTTTTCTTTCGATGCAAGCAGGTAAAGCTATGTTGGCGATCCCTTCAGATTGATGATGTCCGACTCTCTCTGATGCAATGCCAGGGTCCAATGGAAGTCCTAGAGCAGATTTGGAAACTGCCTTATGAAAAGAAGATGAAGACGGTTGCTTTGCTTTGGGTATGGTGGAATGAAAGAAATAGGGAAAATCACAAAGAAAAGCGAGCCTCGGTAGAAGATCTGCATTTCCTAATCAACCATCATGTTGCTGAATGGGCTAAGTTCTATAAGCCTAAACCGAAGCTTTCTCTTTTTTTTTTGCGAAAAAAACCGAAGCTTTCTCTGGGAGCTTCCTAGACCTGGCAACCTCCTCAACATCCTCCCTCTGATTTTATTAAACTTAATACCGATGGTGCTTTTTTGGAATCTGAGCGTGTTGGAGGCTGGGGAGTTATTGCGTGAGATAGCAGTGGTGCTCTTGTCTTTGCTGCGGCTGGGAGGATCACTCATGCTAGCGACCCCATGCATGCTGAAGCCATCGCTGTGGAGAATGGCATTCGTCTAGCTGATCAAATGGGCATCGGACGCATCATCATAACTACAGAGTCAGTGAACCTGAAACATGCGCTGACATCGTCTTATGTTGGAGTTTCATGTTTTCGTTGTTGAGTATAGCCCACGGGCGTGTAATAAGCCTGCTCAGCTTTGGGTTAAGGGAGTCGCAGTCGGAAGAACTCTTGTGGCTGTCGGACTACCCGAACAATGTATCCGGTCTTGTGACCGATTATCTCGTCGTGTCTTAATGGAATGTCCGCATTCCCATAAAAAACTATCTTGCAGGTTGCATGCAGAACAAAGCGACGAGGCCGGCGTGAGGCTCCGTTCCTAGATGTTTTTTGGTGTTTCGGTAGAATTTGTGTCCTATTCAGGAAGATGAAACGACGACGGCTTTCTGAAAATGGAATAAGGTTCTCCCTGCCTAGCCTCCGTTTTGGCAGTGCGTGTAGCATCGTCGGAGGGCGTGTGGAGATGTGTCTCCGGCAGATCTTGCGGGAGTCAGTCGGTTTTTGTTTTCGGTGTACCCGGTCTTCGTCTGTGTTCGTGTGTCTACATGTTGGATCCTTCTGATCTACGCTTCTCTTCATCGACGAAGGTTGTTGTTCTAGTGCGTTGGTCCTGTGGGGTCTTAGAAAACGATTTCCCGAATGTCTACTACAACAAGATTTGTCCGGCTCTAGCGATAGAGGGGCGATGACAGCAGCGCGCTTTTGGCTCACTCTAGTGCTTGTAGTCGTCGCTAGGTGGTCTACAAATCCGGATATAATTTTTGTTATGTTCTTTCTACTGATTTGACAGTTGATGAATAGATCAGAAGTTTTCTCGCAAAAAAAAAGTTGCATGCAGAACATTTCTTCCTCGGGTCTAAGCGTTGTCGATGTATGCAACTGCATAAATTTACAGATCGGTCTCCAAAAAAAAATCCAAGTTTTGAACACAGTTCAGTGTAGATTATTCGCCATTTCCTATTTTCAAGGAAAAGAGAAGAACACGATATACAAGAGAAAATTGAACTGGGAATTTGCCCTCTTCACAAATACATCAAGTACTAAATAAATCTACTCCAGGCCATCCATGTGAGGCGCCACTCTGTAAAAGTATCTTCCTGGACAGGTGCACCACACAGGTACAACACACAAGTCACGAGACGAGGTCAGGTGTTCAAGTTGTACAACGTAATGTTTAGGGTTTTGGGGGAACTGCTCACAGCCTAATCCGGGTGTGGCGTCTCAACGGTGTAAGTAATGCTCTTGGCACAAACCAAACTGTGCTCTGTTCTGTGTGATCAATGGAGCCAATGGTTGCTGGCTTGCTTGCTACCTTTTCAGCGACATGGATGGTGAAAGTACCGGATGCTTAAACCAACAGATCAATTCATAGTCCCATAAACAGAGCCACATCAACTCACTCAGTCACTCTCATAAACATGAAATCAATCTCATAAATTAAATGTAATGACATCAATGTCAGTTCACTCTTTGCTACTAGTGCAGACTCTCTCTTATTCTTTCTGCTGTACTACGTGGCATCAATTCTCCCACAGGACGGCCACGGGGCTCCTGACTCGGTGCTTCCTGTTCTCCCAAGTGATGTGGCCGAACTCCCATGCCCCGGCCGGCTTCGCCTCTTCGCTCCAGAACTTCACCGTGTAGCTCTTCTTCTCGTTCTGCCGCTTGAACACCAGCGTCGTCGGCGTCACGGTCACCTTGACCCCAGCCGGCGCCGCGACCGTCGCGTTGTACGTCTCGGGCTTCGTCGACACCTTGGTCACGGTCCTCGTCAGAGTGCGTACGCGGGTGCGGCTGTCGAAGACCGCCACCAGCGACGGGTAGTTGAGGTTGGCCGCGCCGCCGGGGATCGTGCTCGCGCACCGGTCATGCCGGGCACGAACCGGCGCATCTGCTCCGCGGTGTAGTTGAGGGTGCAGAGGAAGTCGACGTAGTCCTGCGTGCCGAGGTCGTACACCAGGCCCGGGTCCATGGCGAGCCGCGGGAGGACGAGCCCGGCGCCGGTTGCCAGCGGAGTCGCGTCCTTGCAGCTGGCGTCGTCGAAGCCGTTGTTGCCTTCGCCGACGCCGTTGTCGAGGATGCGTCTGCCGTTCTTGTCGAGCGTCGTGGCGGTCGTCATCAGCGCCGACCGAACCACGGCCGGGGTCCAGTCGCCGTGCCTCTTCTTGATCAGCGCCGCGGCGCCGGCGACGTGCGGGCACGCCATGGACGTGCCCGAGATGATGCGGTAGTCCACCCTCCTCGCGTCCGTCTCCGTCTCCGAAGGCGGCGCGTCACCGGACCAGGGGCCGAGGATGTTCACGCCCGGCGCGATGATGTCGGGCTTCAGGATCTCGGCCACAACCGAGTTCGGGCCGCGCGAAGAGAACCCCGCCATCATCGGCGCCCGGTTCTCGCCGGTGACCGTCTCGCGGTAGAAGCCGAACGAGGCCACCGGGTACGGCACGGACGTCATGTAGGCGTCCAGCTTCTCGCGTCCTATGTAGCTGAGGGTGAGTCCGGGGAGAGTGAACGCCTGGACGTTGACAGCGTCCTGGAACCGAGCGGTGTTTTGCACGCCGACTATGCCGGCTCCACCAGCGCTCTGCGCGTACATGCCGCTCTGGACGTCGTTGCCTTCATGTTCGCACACCACTATCTTTCCCATGACTCTCGTGGGCGTCATGTCATCTTCCCCACATGAGCTGTACACGAGCGGGACCATGTCCGTGCCGCCTTGGGCCTCCATGGGGTACAGGGACTGGCCTGTAAGCACCTCCCCGTTGCCGAGCCCTAGCGTCGCCGGGAACACCCGGTCCGTGGTGGCCGCGCCTACGGTGGTCATCCACGGAGCCACGTTCACGATGGTGGACGCCACTGGGCCGCTGTTGCCGCCCGCGAGGACGACGAAGACGCCCCTGCGCTCGGCGCCGAACGTGGCGACAGCGATGACGTCGTCGTAGAAGGGCGGGTTGCTGAAGTGTCCGAGGGACATGGAGATGATATCCACGCCGTCGCTCACGGCGGCGTCAATCGCCGCGACAAGGCTGCCGTCGTCGCATCCGTCCGTGTTGCACGCCTTGTACATGGCGATTCGTGCTCTGGGCGCCACGCCCCGAGCGTTCCCGCGCGAAAACCCGAATTGGCTGGCGCCACGTACCTCCGACCCGGCGGCTGTCCCGGACACGTGGGTTCCGTGCCCGACCTTGTCCCTCGGGGTGAGGGCGCCGTCAAGCTCGGTGGTGAAAACCTTGGCACCGACCAGCTTGTTGTTGCACAAGCTGGCGTTGAAGCCATCGGCGTCGACGCACTTGCCCTTCCAGGTGGACCGCACGGGGCCGAGCCCGGTGTCGTTGAAGCTGGCGCTCTCCGGCCATATGCCGGTGTCGACGAAGCCGATGATGATGCCGTCTCCGAATTCCGAGTCCAGCCAGGCGCCAAACTCCTCGTGGAGGCCCATGAACCCCGGCGATCTCGTCGTCTGCGTGTAGCGCACTCTGCTCTTGTACACGCCGGACACGCCAGGGGTGCTCGAAATGCGCCGTGCCTCGTCGTCGGTGAGGCGAACGGCAAAACCGTGCATCACCGTGTCGTACGTGTGCAGGATGCGGCTGGAGGAGTTCGTGGTGGCACGAGGGGAGTGGGTGGCCACCATGGAAGCGTACCACCGCTCGAGGGTGGCGAACTGGGATGGCTTGGCGAGGTGGTTGGTTTGGACGATGTAGCTATGCGAGCTCCAAGGATGAGGCTTCTGCTCGGCAATGGCATTCTTGGGCTTCGGGATAGTGGATGAGTGTGTGGGCTGAACTAGGAGGAGAACTAGCAGCGAACAGTGCAGGAGGATGGAGATCGTGGAAGCCATTGTTGCTGTGTGTGTGAGCTTGTGGTGGAGGAATGCATGTGTGTGGTCATGGGTTTTATAGAGAGCTTGAGCTCGGTTGGACAACTCGTGACGCCACTCTACGGTAATGCGGTCAAGAGTTCACATTTTCTATCCTTAATGCAGTGTTAAGATGGCATTGTGTCAAAGACTAGGCTAGGAGGAAATATGTTACTACATCACACACTTTCTGGGCAAGATATGTAATTTAACAGAAGTTTTTTTCGAGAATATTTAACAGAAGTTTTCAGTAATATGTCTAACTAGAGGACAACATACAGTATAAATTTAACGATTCTTACTCACAAGATAGACTCCCGCAGTTTCATACTATGTATTTTTGTGATCCATACGAAACACAACTTGCCAAGAGTTTTTTTTATTGATGCTAAGAGATGTTGTCACGGTTAACAATTTTTTTTTAACAAAAGGAAATATTCTCACGTGCCCCATGGCAAAAGTACGCTGTTTACTGGTCAGTACTTTGGTATACGCATGGTAATTGCTGAATAGCAAAATATATCCTTGAAGCTTCCACTCCATGATTTGATTGCATTGACATATTTAGCTATCATCCCGAGTACAGAAGCAATATGTGGCGTCTTTCCAGCATCGTTCACAGCTAGTGGAAGCTAAATGTGGCCGTGAAACAAAATTATTGAGAACTGATTTGGATTTTCGCCAGGAAGTACTTTTTTGCGTGTGTAGCAAGAAGGATAGGAGGGCACATGGATGCTGAATACAAACAAAATAAAACAGAATTCTAAAGATGAAGGGGGGATGAAACGGCCTCCACTATCCTTCCCATCTTTTCTTAAATCTCAACTGGCATTGTCCCCTGCCTGCTTGTCTCTGCTGAGATGCACCAATTGGAGACAATTTACATTCAACCACGCAATTTTTCGGTTAACATTCTAGCTTTGTATGAGGCATGAAACCAACTGCCTAAATCTGTCACTGAGTAGCACAGAAGCTGCCGATTAGAACAAACAACAGTTCATTGGTTTTCAGTAGAGCTCCTTGCCATTTAAAAAAAAAAGGACATCTGAGAGTCAGTGACTGTAATACTCAACACTGCAGAGCCTTGCACATTCCCACGTTTCTTTTGCTGTACACATATTACAGTCCTGCTGTTGCATCTCTATTCGCTCTTGGCAGATAATCTGTATTTAATAACCCTTCCATATTTCAGGTTCATCGCTCTACTCTACATACATGATGACATACATACATACACTGACAACACATAACTAATATACATTTACAGATCTCTTGCTGTGCCTTCTGTAATCCTTTTGACACTCCCAAAAAAAACTGGATGCGCAGGCCTTGGCGATGGAGTTTGTCGTCGCCGCCATCTCACCGAGCATGTGGTTAAGAGAGAAAGAACCACAAAATCGTCTTCTCTCATGCCCTTTCTTGGTCTCTATCTCTCATGCAATGGCACGCATATGTGAAGAAATGATCCGACCTTACAGATTCTGCATTCACTTGGAGCTCTTCTTCCCCCACCATCTTTTCCGCAATTTCTCATCCTGACTACTGACCTTCTGAAGATTTACCTTCGTCTCCTTCAACCGAGATTTGTAATCTCTCTTCCATGTAGCAAAGCGGTCCTTCAGCTTCCTGAGTTCATCATCCGGATTCATATTTGAGCCAATCTGTCCAGACTTAACGGCAACAAGGAAGCCAGCATCATCATCAAACACCTGCCGCCTATCCTCAAACTCCTTTGCTAGGTGATTCACAGCATTTATCCTCCTATCTGAGTTTCCTGTCACCACTCTAGCTTCAGGGTTGTGGTTTTGGTATTTCAACTCTGTCCCTTCCGGGGTATGGGTCCCTGTGGACATTGTTTCTTCAGAGTCATATTGAGCAAGCGTTGGAGTGGTATCAGTCCGAGCTGCTCGGGTGACCATGTCATCAGAAACTAGGCTCTTCTTAGCAGCCACGAGACTCAACTGAAAGGAATAAAAGAGGATCATATGGACATGGATGCGCCGTCCCAAGGGTAATGTAAGAAAACACAATTGAATTCAACATAATAAGCTACTCTTCTTTAACATTCAAATATTAAGAAGTCAACAATAGCTTGCTGGGGGAGTGGGGGTGACACATCATTTGACTCAATGCAACTATTCTCTAGTTGAAGGCTTGTTTGACACAAGATTCATAATATTTCAAATTCCATCACATAAGGCATGTTGAAGTATAACAGTATATGTGGGTGTTCTTAACACATAAATTTCATGTTTTAGAAGATGTTGACCAAGGGCATAAATGAAAGTGCATGCTACAAGGAGATTTCGCCATAGATGGTTACCTGCAGAGAAGAGAGCTGTTTCTTCCATGCCTCTTCCATAGATTTCATTTTGACCTCATATTCTGACCATTTATTCTCGTACTGTTCCAACTGTTGCTTCAGCATTGCATTTTCTTCCTCTTTGTCTCGCAATAAAGCCTCAGCTTTGGAAACACGTCCCTGGAGTTCTGTGACAACTGGTCGGCGAGGATACTCTCCATTCATATCCTGCTATGGGATGCAAACCATTAGAAAGTTGAATCAATTCAGTAGCTTGAAAACTTTAGACCATAAAACTACTCTCTCTGACCCGTTAAAGTAACGTGGAAAATTATCATACGAGGTACAAATCTGTAGTTATACTAGCGACATTTATTTAGGATCAGAGGGAGTAGTTTGACAGTTCACTCAGTGAATATTTTCAGTAGCTCTGTGTTGGTGATTAGGTTATTGGATAAAAGTGGTATGCGAGATTTAGAATTTATAAAATATAGAAGTCTGATGAGATAGCACTCACATGGCATAACGCCGCTTGTGAAATCTTCCTTGCATCCCTTTTAGCTTTGTTGTGAATAACCTTTGATTCCCTTTCTTCCTGCAAGGACTTAAATTTTCTCCTGGCCAGGCACCCACGCATCACTGCAGAAACATATGGAAGCAGATGATTAGATGAATGCAATTATCTATCCCAATATTGTGCTACTAGGCCTCTGTAAATTACCAGACTGTAGAAGAACAATATTTTTTAGTTGATCAGTAAACATGGTAGATGCAAGTCGACGCCTAGTGTACTTCTGTATGAGAACGGCTGCCCTCCATCTCTTGAAAAGATTATCAAATCGAACTCTTGCCTTTTCACCTCTTACAACTGTTCAAGGGCAAAGTTAAAAAGGTAAATGAAATATCCAAGAATGAGCTGATTAACAGAGCAAGGAAAGAAATATCAAAGTCTGCACATGCTAGAAGATGTTTTTGTTAGGAAAATTACATGACTGCAAAGCCGTTGCTCCTTTCTTCAGTCTGTGATATTCTTGTCGTGTATGCAACCCACGGAAGTTTTTCTGAATCCGAAGGGCTCCATGGAGCATCCTGTTTTTAGCATTTTCCAGTGCAGCAACCTACAAAATTATCAACAAGAATGACAAACAGCATCCATATATACAAATAGAAAATCATTACAAAGTACATTTGATTACGTGTGCCAAAAATTATCGATCTTGTACATTAAACTGGATTATCGATCTTGTATATTAAACTGGATACTTGAGCGCATGATGAAAAATGTTAGAATGCTTGTTATACCTGTCCCGTACGAAGAAACAATTTTGTGTAGCCAACTTGATACATTTCTGGGGGTATATTGAATTGTTGTAATACAGCAACTGAAATGCTAAGTGGATTCTGAGACGCGATAGAATGAGAGAGGAGCAATCCATATCTGCAGGTTATTACATAAAGATGGAACTTGGAAGTCAGCTGGTAATCTAGTATTGAACAAAATAAACAAGTATAATCATGAAGTCTGCGTTCCCGGCAAAAGAGTATAGCTAAGCAAAGTAGCAACCTTTCAGCAAACTGTTGGTGAGTCATCCGAGTTGGATAGCCTGCCCTTGATATCCTCACAACTTCGAGCACCCCACAACACTTAAGCTGGTGCAAGACAAGATCATGTTCGAATTGCCTCGGGCGTTGTTTGTTATTTGGCTGGATGCATCGAATGAAGTGAGGAGTTGTATTCTCCAACTGCTGCATTAGCTTGAATAGTTGAGCCTGAATATAAAAGAGAGTATTAAGATTGTTAGATGTAAAACCATCTTTACAGTAATGCAAGTAACATCATGCAACCACATGTTACCAGAAAAGAGTGCAAATTATAAAACTGGAAGGGAATAAGTAGAGACCTAGAGAAACATTCTCAAACAAAATCATCTGATCAAATGAATAGATGATAAATACCTTAAATTTGCTCACAACGCTTTGTTTTTGTGAATCAGCTACAAAGTGGCGTGACAAACTTGATTTACTCTGAGCATCAGCGATCATGACAGACGCAAAATCTTTTGGAAGATCACTTTTGCACGAAGAGAGTAGTTGAATTGAGTCTGAGTGCAATGGATCTCTATTCTTCTCCAAGAACCCAGTTGTATCATATGTAACCTAGAATCAGTGTGTACAATTATCAAGTACTAGCATATAGAGAGCTTCCACACTAACTGAATTTACGATGGTTACAACGGGCAAGCTCACAAATTGAGAAAATGTTAGATATGTATTTGAGGACCACCAACCTCTCCAGCATAATGACAAATCTTAAAAGCACCCTCTTGTTCACCCTTAACGCCAGAGTTTCCACTCAACTGCTGCTTAAGCTTGTTAGCAAAGGAAAGATCTGTTGCCTTTGGGAACGTAGACTCTTCATCCAGCAAAGACAATAGGCCCAGAGGTTTCTGTAAAATTATGTAAAATAGTGCACATACAATTAGAAAAGATGTAAACCTGTGGAACTAATATCAAAAGGTACTAATATGCATCACCATCAAGATAGCACAATGTCTAACAATTGCAGCCAAACAATAATGTTTGCATCTGCGATATGATTTATAGAGTTCTCTTTTAGGAAAGCATGGAGACACTCTTCTTAAAGATATTTCCATCTATTCAAAATTTCTTTCACTTTATCATGGATAATGTCATCAGTCATTTATGCTGAAGTACCTCAAACTCAGACATCTTGAGCCACGGGAGATTTGGATACAGGAGTGATAAATTTTTGCATAGCGTGTAATTCATAGAGCGGAACTAAAAACAAGATAAAAAAATGCCCACAGAAAGAAAAGTTGACTAAAGCACATTCAGTTATATTTGTCTGCACCTTTCAGGTCAGCAGTTGTAAAAGAAAAGCATATAAATGTTAAAGTTTGAAACATTAATTGAGCATGAAAAAAACAGTATACCTTCTCAAAGAGAGATAAACAGTCAGTGTTGTCCACAAATTCCACACTGGCCCAGTCGATTCCATCATCCAGGTATTCCTGAAAGAACAGAATTAGTGTGCCTACACAGATATAAAGGAAAAGGTATAAAACTGGAAACAAGTGAATGCATGAGCAGATAAATGAAAACCGAACAAATCAGCTTTACAATTTCACAATACAAAAACTAACACAAGCTACGTAGATCCTAAAATAACTGAGTATCCACACAGTTGGGTTCAATCATTAGTGAAATGCAACTCCCAACCAGTGTTCAAATAATACTGGAAATGGTATTGGGTGCAATAGTTAGGTTGCAGAAGTCCCTAGTTATCCCAAAAACGAATGATACCCCATTTGTTAGGCAACAGGTTAGATAAGACTGTATCCTATGAACCGGTGATAGGATATCCGTTATGGATGTTAACCAGTCAAGTATAAGATTAGTGTATCAACCTGGTCCAGCCATGTCTTCGTCTCACCTATTTTCCATCCCCCAATTCCCTACACTGGTGTCCTGCCATCCTCATGGCGATAGTTACCCTGTTTACCGCTATATCCCAAAAGGCCAGAACTTGCAGGCCCAGCAGAAATCAATTGTGTCATGTGGTTTTCTCGCCTTTTGTGTTTCCTGAAACAAATCAAGTTTCTCTGTTTCCTACATCTTAGATAATAACCAAATTTAACATTTCCTCACAATACCATAAAATAAGGCTCGGGTTTGCTATTTTTCCTAATCAGAATAGGGTACCAGTCACGACCTGGTACCGCTTGGGTTTGCTGTTAGCCTAGCTTCAAGTACTTTGACAACACGTCTGTTCAGGGGAAAAAGCATAGAGGCATTCGGAGTCTCAGAAGACAAGACATAAAACAAATAGTATCGGATACTGCAACCGCACCAGAGCATGCATATCTAACTTGGCTTCGTAAAATTAACTTCAGCATGACCAAATGCCCCAGTTATGAATAAGTCAGGAATTTTATAGCATCGTTTACATCTTTAGCGCACCAGTAATGAGAGCTCAATGTACCCTAACACTGGTTTACAAGAAAGAATGTGTGTACAAACAATTAACTGAGAAAAGTTTTAGAGTGTTACCTCCTGTTCTAGTTTGAATAGATGTCGGTTAAAATGCTGTTGCAGCCTTTCATTGGCATAATTTATACAGAACTGCTCAAAGCCATTTTTCTGCAATTGGATAACTGAATGTCATATTGTTATCTGAGGAACTCCCAAGCAAAACATTGTGTTCAATAAAATGCAATGAACTTCATACATTGAAAGATTCAAAGCCATAAATATCTAAAATACTTATGGATCTTCGTGTACTTTGCCTTCCCGTTCCAAGCGAGTGGTTAATTTGCTCAACAATCCAGTCAAATAGATGGGCATAGATCGACTTTGCTAGAGCATCCCTTACATCAATGGCCTAGAGATAAAGCAAGAGGAAAAAATAATAAGCAACAGCTGACCCATAGTCCCAGGTAGATAAATTTCCAAAGTAATGCCCAACCTGGGTTAAGGTTAGCCTTTGAACAATATTTTCCTTTCCAGCTTGAATTTTACGAGTTGAGAGAGCAATCACCAATTGAGAAACACTGCAACCTAACAGCTTTGCTGCATTAGACAACCCTGTGAAAACATCAAACAGTGAGAAACAATAGCCTTTCAGTGAACCCCACGAAAATAAAATGACACCAATACCAATATAGTGTTTTGGGATATTTCTAGGGGATATACCCAAACAGAAAATTATGGAAGGGGAGGGAATGGGTTCTTTTTTACAGAGAGTATATCCGTGAATGGGAGTGGTACCTTCGTTTGAATCAACTTCCACATGGTTTTCATTGTCTATCACAGAGAATGAAATGTTTCCCAGCCACAAGACAACTGCAAGCATAGAAAATAATTCCATTTGGTTTTCCCCAGATATTTGAATAATATCCAACGCACTCTGCAAAATAAAATAAAAAGACATGAGTAACATGTCATGATAATAGCCGAAGTTTTGGCAGAAACATGGTTGATCTGTAGCAACATTACCAGTAACGATGAAAACCTTTTAGCATCATCAACACCATCAATTCTTAAGCAAGCGCTCTGCTTCAAGTAATTGTAGTCACCGGCGTCTCTCAGAAACAATTTTTCTGCAACAGCAAATGCATATAACAGATTTTAAAAAAGGACAGAGGAGATGCGAAGAAATGTAGCATGTATGTGTTCCTTGACAGGAACACCCTTATAGAACTCCAGTTATGGATGTGTGATTACTTCTATGAAGAGGAGAAGCTCCAGAGCACAGCTGATAGAAAATATGATATGATCTCTCTCCTGGTGCCCTTCGAACCACCCTTGACTGCACAAGCAAGATATAAGATATTACAACTTTAAGAAATACCCAAATATGGAGTTTTGTATCATGTCTAAAACTATTGTACCTTCTCAAGCAGGACTGTTTGATGAGATTCAGTTGGAGGAACATACATCATACATGCCCAAAGAAACAAGCCATCAAGAAATTAACGATATTTCCACTAGCCATATCCCATATACACAACAAATGGTACAGAAAGGCTTACATGTTTGGATTTTAGCGCCGCAAATCTTCCCGGTTTCAGAAAAGTGCATTTCAGTAAGCTTACCCTGTATCAGAATCATCAAGGTGTCAAAAAGAATTACTTAAGAAAGATGAATTGACAATAATGTTAGTTAAGATGAACTCACGAATCGGCTCGAATTATCATTTCTTGATGTTTTTGCATTCCCCAATGCTTCCAGAATAACATTGGTCTGTAGAACCTCAGACTCCATACCATTAGCCCCTCCTAGAGCAGCCAAATACTGCATAGCAATTTTAGCTGTTTCAGTTTTTCCTGCTCCACTTTCACCGCTGAGACAAACATCACATAGACCATGTTAAAAATTGGGCAACCCAGAGCTTTAAGATACTGTGATTACTACTAGAGAAGGCACCGTGGAACATTCTAACCTTATTATTATAGATTGGTTTATGCCATCTGCAAGGTATCATCAGTTGCATTAGAAGATAAATCTTGCAAATAAATCCTATTAAACTGCCTACTGTTTTATAACACATACCCCTTAGCATTTCGTTAAAAGCTAAATCAGCAATTGCATACACATGTGGATCATTCTTTAGCTTCTGCCTGTATTGCCTGATGACATCTTTCCCATAGAGTGGAACTTCTTTTAGTGGGTTGACAGCAATCAGAACAGGTCCTGCTTTTGTCTGCAATGACAAGAGAACACAAATGAAGAGATATTGACTGGACCATGAACAATATCAGGGTTGCTGGACAGTGCGTACATAGATAAGATCGCGCGAGTATCGGAACTGCAGATTGTAAAGGACGGAAGGTTCATTTAGGTAGCTCAATTGGATTAAATCATCCACTCCATCTAGAATATCAGGGTTGGCGGCAAAAGCCTCTCTGATGGCAGCGTAAAAACCTGCGCAAAGAAAACATAAGTAACAATGTTACAAAAGTTTACTCCAATCTTACCATTAAAGCAACATGAAACTCACTTCTCCATTAACCAGGAGTATCTCGACGTCATCTCCAGAAATTGATTGAACCTGTCCGAGTTCCCACTTTTTATCTGATGCAGAGCACCAAACGCGTAGCTTCTGAAAGAAAAAAAATCAAATATTATTACGTTGTCTCATTATCCTACCATAACATCATGTTCAAACCATCAAGCAAAAAGTGTAATATGAGAACTAATTCCAAGCATGTGTATAATTGCTCAGTTTGTCAATATATCCATATTTCTGACTTCTGAGGAATAAAGTAACATGCCAAAGTACTTGACCCACAGGTCATGAACAAGCATTAGAAAGAAACTAGCTGCGTCTACGGCTAATGCTCCAGCGTAAGAAGTTCTGTATGCTTACAGAAAATAATAAATTCACCTCAATTTTATAGTATTGTACAAACAGAAGCAAGTTGTAAGCCAATAAATTCAGCACACAAAATAAACAGATGTAAGCACCAATGTGATTAGCATTTCTTGGTGTAGAATCCCGAGTGAGTTTTTGCTATCATAATAGGAGAAGTATTAAGCCTAACTCTTCTGGTATAGAGACAAACTGAACTTGCTCACATGACAATAAGATAAATCTCAAGGATTTCACGGTGAATTAGATTCTCACCTTCTGGAGGACATAGTCCATGGTATCAGTAAACACTGGCTTCCCATTTCTCTTTGCCCTTGCTGAGGAACAATAAGGAGATGGGGGCTCCTTACAGGCCATTGTATCTTTGCTCTCCGCATTGAAGTTCTCAACATATGGGGACTCATCCAGTGGTTCCACACTAGATAGCTTCCTCTTAGCCCCAAAGGTGAAACTGTTGGCAACCTTCCCCTCCTTGGCCTCCTGCACACCAATCTCCTTCTTAACCTCTGGCGTCTTCTCCTCCTCAATCTCTGGCTTCTTCTCATTCACAACTTCCGGCTTCTTGTCAGCCATCACGGTATCCACCACAGCACCTTCTTCTGACAGTCCATTCTCAAGATGAACCCTAGGAGGCGTGGGCGACCGTCTTGCCCTGGGCAACCGGCCACGGCACGTCGGCCGGGCTGGCAATGCCGGCGGCTCATCCTTGGGCTGCTCGTCACGCTTCTTTATCGTCTCGAGCAAGACCTCGAGGGAGCTCTTGGGAGCGGCTGGGACTGGTGCCATCAGGGCGGCTGCAGAGAGCATCACCGCCGAGAAATCAGCAAGCCGCCGGACCAAACCAGTCAGCCGAGGGAAGGCTCACAGAGCAATACGCCAAATCCTACAGCAGAACGCCGTAGAGACCAGAAATTCCTCCATTTCTCATCAAATCAGCGCCAAACTCCGGCCGGCCCCTGACTCGACAAGGGCCCGAAAGCGACACCAACCCAAACCCCAAATTCTGCAACCAGACACTAGAAAACCTCAAAATTCCCCAACAAAATCTCTCGGAATCTCAGGCTCCCAGTCCCCCGAAATAGCAACAATCTCACGCGCCAAGGACAAATTTTGGCGGTGCCGCGCCGAGGGACGGGGGGTAAAAAAACGAACTCCGCCCGATTTTTAAGGGGCGCCGGGGGACACGGCCAAGCTTGGAATCGGCAAAGCGGCAGCAAAAGCTGCGATCTCTGGCGAAGCAAAAGCAAAGCCTGCTCCGAATCAAAGGGCCGGGGCACCACCACGAGCAGCGGCAGCAGAAATCAATCGAAGAAACGCATCAAACACGACGGCACCACTGGATGAAACAGGATGATTTCTCCCCCCGCGCACGCGCCAAGAACCGCTCCCGAATCAGGGACGAAAACGAAATTATTTTCTCTCCACTCACTCCCTCGGGGCTCTCGTGTTGGCTTCTCCCTCACAATTTCAAACCTCCATGCCCTCCACCATACTCCGGTGTCTTTTTCCCCTTTCCCCTTGATCCGTTACTTAGGCCACTGGCAAAATTATTAGGACGAAGAAATATCAAATTACGACTATACCCTTTCGCGAGGTCGTGGATCGCGGTGGTTGGCTGGTGGCATTCTTGTAGATATCGAGGGGAGTCAAGGGTGGATGTGTGTGAGCTGTGGATTGGGTGTGCCAGTTTGGACCGTTGGATGCGAGCGGCTGGGCGTTCTGCTCCACGACTTCAGTTGGGGCGAGGGAAGTTACGGTACTGCCCCCAGGAGATTAGTGCTCTCGCACCACTACGTCTGACTGCTTTGGTTCATGGATGTTGTTGATTTTTTTTATTATAGAGGCGTTTTAATTAATTCCAATCTCGCTCTGCCATGTCTAGAGGAACAAGTAAATGGATAATAAGTACTTGCTCATGTTTGGCAGGTATTATTTGTTTGTGTATTGTGGTCAATGGGTAGAATATCAGGGCATCATATATTTGTCAAATGTTTTCCTTAAAGAAAATTGTGCTATGGTCAATGGGAGGTCGTCAATGTGATAAGAAGATTTTTCTAAGCATGTTTTCCGGACTTCGGTGAACCTGGATTAGTGTGCTTACTAGTGCCACTGAAAATAATAAACGGGTACCTCAAGGTTTATTGTCGATCATCACCTCGACTCTCGTATTTGTTTTGAGATCCATGTAGGTTCATCTCCTTCATGGAAAACAAACGACCGCCAAAAAACGACGATTGATCTGCATCTAAGCAAACAGGGCCAAATGAGCTTCAACCCAGCTGTCACACAACATTTACCTTGTTTTGTCAAATGTTTGGAAGAGTAAGGCATTGGTAATGTATTGTATTTTAGCGAGTTATTCTAGCCAGTGGTGAATTATAAGAGACAACCTATTTAATGCCTTTTTTGGCCTTGCACTTACATTTAATGGTTTTGGCTTTATACTTGCATGTCATTGGGCTAGCAACTCGTTTTACCTATAATCTCGTGCATATAGGGCATGTGCCAATGCACATATCTTAGCACGGTATATTTTGAAACTTTATTTCAAAACGAATCTATTGATACCAATTTAGTGTCATAAATGTTGGCACTTTTATCTATAAAGTTGGTCAAAATTTAATAAGTTTGACTTTCCACAAAAGGTAGAAGCACACTTATTCGAGGACGGAGAGAGTAGACTACAATGCCAAAATCATGCAATCCCAAAATGTTTCACCTCCAAGACGCATTAGCATTTAATTCCCTCTTAATTAGTGGTCGGTTGCCTCTCCCCACCAATGCATGCAAGATTTTACCCCCAATCAGCTAGCATCTTCGGCCAAGAGAGTTGCAAATTGAGCCCTAAGAACTGGGACGGAGGGAGTAGTTCAATGGATGCGAGGTCGTGCATTATGATAATTAAGTAGATTTTCTAATCATGTTTTTCGAACTTCGGTGAACCTGGATTGGTGTGCTTAGCAATAGTGTATGCACACAATAACAAGTGGTTAGCCTTAAAGTTGTTGTCGAACCACCTCAACTTTCTCATTATGATAAGTAGATTTTCTTTATTGAGGTTTCGGACTTTCATGAACCTGGGTCTGTGTTGTTTACAAGTGATGTCTACAGATAATAATTTAATCAGTGATATGTCTGCGTCTGTATTGTGTATTTTTTCAAGAAAAAATAGGTGATTATCCTTAAATTTTGTGCTCCATGGTCACCTCAACTCTTGCTTCCAAATCCATGTCGGTTCATTTCCTCTCTTTTCTCTTGGTTAAAATGAGGATCATTTTCTTTATGGGAAATAAGAGATTGAGTTCACCGAAAAAATGACGGTTGATCTACACTTGAATAAACAGGGCCAAATATCCTTCAGTCGTTACAATGTGAAGTTGCATGAGCATGCATCATGATCTTTGCTCAAGATCTGAGGCAGCTTTTACCCCGTTATGTTGAATATTTTGGAAGTATAAGTGCATGTTCCCCCCGGTTCATGGAAACTTTTCATGCAACATAAAAATGACTAGGAGAAGAAAAAATCATTCCAGACAAAATATGCAAGTTCCTACTTTTATTTTCATTTTTCAATAAAAATAGGCTTTGAAACAGGAGCCATGAAAGAGTCTTGAATTGAAATATTATGCGTTTTGAAAAAGGAGTCACAAAATAGTGTTGCGCTGAAATATTTGTTTCTGTAGCATAAGAAAAACAAATCAATTCAAATTCTTGAGCCTGAGTTCGTTTGACAGATAATGCCCCACGAGCCGTTCGTACGGCCGAGTCATTAACCAAGACACGATCGACTCGCTGGTCATTGCGAAATTCTGTGACCATGAAAGGACGCTTCGTCAACAAGTCCAAGATATACATACAGGATGTAAATGCAAGTACGGTTTACCTGCAACGCATACTGTAAGGGAACAACTTAAATGGCAGTAGTTAATTACAGAGTGGCGAGTTTGTGATTAGTTATCCGGGCTTTTATGGCCACCAAACGGACGACACCGAACATCCCTGGCAGTAACATGGATTTCCTGTCAGTCTCACAGTACTGTGCTCCCGGCAAACGAAATGTCAATCGTGCCCTCTCAACTTGCTCTGCTCCGGTGACGCAGAATTACTGAGCACGGTATGCATCTGCGCAATGGGCCCGCGTGAAGGGCAGTCAGGTTGTGGGGCCCGAGCGCAGAGACATTAGTACAAGCCAGGTCGCACGTGGCAGACATGCAACGTGACAGCAAACAGCTGCAGAAGGCACGCACGCTGCACGCTCTTTCAGACAGAGGTAGTTAAGTTTTTGTTGGAGACCGTGACTGATCACTACGGCCGGTGATCTGCTTTGTCTGTGCGTTTGCTTGCTTTGCTTTTCGTACAAAGTAAAAATACTAAACAGTACTGATCACTGTTAAACAAAAAAGCTGCACTAATCCTCATGGTAATTCTGCATTGCGAAGCGCAGTGTTGTGGCCGGTGATCGATGGGGTTGGGGCAGAAGCTGTGGTGGCTTCTGGATTGGCGGGGAAACACGCGAGCGCGGATCTCCTGGCGGTTGCTGCCACGGGCGCCAACAGCCAGTCCAGCTTCCCATGATGATCGACCTCTCCAGGGCGCCGGTGGTGTAGTGGTCTTCTGTTTCCAGATCTCCGCAGCCACGCGAACCATCGCCGGATCGGAAAAGGAAAAGGCCAGGTGGGGGCATGGTGTTTGTTTGTTTGCCCGTCGTCCGGTACGGGTCAAACTAATTCTATCTTTTACCATGTGCACAACAACAGAATCAAAGAGAAAATTCTGGTGGTTAACATCTCTTTGGATGTTTGGTGGTTAAACACTTCGAAGATAGTGAAAATCCACATACTTAGGCAAACTTTAACGAAAAATAACCTTTTCTAAAAACAAATTCAAATTCAAACCCTTTTTTGTAGCGCCCAACGACGGGTCGCTACAATCAACGTGGTAACGCCGTCCTACAGGTCGCTACACTGGTGCCAGCGTGGCACCGAAGTGTAGCGCCGAGCCACGCGGCGCTACACTTCAGATTGTAGCGACTAGGGATGAGACGCTACACGTTTGGGATTTTGGAACCCGAGACCAGAGAGCATGCGTGCAGCGAAGTCTCGAAATTTTGCCAAGTCGGGGTGTAGCGCCATCCATCCATTGGGGCGCTATGGTTTGTAGTGTGGCTACTCGGGGCATGGCGCTATACCCCTGAAAACTGATAAGTGGCTGGGGCCGCGGGGTGGCCACTCATTCAACCCCGACCCCCATTCTCTCTCCCTCCTCCTACTCAACCCCCTTACAAATCCCTTCATTTTGGTCCGATTTGGCCGTGGAATTCAGCTCCCCCGCGTGGAGAGAGGTAATCTCCCCCATCCTCCAAGTTTTTGTCCAGTCAAAATCTTGCAATCTGGTGCCATTTATGTAGATCTTGGAAACCCTAGAAATGTCATATGAGGGGAAATGTGTGTATTTTCCTTGCTTATATTGGTCAATGGGGGTGTATGATGGCTATGAAGTGTTGAGCTTGCCCCTTTGTAGGTCAGGGTTATGGTTTTTGGTAGATGTAGTTAATGACCTAGATTTAGTTAGGGTTAGTAGTTAATGAGCTACATTTGGTTGTGCAATTTGTGTACCATTTGATGCATTTGTGTTGTTCAAATTATTATTTTTTAGATGGAGAGAATGGTTAGTGTTCATCACGTGGACAAGGATGTCTTTTTGAAAGGCAATGTCGAGCATGACTCGGAGGAGAAAGTGGTGGTGTTTGATCGTAGTCCTAACTATGTGGAGGTTGTCCAAAAAGTCAGGATTGCGTTGAATTGGACGGACCGAAATGATGTAATTTTTTTTGGAGGGAAGACATAATGTTGGGTTCGGAATGCACTCTTGTTGGAAGACCTTGCCTCTCAACTCTGAGTTGTGTTGGAGTGCATATAAGGAGACGGTGGCGGGATCTCAAGACAAGGCTCTCGAGCCAAGACGTTTGACTTGAACCGGGATGCCTCCGAACATGGTGTTGGGAGCCCGGTTCAAAATGACCCACGTCATGACCATGAAGTGTACGACGCAACGTCGAGTCCACCTCCCATGACCCAACATGAAAGGAGTCAACCTTCAAGCCCGGTTCAAAATGACCAATATCAAGAATCGGAGGAGGAGAGCGATTATTTGAAGGATGAGCTTCATAATAATGATATTGGTGATGTGGAGAGAAATTGTGCACATGAGGACATGGACCATGACATCCCTTATAACCGATGCTATGCATCGTACTCGGATGACGGCGGTCCCGACGAAGATTTCGATGAGGATGGCTTCACGGCTAAAGAAGCCGAAATATTCAAGAAGGTAGGGGCCATGATTATCGGATATCATTGTTCTGCAATCTTAGTCTCGTGGATAAAGCCGTGGTTGATGGTGACTCGGGTAAATAGCTTGAAGCAAGGTCAACTTCGAAGAAGGATATGAATCCCAAAGAAGAAGGGTTAGATTTTGAAATTGTTTTGAAAAGGGGTTATTTTTCGTAATTATGTTGATTTTCACTCGAAGATACGGTGCCGTGTCTTGTACACTGTGGAGTGTGGACGGACTTCGGATATAGTGTGGTCCATGCGTCCCGTCCGAATTCTACTATATATAAAAGATGGTGGGATCGCTGCCTCCTCCGGCCCTCCACGTCGCTGGCGTCCCATAGCCGTCCGATCGGCGCGACGGACGGCTGGGATCAGCCCACGTCGCCCCCCGCGCGCGCACTGTAGCACCAGCCGATTTTTAGCCAATGGGGTGCCGCCGCGTGGCCCCGGTCACCTCCCCGTCGCCCCGGTCGCAGCCGGTGACCCCCGCGCACGATTATTGGCGCGGCGAATTTTGCACATAACACCCTGCTAAGGACCAAATTGTAATTTCCAAAAACTCCAAGGGTTGAAATGAAAAAGTGTCAGCGCAGCCCCCTATCTCCTCCTCTCTCTCCCCGTGCGCCCGTGGTCGCCGCCAAAATCGCCGCGCAGCGCCGCCGCCAGGGCCCTCCCCGGTCAGATCCACGGGGACAGACCGCTCCGCCGTCGCCGCGTCGAGCTCCTCCCCGCAGATCGGCTGAGGCGCGGCCGCACGGGCGCGGGAATCGCCGCCGAGGCGCCCGCCGCCTCCGCCGCTTCCGCCACTCGCCGGCGCTGCTCCGGTGACCCAAATCGGGCGGCGCCGCCACCCACATGCTCCCCGTGTCCGGGCGCGTCGAGCGCCCCTACTCGCGCGTCCGGAAGCGCGGCGGCGCGCCGCCGGCGAGCCCGACGACGCCGCGGGAGCTTCGGGATTTTTCCTTTTTCTTTTTTTCCTTTTAAAAAAAACTGACATGCGGGACCCACGGCCAGTTTTGGAATAACTACTTAAATTAATAACTTTTAAATTACACTTCAGAAAAAAACAACTCATATACCAAAAAAAACAGAAAAATAAAAATTTTATAGCTAACAAATTTGAAATAAATGTTTTAAAAAAATAACATATTTAATCATTTAAAATTGCTAGAAAATTAGAATTTTTCTATAAAAACCTAACACAATTGAAATAAATGTAAAAAAAAAACAACAAAGTTGAACATTCAAAATTGTTAGAAAAATCTTTGTACTTCTTTTCTTTTCTTTTCATATTCCCTTTTGTTACGTAAAAAAAATGTTGGAATGATGATAAAAAAAAAACAAAAAAAACAAGACATTTTAATTCGCAAAACCATTGCAATAATATTTATTGTAGCTATATTTAATTTCACAGTATTTTCCTATTAAAGAACTAATACATGTGAACTAAATGTTAAAACAAAATCAACACATTTTAGCATTTAAAATTGTTAGAAAATAAATGTTTAAAAAAGACCAACAAATTTGAGCATCCAAAATTGTTAGAAAAAATCTTTGTATTTATTTTCTTTTCTTTTCTTTCCATCTTCGCTTCTGTTATGTAAAAAAAAAATTGGAATAATGATCAAGGGAAAAAAATGCAAGACATTTTAATTTGCAAAACAATTGCAATAATATTTATTGTTGCTATATTTAATTTCACAGTATTTTCCTATTAAAGAACTAATACATTTGAACTAAATGTTAAAACAAAAGCAACAAATTTTACCATTTAAAATTGTTAGAAAATTATAATTTCCCTACAAAAAAAAATAACACATTCAAAACAAATGTTCTTAGAAAAAAACAAATTTAATCATTCAATTTGTTTTCTCGAAAATTAAAAGCACACTAAAATATATCTCACACATTACGGTCACCCTAATTATGAAGTTAAAACAAATTTTATGTTATACTCCAAATATGACCAACCATCCCAAATTTCCAAATATCTAAAAATACTCGATATTACAAATTGTTTCTTACATAATAAATATATATTATAATTCTCACAAACAAATACATGCAGCACATTTGAAAAGTTAAATTCGCTAAGAAAGGAAAAAAGATGAAATCCTCTAAAATATATATATCTTAAATATTATGTCACATAATCCATTCTCCCGAATTTTAAAGTTCCACCACTCTAATTTGAAAAATATTTTTTTCCCAACTCAAATAAAATCCACAATATCATTCAAAACGATAAACCTAATAAAATAATTTGGTACAAAAAAAAAACTTACTTACAATAAGTTTGGCAATTCATTTAAACACAATAACCCATTTATAACATAGGCTTAAAATATGAAAATCAAAATACGGCAAATGTAAAAGTTGAATATAATTTAAGTGTAAACTCCCCCACCCCCCCTCCCCCCCCCCCCATTTCAGCACACGCATCCCTAAACAAAATTTACATTTTCCAAATTTGAATCCTTTGCATATATGAACAGCTCCCCAGTTTGGCCATTTCAAAAATTTAAACAACTTCTCAACCTAAACAATATTTGAATTCCAACAATTGTACGGTTGAACAATTCGAAATTTTAGCCCACGGGCGCCCGCGCTTAGTCCCCTAGTGATGGGTGATCAAGCGTACGTGCAGCAAGGTTCCTACTCCAGCTAGCTACTAGCCTTGCTTTTCTAGCTAAGACGGTTGGCGACGTGACCATCTCGGCCGAATCTAGTACTCAGCCGAGCCTTTCGATCTCCGTAGTAGCTTCATATCATTCCAATAGGGAGGCCTTTAGCCTTTTAAATAGGATCTCTTTAAATACTGTAGATAACTACTACTCCAAAAAAAAAATTGCTCCATTATCAACACATCATCACGGTACTACAATAACGAATGATTAGGTGTAACAAAGCTTAGTCAAGATGATGTGGGACGTGCCATCATTGCGGGCCTTGCTTGCAAGTAAACGAGGGTGCACTGGGACACGATCGAGCAGCAGACAGGCGACCAACCGGAACCGGGCAAGGTAATGCGGCCAGCCACTGACGGATCATACACATTGAAATCGGAGAATTATTAATTTCCGGGACCACGTGTATCGGTAACCTCACTACTCGATCGTCCTAGCTCCATCGTGTGTACACTTCTCCTCTGCTGGTATCACTGCAAGTTACTGCTTTCCTGCCCTTGAAATAGAGGATTTGCGTATGTATTTTAAAAACCGTTCCAAGCTAAGCTAGTGTGTCGTTTTAGGATCTCTGGCATGTTCCGTGTATGCAGATTTATTAGAAGCGACCGGCCGGGTCGAGAAAGCAACCTCTGTCCACACGTGGAGTAGTCACTTTAGTTTTTTATAAGAACATAGAAAAGGCATTCAAATTCAACCCTGAGTTAATTTAACTTTCTTATGTCTCAGCTCCGAAATAATTTAACTTTCTTTACATGAAGTTAATTTAACTTTGGTGCGAGGTCAAAGCTGCGACCTAGAAGAAGAAGAAGAAGAAAAAATCTCTGGAACCGGTTTGTTTTGTAAAATAAACGTTTTTGTCCACGTGACACACACAACATGGCTACACGCAAAAAATTAGCTCATAGTGTCGACCGTTTCACGAACATAAATCGCTTTGGGTCGATCATAGTCAATAGTGATTGCCCTCTCGCGTAGTCCCTTGTTTTTACCCCTACTTGGTTTGGGGGGCTAGCGATCGGAAAGTGGTTTGTGATCCCAGGCACCGGTGATCTCTCTTATTAAAAAAATCGAAAATCATATTTATGAGTTTCCAAAAAATCTGGAAAAAAAAATCCAGATGTAGCCCATGGTGTATCCCACAAACGTGTAAATTTGTAATCTGAGATACCTTATATTATGGGCTACACAAAAATAACAAATCTAGTAAAATTTAGAGATTTGAAAATATAGATTCTCAGATCTACACATTTGTCATTTTTGTGTAGCTCAAAATACAAACATTTTTTAAGTTCAAATTTTCACGTTAGTGGGATATATCATTGGCGGATTTGTTTTCAGAATTTTTTGAAACTTATAAATATGATTTTCGATTTTTTTTAACAGGAGGGAGCACTGGTGCCCGGGAGCAAAAAGTCTCCTCTGGCTAGCGATTCACAATATCAATGTCCTTAATGATGCTCTTCATATGAAGTGGTTCTCGATGAGTCGTGTGTCCATGTTTACGGATTCGGCGAGAATTATGTTTTTCAGTGATATAAAATATGTTAGCCTGTTTCGGTAGTTCTACCCCCAAAATGACAATTAACCAACCTAAAAGAGTAAGGAAGTCATCAAATGTCTTTTTCTGTGATTGAATATTAAACTATTGTGTATTACATAGCTATATTTATCAGTGTACCATTACATAGTTGACTCGTTATAAAATAGTTGCAAACCTTCTTATTTTAGAAATTGTTCCATTAGTGTGTCGTTTTAGGATCTCTAGCATGATCGGTGTATGCAGGTTTATTAGCAGCGGCCGGCCGGGCGAGAAAACAACCTCTGTCCACATATAAGAACAAAGAAAGGGCATTTAAATTCAACCTTGAATTATTTTAACTTTCTTTTGTCTCAGCTCCGAAATAATTTAACTTTCTTTACATGAAATTAATTTAACTTTGGTGCAAGGTCTAAGCTGCTCCCTAGAAAACATGGCACACGCAACATGGCTACTCACAAAAAACTATGGCTCATAATATCAACTGTTAGATGGACATAAATTGCTCTCGCTTGATATTAGTCAATACACACACATAGATGTCGCTCTAGCCTCGTCGCCTCTCTCTTTGTTAACCCTATCTTCCCTCCGACATATATGCATGTCCCCCACCCTCGTGGTGTTGTCTCCAGGTGAAAACCATGATTTGGCATGCTGGATTGGCGATGGTTGAGTCCTCAACGTCGCTCGTTTGTTGAAAGGCAGTGGAGACAAGACTTGGTGGTGCACACGTTCTTCGGTGTTGCGCCGGTGTCAGCGGTTGCTCACATCACGAGCCTCTAGGGCGCCATGTAGGACTGTGAATAACCGATCCGAAACCGAAAACCGAACCGGAAAAAACCTAACCGCACCCAATGTGTCCAGCTCTTATGGTTAGTGGCTTGGTTACAGTCAGTAAAACACCTAACCGAACATCCCTCGGTTGCTTCCAAAATGGCTTCTTCCTCGAGACTGGCAAGTCCTGCTTGCTTTGCTGATCCTCTCTAGGCCCTCAAGAGTGGAGGGTACGTTGGCTCGGGTTGTCCAGATGAAATGGTCGTTTTTCGGAGGTGGTCGATGTTGGTCGAGACGTGGTCTCGGTACTCTTGTTGGGCATGCCGAGTTCTTATAGTTGGGGGCATTGCATATGTGGTGGCTAATCTTGTCGAAAGCCGTTGTAGCCATTTTTTTTGACATTGTCTTCCTCGTTTTAAGCTTAATACAAAGACTCGCACTTCTCATGCGGTGGGTTCTCGAAAAAGAAAATCCAGGACAATCAAAGCAATCGCGCCACTAATGTCCATCTACATAACCCCGTAATCAGGGGGCATGTCCAACAACTAAACGCCCAAACTCCGTCCCCTACCTAGAGTCACAAATCACAGTCGACACGCCCGCGTGTCGGCCACAGCATGGCAACGCACGCACTCACTCAGCTTACGTTACCATCCAGCACACACTCCCGATTATCTGTTCGTCGCGCGAGGGCGAGACGACAGACGAGAGCGACACAAAACATCCTCATCATCCGGCCGGGGGCCTTATCGTCCTCGCGCGTCGCCGCCGCCGCTAGCTCCTCCACTTGGAGGAAGAAGGCTCCAGATAGACCGATCGCTTTGCGTGGTTTGCCGTTTACGTTTGTCGCGGCCGGTCAGTGGACACTGGCTCGTGCGACTGAAACCCACCACGTTGCGTGCCCATCGTTCCTCTTCTCTGGTTGGTGAGCTCGCCCGATCGCCGATCAGGAACGAGAGCGACTCCTTCTCCTGATCATCATAGCCTTGAAGCCGTCCACTGGTGGTAGTGGAAGAGCAGAGCACTAGCAGTTACAGTTGTTTTCCGGAAGCGGGGCGGCAGCTATCTGAACATCCAGAAAATGAAACGTTATCTGTGCAGTGTGCACTGGACTGGACGGCGCCAAGTGTTCGCGCGCTTGCCGTTCCTGTCGAGGCAGAGCCGTCCTTGGAGTGTTGAAAAATTCTGGTCAGGAAAATGTTTTTTTCTTGATGGGTTCAGCCGAGGACGTGGCGGCAGCGTGGCCAGCATGTTTGGCTCCATGCGTTTGTGACTTTGGAGCTTCAAAGGTCGTTTTATGTCTTCGGAGCCTTGCAATGCATGGCCCTGGCCCGCGGATTATCGCGTCCAGGGAAAATGGATTGCCATCCCAGAAAAACTGTGGAAACAATGTAAACGATGTAAGACCACGGACAGTCAGTTTGCCTCCCGATTTCCAGTGATCCCAATATTTCATAGAATTTAGAAACTATATTTAACACTTTCAAATAAATCTGAATAAAAAAGTTTTCAACGATGTATACAAAATCACAATTCGATTTTTTTATATTATGGGCTACACAAAAATAAAAGTAGGAAATTTGAAACTGTATAATGTTCATCGTACTCAGATCTGTATAGTTGTCAATTTTGTGTAGCTAAAAACGTAAAGTATTTTGCATTCAAATTTTACACACATGTATGATACTATATCATTCAAAACATGTGTGATTTTTTTCAGATTTGTAAAAACTTTTAAATGTATTGTTTGATTTTTTTGAAAATAGTGAGATCACTGGAGCTCGGCAGCCCAGATCTCCACTCTCTGTAAGACCAAGAGTATATTGTTTAGGATGTTTTCGATGGAACCGTGTGGATTATGACATATACTGATGGCAGGGAAAACTAGTCATCTGCTTCTTTATCGGAAAGGAGAATGCCCGATGAAGCTGGTTGTAAGAATTAACGCGCTGGGGGCTAGTCTTGGCATGTAATTATGGCAAAAAGGCGGAGGAGCACAATAGTGTGCCTTTTTTCCTCACCTGTTCAATCAATTATAAGAGAGCAACGTGTCAGATGACTTGCCACAGCAAAGGATATAGTACGAATGGAACAGCCAGTGATGGGTTGCTATTGTGACTAGACTGTTTTCAGAGTGAGGGTCCTGAATCCTGATCCAACAGCTGAGAAGTGAAGGCACGAAAAAAAAGGTTTGGGCCACAGACTTGCGTCAGATTCGAACAGAAATGAGTCACAAATAACGGCCCAGAACTCTATGGGCCTAACTAGCAGCAGGCCTCACTAGGCCCGTTTTCTTGACTCCCACTCTTCATCGCAAGATACAACTTCCGCCCCCACCGAGACGGCGGCCGAAGCACCACCGAACCAGACCCCCGGGGAAACCCTAGGACGAGGAGCCATGGCCAAGGGTCGCAACAAGAAGAACAGGGCCAAGAATGGCGACGGCGCCGCCGCCATGGACACCTCCGAGGGCGGCGCGCCGGCCACATCCGCCGCAGCAGAAGCACCCGAGCGTAATTTTGAGCTCTGTTTTTTTTCCTGTGATTTGTTGGTCTTCCACTCCTTGACCCGGATATTTTCGTTCTTCTTTTGCAGCGATGGATACGTCCGAGGGGAAGCAGCAGTCCTCGGCATCGACTGCCCTCAGGTGAGCAAAAGATTACAACGATTGCTGTTTTTATGAATTGGTATGGATTCCACCGGGTTCAGGCCAGTCGTTATGAGTTGGCTGACTTACAAGGTTATTACGACAATTAAAACTGGAAAATTCGACTTAACCTTAGTAATATGTCGATGTGGGATGAGCGGATGTTATACTGATTAGTTTGTTTTAACTAGTTGGGAAACCTTTTGTTTTTTGTGATGTGAACTCCGCACGAACATTTCCCGATTGATTCGTTCAGTGTGGTCTGCTTATGCTTCATAGGGCACATCTGGTTAGTAGAATTTATAAACAGTGCTACTGTGAATACATGGGATAATTACCTTTCATTTGCTTGCTGTATTGCCTTAGCCATAGATTGTTTCAACACTGAAGTTCATATTTTATTTATAATGAACTCCACTAGTGCTGTTGCTATGGCTAAGTAGGAGTCTGTACTCTGTACTCGTGGTCATCGTGATCTGATAATATATCTATGTTCACGATTGCTTTCAAATATTGTATCCGAGATTACATTAAAATTGAGGCCTATCTTACAAAATAATTGATAAAATGGGTGCTGTACAGCAGTCATTGTGTTCCTGACATTCTGTGTTTTTATCTTTTCCATGATAAATGAGTTATATCTATTGAGAGAAAAAGGTACTGCTAACATATTGGGTGTTGCACTGATTATGGAGAAAGTTGTTACGAATTGCCTCTTTGTCCTGGCCACACCTGCACTATATCATAAAATAGTCTGTTGGATTTGAAAGTTTGTCACCCATTTATATAGTCCAAAACATATTGTCCACTTCTCATGAATTTGACAGTTTATTTTACATCTGGGAGTTAAGCGTTGATGAGATTTATCAACCAATGGTTCGCTAAATTGTACAATTCTTTCCTAGCTTAACAGTCTAATGAACATTTCATTGGTAGACCCTGACGATTAGAATTAGCTTTCTAGCTGTGGTTTTACTTTAATCTTTGTTTTGTTCACTAATTAATGACCATTTATAGAGTAATAACAAAAATCTGTAGTGGAATTGCTAAATTTTCTGTAGTGGAATTGCACCATATATTTGCCAACCTATGTTTTTCGGGTTAGCATTTCCGCAAATACATAAAAGTTTATGATTAGGGTGGTTCTTTTAACTGGCTACGACCCTGCTTAAATATGTCCTGGTGTTACATCTTCCTAATCCTCTAGAAATTTCAAGTAATTAATATGACATTTATCTAAGCTACCACTAAGGGATGAGATCAGGAGATATCATTCACTGTGATAATGAAAGTGAATTAGTAAAAGTTCCATGGATGTTGGCCCTTAAATATGCACTTGTGCTTTGTTTCTGGTGTGGCATTTACCTCTTTTTCTTGCAGTGTATGCCTGTTGCTTTCTGGGCGGATACTCTTTGCATTTAAATATATGATGAATATCTTGTTCACACCTATCACTTTCTCTCTAACCAGGAAAATAAAGAAGGGCGCCCAAACTAAAAGGACCAAAAATATGAGGAAAATGAAAGCAGTTGCCAGGGCCATATCAAAAACTGAAAAGTCGGAGGAAAAGGTTCTGAAAGCTAAAAGCAAGAAGACGAGGATTCAGTCTGCTAAGTCTTTGTATGATTAGAGTTTCAGCGGTTAGCAATATTTTGGTTACCGTATATTTCTGCTCTGTAGATTATCCAAATCTTTGTGTTTCAAAAAACATGCTTTGCCTCCGAAGAATGTTATTACTTGCTTCTGCACTTCACTTTTTGTGATGATGCTCGGTATTAGTTGAGTGTAGTATGATTGATTGGCTTTTTCGTCACATTCTTGATATCGATCTTTGCAAAGTATTATTTTGAACTTGCACCACTGAGCAGATCATTCGGAACCAGAATGTGCAAAGACAGTACTGAGACATGAGAAAAATAAACAAAAAACAATCATTTGTTATAGAGCATACACACACACTCCCTCTCTAAAAGTTTCACGGGAAGATTGTTGCTTCAGGTCAAAACAGGTGCACTATATTATTCTTCTCTTCTCGCGCTGCGGAACTGAATAGCATTACTGCACAAGTCTTCGAAGATATTTTAGCTGATGGCATGCCCCGTACGCCAATGTAGCCCGGATTTTTTATGATATCAGCAGGTTACATCAGTTGTGTGTAGTATATGTACTTGTAATGTTAGATGTCATGCTTGTGTTGATCTGATCGATTTGGATGGTTGGTTGCCCAACGTGTTGGCTGATGAGAAAATGAGGTGCCACGAGCGTTCCGTTCCTTTCAGTTCCAGTTCTTACGCAAAAGCCATAGACGACTCTTCAGGATCACGAGCAAGAACTAATGCAGACGCAATCGCCTGAAATGTCTAGTTTGTTTCCAAGCTATACAATACGTCTCTTGTCAAATTAGATTCCGGGTAAACTCATAGCCAATAGCTAGGAGGGAACGCTTAGTTGGTTCAAACTAAAATTCCATGCCGTTTGAGTTAGTATTATCATTGGATGACTGGAACATGTCAAAAATTAATTACAGCCGAAAATTTCCAATCAAGAGTTTGAACATACTGCATAAGCTGAGTCTGAATCATTAGACACATGATAATTCAGTAGTTGTACAATACATGCTATAAATTCTCTTGCGGTTCCGTTCAAGTTTCGGGAGCGTCGGCCTTGGCGTGTTACTTGTAGCTAGCTAGGCAACGTCACCGGACGCCGATCGACGTACGTCGACGTCGACGGCATGTACGACACGCCGCTCTCGTTCTGTACGCTACGGTGAATTAGCGTCAGGGGCATCTCCGATGCATAATAATGGTACATTGGTACGGCGGTAGCTTATGGGACAAGTGCATGTCAGGTGAAGCAAAGGCTTACACTCTCACGCATTTACATTCGGGTTGGATTGTACTGAAATCTTTTTGTAATGGGCCAGCCCAGTACCGCACACACGCGTAGCGTTGGATGTTGTTTGGGGATCAGCCCCGCCACAGACACAGCGTTCAGTAACCAGCCCATACCACTCACACCCAAAACCCGGGCGTTGAGTGGAGGAAGGCTGTCCTTATAAGCCAGTGCTTGGCCTCCTCAACTAGCGAGGTGGGACTAAAGCATGTCACGCATCCAGCTTCTCGGGGCGTGACAATCTCCCCCCTCGGGGGCCGGGAGACGCCAGCTCTGATACCACTGTAATGGGCCAGCCCAGTACCGCACACACGCGTAGCGTTGGATGTTGTTTGGGGATCAGCCCCGCCACAGACACAGCGTTCAGTAACCAGCCCATACCACTCACACCCAAAACCCGGGCGTTGAGTGGAGGAAGGCTGTCCTTATAAGCCAGTGCTTGGCCTCCTCAACTAGCGAGGTGGGACTAAAGCATGTCACGCATCCAGCTTCTCGGGGCGTGACACTTTTACACGAAGATTCAAAGGAAAATCATAGGATTCTTGAAGGATTTTTACGTGAAATTTTCCTATGTTAGTCGTTTGATTCATAGGATTAGTTTCTATAGGAATTTTTCCTATATAAATCTTTGTACTACATCTCATAGGAATTCTAGCATTCACTCCAACCTCTTTTTACAATTCCTTTGACATCAAACACAAAGTACTCTTCGTATAGGATTCATAGACATGACATTTCAATCCTATGAATTTCCTATTCCTACAATTTTCCTATCCTATGAATCAAATGAGCCCGTGCATCTTCGCTTCGATTCATAGTCGTAGCTTCAAAATGAGCTGGCTAACTAAACCCTGATGCGGAACCAAATTACGGGTTTAACCACCACCCGAGCATAGCACAACGATTATTCAGTTTAGTGAATTGCTCGTCACTCGTCAGGTGCACAATGGAGTACTAGTAAAATTGGCTGACGATCTACGGCGATTGCGCAGTCAGTTAATGCGTCGCCGATCTTCCGATTGAATGGCAGGTTGATCCGAAGCCAGAGATGGATCTTCTGCGTTGGATTTGATTAGTCTTCGCGTGCTGACTGACGGCGGCCTTCCCTTCCTTATTCAAAGCTTTTGTGCGAAGAGGCCCAAGACCGTGCCCACCACCCGCGCGCCCTTTTTCGTGTCGATCGTCAACCGGGTGTGGCGCTGGTCATGTGTGTCTGGTCTGATCTGCATCACTGCGCTGGTGCTCGTCTCTGGTCCGATCTATATTTCGGTGAGCCGAGCCAAGTCGCAAACTACTCTACAGACAGAGTGGCATTCTCTCCAGAATGTAGAGCTCTTTTAGGACGTCACACAGTGTTGCAGAGGTTCATTTGACCATTAATTTCTATGCAAACATGTTCTGCTTCACATAAACAATAATCGGCGAAAAAATATCCACCGTAAATATAATGTAATCAGCATCTGTTAGTAGTTCTTTTTTTATACAGATCGTCTTGTGAGCTTTCGGAACAATGTTATGCATGCCAACAAAGTGAATTCTCCTACCCCGTGACGAATCACCATTGGCTTAGTTATGTGTTTAGTTTTACTATTTTGTTGTCATCCAACTCGTCTATTTACAGCCGAATGACCATTTACGTGCATTTTGTTACTAGTACTATGTTTCGTCTATCCACGTATTTCAGTAGTTTAGTCACATTGTTTTCGGAATTGTCTATTAATAAGGTTATTTTTTGTTTTCAAGTACATATTTGTGTTTTATAAAATAGAAAGAAAACCAAGCCAACTTTATACGCGAGATGTCTTCTGTATTTTTTCCACACATATGTGGTGACCAATCAGGAGATCAGGATGTCACTATTTTTTATTGTATCTTGACGTACCATCACCACTTATTTTGGAGCTTACTAGTGAAAAAAGATTAGTTGACTAGTTTTTTATAGCTGAATATATTGGTGAATTATTAGTTGTAGTTTTTTTCTTGAGATAATTATTAGTCGTACCTACTGCTAGCAATTGCACAAGTTGCCGTGCCATGTATAATTTCACCTTTAGTTGGAATTTTTGGTTGCACAGTGTGATTTCATCTATTTAATTAATTATATATGTCTATCTAATTTCATCTTTAATTAGATTTTTGTTTTTTATGTGATGGGATTAATTAGGAAAGTAAGTAATTATGGCTATTTAGTTTCTCCTTTAAGTAAGTAATTTCATCTTTAATTGGGACTAATTAATTAGATTTGTTTGTTATATATAGAGGAGTAGTTAGGAATGGTAATTATCACTATTAATTGTGCATATACTCTTAATTTTTTTATTACTTTGGTGTTTTTTCTTCAGATCTTGCCATTTTTGGTTGTGAAACCTGTTTGGGATCGGATACAGACGGTTTGGATGCGTGTTATGATTAGCGTTGAGTGACGTAACATCACAACCCACCATTTAATAGTAAAGAGTAAATTTATTATTTTACGGAAGGTACAGAAAGTCATTTTGACTCCCGACCTCCCGTGCTCTCACTTTTTTCAAAAAATTAAAAAATATCTTTAAAAGTTTCAAACAAATCTGGGGAAAAAAACATGCACGTTCTCAATGGTATATATCCTACAAATGTGCTAAATCGCAATGCAAAATACAATACTTTGTGGGTTACATAAAAATGAAAAAAGTTGAAAATTTGAAACTACATATTGTTCACTATATTCAGGTCTGTACATTTGTCATTTTTGTGTAGCTCAAACTGTAAAGTATTTTGGATTGAGATTTTACACGTTTGTAGGATATATTATTCAGAACATGCATGATTGTTTTCAAAAAAAATTAAAACCTTTAAATATATTTTTAATTCTTCTGAAAAAAGCGAGATCATTGGAGCTTGGGAGCACCAAATCTGCACTCCGGAAGGTGCGAATTTTCTTTTACTATAATTTGTTAGAATCTTTTATTTTATAGCAGGATTTATAAGAATCTCAGCCACCAAGAATTGAACAAGGATGATTTCTCTCGGATCTCATTTACCATTGTGATGTCAGGGCCTTCGGGGTGATCTGGATAGTTGATCCAAGCACCAGTTACTAACTTTTGAAATAAAACATTATGCTGAAATAGACACCACCTACTATATTCGTCGCCTTCCTCTCCCAAACCTTCGCTCCCTCTCCACCACATCGAATACTTCCCAGCTAAAGCTCCTCCGACCGTCTCGACGGTCTCGTCTTCTCTCAGTCCATGGCCGACCCCCAGGCAGGAGCGCAGGGCTCACCGGAACCCCACGCGGAGACCATGGTGGAGCCCGTGCGGGTCAACGGCTCGGCGGCTGAGGCCACGCTCTCCAGCACCGAGCTGGCATGGTGCCCCACCGGCGCCGTCCGCGACGGCGGCGGGAGACTGAAGCTGGAGCTTGAGTCGGACGTGCTCGGATTCAAGGTGGAGGGGATGGCTCTCAAAATCTCGACTTTCGCGAGCGGGAAGGAGGCGGGCGCGGCGCCGCTGGGCTGCGGCGGGGGTGGAGGGGACCGGAGGAGGGCGGAGCTGGTGGTGGAGATGGACAGCGAGGAGGCCGCGCAGAGGTGGGGAGACACCATGAGAGATCGCTTCGCCGCGCTCGGTAATTCACCACAGTAAATTCGCTGATCCTCTGTTATCTTTTTCTTCGCTAGTGATTCCATGACCTCCTAGCTGCTCTTAGGAGTCGTGTTGGAGTCTTGGTGCGATCTGGTTGCTTGAAGATTCCATTTTCTATTGCGGTTGGAGGAAATGGGATAGTGCTTGGCAGTACTGCTTGATCCAGGTTGCGCTGTGGACTTGCTGGAATCCGTTGTCCGTTGACTTGGTTAGAACGGGGAATGTATGACTGTTTGAGATAGCGAGGAAACAGCCCAGAACCAGCGGTAGGATTATTGGTTGACCAAAGGAATTCTGGATTGGAACGGTAGAGATGCACGGTATTGGCTCAGAATCGTTCTTGCTATTTTTAGGGCGGCTGCTTGTCCTGGGCAGCCCTGTTACTCGTACATGATTTGGGCAATTCCATTCTTGTAGTTTCGTCTGCTGATGCCAGAGTATCTTACTACTCCTATATAGGTGGAGATATTTTTATTAATCAATGCAATGGATATAGTTCCTTTGTAGGCCCGTCATTTCTGTTTTGGTTAAATGCTCTTCCTCAGTGTCAATGTTACAATTAATGCTTTAGAGTGTTCCATTTGACTTCAACAAAATTATATGAAGACGACTGTCTATGTTTTCATGTATTTTCTCCAAGCACCACGGATATTTTCTTAGAAACACCGAGTAATTCGAAAAAAAAAAATCAATTGTTTCGACTGCGAATGTGAATTCAATGGTATAAGTTTTGTGCCACATAACCAAAGTTCTAAATAGCGGCAGCCCTCCAAATCAGCTAGATTGGCGCTAATAATGGGAAATAGTGAGTGCGCTATTTAAACTTTGTACATAACCCACATTTTGTTGGTCAAACTGATGATCAAAGTGAAGCTCGAAATGCATGGACTGGTGGATACTTTATAATCTAGGAAGTAGGGATTACAATGTAGACACACACACTTCCAGCACAAAATCACATACTTCATACTGAACACCAGAGTCGTGGAGTTTCAATATTGATGAAGTCACCACAGAGGGCTCGCTGTTGACGGGAATCAAAGTATTTTTATTTTATTCTTCTGGCATTATGTAATTTTTGTCAGCACAAGTTTACTTGGCCTCTGTACTTGTTTGCACTTCCTAACACAGTCATGTAGGAGGTTGACCGTTCATGAATCCTTATCTGTTCTTTGCACTGTATGGAATTGGATAGGTCGGCCAAAGAGATTGTTCATCATAGTGAATCCTTACGGTGGGAACAAAGGTGGACGTAGGGTTTTCCAAACTGAGGTCCTGCCTCTTATTGAAGCTGCTGGCATCCATTACATCATGCAAGGTTGTGATCGATGTTCATAAATTTATTACTTATGAATAGATAAATGTGATTTCCCTTTCTATACCAAATTTCAAGTGTGAATTGTCCTCAGAAACCAAGCACCGTCTTCATGCTCAAGAAATTGCTCAATCTCTGGATGTTAGGAAATATGATGGTATTGTTTGTGTTAGTGGAGATGGCATCCTTGTAGAGGTTAGCAAAATAAATCATTCTCATACTTTTTGAACTGGTTCAATCTGTTTACTTGTATGCTATATTTTGGTTTGAATACATTTTGTGTTGACTTTAGGTTGTTAATGGTCTGCTGCAAAGAGATGACTGGGGCAAAGCAATAAAAGTGCCACTAGGGATCATCCCAGCAGGTATATGATCAGTGAAATATTCCTATTATAGTGGTACAGTGTTGCACGTTGGTGAACCGTACTATACCTTAGGTTCGTTTGTTGCTGCAGTATTCTTCTAAAAACATTAGAATTATGAATAGCTTATGTTTCCTCTAGGGAGTACTCCCTCTGTTTTTTAATATAAGAAGTTTTAGGTGGTACACATGTTGTCTATATGCACACTAAAATGAGTGAACATGCACACAAAAATGTGTCTACATACATTTGTGTGTATGTGCATGTGGACAAAAGATAGAACGTCTTATATTAAAAAACGGAGGGAGTAGTTGTTAACCTGTAACTTTTGTTTTTCGTTCATCCCTGGTGAAGTATCTGGGTCCTTTAGTGTTGTTAGGACACTGAGCACATATTTCACACACTACATGTGCCACAGGTACTGGCAATGGAATGGTTCAAGCTCTATTGCATTCTGCTGGTGAACCCTTCTCTATGTCAAATGCTGTTTTTGCAATCATCAGAGGTTAGTTTTCTCCTTGATATTTTTCACTGCTTATCTATGCATAATGCATCCATGTTGTTTATACTCTAAAAGTTATATGCTTTCATGTGTCTGAACAAAGGCTGATGCATCCTAACCGCAACACAGGTCACAAGCGTGCCCTCGATGTCACTTCGGTTGTGCAGGGAAAGACAAAGTTTTTTAGTGTCATGATGCTTACATGGGGTATGTATTGTATTATTCTGATGCTGCCTTTTTTTTCCAAACTACAGTTGCTAACACTGGCCATCCTTCTCAGAGCTTCTTCTATCACTATACAGTCTATGGCAATACATATACTTTCCAAGCCTGAAAATGATTTATGAACTGCAGGTTTGATAGCTGATATTGATATTGAGTCAGAAAAGTTTAGGTGGATGGGAAGCGCTCGCATTGACTTCTATGTACGGCTCCTACCGTAAAACATTATATAAAATACTGCAATCATTTCTGTACTTACTCTTTCTGAAACTTCTTAGTCAAGTTCCAAATGTGAATTTCCATTTAACAATATGTTGGATGATATTTAATACTCGTGTGCCGTCATAGGCTGATGAAAATGTATTGCAAATATTGATGTGTGAATTCGCTCTTTACTCTGACTTTGTTTCAGTCCCTTCTACGCGTGGTGAACTTGCGAAGGTACAACGGGCAAATTCTTTTTGTCCCAGCCCCAGGATACGAAGGATTTGGTGATCCTGTGGAGAAAACTACCAGTTGTAAATCAAATGGGGCTAGCAATGCCATCGAAGGAGATGTATCAAGTGTCTGTAATGATGAAACATGTACATATTCAGGCCCTTCAGTTGCCGAAGATGATCTTGAATGGAGATCACTGAATGGTCCATTTGTTAACGCTTGGATCAGCAATATTGCGTTTGCTAGTGAAGGCGTCATGATAGCACCACAAGCACAGGTTAATCTCACTCCATTTTTGTTCATTTCTTCATATTTTGTCTTTGATGCACTGAAGGCTGTAAGTATTCTCACACAAATAAAAATGAATGTTCTTTCAAGTTTCTAAATCAGTTACAGACTCTGTCAATTTAACTGTATCAGACAGGGGCTATCCCCCTTTTTGAAAAAAAAAACTGCATAAAACTATGCAAAATCAACAGTGGAGTTATCTATCTGCCTCAAGATCTAACGCTCTTCCTATGTTCGTCAGGATGTCAAAGTGTCACGGATCAGTCAGTCGCTCTTTAGCCTAATTTTCTTTGCCATCTTACAGTTTGCAGATGGCTACTTAGATGCAGCTATAATCAAGGATTGCCCGAGGTCAGCTGCTCTCGGGCTATTGCTTCGGATGAAGGACGGTAGCTACATCGAATCGCCCCACGTGGAGTACTTCAAGGTATGTTGCCATGCATTCCCAGAAAATCCACCCTGCATTCCAGCATACCATACATGAACTGATGCATGTTCATGTCTGTACTGACTTGTCATCTCTGCACCTGCTAATAATAATAACAGGTGAAGGCTCTCCGGATCGAGCCAGGGCTGCGTGTCGGCAGCAGTACCATCGGTGGCATCATCGACTGCGACGGAGAGGTTCTCGCGAGAGGCGACATAGCCCGAACGGGCGACGAGCCGGAGCATCTAATGGCCTATGGCCCCCTATCCAACTGACGGTGGATCAGGGACTGGCCACCATCTTCTCCCCAAGATGATGATTTTTTTCTTCCCATTCTTTCCCTGTTCTTTGTAGTTTGTACCCTCACATAGACACATGGTTACATCTCAGCATATGTTGTTGTATGTAAATACTCACAGTACAATGCAAGAGGCGGTCGATGTTTGTGTAAATGCTGGACTGCTGATGCTGTCAGAAGTGGCTCTCAGTCAGAAGGAAAAAGTGTGAGGACCGTACCGGAAGCCTTTTGACGGTACTAGACTAGTGCAGAATCCATCTGCCAGGCTTCTCATACTTGGGACCAAGGGATTTGTCCAGGAAAGTTTTTTATTTTTTTGGGCAAAAGTTGAGCTCTACGTCAAACTGGTTGTAGTTGGCATTGACCAAGACAGACCGAAAAGCATGTATGATCTGCTCAGTACTACCGATGTCTCTGTTAATCGATGTGTGTAGCGACAGTCAAACTATATGTGTCTCCTATAGTAATTAGTAAAGGAGTCAAGAAGAATTTTCCCTATCCTCGCAGAACATCTCTGCATCCGATGGGTGGTGCTGGTGGGGCTGGTCGCTCCTCGTTTTCGCAAACGCAAGGGAGATATACTGGGGAAACCTGGCCTGATGTCAATCGGGCATCATGCGATGCGGACTGTGGAGCGGGGGGTCTTGGTCATAAAAGAAACTTTTTGATTGGTTGAGTAGATGCATGGTGGCCTCGCGCCTACGACGTGCATGCGGCATTATTGTACCAGGTACCTCGCGTGTACCCGTGACCGTGAGGCTAGGGTAGAATCTTTTTCGAGAGGTGTTTGGCGGCTGCAAGCAAGCAATCGATGCCCGGCCGTTCAAGGGTTTTCCTTGCAGCCATCATCCACAGCCTACAGCATAGGAGTGATGCAGACCAAAAGAGACTCAATCAAATCGATATACGAGTACAACAGTTGAGACAGACTATGTACTTTTCTGGGGGGCGCCATAGCATTTTCGTTTACGATTAAAATGAAAGCACAAGCAGATAGCTAGACGCCAATTCAGCATCCTAACGACGATAATATAATCTACACATACACGACTAGCAACACGAGCCATTGATTCTAGTAAATGTTCTTTTTTAGCACGTGTTTGCAAGCTGGTTAACTCTTCTCAACAGTTGTTAGGCATTTTTAAGTGATACTCAAATGCTTCAAGTCAGTTCGCGATCCCCTTTTCAAGATCATTTTCGCAAACTCTACTGCGGTGTTGTCATCATGTCTTGATTGCCTGCGCCAATTCATCCAGCTTGATGAAATCTCGCGCAAGATAGGCCCGCCAAGATATGCTATGCGATGCAGCTAACCTCATTGGCTAACCTTGTCTGGTTGTCCAGTCCAGGTATCTAGAGTTCTAGACGCACAGAGATAATGTTTAGTTGCATGCGATGCTTGCATGGTTTAAAGAGAAAGGATAAACTAGGTTAGCCTACCACCCTTCATCCTACCATCAGCTCAACTCTAGACTCGAAAAAACAATTGGGCATTTCGTTTTCTAGACCAAGTGTTTTTCATTACAAAAATCTACATCTAATAAAATCGGAAAGAACTGGCACCAACCCTACAACAGAGACGGATTTTGAAAAAAAAAATATGGGATGATGCCAACAAGAACGTCGTGCGTGCATACAAGTGGTGGCGGCGTGAATTGATCAAGAGGAAGCGACAACTGTGATGAACTCCTTATAAAACTATTAAGAGAAAGTTCCATTTGATACAATTTATTATTTATTTGGGTTGTAAAACCATTCGTGGCACAATTTGTACTATTTGTATTATTTGCTATAATTTATGTTGTATGGAACGGCCGAGGAAAAATGATCAAAAAAAAGAAACGATGAAGTGCGGAACGATCAAACCAATGGGGACACGAGATTTTAACGTGGAAAACCCCTCCAACAATGGAGGAGAAAAAACCACGGGCGCCAGCCAGCAAATCTTCACTATAATCGGGTGAGGTTACAAACGCCGGGGATTTACACAATGCGACTTATCCCAACCGGCGGCTTACAAGAGGTATATATGGTGGCATAAAATCCTAGGTCGGCCGCAGTCCGACCCGGAAACGATCCGTACCATACCGCGGGGATCATTAGTAAGGTAAATAGCACATTGATATTTGACGTCAATGTGCTTTATTCTCTCATGGAACATCTGATCCTTAGTAAGGTAAATAGCACTCTGACTGTCACAAAACAGGTTAATGCAAGTATCATCTGACTCTGGGGCGCTCCGCTCTCCTTCGTCACAAGTTGGCCTTCATCAGTATAAACGAATTTGGATCACCATAAAAACAACACTCCACCTTGAGACAAATTCCGTCTTGTAGCATGATCGAGAACCTTCACCCTGAAACAACAAAGAAAACACTTTCGGCGCCAAATAGCCTCTTGAGCTAGACAGTGATACCAACTAAGCCCGAACTAAACTTAATAACAGGAACTGGCTTTGTCATCATATCAGCAGGATTATCATGAGTACTTATCTTGCATACCTTCAGCTTACCTTTTGCAACAACATCACACACGTAATGATATTTGACGTCAATGTGCTTTGTTCTCTCATGGAACATCTGATCCTTAGTAAGGTAAATAGCACTCTAACTGTCACAAAACAGGTTAATGCAAGTATCATCTGACTCCGGGCGCTCCGCTCTCCTTCGTCACAAGTTGGTCTTCATCAGTATAAACGAATTTGGATCACCATAAAAACGACAGGGCGAACCAAATGGGTCGCCCCGTTAGGTGCAGTGGCTTGGAAAGGACAGACATGGGCCGAACGTCTGTCCGTTTGGTGATCCAAACAGATAAAATGCGGACAAATTTTGTGTCTGTTTGGGTCGCCCCGTTGGAGTTGCCGTTAGAGTTTATTATTTTTACGCTTGATGTATATACGCAATGGGTACGGTGTAGTACACTGCCCCAAAGTCGTATCCCTATAACGCCACAACAAGGGCTATTCTTGCGTCATATAACACGTACCCCGAGCCTCTAACGAGCATCGGTTCCGCTCAGTTACTTTGACATGCTATCAGAGCTCTCATATCCATGACCTAGCCGCCGCCGAACCCATCTACAGAAAACCCTAAAACCACACCACGATCCCTTGATTAGATACCTTCCCCGCTGACCCCCATGGCTTCCTCCCTCAAAGACGACAGCCCTGGTAGCCTCCTTGGGGTCTCCTCCCTCCCAAAAATTGACTAGGTCAAATTTTCACTTTTGGAAAACCCTGGTCTACCCAGCCGTGTGCGTTGCTCATGTCCTTGATCTGCTCGATGGTACCGACGTTGCGTCGGTGAAGCTCCTGGAGGTCGAAGATGCAGAAAAGAAGAAAACCCAAATCCCCAACCCTACCTACCTTGCATGGGTGTCGCGGGATCAGACGGTGCTCAAGTGGATTGTCAACTCCATCTCACCGGAAGTCATTGCCCATGTTGACATGTTGTCGGTGTTGATTCAACCGCCGACGTGTGGGTTCTCGTCGCGGAGATGTTCAATGCATCCTCTCGGTCGAAGATCAATCAACTGAGGGGGCGCTCAATAGTACCAAATCCAAGACTAGATATCAAGTTTGTTTCAAGCCAAGATCAAGTTGCTGATGGCTTCACTAACGCACTTTCAGTCAAGAACCTTCATGAATTTAGGCGTAATCTAAATCTTGTGCCAAGTTTAGATTAAAGGAGGTTGTTAGAGTTTATTATTTGTATGTTTGATGTATATACGCAAGGGGTACGGTGTAGTACACCGTCCCAAAGTCGTATCCCTGCAACGCCCCCGGAAAGGGCTATTCTTGCCTCATATAACACGTACCCCGAGCCTCTAACGAGAGATCCGCTCAGTAACTTTGACAGAGAGGAACCCTAAAAGCTCAAATCCAATCGACCAATCATGTGACAGTGGTGGTGACACGGCTAGCGACAACTGAGACGACCATGGCTCGGACCTATAGGCGCACGTGCTCAAGATGAAGGGAACTTTTTTCCATGTTAAAAATGTTTTTGAAAAATACACATGTCAAAAATTAATTTTTTGTAAAATTTGAATTTGTTTTACATAGAACATAAAAACGTATCGTCACGAAAATTTACACGAATTTAAAATCTCGAACATTTAAGATCTGCTCGACATCCCGGGAGCCATTTCCTCCCATCGCATTAGGCTCGATCGATTTTCAAGCGGTCACCTACTCGTATGTACTCCCTCCGTTCCATAATATAAGACGTTTTAGCTATTACATATATTGTCTAAGTGCATGCTACAATGAGTGAACATGCACACTAAAACATGTCTACATACATCTACATATATGCAGGGACGGAGCCAGGGGTGGGCAGCCTGGGGCCATGGCTCCCCCCATTGTCTGAAAAATTTCTGAAACCCCCTTATTAATTTGTAGATTTGGACCATAATTTTACCGAGATTCACCTATGTGGCCCCGTTCAAGTTATCTAGTGTGCTATTGGCCCTATATTCCTGGCTCCGTTTCTGCATATATGTGAACATGCACACATGCTAAAACGTCATATATTGTGGAACGGAGGGAGGAGGTACGTGCAAAACCAAGTAACGGGCGTGTACACATCAATGCGTTGGAGTGGGAGTACTCAGCACGGCGCTACCCACCACATGGCACATGCATCGTGCATGCGGTGCGCTGTGTTGCATGCATGTCACAAGCTCGTTTTTAAAAGAGTAAAGTTCAATTTAAACCTTGAACTCGTAGCGTCTGGCTAAATAGAACCCTGAACTTCAATTCCTGGAAGTTAGCACACTGAAGTTTGCAATCCTGGTCCAATTTGAACCTTGCACCCACTGCCAAACAGGGATTCGCTGCTGTGGCTGGGAAAGAACGAGCTGTCGAGGCGCAAGCAAGCAATAGATTGGGCCGACCCAGTGCAGAGCCCAGAACTTCTTTCGTTCCCAACGAGGCGTCCCCTGGTCTCCCTCAGCTCCTGCGACGGCCATGGCGACGGGGGGATGATTCGCGACACAGGCGACGATCGAGACAAGCAGAAGACGCACGGCGGTGAAGGTAATTCCTCTGACGTCCTCCGCCTCCGCTCCCATATTTTTTATTTATTTCGACGCAATTAGGGTTAGGGTAAATTGGGGATTTGTCTGAGCGGTAAAAGTTAGGTTTTTTGTCCTATTTCCGTCAGATTTTAGCGGTGATAGGGTTTGGGTTCGAATGTATTTGTGATATCTCTCTGCATTGCTGGTTTTTTCAGTCGAATCATGGACCCGACAGAGAGATTGGATGTCAGATATCACTTCGGAGGCGAGTTCGTCCGCATCAGTCCAAACTTGGACTATGTGGGTGGAGATGATGCAATTTCAGCGATAGAGAGGGATAAATTGTCGCTGCCAGGGGTCAAAGGGTTCTTGAGAGATCATTTAGAATTGAAAGAATCGATGAAGTTCTATTTCCTACTTCCAGGGAAAGAACTTGTCGACGGTTTGATGTTGTTGAATGATGACAGCAGCTGTGTGAAAATGGCAGATTATACATGTGTTGGAGGAGTAGCTAATGTATATGTTGAGTACCATGGGGAGGAGGACATTGATTACAGTAGCAGTGGCAGTGACTTTGAGGATGAACTTGTTCTATTGAGCGATGACGAACCTGATGCAATAATTACTGCACAACCTGATGAACTGTCTGATGAGCAGCTTGTTGACAATGTTCTTGTTCCAGATGACAGTGGAGTGATCACACAGGTTATCAGCAGTCCCTTGAAGAAGAAGCCGGCAAGAAGGGCAGAGCACATTGTTGTCGATGATGTGGCAGTCTCTCAAGTTCCAGTGTCTCAGGACTGTAATCCAAGTTATATGTCAGGTCCTGAACTGCTGCAAGACAATTTGGACAGTGGACAGAATAGTGATTCAGATTCAAGTGAGGACTGCGAATATGTGCCACATAGTGAAGACTCTGGGGAAGATTCTGAAGTAATTGAGCTAAGGAAACATGCAAGAAAATTCAAGAAGAGGTTCAGGGATTCAAAGAGCTGGATTAACAGTGACTCATCAGGTCCAGTTCCTGTTGATCTGATTGCCAATATGGAGGAACAACTAGAGGATGAGGCGAATGAGTGGGATTTTGAGTCATCTGATGAAGATTATAGCTATGATGAAGATGAAGACGGAGAGCTAGTGAGAAGAAAATCGAAATATCCAAGATTCAACAATGACACTGAAGTACCTCACTTCTGCTTGGAGATGGTGTTCAAAAGTAAGAACCAGGTGCGCAAGGCTTTGAAAAGGTACGGCATGGTTACAAAAAGAAGCATTGTATTTATGAAATCTGAGGTAGACAGAGTGAGGGCCAAGTGTGATTGGCCTGGATGTCCTTGGCTTATATATGTAGCAAAAACTTCAAGGTGTTCGAGATTTCAAGTGATAACTTATTCAGATGAGCACAACTGTGCACAAAACAGAGAGAATAAACTTGTGACTTCCAAAGTAATTGCCCAAAGATATGAGCATTTCATCCTAGCAAATCCTATGTGGAACATTCAGAGCATGAAGGCAACTGTTCTTCAAGATTTGTTTGCTGATGTGTCTCCTTCAAAGTGTAAACATGCCAAGAAATTAGTGATGGACAAATTGATGTGTGGTATGAAAAATGAATACACAAGAGTCTTCGATTATCAACTGGAGTTACTTAGGAGCAACCCTGGAAGCACAATAGCAGTTTGTTTGGATCCGAAGAACATGGAGCAAAATATTTTCCAAAGCTTCTATGTGTGCTTTAATGCAATGAAACAAGGTTTCAAGGCTGGGTGCAGGAAAGTGATTGGACTGGATGGGTGCTTTTTCAAAGGGGCTGTGAAAGGAGAGCTATTATGTGCAATAGGGAGAGACGCCAACAACCAAATGTACCCACTCGCATGGGCAGTTGTGGAGCAGGAAACTAATGATACATGGGCATGGTTTGTTGGCCTTCTAATAAAAGATTTGGACATTAACAATAATGGAGCAGGCTGGGTGTTTATATCTGATCAACAAAAGGGCCTTATTAAGGCTATGAAAGATTATCTACCAGCTGCAGAGCACAGAATGTGTGCTAGGCACATATATGCAAACTGGAGGAAAAAGCACAGAACACATGAGTGGCAGAAGAAATTTTGGGCAATTGCGAAAGCTGCAAATAGGCAAGATTTCAATTACTACAAGGCCAAACTTGCACAAGAAACTCCTGAAGGGGCAAAGGACATAATGCGGACAGAGCCTGTGCACTGGGCTAGGTCTTTCTTTCCAATTGGTTCTAATTGTGAGTCGGTTGACAATAACCTGTGTGAATCCTTCAACCATTCCATTGTTGATGCTAGATTTTATCCAATCATTTCCATGCAAGAAAAGATCAGGAAGAAGATATTAGTAAGAGTGCAAGAACAGAGGGCCAAGAGTAAGAAATGGCATGGAAAGATATGTCCTAGCATCTTCAAAAAGCTCAAGGCTAGCATAGCAAGAACACAATTTATAGAAGTGCTATGGAATGGAACAGATGGATTCGAAGTTAAACATGTCAGTGGTAGAGGAAGGCAGTACACAGTAAATCTTGACAAGAGGACATGCTCCTGTGGATATTTTCAACTTGCAGGACTTCCTTGCTGCCATGCAATCAGTGCTATTTACAAGTGTGGGAAAGTAGTGGATGATTTTATTGATCCGTGCTACTCAATTGAGGTGTTCAATAAAATTTATGAGCACTGCTTACAGCCCGTGGAAGGTGAAGAATTGTGGCCAATTTCTGATAAACCAAGACCGCAAGCTCCAGAGTATGTGAGAATGCCAGGCAGGCCCAAGAAAAATCACAGGAGAAGGGAAGAGACTGAGAAGCCTAAAGGAAAAAAGATGAGCAAGCATGGCACTATAATTAAGTGTTCCTTGTGTAGTGGTACTGGCCATAACAAGTCAGGTTGTAAGAAAAATCCAGAGAAAGGCAAGAAAAAGAATGCCCATCTTGTGAAGACTAGCAACAAAAAGAAGACAACAGAGGTATTTTCCATAACTATAATTTAGAGTAATTGTCCAGAACTATTGTCGGATTAATTGTCGTTGAATTTTACAGCAAACTAGTTCTCAAGCACGGCAACAAGCTCCAGCAGCAACTTCTCAAGCACCACCAGCACGGCAACAAGCTCCAGCAACAACTTCTCAAGCACCACTAGCAAGAACTCAAGCAGCTGGTCCCAGTTTCCAAACTGGATTATCTTCAGCTAGGTTTAAACCTCCCAGAAAGAGATCTACAGGTACAGCAGCTGAGGCTGGACCTTCAGGTGCCCAAGAGAGAGGTAGAGCAGCTAAAAGAGGGAGAAGGAGGCCTGCATCTGCAGTGCCTAGCTACTCCTACTTCACAGCCAGTGGCAACTACTAGTTTACTGCTTGTAATGTGTATTTTGTACGTGATCTTGATAAACTGTGTCCTTTTCAAGATCATGTACCAGGTTATGTAGTCCCAAGACCTTCTGTTTTGTTGAAACCTGTTGCAAATGTTGCCAAATGACATATTAAGTAATATTTCCTCCAATATTTGGTCTGGTACTTGCCACAAATATTGAGTACATTACTGCCAGAAATATTTGCCATGTTTGCTTTCGTGCTAGTTCACAAATGGCTGTGCAAAATGCCAGATAATGTGAGCTCCGGCCACCGCCTGTGCCGCCCTCCGCCACCCGCTCTCCTCTGATTCTGGACGAACCTTAATTTCCCCCCGCTCGCGAACCAGCTACCCAGAATGTGGACCGAGCCAAGTCAACAATCCAGTCTTTGACTAGCCACGTCAGCGAAAACCAACTAAAACTGCATCAAGGTTCAAATTGGACCAGGATTGCAAACTTCAGTGTGCTAACTTCCAGGAATTGAAGTTCAGGGTTCTATTTAGCCAGACGCTACGAGTTCAAGGTTTAAATTGAACTTTACTCTTTTTAAAAGGAGGGCGTGGCATGCATGCCGGTGCATGAGGCTGCAGATGTTGTGGCAGGGCCCATTTGTCATAGAGTGGTCCATCCTTCTAGGCCCCTGTAATGATGAGATCCAATTGATTGCCTGTTCAAATCAACTCCTCTACAGTATATATAGGAGTATATCTTCCTCGTGCGTACATAGGAGTATCGTTTTATATTGTGGTGAGTGGTGACTCGGCTCCTTTCCAACAGCAAGGAGAGTTGACAATGGGGTCTAAGATGAGAGTTGACCAAACCTGCAGGTGATGATATGGTGCTTTGTTTGTACATGCGGGGAAGGCGACATGGATCGCATTGTTAGTGCAACATGAACTACGAATAACATGTTGCACTCCATCTTTCTCTCTCTTTTACATCTTTTTGTCATAAGAACAAGTGATGTATATCATGGGCCCCCGTTGCTAGTTAAACATTAGTGACTTAGGAAAAGAACGGAAAATCCTAGAGTGGAGATTTCTGCGTCCCGAGTTACATTGATCATTTCCAAGTTTTTTTAAAATGAGTCCAAAATATAAAAATGACAAAGTGTAGATCTAAATTATTTTGCATACTTGTAGAATGCGTAATTGACTACACCCGGTATTTTGTTTCCGGTTTTTCTAAAACATCTAAATATAGTTTTGAATTTATTAAAATAAAGAAATCACTCGAGTTCGGGAGTCAAAACGACTTTCCGAAAATCCCAGGATTTTTGGCAGCCAACAAGCCGTGGACGCAGAGATGGCCGCGGGGACGCTGCCCACGGGAAATCCTATGTGCTAGCGTATGCACGCGCCATTCACTCGCATACATATAATTTGGCATTATTTATATCCACAATATTTCTGCACAAGCAAGTTAATATGATTCCTTTTGGCGTACCTGATGGAGACAAGCAAGCAAGAACAGCGACTAATAAAGTAATAATATTACAAAAATCTGGGAGGGTACTTTCTGGTCTTCAGATGGGAACATGATTGGTTAAACAGACTCCATTAATCAACACCCATGCATTGCGCGAGTCCAGGGTATAGTAGAGTAGTACTCTCTACTCTTTGAGTCACAGATCTTTTAGAACGCATGCCAATAAAATTCGTGTATGCAAATATGATAGTATTGGGTTTGATATGCTGAAATTATTTTCTTGGGCTAGACCATTCATTACTAATAATAATAAACTCCCTCTGTCCTCGAATAAGTGTACATCTAGGTTTTGTACTAAGTCAATTTTTTAAAAAATTGACCAACTTTATAGAAAATGGTATCAATATGTATGACATAAAATTGGTATATTTTGAAACTTTGTTTCAAGACGAATCTATTGACACCAATAGTGTCATAAATGTTGGTTCCTATGCATACACGAATACATCGAGCGAACCTTTCGTTACTCACGTTGCTAATCCCTTTTTCTTCATGATACTAGTGATATCCCGAGGTGAGATGTCGGTATCCTCGTGATTAAACTATTTAATAACTATACCTGTTATCGTCACACCCATATCACTCTCACTTTTCTCATTCTGTATTTTGATATCCTCGTGACAACATTCACGCTATGTCTAGCTAGACGATAAGATGATATCGTAATACTGAAAGGGCCCAAAGCTTATCTCTCCATCGTCAAGAGGAGCAAGAGCCCATTCTTAAACAATCCTAGTTTTGTGCAAACTTTAGGATATACCCGAGAACCACCGTTCTTATCACCCAGTTATGGAATGACGTTAGATGATAATCTATGTGTACCTGTCAAGCATGTGGTCACTAGATATTCTCATGGTATAAGGATTTATGCAAAAATGAGAACTTCATAAAACAATGCTATTAACAACAACGAATAATATCCCATAGCAAGATTATATAATTGGGTCGGTTCAGTACTATTGTTCTGCCAACAATATATACACTAATAGTTGTTGACTTAACATAGTCCATGATCCAAAAAACGTGATCATCATACAACATGCAAGCTAATCTTAGAAGTTGTAACAACATAGAGATATAAACATTAACAATGAACCAGGAATAAATAATAACTTCATATCATTGCCTTTAGGACATATTCCCAACAGTCGCGACGGTGCCCCATCTGCTCTATTGCTGCGGAGGACATTGGTCATCTTATGTCCAGCAGTCTACGAGCAAAGGAAATCTGGAACTCTTTGGGAATTTTGCACATTATTGAAAATGCTCTGTGGTTGATAGATCTGCCTCGGTTGTCCTAGAAGAACTGCTCCGAAATCAGATTGGTTCCCCTGACCATTTGTCACATGTAGGTATCATAGAAGTCGTGGCGGTAGGCTCTTGGTACATCTGGCGGCAGCGAAGAGAAGTGGCGAAGGGTGAACAAGTTGCACCTTCGAGACGTACAAGCTTCGCTATCCAGGCTTTGACGTTGAACTTTAAAGGAGTTGCTTCCAGAGCGGAACCACGTGAAATTGCTTGGATTAGGCCTGCTCTTGGGACGTACAAGCTTAACGTTGATGCATGTTTCTTCCCTAATGGAACATGTGCTTCAGGAGCTTTCATACGTAATGATAAAAGGAGATGCACTTGCTCGGGCGGGTGGTGTCCTTGAACACCTGTTAGATATGCTACAACATCATTGGCACTAGCATTACAAAAGTGGTTATCTTTGATTGAAAACCTTGGACGTTCCCGTTATTGTGAAAACTGATTCACTTGAACTTGTTGAAGCATGAATGGAGTGATAGAGATTGGTGCCCATATACTGCGATTTTAATGGAATGCTTTCAGATTTGCTCGGAGAATTGGCGGGGTGAAGATCCAACATTGCCCCAGGGAAGCTAACACAGTAGCACATAGAATTGCTAGGCGTGTTTCTATTCTAAAGTTGATGTTTATTGGGACGATGATCACCCTATTTTTATTGTTTCGGATGTAAAGAACGATGCATTTGTGTTTATTGATGAATAATGTGCGCAACGATGGCCTTCCAATCTTCCATAACAAAAAAAGGTTATATCCATACAGAGATACTCCACGGAAGAAAAACCTTGCCGAAGAAAGAAACTGCATGGCGAGGCTTCTCTTCCATCTACGTTCACCACACATCTATTCGATCGCGCGCCCACTTGGTGCGAAGCTCAACCACTGCGTACGCTGTACGCACGGTACAAATGTTGTACACCGTGAGTGGCAGCGCACAGCACGTACGTACGTTGGGCTTTGCATGCTGCATGCGTGGAGCAACGTCACCAATCTTAAAGCGCAGTCGCGCCGGTCGTCGTCCATCATTCGGTACAGGTTGGACCGCATCCGCAGCCCAGAGAGAAAAGGACAAAAAGGCCCCTTATCTCTTGCACCTCTCGCAAGCGACTGACAGGTGGGGCCGTACAGGCCACGCGGCGAGGCCAAGTGGGGCCGTCCTTGTACGTATGCGGTACGTGATGGAGAGAAACGGGATGCCCTGGCGAGCGTTGATGGCGTGCATGGCTCGCACGCTGCAGTCACCGCGTACTACCGGGCACTGGTAGGGATACCGCCCCCACCGCATCGCTGGTTCGGCTCTGTTCCGGAGCCGCGGGACGCACGAGGAGACGGTGAGCGCACCGGCGCGTCCGTTTCTCCGTCCCCGCCGTCTCGCTCTCGCCGCAGCGCCATTTCTCTCTTCTTCCCTACGCGTACCAACGTGTACGCACCTGGTAATTAATTACCTAGCTCCGTCCACGTTTGCCGGTACGTGCGTACGTAAGCAGGTACAGTAGCACCGTAGGCATTTGTTTAATTAATTAGCTGGAGGACGGACGGATTAAAGAAGTGTTAAACAGCAGAAGGTCGTTTTCGTCGCGTTATTCTACACGCGGTCACGCTGGAAAACAAGATTGGATCGTGGGCATGCGGCTTTGGAAGGAACGGAACCATCCCGACGTGCATGCATGGAGCACGGTTTGCTCCGTTTGACCACCGGGGCGATCCATGATAAGGATTAAGAAAATGCGTGACCGATTTTGTATGGGAATATTTTCCGAATCCACGAGATATTAAAACCCGGCCAAGTCGATCCATTTCTTCTTCTACCTAACACCAGTTAAGCATAAGCTTGATTAAAAGCTGGATCCATATATACGTAAGCACCTTTCGAGATATATTTTTTATAAGTGCATTATATACGGGGACGGGGAAGTATATATGGATGAAAAATGAAGATAATTGAAATGGTATATACTACTAGTACTTACTATTTTTCCTTGAGAATAATTGAAAACAGTATACTGGCATGGTGTGAAGGAGGTGAGTCCGAGGCGTTTTGTGTACACGTAGCAGGAGCAGGCAGATGGTGGTAGTACTACTTTTCTGCGACTCGCTTTAAAAGCCTCCTCCTCCTCGCATCGCCTCTTCTCCGCTCGTCCCTATTTCCCCACGCCCCCTTCCCCCAAACCCCCACCTCGCCGCCGCACCGCCGGCCTAGGGTTCCGACCATGTCCGCATCGGCGCCACCGCCGCCTCGGCCCCCTCCGCGCCCGCAGCCACCGCCGCCCTCACCGGTACCCCCATGTCGGTGCACCCGCCGCCTCTCCAGCCGAAGCCGCCCCCGACCCCGGCCCCGACGCAGCAGCCGCCATCCGGTTCCGCCCCCCACCGCCGCAGTCGCAGCAGCATCCGCATCCGCCGCCGCAGCATCAACAGCATCAGCAACAGCAGCAGGCCCCTCCACCCGCCTCGCACCAGCAGCGGCCCAGGATCTGCTTCAACGCGCACTGCACGGACCCCAAATCCGAGGGTCAGCGCCGCCGCGGCTGGCGCCTACGTTCCGGCGAGTTCGCCGAGCTCTGCGACCGATGCTAGTACGTACGCTAACCCCTTTATTAATCGACTCCTCTCCCGCCCCCCTCCCTCCGCCCAATCCGTGCTCGATTCGTGCGTGCGGGCGAGCTCGCTTCCTCCCTCCCTCGGGAGACGGATTCGCCGGCCACCGGATCTACGTGGAGTGATCGCTACGTAGTTGCGATTTCGGCGGACGTTCGGGGGTTTTATGTAAAAACTGGAATGGTTCCTTCCTGCCGTGGTTTGACTCGCGTGCGACCGACTCCTGGTGCCTGATGCATGCATGCATGCATGCATGCATGCCTGTTCTCTGTTTTCCTTGCGCAGTGGCTCGTTCGAGCAGGGGAGCTTCTGCGAGACCTTCCATTCCGAGGTGGCTGGATGGAGGAACTGCGAAGCGTGCGGGAAGGTTGCATGCTGCTCATTCTCTAGCTTTGTGCCTTCGATATCATGCATGATTTGTCGTTGCTGATTGATCCGTTCCTGTGTTTTGGTTCGTGCTGGGCAGAGGCTACATTGTGGATGCATCGTCTCCGTCCATGCCTACGCTCTGCTCGACGCTGGAGGGGTTGACTGTATCCTCTGCGCTCGCAAGTCATTTGCTGCAATGGTATGTCGTGAATCTCTCTGCTGTCATTATTGATGATACACTATTATTGGACTGATGGCAACGAGGAAACCGATTCTATGAAATATGCAATCTCTTTTTGGCATGTCGGCATTAAAATTCGGTGAAATTTTATCAATTTGCATGTGTTACTATGCAGAAATTTTGCTGAAGTGCATTTTGAGGCTTTTGCTCATTTTTTTACTGCACTCAAGATATGCTCACCTCCCCATTTCTAGTTTCCATGGGAAAACTTAAGCTGAAAACATCCATCATTCATGACGTTCCATCATCCTGTTTGGCTTGATGTTATGTGATTGATGTCCCGTTTCTACCTTTCTCATGTCATTTACTGAAGCTGGCAACTGATTTATGTGATGGATATCTTTATTATATTATGCATTGAAGATGCATATAGATGTAGTGTTTATATGTGCTGAAGTTGCAGGAGTTTTGCTATCTTCTCGTGCTCTTTGGAGTTCATATTTTAGCCCACCGTTGATACTAATTGTTTCTTTGCTTGTTAGACACCAAGCCCAATATGGTCAGCTCCTACTGTGCACATGCCTCAGAATGTAGCTGACAGAAAAGACAATTATGCCAAGAGTTGGAGACCTCCTGCAGGGCAAGTTTCAAGTCAGTGGCGACAGCATAATATGTGGAGTATTTCCAGTATACAGTCGGACTTGCAGCAACGCCTAGCTTATGAGTTTGATAGGCCTAGTGGCAGTGAAAAGTTACCTCCGGGGCGCACTTTTATTCATGCCCAGGAAAAGAAATCCGATGACATGCATGACAGACCAACAACACCTGCCGGCATGAACCAAATAGTAAGGGACAGATATACCAATGGGCACAGTCAGCAAACAAGCCTGGATCCAACGCACTCTTCTACTCCTCTCTATCAAAGAGAAGCACCACATCCAAATAGCCTTCATGATCATAGTCAGCATGCAGGAGAAAGCGACCCTTTGTCTTCAAGGAAAGGGATAATTTCAGATGGTTCTTCCACTGTATCAACCGTATCTACTGGCTTTAAGGTTGATTCACATCATCTACCCATTTTAAAGGACACTGTATCAACCACCCTGCCGACATCCGGGGGCTACACTATCACTAATTATCCACCAATACCTGGACGAAGCGACCATGTCAGAATTATACCTCATGAGAAATCACAAATGCCCACCACAGTACCCATGTCAGTAGTGCAGAAACAGTTCTATTCACATAGTGTGGTTGAGCCCGATTACCAAGCGCAATTTCGCAATGGAAAGCCCAGAATGGATCCAAGGGCGAGAGCTCACTTACTTCCCCGCAACTGGCCTAGAATAACAGACAAAGAGCTACAGAACTTATCGGGAGAGTATCCAAACAACTCTTCGTATCTCCATGAGCAATTTCTAGTAATTAATAATAGCATCTTGAATTCTATAGAGCATATTTGATTTAATTCTTGTCTTATCATTAGTGTCTCCTTAACTCTCTTACAGTTCGAAATCTGTTATTACTCCTTTGTTTGAGAAAATGTTGAGTGCCAGTGATGCTGGCCGGATTGGTCGTTTGGTGTTGCCAAAGAAATGTGCTGAGGTATGTTAATGACTCAGTTGTTATTCTTCAGTATACTTCTGTTAATTTGTAGATTCTCCATGATTAGATTATGACAGTGTTACTGTCAATGTAAAATTTCTCTTTGTATGGTGACATGAACCATTATTTTCTCTGTAACTGAGTTTTCTTATCATCTTTGCCATACTAGAAATTGTCAAAATTAACCTGTTATATGACTAATTCCGTTGAATGGTGGTTACTAGAATTAGCGGCAAGTCTATTTTAATCAAAAGTAGGGCTTGCTGGATAAAACCTGTTAAAACTTTGAAGCTACCCTATTATGATAGGATATGTATTAATTTTATGTACTAGTTGTATCTTAATTATAGTTATTTTGTGCATCCACCAATCAACTCTAATGGAAAATCATTTTGTATAGGCATACTTCCCTCCAATCTCTCAGCCAGAAGGACTTCCCTTAAAAGTTCAGGATGCCAGTGGTAAAGAATGGGTGTTCCAGTTCCGTTTCTGGCCCAATAATAACAGCAGGATGTATGTATTGGAGGGTGTCACACCTTGCATTCAGTCGATGCACTTACAAGCAGGCGATACAGGTAGATATCCTGTCCTAAAAACATGGGTTGCAGTAGATTAGTAATATTAGTTTAATATGAAACATATGAGTAACTCACTTAGATAGCTATAGTGAAATAACACCCATTAGATTTTTTTTTGTATTTACTTCCTGATCTTATGTCGGACACATCTTCTACATAGGTAATATCATGTTACAGCAATCTTGCTTGTCTGTTAGATTGGGCCGTGCAACTGTAATTGGTTGTTTTAACATGTTTGCTTTCTTATTACCCTCATGCTACATTTCTTAATAATATGACATGTCCTGATCCTGTATTTGAATCATTGGTATTTTGATCTATGCATCTTTCTGTGTATGTTAAAGCCCATTTAAAACCTTCCATTATTGCCCAAGTCTGTTATTCAGTGTCAAATTTTAATACCGTCTAAAGTGCACCCCGAGCACTTCCAACTGTCCACCTCTTCAGTCCATCCCAACTTCCCAAGTGGTTTGAGCTGACTTGAATGTCACGTGTGTACATCAGGCATCAGCTAACAATTTAGTAAATAAAAGTTGGAGGGATTCTCACATCAGTCTCTCGCCCATCTTCCTCCTCTCTCCCATCTGCTTTTCTATGTTTCTGTCCCACAGCCCTTCTCAGAGCCACAACTTAATAATATTGCCTGCCCTGCACCATGTTATGCTTCTGCTGGAGTTGCCCTGCATCCAGAACTGTACAGCACCACTTCCTCATATTTTCCCAGCAGGGAGACTGTTTTTGGTGGTGTCTGATGGATGTGGGTTCCTACAACAACTCGAACGATGCAATGTGCCGAGTTTGAGATAGCGTAGATGCACCAAGCATTGTGTGGCAATGTGAATCACGGTCCTGGAGCGGCAGCTTTCAGTCAGGCTACGATGGTAGGGCCACCATGCCAGTGTAGACTTCCGCTGTCATCGACAACCGCTTTGGGATGGGCTAAAGGGTGTAAAGTCAATCTTTCATGTTTGTTAGAGTTTGAGATTATTATCGAGGTAGTTTTAGGTTGAAAAGGATTTTGGCAATAGCTGAAGGATGTGATGGGTCTTTTTTCCTTCTGCATTTGTGGTTCACTCTTTTTTCTTTAAAGTTTCAGTTTTTTTCTGAAAGTGGCCATTTTTTTGCTGTTATAACTTGTGTCATGTGTTATATTGTTCAGTAAGCTTCAGCCGAATAGATCCAGAAGGGAAGCTGGTCATGGGATTCAGAAGGACGAAGACTCAAGAACAGGTAAGATGGTACTTTAGTATGTTGTGTTGTAGCTCCCATAAAGGAAAACTATGTAAATTCAAGCATCTGCTACAGTTCATGCAGAATATTGCTTGAACGGATGGTTGAAAAATGTATTATTTCTTTTCTGTCTGATGAAGTATTATTATGATACCATATATGCCATGTTTCCAGTCTTGACAATTTAGATGTTCTGCTGCATCCTGCTGTATTGTCTAGTCTAATGCTCTGCTTTTGATATGTTGGAACGAACATCAGATAATCATCCCATTCCCTATGCTGGGCATGGAGTAAAGATTTGTTGAAATAGTTCTTGTAACCACATTGTTGTTTACTGTATGTTGGTCAGATATTCCGCCAGGAAGAACCAGCAAAACCTGCGACTGCTGCCCCGAATCTTCCAGATGTGAATGTTAGCGCCACTGCTCCAGACTCTAGTCCGAATGCTGCATTAGCCCGACCAAATAAAGTCAATGCAGAGAACAAAGACTCTAGCCCTGTAGAACAAGGAGCTGTCAGTAAATTGGACAAAGGTGGAGTAGCACAGAAGGAAGGGCCAGGAACTGCTCGCTCTTCCCCTGGACCTGTGAAGAGAAAAGCAACTTCTGTCGGTCCAAAGATTAAACGTTTCCGGATTGATAACGAGGAATCCATGGAATTGAAGATAACATGGGAGGAGGCTCAAGAATTGCTTCGGCCTCCTCTGAAGGCCCCTTCAATTGTTATTGTTGATGGCCATGAGTTTGAGGAGTACGAGGTATGCCATGCTTCTCAAGTATCACTTGTGGTCTTGTGTCCATTTCGGAAAAAAAAAACTTGTGGTCTTGTGACAGTTCTATTTTTTACGGCACATTACTAGCTTACCAGTAAACTTATTTTATTTATATCCATGATTTCTTTTCTCGTGTATTCTTTAGTGCGGAAAGATTGAAGCACTTGTTTTCTATATTGACATCCTGTGCTTCTCAGGAGCCACCTGTACTTGGGAGGAGGACATATTTTGTGACTGACCAATCAGGGTAATGTTTTCAGACTGAAATGTGTGCTATATGCATTTGCTATGCGTGTAGATATGGACACAAATGAAGCTTTCTTATGTTGAATGTAATGCTTATTCCAACAGTTTGCTCGACATATTTATCTAGTTAGCTATCTCTGTCAATGAGTTCCTTTCCATGTTCTAGGTTTTAGGTGCATCAACGTGCAATAATTTATCTCTGTGCTCCTATCTGTGAGTGGTGAAATGGACTTAGTCAATCCCTAGGCTGCCATATCAATTTAATTGCTATTGAACTCCATCTGTAGGATCCCCAGCATTGTTATCTTTTTACCAGTGTGCCTCTTGCCTTCTAATAGTTCATTTTTTCAATCAGTGAGAATCATCAATGGGCTCAGTGTGAAGATTGTTCCAAATGGCGGAAACTGCCAGTAGGCGCCCTTTTGCCCTCTAAGTGGACCTGCTCTGATAATAAGTGGGATCCTGAAAGGTAACCTGCCGTTTCTGTTTGCTGATTATTTCTTTAGCATCATACATTTTCATTTTTTCATGTTGTTTATTTATGGACTTGCTAGCAGTACAATACTGGCTAATAGTAATATCATCCTATGATTAACTTCAGAAGGAAAAATAATTATCCCTGAAACCTCTCTTGGCACAATGTGCCTTCTCGTGGAATTACTAGAGGTTTCCAGACTATGCAGAACATCACATGTGCATGTAGTATACCAGTTTGAAGCATATGTCGTTAAATTGAGCCCTACAAAACACCTTTACAGAAATTGTTTTCATGTCACAAGTAACTGGCGGAAATCTTGCCAAACTGTTACCCTCAAGAGCTTTCATGATATCAATCTCAATAATAGTCCCTGTAACCGAGGAGAAACAATTAGCTCATTGTATTTTAGCCTTTCAGCTAATTGTTATTTTTTTCTAGGACTTCTTGCGCCTCTGCACAGGAGGCAAGCATGGAGGAGCTTGCAGAACTGATTCCCATAAAAACAGGTATGATGACTTTAAAAAAATTATCCATGGTTATGCAGAAGTTAGATTTATCCACTCATAATAGAAATGCTGAAGATGAATTCCAGATGGAATCTCTTGAGATTTCCACTATGAACAAGTACGTTGAATTTAGCTATGAGCTACGTGCTACAAAATCTACAAATGAATAACCTAAGGTGCAAAGGAAGACCAATCCATCAATTACAGGATGTGCCTAAGACATATCATAAGTCTTGGGAGGCTGTTTGGTTCCAGCCACAATTTGCCACATGTAACCTTAGGCTAGGCATGTTTTTAGTTTCTAGCCATATGGCCCATGTGGCATAGACACATAACTTTTTGCCAGCTTTTGCCACATTAACTTAGTTTATTTGTGGAATAGGTTTGCCTTGAACCAAACATGTGCTAGTACATGGTATAGTGAGCCATGTGGCAGTATTAAAAGGAAATGTTAGCTATAGAGGAAAAGTTTTCTTCTCTACCATATGTCAACATGCTGGTCTTCTTCAGTCATTGTTGGACGTGTTGCTTTTTTCTTGGTATGGATTCTAAGTTTTGCGAGAGTCATGCTTCGTAGATGTTTAGGTAATGCATCTCTTTGCTCTGGAAAGCTCCACTCCATAGATCCAACACTGGAAACAGTGAAGCTATCCCAAAGTCCACCAAATCGGTGGAGCGAAGTTGAGGCCGCCCCTAGTTCATTCTGGTGGAGTTGGAAAAAGGTTGCTCCACCATCTTAACTTCAGACCCACGCGCCTCTATTACCCGAAATGTCTCTACAGTTTTGTTGTTATTACCTGCAAATGCCACGGGTATACCGTATACCCTGACCTGAACAGCCAACCCCTTCCTCTTCCTGTTCGGTAGCCCATCTCCTTCCTCCTCCATAGCTGCATCTGTCCTAGTTTTTTGCCACCTCCTCTCTTCCTCCAACAGAGTATTAGTTGTTCATATGTCCGTGCTAACAGAGTTCTTTAACATGAGCTGCATGCTAATATCATAGAACAGTTACACATGTATTAACAGGTTGACAGAAAAAGAAAGGGTAGTCTTGACTTTAAACAATCTCCTTGTAGCCTCAATATGTAGCTAGCTAGTTAGCCAAACACTTCTAGACATTTCACCGTCGCCAAGAGTTTAGAGGTGGAGTGTGAAGTCTAGAGGTGGAATGGAACTCTGTCAAACACAGCCAAAGTTATCCCTGTTCATACAGAGTTTATGGTCAACCTTTTAGAAACCCTTCTTGAAGCTTTTGTATGTTTGTTACAACAGCGCTAGTTTATTGGATGCAATATTGATTTTACGTAAGATTATATAACTGTATATAATGATAGCTTTTTCTTAATTGACTTTGCAGGTGCTGCAAAAAAGTCTAAAGCGAGGATAGAAATTGACAGTATTGATCTTTCGGATGGGCTGGACACGCTAGCAAACCTTGCCATTCTTGGCGAAGGTGAATCTCTTCCTTCCCAGCCAACTACAAGGCACCCACGCCATCGTGCTGGCTGCTCGTGCATTGTCTGCATTCAGCCTCCTAGTGGGAAGGGCCCAAAGCACAAGCAGACATGCACCTGCAATGTCTGTATGACGGTGCGCCGCCGTTTCAGGACACTCATGCTTCGTCGTGAGAAACGCCAGTCTGAGAAAGACTCTGAGGAACCTCGCAAAAAAGAGCTAGGCCAGTCCAGCGAGTCGGTTCCACAAACTGGATCGGATCCGCTGCCTGCTAGCACCAGTCCAACTAGCTCCCCCCAGAAGGCGGATGCAAACGCTGATGACGCCGAGGACACCGTTGAGCATAGCATGTCATCCTCTCCTATGAAGAACCAGATTGACCTGAACATCCAGCCTGAACGTGAAGAGGAACAGTCACCAAAATCCAATGCGGTTGGTGCAATGAGAATAACCCGAGACAATCCAACCTAGCAAGTTCGTCCTCATACTGGCAAAAGTGGTCATAGATAACAGATTGAGAACTGTCTATATCGATGAAGAAATCCGGCAGACGGAGTTGTAGTGTAGATGTTATTACTATTCGTACAAAAAGATCTAGTTTCCTGTCGGGGGGGGGGGGGGGGGGGGGGGGAGACAGAGTTCTCAGTGTTGATGCTATCGTGTATACCATAGATCATTAGGTGTTGCCTACCCTGTATGTGTATATGTATTGTATAAGAGCAGCGCTCTCAGCCCTGTAAGCTGGTGGATATCTAATAATTCATGTATCCCAACTGGTTCTGCAAGAGGTTTGTTCTGATGTTTACCTAGATTAGATCTCCTGGAAAATTTCTCCGTGTCGTCTTAAGCAAACCTGAGGATTTGTTCCAGCCTTTGGTGGTATTTGAAAAGGAAAAAGGGTGTCCGTCAAAAAAATTGGTTTCTCAGAGAGGAAATTTTACATCAGCGAGCCTGTGCGAGCGTGTGTGCGACGGCTTGCTCGGTTTCCGACAGCAGCACGTGCGCGCAGTTGGGCCTTCCGACAGCGACGGGAGGAGGAAGAAGACCGCCGCACCCCGCCGTCGATCCCCCCGCTGCTGGCGTCGGCCAGACCGCCGACGACCGCCATGGGTGGCCGGCGCCGCGGGACGTTCGCCCTCCTCTAACCGCCCCCTACCGTCGCCCAAGGCCATCCTTCTAAGCCCGACCCGCACCCTCACCGTTAAGTTGCTTCCGAGCCTATGCCGACGCCGCCGCGGCTGGCCACGTCGGCCCGTCTCCGGCTCGGTCCGGCTCGCCAGACGCCTTCTCCTTCACGCCTCCCTGGCGGTCGGCGCGGCGTCGCCGGCTCGTTTGATTGAGAAATTTTGGAGAGAGAGAATTTGGGGACGATCGGAGGAAGGAGAGATGACCACGCGCTGCGCGTGCACGGGACCGAGCAACCGCTTGCGCGCTCGACAAGGAGCAAATCCCTTGGTAGATGTGATCAGAGCAAGTTCATCCTGCATCATACATACACCCAGACGTTGATAGCGAACTGCAATTTGAGCAAGGAGGCACCGAAATGCGATGAACAGTTTAGTAAGCAAAGATTTAATACACATGCCTGGTACCCCAAAAGAAATTGGGGTCTCCAGGCCCTCACTAATCTGTATCATCTCCCTATAAACATGTCTCTTGTGCAAAACTACTATCGCTATCACCTTCTTAGTAGGAGTAATTGACAGAACCGTTTCTTACAGAGAAGAAACAGAAACCAAAGCCAAAGACCGAACACAGCGACCAAAAAAGAAGTAACTTGCGAACTTGCTGCTGCTGTTCCCATCTGAATTCTTGGGAACTCTCTTCAGTCTTCAGTACTGGCTGACCATCTCGCTGTAGTGCTTCAGCGACTCCTGCCGCTGCAGCCGCATCTCCATGTTGAACTTGTTGATGAAGGCCTCGACACGCCGGTTCAGCTCGTCCTGCCCCAGCGACGGCTCGCGGCGCACCTTCTTCCCTCCTACGGCAGGGTCGTTGAACGTCTCCGCCTTCCGCATCGTCGTCGCCGGAGCAGCCACTTCCTCGCCGCCGCCGCCGCCGCCACCGCCACCGCCACCGCCGGACGGACGGCGGCCGGGACGGGTGTCGAAGGTGTCGGCCTTCTTGAGGTGCCGCGCCAGGGGCGGCGCTCGGCCCTCCGTGATGGCCTTCCACGTGTTTTCCAGAGTGTCCCCCCTCCGCGCCGGTCGCGTTACACGCAGTGCCTGCTCCCTGCAACGACATGCCCAATCGACATCAATAAAATGCTTTTTTTTTGCTAGAATTTTACTAGTACCAAAAAATGTTCAAGAACCGGCGAAAAGTTTGGTCTTTGTAGGCCAAATTTTGTTGGGGAATTAAATGGAACAGAGCAAGTGTTGCTAGCAATTTAGGCAGTAGTAGTGTTTTACCTTCTGGGCTGGGCTTGGCCGCCTTCCGGCTGAACCTTGCTGACGAAAGCGGCTTCTCCTGGAGTTCGTCAGGTCCGCGAACGGCGCCACCTCATTCTCTACCTCAACCTCCGTGACCCTCCTCTGCGGCGCCCATGCAGACCTCGAAATCAGAAAGTCCTCCGCCTCTTCCTCGGCCTCCGGTGCCGGGACCGGGGCCGGCGCCATCTTCACCACCGGTGGCTCGACGGCCACGGGCACCGCCATCGCCATGACCACCGACGGCGCAGGAACCTCCATCGCCATGGCCACCGACGGCGCAGGAACCTCCATCGCCATGGCCACTGCCGGCGCAGGCACCGGAACCCCGACAGCCGCGTGTGAGCACGCCGCGCGATGGCTCGGCTGGTACCGGGAGGATGCGGCGATGGAGATGATGATGGCGTTGATGACGAGGTAGAGGTAGGGCGGCGTGAGCCAGGTGGCCGCCGCCGCCTGCGCGCGCGGGATCTCCTCCGCCACGAACCCCGCGGCCGCCGGCGCCATGAGCCTCAGCCCGCCGCCACCAGCACCGCCGCCGCCGCCGCCGCCCCGGCCTTCACCGTCCGCGCAGCGCAACCCATCGTCGTCGTCCTCGCAGCAGCCGCTCCAGAGCAGCTCTCCTCCAACTCAAGAACAACAGATCCTTCTCGACTGTTCCGCTCTCCACCACTATCACCGGCCGTTCGTTCGTGCGAGCGAAATGAATGGAAGCGAGAATGAATGCGAACGGAGCGAGGTGGGCACAGCGGCGCACTGGACGGCGATTTATAGGAGCGGGGCGGCGAATATTCGTGCGACGCGGGGTGGACACGAGATGCGAGCCGTCGGATGGGGATTTGGACGGTGGGCGATGCACGGGAGAGGCTCGCCGCACGTTTTTTTTTTTTGCTTCCACGGGAAAGGTCTGGATGGAGAGTACTCCGTAGTGAGTAGTGTGGCTGGCTCTGTGTGGGCGCCGCGCTGGGTCGTTGGGCGGTGGCGACTAGATACTGGATGCCGACCCGTCCTGATTTACTACTCCGTATTTGGTTAATTAGTGTAGCCGATTAAGATTTTCTTGTTTACTAATCACTAATCCTGTAGATATATCTCGTGTACACTGCTACTATGGCTCTGATTTTTTTAACAACTGTAGCAGAGTAATCAGAGTCTCACAAACATCGTACTGGTGCTATCATGTGGAGTTCACTTATGCAGCAGGCTGGAGGCAGTAAAGGCTGAAGTGATCGGAGAGAGATGCATGAATTAAGTGACGATGAGATACAGAGATACTAGGTGTGTGTGTTTCTTTTCTTCAAACGGTCGGAAAAAGAACCGTTGGAGGCGGGCGCGCGGGTCCCGCACGCTACCGCTAGTCGGCCCGTCTCAGTGGGGCCTCGGATCGACTCGCTGAGGTGGAGGCCGCTCACGTACCCTGGCGCGGCTGACCACCGCGCTTGGCGTGCTCATCGGCGGCAGCTACCGGCCCGCTCTCGATCGTGTCTATCTTCTCTTTCCTCGTGCAGGTTCTCCCCGCCTCCCAACGCCAAGCTTATGCTTATCTACTGATCCAGTGAATGTATTCGTTCGTTTTCTCTTCATGAATGATGAATTCACTCTGTTGACAAAATATGGAATGCGCACCCAAGATGTTGGGAAAGATGTTTTCGATAGCAATATTTACGTTTTTTTACTACTAGGTCTAATTCTAAACTGTACTGATAGGCCAGGTGAGTCGTACTACTCTTCTTAGTAGTAATAGGTTAGTATTACGATCTGAAAGCTAGGTAAGATTAATGTAATGGCAGTATGGAATTATGGACGCCACGTGTACGACGACTGGAGGCACGAGTTACCGCCGGCCGGCGTCACGGTCACCTCTTGTGCGCCTTTTGCACCTGGCACCTCTGGTTGGCTGTTCAAGAAGCACGCACGCACGCTTGCGTGTCCTGCTTGGTACGGCCACCGTGTTCGTCCCATTTGCACTTTTTAACGTCCCTCGATCGGCGCGCGAACTACAAGGCGTGCGGCATGCATCCGCGGGCACGTACGGCAGAGTGGCGCGCTATGCATGGATGGCCTCAGACGCATGTGCAGATGACCTCGTCGCACGTCAAAACCAAGTCCACTCCCTCTTCTCCGTTGGAAGCCCGGCCGGTCGACCAATTAATCTGTGTGCACATGCTTCGTGCTCGTGCATACTCCTTCTATGCCGGATCCATCGGTGATCAATCCATGTGCTCGATCGGGGTCAGATTGCTAGGTGAACCTACATGCATACTCTACGGTGAAGTGATCCGTTTTGTTTTCGTTGGTGTCGATCGATCGCTCTCCGCTGCTACGATGCAAAGTCTCCCGTATGTAGCCTGCAGATTTAGGCTACCTACCCGTCCATCCGCAGCCACGAAATGATAACTTAACGGAGCCCATCGAGCATGGGATCGATCCTCTGGACGATAAAATTGACCTCGCCGTCACCCATCCCACCCACCCAGCGTGCGGCGTGGCTCGCTCCCAGCAAACACGTATCCTCTACACGCCACACATATACTACGTACGTATACCTACGCTACGCGCGGAGGCATGCCCACGGTACGTATACTTAATTAACCGCTCGAACTCTTACTCATCAGTACTCATTTGTTCGCTTCTGCAGAAAGATGAAGATCCAGGTGATATATAGTGCTTGGCATTTGATTACATTAGTCGACCGATCGTAACTAGCTAGATCACGGGATCCGATTAGCTGCTGCTGCTGGCTAGCTAGGTAACTCGCTTAGCCTTTAGCACACGTACGTTTCACACGCGTACGTGTAAAGTGGCTTCAGCTGGCAGATTAGCGTCCAGTGCACGATGGACTTAGTGCGCAGTAGTAGTACAGGTGTGATGAGGCGTGTGGTAAACGGCGTGGTAGTTCTGTCCGCCGTTCATAGGCTTACACGTACGTACTTAAAAGTGACTAAGTTGTTAGGTTGATCTCCACACGCGTGAGTCCAACGACTCACCGTGACCCCATGATCGCGCCTTGATCGGGGGCGCCCAACCAAACCCTGGTTGGTGGGCTCCTGTTGCGCTGCCTATATATAGAGGTGGGGGCCGGCGGCACTCAGTACGAGGTTGACTGGTTCGCCAGGCACTCCACCAAGACCCCCTACCGATCTAGGGTTGAGGCAGTAGCAGCGGGAAGCTCCACCACCGCCGCCACTCACTGCCATCTCCGGCCATCTCCACCATGGCCGGCACATCGGGACCGTCAAGCCAAGGAGAAGGTGCTCATCCTCCTCCCCATGCCTCGGTTCTACTGGTAATGATCTATACTAGTGATCCAATAAAACTAACAATGGTATCAGAGCCATCTAGGGTTCTAGATTCTTCGGTAGCAAAGAAACAGAAAAGAAAAGCAAAAGAAAAAGGATCCCCTCCCCGAAACCCTAAATGCCAGATCGAAGAAAAAGAAGGCAGAAGGGAAAGAAAGACTCACCGGAACGCTTTCGGGATCGCCGGAAAAGGAGCGCCGCCATTCAGGCCGCGCCCGTTCCTCTCGATCCGATGCGCACCAGTAGGGGCACCGGACGAAGAACACAAACCCCGAAAGGGGCAAAGGCAAAGGGCACCGCGGCCAAACCTTTTTCGACGGCGGCGCGCTCACCGCAAAGGAACGCGCGACCGGCGAAAAGGGCTTGCAACGGCGCCGATCCTCCTCGCATCGACGCCCTGCTCTGCTTGCGTAGATTTTGCGTTTGGTGAGGAGTCAAAGAAAGAAAGGAGGAAGAGGGAAAAGACTCGCCGCGCCGGGGAGCCTTTCGCCGTCGCGGCTGGCCGGCGGCGGGCGAGACCCTAACCCTAGCGCGCGGGGGCGAGGCCAGACGCGCAAGGGTGCAGAGGGGGCACAGCTACACCTTTCTGCCCTTCCCAGCGAGCGGCGCGTGGTGAGCGGGAGAGGAAGGAGAGAGAGGGCCGCGGTGGGGCATGCGGCCGTCGCCGGCCGCCGGCCACCGGCGTGCCACCGGAGCGCCGCCGCACGCGCGAACAGAGGCGAGCGTGCGCGAACAGAGAAAGGGAAAATGCTGTTAGGGTTTGACCCGGGCGGCGCGGTGGCGTCTTTGATGGAGCGACTTGCGCGCTGGACCGTCGGATGAAATCCGACCGCCAGGATCATCCGGCGGTCGGCCGACAGGCCGCGGGCCGTTTCCTCGTGTAAACGTCGCGCGGGCGACATATAGCGCGGTGGTTTGGGCCGTGTCTGCGTCGCCGCGGGCGGCAGATAGTTAACAGGCCGTGGGCCGAGCGGGCTGCACAGAACAGTTTTCTGTTTATTTTTCCAGAAGCAAATTTTTTAATGAATTTCTATACAGTTTTAGATTCTTTGCTCAGAATTCTTTCTATTCAAACAAATCCAACGAAATGTTTGTTTTAAAATAGAAAAGTACAGAAATGCTTCTGAAAAGTATAAAGTTTCATGAATTTTTTTATTCATGTTTTTCCGCTGCAAATAAATAAAAGTGCTATTAAATGATAAAATTGAATTAAAGTGAGAATTAAATTTTAAAGAGAAAGTTAAAGGAATTATTGAAACAATTATGATTCTGTTATTTTATGACCAACGTTGTTAATAACATAATCATGATTTGTTAAATGTTGAACAGCGCAATGTTTGTGAAATACAGAGAATACATTACAGTTTCTGCTGTAAAGTAAAAGGACTCTCCTCTAATTAAATTGGAACCAACGGGAAAATTTAATTAGAGAGGAGGAAAAAGAGAAATACTTGTTTAACAGATTAATTATGGTATTGTTATTTTCTGACCAACGTTGATGATAGCAGTACTATAATTATATGAGTTCTATAGTCAAAGGGCTAGATCTCTGATAATTTTGCATGAAAGTGATCAATTTTCAGAGAAAAGATAAAAGATCAAGAAATGCTCTTGAACTATAGAAATATGTATATTTCATGTTTCCGCTGAAATAGAGTTGATGATAATGTTATTTCCAAACAGAGTTCTTTATTGCAATAGAAATATTATCATCATTGTTTATGAGTTTTATGCATTGATTCTATTTCTGCCCAACGGTGATGTAGAATTAGTGTAAAAGATGATGTTTATTCTAATTCTGCCCAACGGTGATTTAGAATATAGAAGAAAGTTTTAAAGATTTAATGTGCATATCTTTAACCAGACCAACGTAGGGTTATTTTTATGCTCATTATTGTTTATTATTATTGAATATTTTCTCAGACAAAGATTCTCATGTTTTCATTCGTGAAAGCAAAAGAATGGGTACTTGTGACCCGAAAGATGACCAAGAAAGGTCATAAAGTGAGAGAGTATGTTCTCTCTAAAGAATGACTGCAAAAGAAAAAGAATTCTTGGATGTTAATCCAAGAATACAAATAGATCATCGAGAGTCTTGTTTGACAAATGTCTTTCATGTACTCTCCATGCAGAAAACAAATAAATCATTCAGAGTTTTGTTTAACGAATTTCTTTCATGTACTCTATGTGAAGAAATTTTTTAAACGAGCAACATGAATGCTTAATTTGACTAACGTTGGATTAAGCATGTGTATAAAAGAGTATTCAGATTTATTTCTGAATTTGATGATTGAATATGCAGTCTAAAGAGCCAATTGTGGCATCTGTGTCTCTTAATTACCCGCATGACGGGAAAAGACGATAATAATACCCACGTGGTGGGAAAAGTCTGGGAAAATACCCGCATGGCGGGAGAAAATTTTGACAAAGGACTTATCCTGTATGACAGGAAGAAGATGTGATGACTCATGTGTTTTTATATCGACCGCACACTTGTGTATCATAGTTATAAAACACTTAATGAGTCAAAAGAGAATAAAGTTACAAATGAACCTAAAGATAAGAATGTTATGCAAGTGTGACTTGCAGTACCATTGAGAAAGAACTCTTGTGAGTTTTGAAAAGGAATGAGGAAAAAGTACTCCCATACATTAAAAGACAACTTCATTTTGAATGAAGTAGATAAAAGATAACTTCATTTTGAATAAAGCAGATAATCAAAGTTTCGAAATTGTGGCAAAAAGGTTCTTGCCACATTTCGAGGGGGAGATAGAGAATGTTACAGAATAAACTCCCCTAAGTGATCTATGATGAATTGTGATCGTCTGGGGAGTACGACGGTCATAATAATGATACCCCTAAAGAAAAGAAATAGATGCATTCTTGGATATTTTACAGCTCCGAAAGGAGACTAAGGACGGTACTCAAAGTGCCATAAAGAAACAGATTGACAGGTTAACAGAATAAACCCAAATAAAAAGGATTAAGGATACACCATTTTGGAGAAAATGGAGTAATCTGGGGGAGCATGGTATGAACATACCTAAGGCTCGAATAGATTTTATCTGGGGGAGCTTGTTGCTTTATAATAGAGATGAACAAGTAAACATGGATCTTGTGATTTAGGTCCTTGTAAGAGCTATTGCCTTTTGGCGATAGAAGACTACAGAATTAATTGCCTCTAGGCAATGACAGAGCAACAACATCCCCATATGAGAAAAACAGATGACTATAAAGTCTATATCAGAGAAATTTAAATGAAGGTTGATCCCACCTCATTTACAGAATTATAAGCAGCGCTCAATCGATTTTGACAAGTGTCTACTTGTCTTAATGATTAGAGACTATGTGAATCCCGACGATGTTTGGGACTCATAAGTAATTTCCAATGGAGCCAAAACAGTAGGCTATAAAGGGTCTACAACACCAATGTGACTCCAAAGGAAATATGTAAAAAGCGATTTTAAATCGAAAGATTTGCGCTAAGAGAATAAACAGATTATAATGAGTGCTAATGGCACATAATGATCTGAGTTACATCAGATGAAAGTAAAGATCACAAGGGATCTTATGGACTAGAGCAAGTCTCTAGAATCAAAAGTTATTTTGGGTTAAAGAAAATGAGAGGACAATCGCATTTGTGCAAACTTATAGAATGGGAAATTCATTTCCTAATCCCGTGTATGTGGATGATATCCTACTTGCTAGTGGTGATGTCAATCTACTACCGGCAGAGAAAAGAAGTTCTTGTCCTCAAAAGAGTATTCTCGGTAGAGTGTCTCTCGTTATAAGTATCGAGATTTACTGAGAAAAGAAGAAAAGGGGTATTAGAAATATCACATGGACATGCTGAGAAGAAGTCTCTATAGCATGCATGTCGAGAAAACCTACGCCTGTTCTTATTGACAAGGGTAATGGAATTGGGAACTTTAGTGTTCCAAGAGATAACATAGAACGGATCAAATGGATATGGTACCATATGCTTCCGCTGTTGGTTGCTCAATATTACCCTGACAATTCACGTATCCGGGTTGTTTTGGCAATGTCCAATCCAGATATAGATCACTGGAATGGAATCAAAGATATGGCCTCATGCTAAAAGAAACAAGTGCTCTCAAAAGGTTGTGAGTACAAAGATAGATCTATAAGAGTGCTCTCAAAAGGTTGTGAGTACTCTGAAAGAATTTGTGAAATGTATAGCGAAATCCACAATTGTCGCTAAATTTTCACATTTGGAGTTTTTGTGTGGAAAATCTCCAAAGAATTAAAGTTTTGACATCAATGTGATGTAAAGATATGTTATAGCATCATATGAGGCTGAGGGATAGGCAAAATGGTTAAGAAACCTGTACCCGGAATTGATAATGGTTGACAACAGCAATAACCATTAAGTAATTCACTCCTAAGACAACGAGTCAAGTGTGGTGCCAAACACATTGACACAGAGTTATACGTTGTAAAGGAGAAAGTCCGGAATTATGTTGAAATGCTTGGAGCATAAGAGGAATAGATAAAAGAAACACACAAGTGTTTGCAGATCTGCTAATTAAAGGCTTACCGCCCAGTGTGTTTGGAGAACACATAGTCGACATGGGTTTATGGTATAGTCTATATTTTTCCGGACAATAAAGAGGCCCAAAAAGATCAAAGAATTTGTTTCAAAACAAATAGGTATATTGTAGCTGTCTGATTCTATCGGCAATTGAGCTGAGACGATGAAACATGCTCTATGTATCGATCTGTGATGAAATGAGTAAAAGTGAAAAGTTGAGATCAAGGGGGAGAATGTTAGGTTGATCTCCACACGCGTGAGTCCAACGACTCACCGTGACCCCATGATCGCGCCCTGATCGGGGGCGCCCAACCAAACCCTGGTTGGTGGGCCCCTGTTGCGCTGCCTATATAGAGGTGGGGGCCGGCGGCACTCAGTACGAGGTTGACTGGTTCGCCAGGCACTCCACCAAGACCCCCTACCGATCTAGGGTTGAGGCAGTAGCAGCGGGAAGCTCCACCACCGCCGCCACTCACTGCCATCTCCGGCCATCTCCACCATGGCCGGCACATCGGGACCGTCAAGCCAAGGAAAAGGTGCTCATCCTCCTCCCCATGCCTCGGTTCTACTGGTAATGATCTATACTAGTGATCCAATAAAACTAACATAAGTGAGTCGGTAAGTACTTACCAAGACCAAATCATCCTACATATCGCCTCGCTTCGAATAAACTATGGAGCTTCCTGAGAAAAACAAGCACGGTCGATAGGATCGAAGACCAAATTGTTTGCCAAAAAGAGAGACCAATTTGACCTTGTCATAACAACTGCAGGGCCAGTTAATTAATTGATGATCGGTGTGTGTCTCCGCAAGTTAGTTAGCAATACGCACACTGCTAACACAACTGTCAGCGGGGCGTACGGGCAGCCTACAAAGTTGGACCCCCGGGGTATCTCCGCGACAGCGACGGCGACCCGGCCATTGCTTCCCCAAAACAAACTCGTCGTGTCTCCACACGAGAGCATCGATCCTACGTGATCACGACCTTGAGATCAGAGGCAAGATTAATCACATCGCCGCCCGCGTTCAATGTCTGCCAACCCAACTTTGATCTCTTGCATGTGTCACAGCACATATCTAGCCGACGCGCGGCCGGGTGGAGTTAGACGCTCTGCACATCCTCGATGGATCCACAGTTCCACACCATATCTAGAAGGTTAACCAACACGTTATTACAACTAGAGAAATAGCTTAGGCCTGCGTGAATGGTCAATGTCAGAGCGTTCAGTTAACAGATGGGTGGCGCGCGCGTGAGTTTGTTTTCAGAAATGGGCATATATGCATGCTTGTGCCCAACCCAACTTGTGGAACTGTCTCGTGTATACTGCGTCATTGCACGTACGTACTCCACCGGCCGATGCCGATCGATCGAAACGCTTGGCTGTGCTAGCTTGACGGTGGCACTCCTACCCTACTCCCTGGCTAGGCACTAGGGAGGAGCCGGTGACCGGCACAAACGTTTTCGATGCGACGCATGCCGCTTCAGCGACACTTGTGGCAAAGAAATCGGCGACCAGCGAGCGAATCTATCCAACGCGCGACCTACCGGGAGGACGAAATCTATCATGTCATTTCTGGCATGCATGTGCTCAGCCCACCGGCCAGGGACAGAATGAACTTCCTTTTTGTCGTGGCGAAAAGACATGGCTAACTAATAACACGCATGTGGAGGCGAGATCGATCGGAGATGTACGTAGGCCACGATGTTAATTTAACTTGTGGTGCAACAGCTTATTATCGAGAAACATGTTAAGAGCTAGTACTAGTAGTGATCATTCGTAGCTAGTGTGATCATGGAAATCTTGTGAACGCCATGGGTCGGCGATGGGTATACCTTTTCTTGTTTTTTTTTAGGCTTTAGCCTTTTTAGATTCAGCAGAACCGTGTCCTTTAAAACTCCTCCTCTATATCCACTATGTACATGCATATATAAAGTCTATATGGAATTCGTTTTCACGTCAATATATTTCAATCTTTTCATGTTTCAATATTATAAGATTCAATATCAAATTCAAACATAAAGTACGATCTGAATACAAATGATTCAAGCCAAACATGGCCTTTCTGGATCTTTTCTGTAAGAACTAAGAACGGAGCTCTAATATCATTATCTCTTTTACCGCAAAAAAAAGAAACTACTGGCCATATACAACTGTTACTAACTCAAAATTGTTCATGTGAACACCAATCTTCAATGCTCCAGTACACCTCACGGAAAGTTTGGATCTTGTTTGAGTTCATACGAGGTTTCATAGGTGCGCTACTCATATTCCACCTCCCGATCCCTCTCATACTTTATGATCATGTTCCGAGTATTATACAAGCCATCATGATGATACCAAAGGTTTTCCAGAAGTAAGAAGACCTCGGGCAATTGGCAACCGATCTTGCAATATACATAAAGCTCATTCAATATCTTGTCGGGCCAGGTGCATTTCTTCTCAACTTGAGGGTTTGCAATGTTGAAGGATAAAAAATGGTGCTTAGAGGGAGGGAGGGTGGGTGTGTTGGGGAGGGGGGGGGGGACAAACGGCTACAAATTTCAGTCAATTTCCCTTATTTGAGGATAACCGATACGTTTCAAACATATCTATAATTTTTGATGTTCCATGCATGTTTTATATTAATTGCTACATGTTTTATATACACTTTATATCATATTATGACATTTATTGGACTAACCTACTAATAGTTGCCAAAGTGCACAATGTTATTGTTTTACACTTTAATGTGTAGGAATTATAGAAATTGGGCAAAAGAAACCTTGTTGGAGTCGAATCAGGACCTTCCTGAAATCTGTCTGAAAACGTTTTTCGGAGATTGTCACGTACCAGACAGAAGACGACGTCAAACAGAAAAAGTCTAGTCGCGAAAGTTGCAGGGAATTTTCTCCCAATCGATCTGGACTTAAAATTCGCCTAATTCCGAGTTCGGACGCTCCAGATATCGCCGCTCTATCGAAACCCTAAAGGAGATGACGGGAATCCGAGAGCATATATAAGGAGAGGAAACCTAACTCGTGGAGAGGCCACCATACCACGAATTTTCCTCCTCCGAGGCAGCCGTCTTGGGAAGGAGAACCTCCTCCATAGCAGCACCATCTCCAAGGGCCGCCGCCGCCGCCTCCACGGGCCGCCGCCGCCACCGCGCCGTGGCTGCCGCCGGCCTCCGCCTCCACTCCGGGCTGAACCTCTCCATCAAGCTCCTCATCACCATGACCATGCGTGAGTAGTTTCCCTCGGGGCTGAGGGCTCATGCCGGTAGCTATGTGGTTTATCTCTCTCTCCCATGGTGTGATCTTTATGTGATCATGAGCTTTGTAATCTAGTTGAATTCACAGATATTACTCTTCATTATCTTATGAATTATGCTACTCAAGTGGTTTTATTAATGTAAACTCCGGAGTCACCTTTGTCCCACGGTACGAAGTTGACAGTGTGGGCACCGTGTGTGGCTCTTAGGCTAAAGATTACAGGAATACTTTAAGGTGTGCTTTTATAGCCCTACGCAGTGGATTGGTGTTCGTTATCCAACGAGAGAATAATTCAGAGTAGCATAGTGAAGAGGAAATATTTATGTATTCAATTATATTATTATTGTTGAGAGTGTCCACTAGTGAAAGTATGATCCCTAGGCCTTATTTCCAAGCATTGAAACACCGTTTACTCTCATTTTGTCACATATTTGCTTGCTGCTATTTTTATTTCAGATTGCAATTACTACTTATAATCATCCATATCACTCGTATTTTAATATCTCTTCGCCGAACTAGTGCACCTATACATCTGACAAGTGTATTAGGTGTGTTGGGGACACAAGAGACTTCTTGTATCTTAATTGCAGGGTTGCTTGAGAGGGATATCTTTGACCTCTACCTCCCTAAGTTCGATAAACCTTGGGTGATTCACTTAAGTGAAACTTGCTGATATTCTACAAACCTCTGCACTTGGAGGCCCAATACTGTCTACAAGAATAGAAGCGTGCGTAGACATCAATAACCGTGGATAAAAAAAATTCCGTAAAATATAACTCGATGAGCAATCCTATATGATGCGGTAAGTGATAACACTAAATTAAGGAGAGGAACGAAATAACCGAAATTGAACGAGACGAAGACACAGTGATCATATATCCCGAAATGGGTCGGCGATTGGCAAGGACATACCCAGGATAAAATTTTAGAGGGCAAATCGGTGAGGATGTGCTAAGCAGACAAATATTGCTCTTAATTGGGGACAAATCAATCTTTAGCTTCGCATAATACAAGGAGTGTGAAACCGAGTGGGGACATCTACCTCCATATATATCTTACATTATGGATCCGCTCTAACGACAGGCTCGGATGCCTTTCACTGTTTAGGGATTACATTTTAAAAAATAAGGCGTCTCTAAAACTATCTTAGAGAGTTTTGCTTTTTTAGTTTTCTTTTCTGCGAAAAGGCCAACCTATCTATTAATTATCAACAACGGTACAAAGAATTCTGAAAGTAACTAAAAATACAAATAGGTCAAACACTGAGGCGAGCTGAAGGCGCTCCGCCGTCCTCACCCTCCCTCACCGGATAGGTAGAGCTTGTCGTAGTTGAGCTTCTTGTAGTACACAGACGAAGTATCATCGTGCTAAGACCTCACCGGACAAATATTAATTTAACTAATAACACGCATGTCGAGGTGAGATCGATCGGAGATGTACGTACGCCACGATGTTAATTTAACTTGTGGTGCAACAGCTTATTATGGAGAAACATGTTAAGAGCTAGTACTAGTAGTGATCATTCGTAGCTACTGTGATCATGGAAATTTTGTGAACGCCATGGCTCGGCGATGGGTATACCTTTTTTTTTAATAGGTTTTAGCCTTTTTAGATTCAGCAAAACCGTGTCCTTTAAAACTCCTCCTCTATATCCACTATGTACATGCATATATAGACTCTATATCGAATTCATTTCCACGTCAATATATTTCATCTTTTCATGTTTCAATATTATAAGATTCAACAAATTTAAGTATCAAATTCAAACATAAAGTATGATCCGAATACAAATGATTCAACCCAAACATGAACAAGCACCACTACTGGCCTTTCTGGATCTTTCTGTAAGAATGGAGCTCTAATATCACTATCTCTTTTCCCGCAAAAAAAAAGCTACTAGCCATATACAACTGTTACTAATGCTCAAAATTAATCATGTGAACCGCAATCCTTAATGCTCCAGTAGACCTCAAGGAAAGCTTGGATCTTGTCTGAGTTCATACGAGGTTTCATAGGTGTGCCCACATATTCATACTCGTATTCCACCTCCCGACTCTTCTCATACTCTATGATCATGTTCCGAGGATCATACAAGCCATCATGATGCTACCCAAGGTTTTCCAGAAGTAAGAAGACCTCGGACAATTGGCAACCGATCTTTGCAATATACAAAAAGCCAATTCAATATCTTCTTGAAGGGTCGTGGGTAGGCTACACTAGCGCAAATCAAAATTTTCTACCGCATCAACCAAGAAACTGCTGCAGTTATAGATCACGGGATTACCACTAGACGCGCTGTGCCGTGCCGAAGTCGGTGAAGCGAGTCGGAGCAGGGTAGACGTACAATCCTCTCCGATCCAGTCGCTCCCACGAACAGATCACACGAACAGTTCCTCTCGGCGGTTCGTCCAAGTGCTCCAAGTGTAGCACCTCTATCGGTATCCACACGTACGGCGTGGAGGCGCCGCTCGCCGGACTGCTAGGTCCGCGCGGGCGGCAGGGGCGTGGCGAGACGGTGGCTGAGTGGATTGTGGTGCGGAAATGGGCAACCCTAAAACGTCCAGCCTCCTCTCCTTATATAGACCTCCACATATTGGGCTGCCTCAACTGAAGCCCATTCTGGAGTCTATTCCAGCCCAACTCGGATCCAATCCGAATTCTGCCTTCACTGCCTTAAGTGTGTGACCCTATAGGTTCACGCACGTTTAGACATGACACGAGTACACCTACTCGGCCAATAGTTGGAAACGGCTTCTAGCAAAACGTGCCAACTCCCAAACGCACATAAAGATCTTATCGGATGAACCATCACAATATTTATGCCATTCCCTTTGCCTCACGATATTAGGTCAAGCCTCCAGCTGACCACTCTTTCTCGATCCTGTGATTCGGAATCCCATACTAGGTTAACTTTTTAACCTTATGTAGCACGGCCATGCATTTCTGGATCCGATCACTCGAGGGGCCCAGAGAAATATCTCTCTCAAGAAGAGAGGGGCAAATCCCATCTTGACTGACCATGCTCCGCAGCATGTTTCACGACAAACCCGTAAGCTACCTTTATAGCTACCCTTTCACGGTGTAGCGTTTGATAGCCCCAAAGTAGGTCGATTCACATCTCGGGTACATGCGACAATCTCAGGTTTAGGGACAAAGCATACACATCGTGTAGAGAGAGAACTATGAACATTGCTGCATCGTCTCAAGGTGGGTCAGTCCAACTCTATGTTCATAACATAAGTCCACATTATTGGTTTAACATCTCCATGTCTATGACTTGTGAAACATAGTCATCAACCAATACATGTGCTAGTCTAATATTCAAGTGTGTCCTCACATGAACTCCGACTAGGGACATATTTAGAATAACCATACAAGTAATGAGTTTCACAAACAATTCACGTACTTGCCAATCAATACAAAGACATTATTCAAGGCACATTATTATAAATCATGGATACATCGAAATATCATCATCTCTATGATTGCCTCTCGGGCATATTTCCTACACTTCTTGGGCCTTGGACAAGTGCATTTCTTCTCAACTTAAGGGTTTGCGAAGGATACAAAATGGAGCTTAGAGGGAGGGTGTGTGTGTGTGTTGGGGGACAAGCGGCTACAGATTTCAGTCAATTTCCCTTATTTAAGAATATATAATTGCGGGAAAAATTGACCCTAAAATATAAATCGATGAGCAATCCTATATGATGCGGTAAGTGATAACACTAAATTAAGGAACGAAATAACCGAAATGGAACGAGACAAAGACACAGTGATCTATCCCGAAATGGGTCCGCGATGGGCAGGGACATACCCAGGATAAAACTTTAGAGGGCAAATCGGGTGAGGATGTGCTAAGCGGACAAATATTGCTCTTAATTGGGGACAAATCAATCTTTAGCTTTGCATAATACAAGGAGTGCCGCCCTAACAACAGGCTTGGATGCCTTTCACTGTTTTGGTATTACTTTTACAAAAAATAAGGCGTCTGTAAAACTATCTTAGAGAGTATGAAGGCTTTTGCTTATTTAGTTTTGTTTTTTGCAAAAAGGCCAACCTAATGATTATCAACAACGGTATAAAGAATTATGAAAGTAATAAAAAATACAAATAGGTTTTCAGACCACCTAGCGACGACTACAAACACTGAAGAGAGCTGAAGGCGCGCCGTCCTCACCTCTCCCTCACCGGACAGATGGAATGTCGCCGTGCTAAGGCCCCGAGAGACCAGCGCACCTGAGAAGTAACCATCGCCAATGACAACCGTAAAACGGGAGAGCCAGACCTGCAACCACACGGACAAACACGAAAATGGTACCGGATCCCAGAAGATGAGTCGAACACACACCTCGACGTGCCCTCCCCTGGCGCTAGACGCACCACCATAGCGAGGATAGGACATGGAGGACCTTAGATGTAGCCGTCGATGAAGACATTGAAAAAACCTAAACAAAGGACGGGAACCTTCCCGCCGGCGAGCCATGACCCGCTACGCCTCCAAGGCCCTAAGGCCACTGGAGGTGGAGCGGACCGGCGGCGTCGCCAGCTAGAGGGATAGAACCCTAGATGGTTTTTTTTACAATCGCACGATTGCCCCCTCTCTCTCTCTCTCTCTCTTCCTGCCTCACGTACCGTTTTCCTGTGTTTATGATAATTGCTTTTTTATATTTAACTGGATCCTCTAAAACTCCTCTTTTATCTCCACTATGTACGTGCATATAAACTCTATTCCAAATTCATTTTAATGTCAATATACTTTAAACTTTTCATATTTCAATATTAAAGAATCCAACAACATTTTTATGTCAAGTTCAAACATATAGTAGGGGTTGAATGCAACAAACGATTCACACCGAACATGAATATACATGAACAAGCACCACCAAACTACTTTCCATATATTTGCTACTGATGCTCAACTATTTAAATTAACCCAATCTTCAATGCCTCGGTACACCTCAAGAAAAGTTTGGATCGTGTCCAAGTTCATACGAGGTTTCATAGGTGTGCCCTCATATTTAAACTTGTAGTCCACCTCCTGGCCTCTCTCATCCTCTATCGTGTGCAAGGGGATTACACAAGCCATCGTGATGCTACCTAAGATTTTCTCTAGAAGTTAGGATGACGTCAAACAATTACAAACCGAGATTGCAATATGCCAAAAGCCCGTTCCATATCTTTTCGGTAAGCTTCTTGAGCCTTAGTCAAGTGCATCTCTTCTTACATTGAGGGTTTATAATTGTTTTCACAAATGTTGACCATGCATGATAAATGCCATTAGCCATATCATAGGCAAGTTCATTTGACGGTAAAATAGCAAGCCAGAGCATCACCATTCGGTAGCGCACCAAAAAGAGAAGATCATTGTGAGAGCTAGGCATTCAAAATAGCAGTGTCAAATCCACAAGTCTTCAGAGGTAACCACTTTAACTCTGATAGTTATATCACATACATGCCCGCTGTATTTCCCAGCCAACAACAGAGGCAAGCCTTCGCTCGGTGTTGTCTCACAATTCCACACCAAATAGTTGGTCTAAACGACCTCCCATCCGTGAACGCCCCCCACTCGATTGTCCCGGCCCATTCCCATCGGCCCGGGGGAGCCTGCAACCGTGACATTTTGATTTAGCGTGCCGGGAACGCCAACTTACTGCCATGCCACGATTAAGCTGGCATGAGTCGTGCCACCAGGAGGACAACGACGGAGGAACGTCTTTGGGTCGCCGAAATCAAGCCAAGAACAATTGTTTCACACCGTGCCTAGACACCATGACCCGGAACGCCGCACCTTGGGAAAGCCACCCGCACACCAGTCATCACCTGGACTGCCCGACCACCGAGCACGTGAAGCCGCCGCCGCGAGAGACCATCACGCGCCTCCACCCGGAGCACCATGAGATTTAGTCACATTGAATGACATTAACTAGGACATCCAATGTCACGAAAAAAAAAACCAAGCTGAACTGTTGAAGTATGAAAGAAACCCCAAGTACATGATCTTGGCAAATTTTCTTCTATGATCCCACTTTCAAAACACCACCTACAAGACCACATTTGACCTGAAACTTGGACACACTGTCTAAAATTCACCATGACACACAATGCCATGAGGATCAACCCAAGGTGCCGACTTCGCACCAACATTTCTGCGTGACCGCGGAACGAAGAGAAGTGACGCCGCCACCGCCAGAGTCGTCCGGGAGGGAGGAATGGAGGTGGTCGGTTGACCGAGGAAGGGGAAGTAGTGTACTATATAGGCAATTAGGCATGATCGATCATGCAATCTGCTTATGTGAATAATTACCATAATCGCACGATGTGAACTCAGGCAACACGAATTCAATTTAGCTCATCTTCATCGACAAAAAGAAACGAAAAAAAAATAGAACAGGAGAACTGGTTAATGTGACGCACGAAACGCATACACGAACTCCCTTCAAAAAAAAAAAAAAAAAAAAAGCACGCATACGCTGACATCTTTTTTTTTTTTGCGAAACACAGTACAACGCAAGCGCTCATATACACGCGCACACACTCACCCCTATGAACGCACGCACGCACACCCTACCCCTATGAGCACCTCCGAGAGACTGAGTCGGCGGGTCGAGTCTTGAGATTGACGAAGTCACCACGGGCGCCTCGCTGTCGACGGGAACGTCGCCTCCCACTGAAGAATATTCCGCCTTAAATGAGAAACACCAGCGTCAAACCTGGGGTTTGAACTCTGGTGGGCTAGGGGTACAACCACCCAACTAACCATCTTGCCACAGGCAAGTTCTCATACGCTGACATCGATGCAGGGCTAATCGCACGCGTGTACACGTATATGACGCAGGTGTACTCTGTACATCCCAACGCACCGGCTACTTCGCGCACGTAGCTCGCGGCCATGGATTAGCTAGCTATCCATATACTACTACTCCAGCACTGTAAATCGAGGTAAGCTTCGATCGGCAACCTGAAGACCCATGTCGGTTCATCAATGGACGACGTCTGCTGCGAAGTCAATCAACAAGATAAAAGAAACAGCATGACACACATTATCCATATCTCTATCGATCGTGATTATCGTCGCGGGTTTTGACTATGGAAATCTTAGTTAACTACTGCGGTCGAGGTTAGCGAACCAGCAAATCTGTAGAATGGCAACTTCTAATTAGTTAGGAGTACTGCTCTTTATCGAATCTTGACTAGTTGGGCATGTTCTTAACCTTATCGCCACTGCTGGTAGCAGGCACTACTGTCCACCAACTCACCGGTTGCCCTTGCGTTGATGGCGAACCAAAGGCCGCTCGACAGTTGGAGAAGATGGCCACCCGGCCGGAGGTAACTGGACGTATCCAACTACCAGTAGTCCAGTACCAAGTAAGTAACCGACGATAACTAACACGTCTCAACGAAGATATCTTAGTCACAAGTCAGACGAACAGGTCGTTCGTCAGGTCGTTAATCTGGATTCTGGAGCAGGTGTTAGACCAGGAGAAACGCTGCAACCTGTGCGTGCCACAGCGATCCTGCCTGGGTACGATGATATCGACAGTGGGATCGATGTGATGCCGCAGCTTGTAGCTTTATACCGACCACTGCTCTCGTAGTCTCGTTGTGTGAAGTTCGTGGAACCGTGTGGGTGTTCCTGCACTTTTTTTTTTTGTACAAGTTTCTGCACTTGGAAGAGCCTGTGAACATGAAGGAGAGAAGGACACGGACATGGTTGAGGCTAACGTCCCTGCCGGAGATGCAGACGCGAGTGTGATCGAGATTGGATTAAATGCACTGGATAAGCTTTCCTTTTCCAAACTTAATTCGACGGGTAAGTTAACTTAGTGTCAAACACAAAGCACTACCTTTGACTGTCAGCAATCAACAGGTGCTCCCATGTCGTCAGATTATCCACCGGTTATGGGAAAAAGAGGTCTATTTGACTACGCAAACCAGTTACTAGCAGCATGTTTACAAGGTTAGTAACTTGCTACCGCTTTTTCATCAGCAAATCTGCGAAAAGGCATCGTTTATCCAATCCTAAGCAGGTTGTTTATCTTATCGACACTACGGGCACGCTGTCCCCTAACTCCATGGCTCCCCTCTCCTCCCCGTCACGTCGCCGGCGAGCCATACGCCGCCTGACACTTGCAGAAGCGTCCATGGAACCAACGTCGTCCGGCCGGTCGGCGATCGTTTTTGCGCGTTTATTGAGGCTAACGTCCCTGCCGGAGATGCAGACGCGAGTGTGATCGAGATTGGATTAAATGCACTGGATAAGCTTTCCTTTTCCAAACTTAATTCGACGGGTAAGTTAACTTAGTGTCAAACACAAAGCACTACCTTTGACTGTCAGCAATCAACAGGTGCTCCCATGTCGTCAGATTATCCACCGGTTATGGGAAAAAGAGGTCTATTTGACTACGCAAACCAGTTACTAGCAGCATGTTTACAAGGTTAGTAACTTGCTACCGCTTTTTCATCAGCAAATCTGCGAAAAGGCATCGTTTATCCAATCCTAAGCAGGTTGTTTATCTTATCGACACTACGGGCACGCTGTCCCTAACTCCATGGCTCCCCTCTCCTCCCCGTCACGTCGCCGGCGAGCCATACGCCGCCTGACACTTGCAGAAGCGTCCATGGAACCAACGTCGTCCGGCCGGTCGGCGATCGTTTTTGCGCGTTTACGAACGATCAATCAGATTCAGAAATAGGAAGTCGGTGTAGTCAGGGTGCATCTGCAGTTCATTCTGCCGCAGCTGGTTGCACAGCACGTAGTAGTTCTGCAGCTTACCGACTACATATTCATGCTTACCGGACGTGTCCAGTAGTGGCAGCATGCAGCAGACAAGGATTAACCGTGTCCATGGCCGACCTTGTCACGTCAACGCGGAAGGTTGTAAATGCAGGGAGGGTGCAGCTAATGGGAACTGTGATGAGACGCTCGTCGTTGGCGACGTGGACTGAAGTCGATGTTCGGAGATTCTGGTCAGAATTCAGAATAAACTGGATGATTTAGTTTAGTGGAAGACACCACCCCGACTGTCCTCTCCTCTCGCGCCACACTCTCCTCTCCCTCTCGCGCCGCCCCCGCGCGGCGGCCGGGAGGGAAACCCTAGCCGCCGCCGCCTAGCCCTCCACCTCCCCTTCCTCCTCCCTCCCCGCTGCCACCACGGGCGCGGACAGGAAAAGCCTAGACGCGGCCGGCGGCGGGGGGGACTTCTTCGTCCTCGAGTTTGATGGGCCGGCGCGGGTTGGTGCCGCCGATCTCGGGCGTGGCGCGGCCGTCGTGCGCCACGGCGACGTCGATCTGCTTCGGCGGCGTGGCGGAAGCGCGGATCTCCGACCCTCGAGGCGCAGAGCGGCAGATCCGGTGGTCTGGCCCTTGCGGGCGGGCTGCGGGGTGGATCCGGGTACGGTGACGGATCTTGGGTGTGCTCGTCATGCCCGGATCTGGTCATTGCTCGAAGGATCTGAAGGTGTGGATGATGGCCGGTGAGATCCGGGCTCCGCGATCGGAGCCGACGATGGTGCCGCCCACGGGCGTCGTTTCCTTGTTGAAGGCGTCGTTGTTGTGATTCTCCTACCTCCCGCTCGGTTGTTCCATGGGGAAACCCAAGATCTGGTGCTACCGGATCGGACGATGGCGGCACTTTCGGTGTCGCTTTTCCCTCTTGAGGGCATCGTTTTGGAACACGTGTTGCCTGGAGTGGTCTACCGGTGGAGTGGAGCTTCACCGACCATGACGAAGTCGGCTGGTCTTGGCGGCGTGGTGCAGCGGAGACTCGACGATGGTCCTGTTTGGTGGACTTGCACAGGGTGGGGGCGTTGCCTGGTGTCATGGTGGCATCGGCGGCAGGACTGGCGAGAGTCTTTGCTCCGATCGGCATGCTGAAGTTGGGTTCGAGGAAGAGGATGGAGGCGATTGCCGGAGCGTGTGCACAAGGCGCTATCTCTGAGTTAGCCAAGGAGCCGGCGACGGTTGTGGCCGGGGAACAAGGCCCCGTTCACCCTGTCGTTTTGTGCTAGTTGTGGTGTTTCACCGTTGGTGGGTTCAGCTTGTAGCTATGTTGAATAAAATTAATAAAGCGGCCGTATGCATCATTTTGATGCAGAGGCTGGGGTGACCCTTTTCTAAAAAAAAAAAACCACCCCGACTGTCAAATCAAACAACGGAAAATTTTATCCCACTGGTTAAGAAAATGAAGAGCAAAATCCTGCAACGGTAGATTTTTTTTTAAAAAAAATGTCGTGGAACTACATCTTTGATGGCATTAATTGCTGATTCGTGGTCGATCGCTGGTGAAAATCCATGAATCTTCAGCATGCATAGCGTACTCAAATCAAAGGAGTATATAATGGGATTATATGCTTCCACGGATTTTGAAGAAATCATATGCACAAAGCTCTCACGATGCTGGTGTAACATGAAAATTATAGAGATGGTATGTTTTCAAGGTCTAGAGTATTTCTTGGCCGCATCAAAATTCTTCGAGAACCAAGCGCTGGCTTGGTGGCTTGTGCTCAGGGTGTTGAGCCAGCCCACCAGGGTTTGAAATCCAGCTGACGCATAGTCGAATTTTTTTGAGTCGCAGCTGAGGAATACTCGAACTAAACGGGGAGTTTAACGCGGAAGGTTGTAAATGTAGTGAGAGGCGTAGGTTGTGCAGTGTACTGATGCACACGTTTCTTCGCGGGTAGAGGGAGGGTGCAGCTAATGGGAACTGGGATCGGCGCTCGTCGTCGGCGACAAGGATTGAAGTCGATGTGCGGAGATACCCGTCAAATTTCGGGATAACCTGGATGATCTAATTTAGTGGCAGAAACTACCCTGACTGTCAAATCGAAGAACGAAAATTTTTATCCATTGGCTAAGAAAATGAAGAGCAAAATCCTGCAACGGTAATCTTTTTTTTAAAAAAAATGTCATGGAACTACATCTTCGATGGCACTAATTGCTCATTCGTGGTCGATCGCTAGTGGAAATCCATGAATCTTCAGCATGCATAGCGTATCTAATGGGATTATATGCTTCCATGTGTTAGAGTATATTACGTATTAGGTATATTTGGAAGGTTTAGGATTGTAATCCAAGTCTATCTCTATTAGGTTTCGTAGTCCCCAAGTTTTGTCCACTATATAAACAGTCCAAGAGGCTCATTGTAATCAATATAGAATCAAGCAATACAATCAATATTCCGCAATCAATATTCCGACTACATATTCATGCGTAGTGAATTAGTGATCGACCGGACGTCTCCAGTAGTGGCAGCATGCAGCGGACAAAGATTAACCGTGTCCATGGCCGACCTTGTCACGTCAATGCGGAAGGTTGTAAATACAGTGAGGGTGCGGCTAATGGGAACTGTGATGAGCCGCTCGTCGTCGGCGACAAGGACTGAAGTCGATGTTCGGAGATTCTGGTCAGAATTCGGAATAAACTGGATGATTTAGTTTAGTGGCAGACAACACCCCGACTGTCAAATCAAACAACGGAAATTTTTATCCCACTGGTTAAGAAAAGGAAGAGCAAAATCCTGCAACGGTAGATTTTTTTTTAGAAAAAATGTCGTGGAACTACATCTTCGATGGTATTAATTGCCGATTCGTGGTCGATCTCCGGTTGAAATCCATGAATCTTCAGCATGCATAGCGTTTATAATGGGATTATATGTTTCCATGAACATAGGATTTTGAAGAAATCATATGCACAAAGTTCTCAGGATGCTGATGTAACCTGAAAATTATAGAAGTGGTAGCTGTTCCAGTACACAAAGAAGGGAGATTTGTGTAACCTGAGCTCTTTGATCAAGACGGTGTGGCTAAAGTCAATCCTTTGAGATAAAAGTCATGTATTTTCGTTGGCTATAGTGATCAGCACAAGGGGTACTGCTGTTATGATCCCGCACGCAGAAAAAATGCATCTCAAGACATGTCACATTTGATGAAACACGATTTGCCTCGCTACCCCATGCGCCTCTTCTTGGGGAGAGATACACACACGATGACAGCTTTGCCACTGCCCACTCTATGTGCTCCGATTAGCGTTCAGACGCCTGGCAGTGCACACGGCTCAGATTCGGTTGACCACGCCCACATCCGCTTCAACATAAAGGACCATTGAGGTCCGGCCCTATCATCGTACTGGAAGTCCCATGCTTTTTCGTTTTTCTTCTCGTGCGTTAGGATTGAAACCTAAGCTAATTAACGACTCTACATGCTTTTCGTTATCCCTGACTGTGCTAAATTATAATATCTTGCTCTCCTAAGATTTCTTTTTCTTAACAACTCCAATCACGGATAACCATCCACTGGTGCTTGAAAAGCTATGACTAAGTATAAACCCATAGATAAATTACATATCTCCGTCACTAAATGCATAATGTTCCTAAAATACTGTGTATCATCTTCTCTTAGATATATGTGTTGAACTGAATCCGGGTCATGATTGTCTTAGAACCTCCTGATTCATGTTAGGCCACCAAAATATGGTACAACTCATAGTAGGTTTAACAATGTTACACGGACTAACTTGTCAATACTCATATTTTTGACAGACAAAGCACATAAACTATAACCTCTTGCAGTGAACCACAGTGCAGTTTGATTATGGAACTATTTCATAACAACTCTACATGCTTACTCAATAGCACTACTACAAGATGAACAAACGAGAATGAATGAGAACGTCACTTACAGGTGAGAAGGCGATGCAATAAATTCCTTTGGTGTACTGGGGTGTGAGATCGAGCCGCGCCTTTGTAGGCACAAGAAGCACTCGCTGGCCCGCACGAGCAGTGTCAGTGCTAGGGTTAGGGTTAGATGACGGCGGTGGGAATGTGCGCGCCCCCCGCGAACCCTCGTGGGCTCGGGGCTCGAAGCGCAGTCGGGCGGCGAGTGAAGGTTGGCGGCGCAGTCGGGCGGGGAGTGAAGTTTGGCGGCGCAGGTTAATCGGCGAGTGAAGAGCGGCGGCGTAGTCGGGCTGTGAGTGAGGACGGCGGCACAGAAATATGTTCTATTGTTCATCACAGGGGTAACCAAGTAATTATTACGAGTTGATCGATCAAATTAGGTCTACTATCAGCATACGTCAACGGGGCGTACGGGCAGCCTACAAGTTGGACCCCCGGTCAGGGTATCTCCGGGACAGCGACGTACGGCTCCCGAACTCGCCGACGTCGATCGCGGCCTCGACCGGGAGCTGCAGGCCCTTGCTTCCCCAAAACAAACTCGTCGTGTCTCACCAGCATCGATCGTATTACGTGTCTGCGCATGACCTCCTCGTCGCTGAGATCCAAGGAGATATACACTTGCCAAGTTGCCATGCACATCCTCGATCGATCCATCGGCATCATATCTAGAAGTTTAACCCACACGTTATGCATGTTACACCGCTCCGCGGTTAATATTAGAACTACTTGAATATACTAGCTTTGGCCATAGGCGCAGGGACGGAGCCAGGAAAGCTGGACAAGGGGGGCCAATTGTACATTCCTTGGGTTAGAGGGGGCCATAATGGTAAAATATAGTAAATTTGGGGGCCAAATGCATAAGTTTTACAGGGGTGTTTCAGCAAAAATTTCGCCATGAGGGGGGCCATGGCCCCAGCGTGCCCCCCCCCCCCCCCCCGGCTCCGTCCCTGCATAGGCGTGTTGCAGGAAGGTTTTGTATGGCACTGTTGATGCAGTATTTGACCCGTTTGGTTATCTTTTCAAGGATAAGGTGTATCAAATTCATAAAATTATGGGCCAAGAGGTAATTTTACAACTCCACACGGTTTGGCACATGCGCCAAAACTCGCACCACCCAGGGTTTATGCAATCACTCGCGATATCTCCACATATCCACTAGTGCTAGAGTCTACCTCTGAAAGGATTGGCTAAACACCAATTTTTCGCCTCACTAGTTATGCGGGAGATCAACATTGCGGCCGAGGGCAGCGCCCCGTCAAAAACAACATCATTGCGGTGTCTCCACAAGCACCAATAGATAAGTGCCGTTGCGGACCATAAATCCCTCTCACTGTGCAGGCTCGTCAGCCAAACCACCAAAGTCGTGTCGTGGTCACGCGGGGGGGGGGGGGGGGGGGGGGGGGGCTAACTGAATCCCCCAGCTACATATGGTGGCTGCCCAAACCTCCCGTTTAGTTATCTGGGCTGCATCGTGTTTTACACAACATGAATTTTAAATCACACTTGGGTTGGGACCTAAAAGAACGTAAGAATCGACTGTTTCCATGAAGCCAGCATCGTGTGCGTAAAAAGTTGCTCGCTTGTGCACGCGGGGAAGGACGGGAGAAGCCGCGTTCTTTCGGTAACACGCGCCATAAATATCTACACCGCTTACTCTCCCCACGACTCAACTCGCTCGTCTCCTCCCTACCCTCTTCGTCGGTTGTTTCCCTCCTTTCGCCGCCACATCAAGAGCTTCGCGACAACCATCTTCGTCGGCAGACAAAGGCCAGCCATCTTCTCTTCCTTCTTCGGCAGGCAGGATTTTATTAGCAGCGACGACCACGTGCCATCTCGTCATTTTCGAGGGCTTCATTCATGGTGATAATATGACGTCTAACCCCTCGTACACCTCGTATATCTGTCGGCGTCGATTTATCTTCTTAGTATGACATGCACGGTAGATCTACATGTTTTTAAGGTTCGATCCGCGTCAATGGTTCGATCTTTCGTTTATATCGTCGATTTGGTTCAGGGTTTATATTTGTAATATTTTGATAGCTTAGATCATTTATGTCGACGAGATTAATTTGCTTTGTGAAGTAGGTCACTTCCATGTAGCTTAGTGAAGACGGGGCACTTACTGAGCAGGTTTCTTCAACCCATTTCTACAAGGTGATCCTTGTATTTGGGTTGGAGTTGATTTCAATCCCTCCCGCATCCATGAGTATCTAGGCCGCATCCCAAAATAAATCGTCCTCGAGAACAAACACTGGCTGCAGCTGGAAGGTGAATATCGTCGATCACGATGGGAGTGTTGCCATTTTTTCTGCCATTAATCATGGGTGGGCAGTATTTGCTATATGTTAGCAGATCAAGATCGGCTTCTTCTTGACCTTTAGAATTTTGAAACCGGATGTCAGCAGGGTCATCAACTACGATAACTATGGCACCGAGATGGTGAAGAAGTGTGACGAGCATCCGCTCAAGTTGGTCGAAAATTATTAACGTCTTTGTCTGTGTTGGTAAAAAACTGATATGTTTGTGATGTCTATGTATGTCTAATTGTTATGTCGTATCCATCGGCTATTGCTTTAGGTGCTTTTTACTTAATATGTGTGTTTTAAGTGCACCGATGTTGTTAACCTTACCACTCGAACAAGTGGTGACAGTGTGTGTTCCTGCGCACGTAACCAAACAACCGGTGTTTACATCTATGTTGCCATACAAACGACCAAACGACAAGGCTTGTTTTTACTGGTCCGAGCCGGACGGACCTGCCTATCACTTTGATGGTAACCAAATGATTTGCACAACATAGTCAAAGCTATTTTTTTGCCCAACCATATCCCGCGGGACACAGATGCAAAAGGCGTAAAATCAATGCAGATAACCAAACATTTCACATGTTAATGGTTAATATAAGACCGTTTTATTAACAGATGGATCACGCATAACTTTTTCACCAAGCGAACCTATCCATCCACATTATTCCACGACGTTCCGTATATTTCAGCCCGGGAGGCCTAATTTTAGCTTCTTCCCGTTGCCCAACCCAACTTGTCGAATTGTCTCGTGTATACCGTGTCATTGCACGTACGTACTGGTACTCCACCGGTCGATCGCGTCGTACGGCCTAAAACGCTTGGCTATGCTAGCTTGACAGTGGCACTCCTACGCCCTAGCTAGGCACTAGGGCTGGTGACCGGTACAAACGTTTTCGATGCGACACATATGCGTTTCGTAGACGCTTTTAGGAAAGACTAGGAAAGTGCCTGCCGTGCGTTGCAACGGGCCGATGAAACACTTTAATAATTTATTTTTTGAACTGAGTAAGTTGGTTATTTTGTTCTCGTAAATAAGCGTGGTTAAAAGTTGTTAAATATGTTCAAATACAATTTGAATGTCTTGGTAAGTTTTAATTTAATTTGTTCAATCATGCATGTATTTCATATAAATAGATAAATTACATTTTTCTGAACATTTTGATATATTGTTTGCATTTTTCTGATAAACGGAGAATATTCTATTAATTTTACAAGTTTTATTTATTTTCTGGAAAAGATTAAAATTCTGATAACGGGACCCACTGTCAAGGATTTAATAATTACCAAGACGATATGGACGTTGGGTTAATTTTCTCATTTTTTCGGGATGTTTCTGTAAAAAGTTGTGGCGTAGCATCCTTTGTCTTGTGGAGTACGTAGTATTTTCCGTATTTGTTAGGGGTGTTTTTGTGAAAATGTTGCGGGCATCCTCCTTTGTTTTGTGGACTACTGGGTAATTTCATTTTTCTTGAGGAAGTGTTTTGCAAAAAATGGCAACACCGAACCGGTATGTGTCTTTACCGGTGGCAGTGTGCGTAATACCTTGCACAACGCAGGGGCAAAATTGGAAAAACCGGTATGTGTCTTTTCCGGTGGCAGTTCACGTAATATCCTCTAGGACGCAGGGGCAAAAGCGGAAAAAAAAATGTCGGACCAAACCAAGGAAACAAGGAAGCGATCCTTCCTTTAGTATTATATATAGGAGAGATATCGGCTGGGCGGCCATGTGTGCGCGCCATACAGGGGAACCCCGGCTGGGAAGGGAATCTATCCACCGTCGGATTCAACGCGCGACCTACCGAACGATATCATGGCGCTTGTTCATTTCTGGCATGCATGCATGTGCACAGGCCACCGGCCAGGGACAGAGTGAACTTTCTTTTTGTCGTGGAGAAAGGACAACGCTAACTAACACGCATGTCGAGGTGACACCACGTTAGCTTAACTTGTGGCGCAACAGATCGTCAGAGAAACATATTAAGAGCTACTGAGCATAGGCTCGTAGCTAGTGTGATCATGGAAATTTGGGGAATTTTTGTTTTTGCCACGCTAGTCTTTGTCCATTTTTTCTTTTGCCGCTTTCCCACTGGAGGGGCAAAACAAAATTTCACCATTTTCCATTTTGTTTTGCCCCGTAAAGGGCAAAAATGATGTATTACTAACAGCTAGCGACGTAAAACTAAAATGCCAAAATTTCATTCGGCAAAAAAAAAAATCCCCTCGAAAGCGATTTTTTTTTGTGAATTAAGGTCAAGTGACCATATATACTGTCCGATATCACCATGGGACGACGATGGGCAGGGGCGAACACATGAGCATAGGCTTGTAGCTAGTGTGATCATGGAAATTTGGGGAACTTTTTGTTTTTGCCACGCTAGTTTTTGTCCATTTTTTCTTTTGCCGATTTCAATTTTTATATTTTGCTTTTGCCCAATTTTCCCCACTGGAGGGGCAAAATCAAAAGCAAAACAAAATTTCACCACTTTCCATTTTGTTTTGCCCATAAAGGGCAAAAATGATGTGTTACTAACAACTAGCGAGGTAAAAGTAAAATGCCAAAATTTCAACCGGCAAAAAAAAAATCCCCTTGAAAGCATTTTTTTGTAAATTAAGGTCAAGTGCCATACATATTGTCCGATATCACTATGGGTTGACGATGGGCAGGGGCGGACACATGATAATTTTCTTAGAGGGGCAATATGGTAAGGATGTGCTAAGCGGACAAATTTTTCTCTTAATTGGGGCAAATAACTCTTTAGCTTGGAGAGTGAAACTGAGTGAGCATCTACCCCCATATCTTACATCATGCTAGATCTGCCCTAACGATGGGTTCGGATGCATTTCACTGTTTTGGGTTGCTTTAAATCAATATTTTAAAATGAGGTGTTTCTAAAACTATCTTCGAGAGCATGAAGGCTTTAGCTTTTTTAGATTCAGAAAAAATGTATCCTCTAAAACTCCTCTTTTATCTACACTATGTATGTGCATATAAAGTCTATTCCAGATTAATTTTCATGTCATATATGTTAAACTTTTCATATTTCAATATTGAAGGATTCAACAACATTTTAATATCAAATTCGAACATATAGTAGGGTCTCGATGCAACACATGATTCAAACCGAATATGAATAGCCATGAAAAAGCACCACTAACTACTTTCCATGCATATAGCTTTTGCTACTGATGTTCAAATATTTTGTGAACCCCAATCTTCAATGCTATGGTAACCTCATGAAAAGTTTGGATCCGGTCCGAGTTTATACAAGGTTTCGTAGGTGTGTCCACATCATGGCCCCTCTCATCTTCTATTATAATGTTCAAGGGGATTAAACAAACCATCATGATGCTATGACCTAAGGTTTTTCTCTAAACGTGAGGAAGTCCTCAATCAATTGCAAATCGAGCTTGCAATATACCAAAAGCCCGTTCAATGTCTTTTCGGTAAGTTTCATGAGCCTTATCCAAGTGCATCTCTTTTCACATTGAGGGTTTGGAATTTTTTCACAAATGTTGACCATGCATGATAGATGTCATTAGCCATGTCATAGGCAAGGTCACTTGACCGTAAAATTGCAAGCCAGAGCATCACCATTCGCTAGCGTACCAAAAAGAGAAGATCTGACATTGATGTTATTGTGAGAGCTAGCCATTCAAAATAGAAGTGTCAAATCTACAAGTCCACATATGTAACCACTTTAAGACTAATAGCTGGATCACACACATGCCCGCTGTATGTCCCAGCCAACAACAGAGGCAAGCCTTCGCTCGGTGTTGTCTCACACTTCCACACCAACCATCTGGTCTAACCGACCTCTCATCCGCGAACACCCTCCCACTCGATGGCTCGGCCCATGCCTATCGGCCTAGGGGAGCCTGCAGCCGTCACATTTTGATTTAGCGGCCGGACTGCCACCTTGCTGCCACGACACCAGGAAGCTGGCCGGAGCCGTGCCACCAGGAGGACAACCACACATGAATGTCTCTGGGTCGCCAAAATAAATCCAGGAGTAGTCGCTCCACACCGTGCCTAGGCGCCATGACCCAACACGCCGCACCTTGGGAAAACCACCGCACATGCACGAGTCGACGCATAGACTGCCCATAGGAAGAGCACAGGATTTACACGCGGGAGAGCATCGTGCGCCTCCACCCAGTGGAAGATCTAAAATGAAATTAGTGTGGGTGCCAAGCTTAAATAATTCACTATTAGGCTTACCATTCACGCTTACCATTCGGCCATGATTAGTACAAATAATAGTAACAAAAGGCATTTCTATCTTTTTGGAGGGGCGTCATATGCCCGGCCACCAGGAGCACCACGTTGTCAACTACGCGCCAACTTTGGCCGCGCGACCACAAAACGAAGAGAAGCCGCCCGCCACTGTCAGAGTCGATCATACGGGTTTTGCTCGGTGGCGATGAGGGAGGAGGAGGAAGCATGTGCTCAAGAAGGTGGAGGGGTAGGGGATGCTATACTATATAGTACTGTTCAAGATATCGGCCAATATTCCGATAAACCGGCCAATTTATCGTTTACCGGTGTGTGACCGATAAGATAAACCGGTCAATATGCCGATAAACCGGCCGATTTACCACTTATTTGGGTCCACCGATGAGTTTCGATAAACGATTCCCCAACATTACTATATAGGCACGATCATGCAATCTGATAGGTGAACATTTACCATAATCGCACGATGTGAAGTATAACACGTCCGCACGGCAATTTAAATGCACTCATAGGCATGACATCCATGCACGGGTAACCGCACGCGTGTACACGTATATGACGCAGGTGTACTCTGTACATCCCAACGCATCGTCTACTTGGCGCACGTAGCTCGCGGCCATGGATTAGCTAGCTATCCATATACAACTCCAGTACTGTAAATCGAGATAAGCTTCGATCGGCAACCAGAAGACCCATGTCGGTCCATCAATGGACAACGTCTGCTGCGAAGTCAATCAACAAGATAAAAGAAACAGCATGACACACATTATCCATATCTCTATCGATCGTGATTATCGTCGCGGGTTTTGACTATGGAAATCTTAGTTAACTACCGCGGTCGAGGTTAGCGAACCAGCAAATCTGTAGAATGGCAACTTCTAATTTGTTAGGACAATACTGCTCTTTATCGAATCTTGACTAGTTGGGCATGTTCTTAACCTTATCGAGTTATCCACACTGCTGGTAGCAGCCACTGTCCACCAACTCACGGTTGCCCTCGCGTTGATGGCAAACCACCAAAGGCCGCTCGACAGTTGGAGAAGATGGCCAGCCGGCCGGAGGTAACTGGACGTATCCATCCAACTACCAAGTAAGTAACCGACGATAACTAACGCGTCGCAACGAACATATCCTATTCAGAGTTTCAGACATCACAAGAAATCGCCAGTCAGAGCGAGTGTGTGTCCGGTGCATTCCGCAGCAGGTGTTAGACCAGGAAACGCTGCAACCTCCCAGCGATCCTGCCTGGGTACGATGATATCGACAGTGGGAACGATGTGATGTCGCAGCTTGTAGCTTTATACCGACCACCGCTCGATCTCCCTGTGTGAAGCTCGTGAAACCGTGTGGGTGTTCCTGCACTTGGAAGAGTCTGTCAACATGAAGGAGGTAACCGGCCGTCGCGACGAGGACATGGACATGGTTGAGGCTGACAGCCTTCCCGGAGATGCAGATCCGAGTGTGATGAAGATTGGATTAATTGCACTGGATAAGCTTTCCTTTTACAAGCTTGATTCGACGGGTAAGTTAATTTAGTGTCAGACACAAAACACTGCCTTTGACTGTCAGCAATCGTCACATTATCCACCGGTTATGGGAAAAGAGGTTTATTTGACTACGCAAACCAGTTACTAGCAGCATGTTTACAAGGTTATTAGTAACTTGCTACCGCTTTTTCATCAGCAAATCTGCGAAAAGGCATCATCGTTTATCCAATCCTAAGCAGATTGTTTATCTTATCCACACTACCGTCACACTGTCCTCTAACTCCATGGCTCCCGGCCCTCATCCCAGTCACGTCGCCGGCGAGCCATACGCCGCGTGACACTTGCATAAGCGTCCATGGAACCAACGTTGTCCGTCCGGCCGGCCGGAGACGACGTATCCCACCGGTAAGTAGTCAGAAGTCGGTATAGTCAGAGACTCAGAGTGCATCTGCAGTTTATTCTGTCTCAACTGGTTGCATAGCACCTAGTAGTTCTTCTGGTTACCAACTATTCCACATATACATGCGTAGTGATCGACCGGACGTGTCCAGTAGTGCCAGCAGACAAAGATTAACCGTGTCCATGACCGACCTTGTCACGTCAACGCGGAAGGTTGTAAATGCAGGGAGGGTGCAGCTAATGGGAACTGTGATGAGCCGCTCGTCGTCGGCGACAAGGATTGAAGTCGATGTTCGGAGATTCTAGTCAGATTTCGGAATAAACTGGATGATTTAATTTAGTGGCAGACACCACCCCGATTGTCAAATCAAACAACGGAAATTTTTATCCCACTAGTTAAGAACATAAAGAGCAAAATCCTGCAACAGTATATTTTTATATGTCGTGGAACTACATCTTCGATGGCATTAATTGCTGATTCGTGGTCGATCGCTGGTGGAAATCCATGAATCTTCAGCATGCATAGCGTATATAATGGGATAATATGCTTCTATGTATTGAATTGATGTATTAGCCAATTATTTAAAAAGTCTGAACTGATGAGAAAGGCAATTTCTTATATTTTAACACTCCCCCTAACGTCTAGGCTGGACAAACGGGAAGACCTTATACGTGATATAGATGGGAGGTCGCAACTATTTTTATATTAAATAGCGCGTTAGGCGGAGCTTGAACTTGAGACCACCTAGATCTGATATCGTATTGAATTGATGCATTAGCCAATTATCCCAAAAGTCCGAACTGATGAGAAAGGCTAGCTTTTATAGTTTAACACCATGAACATAGGATTTTGAAGAAATCATATGCACAAAGTTCTCAGGATGCTGGTGTAACATGAAAAATATAGAGATGGTATGGTTTCAAGGTATTCCTATCATATCCTATTTCTTACAGCCACATGTTCTATTTACCAAGTGCACATCATATATTTTCTTCCCAGTGCTTCTCACTTGACATAGATCTCACCTGCATATTCCATTGCTCTTGCGAGGTCTACAGTATTTCTTGCCCACATCAAAATTCTTAGAGAAAGTGGATGTGATCTCCCACCTAGTATTTGTTGCACCAATTCTTGTTTCCTTCATATATAACCATCAGCTTACTTCTAGTTCCGTAAAACATTGTGTTAATAGTTTTTTTTTCCTTAATTCAAGGATCATCTTGTTGAACACCTCACTCAGCTTGTTGACAAGCAGGTCAGTTTTGCAATTGTAGTCCATGGCATGTCTAGTCCAACATTCTACATGAATATTACTAAGCCATCGCGAAACTTCTTCACATTCTTATTTCATGTTTTCCACATATTTGTCAAAACCATTTTGAGCGTAAGAATATCTACCAGCATCCATGTATTTTGTAAGTTCTTCTGTTCTAAAACTAGGTGTCTCGAAATTTGCCTACGACAATATCTTTGTGGGCAGTTGGGGAAACTTGGTTAATTGCACTAAGAAGCCGTGTTTAACAAATTGACCATAACTAAATATTCAGATAAATATGCTAAAATATGTTCAATATTGATCATTTCATTAAGTTTATATTGCGATGCTTTTTATTGTCAAGTACCATGTTTCTTAGACCATTAGATTATGTTATTCCCGGGTACCGGAAGAATACTTTGGGACATCAACCGTCACTTCGTGACAGGGTGGTCATAAAGGTGTCTTACGGGTATCTCGGAAAGTACTTCTTGAATTACATGAATCAAGACTGAGATTTGTCCCTCCGTGTTTTGGAGACATATACTCTGGACCCACTCGGTAGTGCACATTCGGTAACGCTTGCAAGCACGTGACTAATGAGTTAGTCACAGAGAAAATTGTATTACGAAACGAGTAAAGAGTACTTACCGGTATCGAGATTGAACTATGTATAATGATACTGACGATCGAATCTCGGGTAAGTAAAAGATCGCGTGACAAAAGAAATTGTATACGGATTATAGTAGTCCATGACATAGTGGTTCAACCGATAAAGATATTCGTTAAATGTGTGAGAGTCATTATGGATATCCTGGTCCCTCTAATAGTTATTGATCGGAGAAGTGTCTCGATCATGTCTGCATGTTCTCGAACCCGTAGGGTCACACACTTAACGTTCGGTAACGCTAGAGTAACTCTGGAATAATTTTATTAATGGTGTCCGAATATTGTTCAGAGTCTCTGATGAGATCCTAGACATCACAAGGATCTCCGGAAGAGTCAGGAGGTAAATTTTTATATATGGCAAGTTGATTTCATGGTTCCAGAAAAGTTCTGAATTTTTTCGGCAGAGTGTCGGAATGTTCTAGAAGGTTATGGAGGGTCCCACTGTGGGGCCCACCTGTCCGAACAACCAAGGGTGGCCCACTGGTCCATGTGACAAGCCCTACTTGGTCCATGCAGCCATTCAATGGGTAGCCCTTTAAAAAGGGGGTTACCACTCTTGGAAGTGGGGGTTACCACTTTTTAAAAGAGAGGGGTTACCACTCTTGAAAGATAGGTTACCACGTTGGAAAATAAAGTGGTTGTAGCCCCTTGCCTATAAAATGAGAGAAAGAGGCGCACCAAAAGCTGAAGGCTTGGTCGCACCTCTTGCTTGCTGCTCCTCCACCTCCACGCACCGCTTGGCCAAGCCCTGCCCGAGGGAACTCTCCACCATATCCACCACCACGTTGTCATGCTGCTAGAATCTATCCCATCTACTTCTCCCTCTCGCTTGTTGGATCAAGAAGAGGGAGATGTCATCGAGTTGTATGTGTGCAAGCCTCCAGAGATGCTGCTCCTTTGCGGTGCTGATCAGATCAAACCTCACCAACAACTACACCGAGCTGCGTTGAAATAAACGTTCAACGCGCGTGTTCTTCGAGGATATGATGATCTACTCTCCCCGTTACTAGCATCTCATAGATTGGATCTTGAGTGTTGCTTCCGCATGTGAGAGAATTTTTTTGTTTTCTATCGCGCAAACTCCTACACAATTATCATAACCTTGAACTTCCTTTGATACATGGAATTATTCAGTTGTTCTATTTGCAAATTCCTGGAAGCATATGTGAACTAGTAGACATCTTTGAAGCACATCTTCAAACAAACTTGATCTTTACGAACCAGCTGAAAGTGCATGAGCCCTCATGTGTGGTTTTGGTAATTAATGACAATCTCTATGGACTAATGGTTGCATTGAGCTATCCTTGTAGGGCTTGTCCATTGGCAATGCTTGAACACCATGTGTTGGTATCAAGATTGAAAGAAGAAGATAAAGTGATGACCAAAATAATATTCAAGGTGTGATCCACACAAATGGTCATCAAGTGTTGAGCTTATTGCAAGTGTGGCTTGGAAAAGAAGATTGAGTGAACATTCATGTTTATCTCCAAGCCATCATATATATTAAGAGAACAAGATGAAGTGCAAGTTCAAGAGAAGCATATCGAAGAAATCCTATGCTTGAAGCTTGTCACTCATTTAGAGATATTGGTCAAGTGAAGATGTGCCTTATAGAGACTCTCCCATCTTGGTGTATGGGGGAGCGATATGTGAGTCTTCACCAAGCGAAGCGCAATCAAGAAAGGTGGTCCACTTGAAGAGATCAAGATCGTCATCATCTAGCTCAAGTGGAATGCTCAAGGCAAAGGTATGATCTTGATAGGGTTTCTATTTTACCGGTCTCATGGTGTTAGTGGGAGACCGGGTTATAGGATAGACGGCGTACTATCAAGAGGGGCTCACAAGTAAGTAACTTGATCGCACCTTTGTGGAGAGTTCAAACCTTTGCATTCTTGGCATATCATCTTTCTTGGTTCTTATTTGGCTTTTATCCATGTGTGAATTTCGAGCTTTGTGTTCATCTCCATACCAAGCTCTAGTTCATCAAAAACGGATTTCATATGAATATCTTGTTGCGTTTTTGATATTGGAGCATTTACCGGCTATTCCTTTTTAGAGAGGCTTACCTTTCTACAATTGGTTTTATCCTCTCTTGTTGGACTATGATGTTTCTCTACATGATCTTGAAGAGCTCTTCGTTGCGATTCCAACGAGCCCAAGATCATCGAAATCGGAGTCCGGATGAAAAAGTTATTGCAGTTTTCGTTTTGCTATTTCTGTCATTTTTCTGAAAACCGGATATTCCGGTCCTTTTAGGAATATCCGGCTCTCTCCAGAAGGTTTCGTGTTCTGGTCAACTTCTGAACCGGATTTTCCAGTCCTAAATTGACCCGGAATATCCGGTTTTTCCTTCTGTAACGGTTATATTTTGGGAGGGGTTATAAATACCCATCCCTTCTTCTACCACAAGTTAAGCACGTTTTTCTCTCTCTCCCACCATTGTTGACCTTGGAAAGCTTGCCCCTCTCTCAATTCCTCCCATGATTCTTGCATATCTTTGAGGGATTTGAGAGTGGAGATCTAGATTACAATTCCACCAATCCATTCCTCCTCTAAGTGAGGGGAACCTAGTAGATCTTGATCTTGGAGTTCCATTTGTTGAGTTCTTCTTTGTTCTTCCTCTCTTCTCCCCCCATAAGTATTAGTTACTTTTGGTGGGATTTGAGAGTGAAGGATTTGAGCACTTGTGCTCTTGCCATTGCTTTGTGCATCGATTTGTGCTCTTTACGAGGATTCGTGGAAGTGAAAGTTTGTGAACTTGTTACTCTTGGGTCTTTGGACCCTAGACGCCTTTGTGGTGGTTGAGACCTCTTGTGGTCACTTGTAGCTGTTCGGGAGCCCCCAATCCAATTATGGGTTGTGCCCCGAATCGTTGTTGTAAAGGCTCCGGAATCCGCCTTGAAGGTTTCCAATAGTTGAAGGTGAACCAAACCTTTGTGGTGCGGTTCATCGGAGAAGAAGGTGAAACCTTTGTGGCTGTTGTTGACCTTTGTGGTTCACACCTCTCCAACGAGACGTACTCCCCTAAAAGGAGGAACTCGGGAATACATCATCGTCTCCGCGTGCCTCGGTTATTTCTATACCCGAGCTTTTACTTATGCACTTTACATTGTGATAGCCTTCGTGCTTGAAGTATTCTATATTGCTATCACCTTGTTGCTTGTCTTGCTTAGCATAAGTTGTTGGTGCACATAGGTGAGCCTAGTATATTTAGGTTGTTGGCTTGTTAATTTAAACACCTAGTTTTATTCCGCAATTATCAAGCCTAAACCGGAAAAGTTTTAATCGCCTATTCACCCCCTCTAGGCGACATCCTTGTCCTTTCAATTGGTATCAGAGCCTCGGCTCTCTTTTTGGGCTTTACCGCCTAGAGATTAAAGATGTCGCTTAGAGAATTAGTGCACGATCCCACTCTTATATTCGATGGCACAAATTATGATGTTTGGAAAATTCGCATGCTTAATCTTTTAGGGCCATGGGTCCAAATTTATAAGAGTATTGTAGATATGGGTTTTTCTCCTCCAATGGATTCCCAAGAATTATCTTAGGGATGAGGAAAACTCTTATCTCGATACTCTGTATCTAATGGTCTTATATGTGTTTTGAGCGATGTAGTTCTTGCATCAATCATGCCTTTTCGGAACGCTCATGAGCTATGGACCAAGCTTCAAGATAAATATGAAGTGTCCAATATTATTGAGGATGATTGTTCTCCCTCCACCTCCGGCCGTGACGAGTTCACAACTTCTTCCACTTCACCAACATGTGATTTGTCACAAGGTAATGATATGGTGAGTGGTGATAGAAATTGTTTTGTTGATGGTGAATATTCTATTGACTATACTTCATCTCTATCTCATTGCAATGATCTATCTTTGGACTTAAACACTTCTAGCACTCCAAATGTTTTACATGCTAGTGTTGCTAGTCCTTGCATATCATGTAATAGTTGCTCAACTAAATCTCATGATGATATGCTTCTATGTCTTGTTGCCATGAAAATAATTATTCCATATCCTCTAGTTTTGTGTGGCTAACAATGTAGAGGAATCCCAACATTTGTTGGAACAAGAATGGGTCTCAATGGTGCTTCAAGTAATTCTTCATCATCAACGTTCATTACCCACTTTTGCCTTATGGCTAGGATTCAAAGGTATCTCCACCTTTGGAACCCTCTACATCTTGTGATGATGTGGATGAGGATTCTTATGGAGAACATATGGATGTTGAATCCATAACAAAGAAGGGTGAGATGGTATTTGGTGCTCTCCCAAAGGTAGCAAAGCTATCCCTCCTCTATATGAAATCATTACTTATGCTATTAAGAGTAGGGAAATCATTGAGGTTTGAAACTCAATTTGATGAGAAATGTAAAATTGAGAGAGAGGATGCTATGGAAAAGCATCCTTAAGAATGCTCTTGAGGAAGAGCAAGAGCTTAGGGTTCTCTTGAAGAGAGACTTGTCCTTGATGATCAATGATCTTATTATTGCTAAAATCATTAAGGAAAGAGATCATGCTTGCTAAATATAAAGTGCTTAAAAAGGAAAAAGTTGAATTTGGTGTTGGCAATGCTAGACTAATTGAGGACATAGAGAGACTTGACAAAGCTCACAAGGCTTTAGAAAGTGAACACTCTCTCCTTATCAAGTCTCATGATCAACTCCAAACTCAACTATCTAAAATGATGAGCTTGCCAAGTTGTCTTCTTCCATTTCTAATATTGATGATGCTTGTGCTACTAACTCCACTTCTTGTGAAGCATCTATTTTGAAGGAGAATGTTGAGCTAAGGGCTCAACTTGAGTTGCTAACTAGCAAGTATAGGAAATTGGAAGAAAGTCATGAAAAGCTATCTAGCTCTAATGATGATCTTCTAGCATCCTATGCTAAGCTAAAGTTAGCTCATGAGGCTATTATGTCAAAGGTAACATCTTGTGAGCCTCATGTGGACAATGGCACAACTTCTCTAAATGCTTTATTGCCATGTGCTAGTCCTAGTAATTCACATCACATATGTTGCTAAATCTTGTGATGAATTACTTTCCTTGCCTTGTTGCTCTAACAATGAAGCTCTACTTCCTCTAGTGTTTGTGTTGATACTAACCATGTAGAGGAATTAAATGAGCTCAAGGCCCAAGTCACTTCTTTGAAGAAAGACTTGGAAAAGCGTCATGTTGGGGTCACACTTGACAATGTGTTGAGTGTTCAAAGACGCCCCAATGACAAGAGTGGACTTGGATTCAACTCCAACAACAAGAACAAGTCCAAGTATCAAGAAGAACAAGGGCCAAGAACAAGTCAAGATTCGGCCAAGATTGTTTGCTTCAAGTGCAAAGTTGAAGGGCACCATGTTAGATCTTGCCCTTTGAAGAAGAAGCTCTTAGTGAGAAGCAACAAGGGAAGCCTCAAGTTCAAACTCAAGTTCCTCAAGTTGAAGAAGTCTCTTCCCAAGAAGAATCAAGCTACCCCTCTCAAGTCAAGATTCTAACTAAGAAGAAAGGAGGAAGTAATGTTGCTACATATGCCGTGAGAAGGGTCACTTTGCTTCTTCATGCACTAATGGTACCTTATCCAACCCCATTATATTGATGATGTTTATTCTCTTCGGAAGGATAAGGTTGGCAATGTGTTTGCCAAATATGTTGGTACTCAAAGTGGTGTCAAGAAAAGAACCATTTGGGTTGCCAAGCCTATTGTGACTAACCTCTTAGGACCCAACTTGGTTGGGGACCAACAAGCTAAAACTTGATCAATAGGTGTTGTTGGAGGGCATTGGAGACTTGGCTACATCATGAAGAATTAAGGGATCTTCATCAATTATATTATCTCAAGCCAAGTCATTTGGATTATATTGTTCTATCTCATATCCAATGTTCCTCCTTGCGGTAACTTTTATTTAAATCATATATACATTGAAAGTTGCTTGCACCCTTGCATGTGTTAGGTTTTGTACCTTGCTAGTTTTGTATGTGTTGTGCTCTCTACTTACTTATCTTGAGTAATCAAGTATGTGTATGTTGGTTTGCACACCATTTACTTGTGTTGAGCCTTATTGCTTTTATTTGATATCTTATCTTGTTGGCTCTCTTTTTGAGAGATTAATGGACTATCCATTTTGGGGAGTGATATGCTTCGTGCACTTCACAATCCTAAAAATGTGTATACATGAGGAATACCACTTAGTGATGATATATCAATATTATCTACTCTCTATGTGGTATGTCATTCTCATGAGAAATTCAAATTCTATAATGTCCATTAATTATCTCTAGTTGTTTTGTTTGCCTCTTGTTTAAAAAATGGATTATCACATTATGGGGGAGTAATAAGCTATGTGCATATTACAAGCCTAGAAAATGTGAACATGTGAGGTTTGCCACCTAGAATTGATATTCTCATTATCTTATTCCTATGTGGCATGTTGCTCAAACAAGTTCCATCTTGCTTAAAATGTTTGCTTATTCTTTTGGATCTTGTTTGTGATGGACGTTCTTGGTACGGCTTTTCCCAAATATGTTCGCATATATCTTTTGGGAAACCGAGTGCTTCAAGCTACTCTTTGTAGTTGCTTTGCATGATCGCGTGAATATTGAAGCTATCAAGAATATCTATTTATCTAAGCATGGCTTTTAAATCTTATCCTTGCCATTGCTTATTTGTTGTGAAGTTGGTCTTCAATATCATTCTTTATACCACCGAGAAATATCTCTTATACTCCTTGTCCATGACAAGTGATACTCATAATTGTGTGGAATTTGTAGACCATCTTCATTTGGCTCTTGCTTTGAATTGCCTTATTTTATTGCCAAGGATTTGTTTTGATCTAACTCCTCTTGTCTTCCTTGTATCTTTTGGATCCTTGTTGCTCTACTCAAAATTTGCTTTGTGCTTTCTTGAGTTAGGAAAAGCAATGATCCCATTCTTGGGGAAGCTATCCTACATTGAGTAGAACATCATTCTTTAAATTGGTTTTGTATCTTATTGCTTTCCTTGAACATGACTAGTGTTTGAATAATATGTATGGAGAGTGATGATCCCATTTGTGTGCATTTTGTATTCAAATGCAAGATCATAAATAATGCACAAATCTTGGGGGAGCAATCCTATATGCTTTTGAACATTAGTTGTCTTCAATTGGTATTTGATCCCGATGACGTGTCTCTTTGGAAGACAAACATTTCTCGTCTTGGTACTTTGTGCCATCATGAGAAATGTAGAGGGTTTGGTTTATTCCTTGATGGCATTTTCATCAATTGGTAGCTTACTTTCATTTGGCATCTTTTCAAAGTGGTATCTTCAATCATGTGTTGATTTGGGTTTTTGATATAATTTGGACAAATCTCTTTCTTGTCACACTTGTGTGTGCTTTCTTGGTTTAATTGGTGTTTTGTCCAATTTGTATCTCGTTTGGTTCTTGGAAGTCTTGTGCATGCATATTTACTATATGTATATCTTATGGCATGCTTACTTTCGTTGATCCAATATATAGGATAAACTCCATCAAATCCTAAATGGCTAAGATGTGCATGAAATTCAATTTCATATCAATATGCACATATTTATGTGGAGTTTGTCCTATGTATTGTAGTTGCTCTAACTACTTTGGACCCAATGAGTTTGGGTACCATTTTGTACTTGAATTTGTTTTAGGTACATTGGAGATGCATTGGAAGCTTGTCTCATTTACAAGGAAGGTGTTGTCACCATGTGCTTATTGGAGCCAAGTTGGATGATCGTGAACTCTTATCTTCTACATCACCAATGCTATCTCGGTAACAAGTATCTACCTCATGCATATACTTCTAGCTTTCAACCTTGTGTAGGTTGTATCTTGGCATGAATCCCTCTAGTTGCATTGATATGGTTTTTGCAAAGTTCTTATCAAAACATCTTTATTGCAAATGTGAGCAAGCCGGGATGATTTATGTCAAGGGAATATACATAATCATTTTATTGATTCACCAATCCCAAATATGTTAATCTAGCATTTCTTCTCAAAGTCTCTCATATGCAATATTGATAAATTTGCAAATTCATTTGCCCTTTGTGATACTTGTTATCTTTCTCGGAGCATCCCAACTATCTTTTTTTCCTTGTAGATATTTTTGATGCTATGATGAGATTGTGTTGGAAGTTCATTATATCCTTCTAAGATAAAATTGAGCTTTGTGCTATGCTTTTAAGCAATGATCTTATTGGTATATATATGACTCCCACTTGGATATCATGTTCTTCACCGTAGTATCTATTTTGTGTGTGCATGTTTCTTTGTGGACCTATATCTTCATGATTGATGTCTACTTAGAAACTTATACACATGAGAGTAGTTACATCTTTATTTGGTATTCCATTTTGTTAGTGACAACCTTTTATTGCTTTTGATTCTTTGGTGGTTCCTAAAAGGCACAAGCTTTGGTTTTCATTTGATATCCCTTTTGCATCTTAATAAGCTTGTGGACCTAGTTGCTTTGCTTCAATTTCCATCTATGCTTTCTTGCACTTGTTTGTGTTCAAAGATTGTCTAGGAGGGAGTGAGGATTACATGTTGTGCACACCATATTGCAATGCAAATACTACTTTATGCATGTACCTTGGGGAGCTCTCTCTTGATTTTTAGAACACTTGGTTGATCTTATCATAATATTTTCTTGTGTCCAATTGGTTTTTCAGGTCCTTTGATTGCTTGCCTCTTTTGTTGAGGTATCTTTCCCTTTGCTATTTTTGTTGCAATCTTTGGATTCTCAATATAGTTTGATTTCCTCCTTTCATTGATCGGTGGAAATGTCCACTTGATTATACTCATTTTTATGAGAAAAGCTAACTCGTGGAGGAACTCTCACTATGTTGACCTTCCGAAGCTTTTTGCCCATTTCGGCAATTTTTGCCAATGGGGAGAAGTTTTGGAGGGTTTATGGAATTCGGCTTTGTACTTTGATTGGTTCTTAAGTATTTGCCTTTCTTGCCTTTGCATTCGTTGCTTGGTTTTGTATATAGTGGAAACTCCACCACCGATAATTAATGGTTGACAATATATGCAATAATTCATGTTCTTACTCACATGCATAGATTGTGGGGGAGTTTGCACTATATATGCATTGGACTAACATCACATACTTTCGTAGTATTTAATGTTAGTGCAACCGCTCCTTGTTCGTTAAATTCCATATTATAAACCCTCTCAAAAGAGATTGTCATCAATTACCAAAATGGAGGAGATTGAAAGTGCATGAGCCCTCATGTGTGGTTTTGATAATTAATGACAATCTCTATGGACTAATGGTTGCATTGAGCTATCCTTGTAGGGCTTGTCCATTGGCAATGCTTGAACACCATGTGTTGGTATCAAGATTAAGAAGAAGATAAAGTGATGACCAAAGTAATATTCAAGGTGTGATCCACACAAATGGTCATCTAGTGTTGAGCTTATTGCAAGTGTGGCTTGGAAAAGAAGATTGAGTGAACATTCATGTTTATCTCCAAGTCATCATATATTAAGAGAAGAAGATGAAGTGCAAGTTCAAGAGAAGCATATCGAAGAAATCCTATGCTTGAAGTTTGTCATCCATTTAGAGATATTGGTCAAGTGAAGATGTGCCTTATAGAGACTCTCCATCTTGGTGTATGGGGGAGCGATATGTGAGTCTTCACCAAGCGAAGCGCAATCAAGAAAGGTGGTCCACTTGAAGAGATCAAGATCGTCATCATCTAGCTCAAATGGAATGCGCAAGGCAAAGGTATGATCTTGATAGGGTTTCTATTTTACCGGTCTCATGGTGTTAGTGGGAGACCGGGTTGTATGATAGACGGCGTACTATCAAGAGGGGCTCTCAAGTAAGTAACTTGATCGCACCTTTGTGGAGAGTTCAAACCTTTGCATTCTTGGCATATCATCTTTCTTGGTTCTTATTTGGCTTTTATCCATGTGTGAATTTAGAGCTTGTATTCATCTCCATACCAAGCTCTAGTTCATCAAAAACGGATTTCATATGAATATCTTGTTGCGTTTTTTATATTGGAGGATTTACCGGCTGTTCCTTTTTAGAGAGGCTTACCTTTCTACATTTAGTTTTATCCTCCCTTGTTGGACTATGATGTTTCTCTACATGATCTTGAAGAGATCTTCGTTGCGATTCCAACGAGACCAAGATCATCGAAATCAGAGTCCGGATGAAAAAGTTACTTTAGTTTTCATTTTGCTGTTTCTGTCATTTTTCTGAAAACCGGATATTCCGGTCCTTTTAGGAATATCCGGTTTTAAATATCCGGCTCCCTCCAGAAGGTTTCGCGTTCTGGTCAACTTCTGAACCGGATTTCTGGTCCTAAATTGACCCGGAATATCCGGTTTTTCCTGTTGTAACGGTTATATTTTGGGAGGGCTATAAATACCCCTCCCCTTCTTCTACCTCAAGTTAAGCACGTTTTTTTCTCTCTCTCTCCCACCATTGTTGACCTTGGAAAGCTTGCCCCTCTCTCAATTCCTCCATGATTATTGCATATATTTGAGGGATTTGAGAGAGGAGATCTAGATTTACAATTCCACCAATCCATTCCTCCTCTAAGTGAGGGGAACCTAGTAGATCTTGATCTTGGAGTTCCATTTGTTGAGTTCTTCTTTGTTCTTCCTCTCTTCTCCCCCCATAAGTATTAGTTACTTTTGGTGGGATTTGAGAGTGAACGATTTGAGCACTTGTGCTCTTGCCATTGCTTTGTGCATCGGTTTGTTCTCTACGAGGATTCGTGGAAGTGAAAGTTTGTGAACTTGTTACTCTTGGGTTTTTGGACCCTAGAGCTTTGTGGTGGTTGAGACCTCTTGTGGTCACTTGTAGCTGTTCGGGAGCCCCCAATCCAATTATGGGTTGTGCCCTGAATCGCTGTTGTAAAGGCTCCGGAATCCGCCTTGAAGGTTTCCGATAGTTGAAAGTGAACCAAACGTTTGTGGTGCGGTTCATCGGAGAAGAAGGTGAAACCTTTGTGGCTGTTGAGTTGACCTTTGTGGTATCTCACACCTCTCCAACGAAGTACTCCCCTAAAAGGGAGGAACTCGGAAATACATCCTCGTCTCCTCATGCCTCGGTTATTTCTATACCCGAGCTATTTACTTATGCACTTTACATTGTGATAGACTTCGTGCTTGAAGTATTCTATATTGCTATCACTTTGTTGCTTGTCTTGCTTAGCATAAGTTGTTGGTGCACATAGGTGAGCCTAGTATATTTAGTCTGTTGGCTTGTTAATTTAAACACCTAGTTTTATTCCGCAATTATCAAGTCTAAACCGGAAAAGTTTTAATCGCCTATTCACCCCCCCCCCCTCTAGGCGACATCCTTGTCCTTTTAATTGGTATCAGAGCCTCGGCTCTCTTTTTGGGCTTTACCGCTAGAGAGTAAAGATGTCGCTTAGAGAATTAGTGCACGATCCCACTCTTATATTCGATGGCACAAATTATGATGTTTGGAAAATTCGCATGCTTAATCTTTTTAGGGCCGTGGTCCAAATTATATCAAGAGTATTGTAGATATGGGTTTTTTCTCCTCCATTGGATTCCCAAGAATTATCTATAGAGGATGAGGAAAACTCTTATCTCGATACTCTAGTATCTAATGGTCTTATACGTGTTTTGAGCGATGTAGTTCTTGCATCAATCATGCCTTTTCGGAACGCTCATGAGATATGGACCAAGCTTCAAGATAAATATGAAGTGTCCAATATTATTGAGGATGATTGTTCTCCCTCCACCTCCGGACGTGACGAGTTCACAACTTCTTCCACTTCACCAACATGTGATTTGTCACAAGGTAATTATATGGTGAGTGGTGATAGAAATTGTTTTGTTGATGGTGAATATTCTATTGACTATATTTCATCTCTATCTATTGCAATGATCTATCTTTGGACTTAAACACTTCTAGCACTCCAAATGTTTTACATGCTAGTGTTGCTAGTCCTTGCATATCATGTAATAGTTGCTCAACTAAATCTCATGATGATATGCTTCCTATGTCTTGTTGCCATGAAAATAATTATTCCATATCCTCTAGTATTTGTGTGGCTAACAAAGGATCCGGAATCCGCCTTGAAAGTTTCCGATAGTTGAAGGTGAATCAAACCTTTGTGGTGCGGTTCATCGGAAAAGAAGGTGAAGCCTTTGTGGCTGTTGAGTTGACCTTGTGGTATCTCACACCTCTCCAACGAGACGTACTCCCCTAAAAGGGAGGAACTCGGGAATACATCCTCGTCTCCGCGTGCCTCGGTTATTTCTATACCCGAGCTATTTACTTATGCACTTTACATTGTGATAGCCTTCGTGCTTGAAGTATTCTATATTGCTATCACTTTGTTGTGTGTCTTGCTTAGCATAAGTTGTTGGTGCACATATGTGAGCCTAGTATATTTAGGTTGTTGGCTTGTTAATTTAAACACCTAGTTTTATTCCGCAATTATCAAGTCTAAACGGAAAAGTTTTAATCGCCTATTCACCCCCCTCTAGGCGGCATCCTTGTCCTTTCACCAGCCTATCTCATCATTCCAATTCCTCACGTTCACTTCTTTGCCATGTTTACCTTCCATTTATCAGTACAAAGGACAACTGTTTAAATTTCTTCATCATCTTCTACATCTATATCGGCGGCGACTCATACATCTGCGTGGCCTCCTGCGGCGGGACCTCCCGGATCAGGCACAGGTTGAGGTACGGAGGGGGTGTGTCACCGCGAGGTCGATGTCGTCCTCTTCCCGTGCCCTCTTCTTCGACCTCGGCGGCACGATTGGTTCGTCGATGATCTGCACCTCGTCGTCAATGTCCGCCCTTGCTGCTACCGGCACGAGGCTTATGCCGCATCCGGCAGCGCCGGCCAGGGGCGAAGCCCGTGCAAACCAGCACTAGGGTCATCCCCATTCTATCGATGTCATCATGTACTAATGATCACTATTTTCACTAAATTACAAAGGATTTTCTTTGAGTCATTGGTGGCATTTGACCCCATTCATTACACCTAGCTACGCCCCTGGCGCTGGCTTGTAACCTCATCCTTATCCCCCTCATCATTGACACGCCACGGCGGTGGCAAGGGTGCTGCCTTGGCGGGAGGCGGGCAGTCGGGCCGCTCCTCGGTCTTGACCACCCCGTCGACAGCCTCGTCTTCACCTTCACCGTCATCGTCAGCATCAGGGCGGCAACGACACCTCACTCCTCCTTGACGTGGGCATCCTCGGCGTCAAGGAGCGCATCGATGTCATTCTCGGTGTAATCGTCAGAGGTGCCGTGACCGTCGAGGAGGGCGTTGATGGCTCGCTCCACGTTTCTTCGCAGTGGGAGAGCGCGGAGAGGACGTCGGCGGCCGGAAGGCCCGCAACAAGATTAAACTTTTGCATCATGTAAGTTAAGCCCATTAGTGAAGAACTACCGTAAACTTGTTGAAATTTGGTTTGCATGAGTGGTATCTCTAAGGTTTAGATATTTTCTAGTAAAAGGGTTTGGTTAACAAGGAAGACAGTGTGGATTCTTATAATTTTTGCAATATGTTGGTCATATAAAACTTGGTGTACCGGTTGATAGTCTTGTTTTCTTAAATAACCTTGCTAGCCTAAACTCTATACTGAGAGGGAATGCTTCTCGTACATCCAAATCCTTGAGCCAAAATCCATGCCATCTGTGTCCACCATAACTAACTATATGTGGTATTTCCTTGCCACTCCAAGTAATTTTTCATGTGCTACCTTTAAACTATTCAAAATTGTTACTACTCCTTTTGTGTCAATGTTTACCAAGCTCATGAGGACGTGGTGGATGTCTTTATGTCACTTGTCAAGCAAACTTTACCTTCAGACTAGCGGCATATACATTCGCTTATCTATTAATTTTGCAAAAAGAGCTGGCAACGGGGTGCCCACTCCCAATTAATTACAACTTTAACCGCTTAATCTCTTCACATTTTGTCAACTGAATAATCAGTGAAACATCTGCATGTGTAAACCAAAGAGAAAAGGAGGGATGATCTGCCTTGCTGGTAGAAATAACGTCCTTCATGGGAGCCGCTCTTAAAAGTTTGTTTTGCCGGGGTCTGATACCCGTAGATGTGATAGCCTTCAGTAGCTACCTGTATGAAAAGTAAACGGGGTTAGGTTGAGACTCCAAGTGCAGAGTGTGTAGTAAGTGGAAGACGTGTTTTCCCCGAGGGGTGACTCGAGGGTTTAATATCGAACTCTCGGGGAATCAGTAGTGAAGATTTATCTTTCCTATCCTTCTTTTGGTTACCTACAAAACAAAGTAAATGTTTTGGTCCTCAACCTCACCTAGTGGTTGTCAAGCACAAGGTGTAGAATGATATCAAGATAATATGCAATGCAAACAAGAAATAAATATGCAATGATGGTGGTAGCAATGATAAATGATATTTTTGGGTTTTTATGATGAATGCAAGATGTAAAAGTGTTTTTGTATTTTCGGATTTTTAAATGGCAGAAAATGGAAAAGTGGTAAAAGTGGTTGGAAAGGTGTTTCTTATGATTAAAAATGGACCGGGGTTCATGGTTTCACAAATGCACTCTCTCTTTAATAAAGTGGTAGACAATGGAACACTAGAGTTGACATATGAGATTGCAACACAACAGTTTAATGACAAGTTATAATTATATGGGCATCACGTCCTAACATAGAGACCTTTTGGTTATTAGTCTCTCTTATACTCCACCAAGATGCGAACTAAATCATAACACCTCAGTAATTAAGATAACTCAGAGTATAGCAATAAGTATCATGACATGAAGTTAAAATAAGAACATGCTAGATCTAGTCATGGAGTAGTGGCAATGGTCACACCCACATCTCCGGTAGCATGGTATTTCTTTTTATCCCTAGTGAGGCAACAAAGTAAGGTAAATACCCAAGTGGATCGCAGAACTTTCTCTCACGTTCACTGCACTAGCCACCCCCCGTTACTCCAACTAATGCACACGTTCCCCCTCACACGCTCTCATAAACATGCTTGATCATGACAAGTAAATAAGAACGGGGTACATAATATGCATCTACTTTCATAACTGAAACAAAACCATTGCAATCTCAAACATATATTAACTCATAAAAAGATCCACCACAAAGGTATTACATAGATGACCGTAATCATGTTCAGCAGCTCATACGGTACTAATTAGTGAAGCTCAAGAGAGAGAGATACATAAGTTACTTCCACAAACCCATAGTCCAGAGGTGGACTACTCCCTCTTCATCATGGAGACGGTGGAGAAGTCGTTGGAGAAGATGGAGACCACGCCGGCAGCGCCCCGCCGGAGTTTTCCCCCTCCAATCTGCACTCCAGGTCTCTGTTTCGGTGTTTCTGTGTTTCTGCGGCGCTCCTTCCAGAGAACGTCGGGGGACTATTTTTATAGGCGTTTTAGGTCAAAACGGAGTCGGTGGAGGAAAGATCGACGGCAACGGAGCTCCGAGGCCAAAAGGGGGGTCCCACGCGGCCAGGTACATGGCCGCGTGGGCCCACCTATTTGGCCCTCGGGCTCCGCTTGTTCGCTTCCTTCGCTCCCAGTCTTGTTCCTTCCAAAAATGATGCTCGTAAATTTCCAGGTCATTTGGACGTCGTTTGGGTCCCTGAAACATTAAAATATAGAAATAGGGTTTTCTGCCTGCGCAGGGTTAATTCCATAAAAATAGGAAACATGTCAAATATTCCCAAAATCATTATAAAACAGTGATATAACCCTTATATGATGCAAATATGACTGGAATATAAGTAAAATAATGCAAAGTTCATGTATGCATTTTACATGCATCAACATCCCCAAGCTTAACCTATACTCGTCCTCGAGTATGAAGGTGATAAAACTAACATGGACTTTGCAATTTAATACTATCAATGGATATCAAAGATGATTACTATTGCTACATAGAGTCAAATGATTCATTCTTAAAAGGAGTAGCAATATGCAAGATAGTTTATGAAGTGATATCAAGTATTCAATGCAAGGATGTTCAATGATAATTCACAAAGTGTAACATAAGAAAAAGTACTATGGACCACATGTATGCATAATGATAAGTAAGAACATCCTACAATGGTCATAGAGTATTGATGAAAATCTGAATATAAAAGGTGGACACTTTGGAAAGATATATATGAGTAGAGGTAAAGCATGAATAAATTTCATCTAACTTCTGAACTTCTCTACTTAAGTCAATGATTGTAATATGGTAATCCTTGGTGTCAAGCTCTCATTCCCCTATCATAGCATCTTGAATGATTAAGTTTAAAGTGAAAGCAAATATGAGTAGTGTGCTTGACAAAGTACAGGTTGAAAGTCTCATGCCCCTTGAATACAAGTACCTACTCCATGTGTTACTCAACTTGGAAAACAAAGCAAGTTCAAGTTAAATATCATTGTAAGTAATAATAGTATCATTAAGAGCGTCAACTGGGGTACCTCTTGTCCCAGGATATGGAACAAGCCCATATCAAAATGACAAGACAAACAAACACAATGAACAATCTCAACACCCTTTTTATTTACCATTAGATAGCTTTTTATTGTAAGGTGTATCACAGAAGGTTCACCATAGCATGTAAGTAAATTTCCACCATGAATGATGCATGGCTTAGATTAGCGGCCCAGGCGTCTCTCTAACCATTTATACAAACTCATTTAAACTCACTTCATTTCCCATTTATTTCACCCATGGTAAGCATCCATAAACAAAAGTACATGATATCAACTAAATGAGAAGTGCAATGTTGAAAGCTTGCCATGTGACAGCACATATGAGCTAACTCTCAACCAAAGACATTTGTCAAGCCACAACATCATAATTTTAATCACAATGGGTCATTTTATTTATGCAATGAAAGTAAAGTGTGCATCAAGTTCGAGAGAGCTATATAACCAACTTTTCCCACAACAATTAACAACATAAGCATTTTCATTCAGAGGTATAGATAACACAAATATCATGATAAACATACTCGGAATAGCATAAAGCTAATAGGTAGATATGGTGGACTCACTGGAAAAACTTTGGTTGAAGGTGTTGGAAACAAGTTTTTGCTTGTTGGAATTTTTGGGCTAGCAAGAGGGAGAAAGTTGACCATCTAAATGCATGCATGAGTGTCCATAGAACTAACTAATCCATGTTAAACAAGGTAAATAACATTTAGCATCAAAACATGAATAAAAGATAGCTCTTGATAAAATACTTGCAAATTATTACTCATTAACAAGCTCATGAATCATGCAATTATATGTATCTTTTAAAATCAACTCAACATCCCTTTTCCCAATCTTATAATAGCATCCAACATAATTCAACCCAAATTTCCAGTAGCTCTCTCATATATAAATGATAGTGTGGTGGTCTCACAAAATAAAAATCAAACCTAAACAAACAAAAAGACGCTCCAAGTTTATGCGATAAAGTGTTTCGATCGAAAAACAGAAGTTAGACGTGTGCAAACCGAGAGTGTGTAGGTCCAGTGGGGTTGTCTTCACATCCCCAAGCTTATGGTCTTCACCATCCTTGGATAGCTCTTGGTGCATCTCCTCTAATCCCTGTGAAAAAACTTCAAAACACCGTTTCTCCCATTTCTTTTTCTGTGGGGCACATTAGTAGTGATAAACAAATAGATTTCTTGCTGCATATAATCCTTAGACAAAAATTCATATGAATGTCCAGAAAGTGTATAATGTTGTATGCCTACTCATAAACTCAATTGGATCAAAAAGATTCATGTTAAAAGTTCTAAGCATGCATCAAACAAAATGGGACAGAATCTGTCCAGAAAACAGCAGCAGCTAAACGTATTTTTCTACCCTACTTAACTTTGTCGAAAATTCCGAAAAATTCATGCATACAGAGGATGAAAAGTTGCACTACAGTTTAAATATGAGCTCATTCGGAGTTACAGAATAAGAATTAAAAATCATACCGTGCACAGATTCGTGCAGGAATAAAATCTCCGAACGCTATAAGCAACTTTTCAACCAAAATGAGTAAAACTTGGCACTTTATTAAAAATTCCAGAAACTAAACTAAACACTAAGTCTCTTGTTACAGCAAGAGGACACAAAGAAAATCACAAATAAAAACAACCGGGTTGCCTCCCGTAAAGCGCTTTCTTTATAGCCATATAGCTAGGCTTCTTGATGTTTATTGTGGACGAAGCTCATGAGGGAGCTTGAATGGTGTGCCCTCTTCCTTGGGAAGTGTTCCATGCACTTCTTGTGTGGAAACTGAAACTTCACATTCCCTTCTTTTGAATCAATGATAGCACCTGTAGTACGAAGAAAAGGTCTTCCAAGAATAATTGGACTAGAGGTTTTATTCCCCATATCCATGATTAGAAAATCAACAGGCACAAATGTCATATGTAACTCTACCATAACATCACTTACTTTCCTAAAGCATGTTTAATGGAATCATCAGCAAGTGCAAGTTCAATAGAGCATTTTTCAAGATTTTTCAATTCAAGTACTTCATATAGTTCTTTAGATAAAACAGAGACACTAGATCCTAGATCAAGTATAGCATGGTGTGTCTCTTTTCCAATGGTTACTAGGACTTTGGGAATCCATATATCCCCAAGCTTAGGTGGTATCATAGCCTCTTGGTTGTACCTAGCAATCTTTTCTTTTAAGACATGATTAGCAATATAAGAACCAAAACCAGCTTGGTTATAGTTGATGGAAGGATCACTTGCAAATTTTTGTAAGATAGATATTAATTCATGCAAGCTACAATTCCTAAGTCAAGCAATGGTTCCTTGACTTCACTAAGCATTTTAACTTTTCAACTTTCTTTTCTTTCACTACCATAATAGTTTCCTTAGCAATTCTCTCTTGCTCATGAATATGTTCCCTAGTTATCAAGTTCAACAAACTAGTACTTACTTCATAACTATCAGCATTTATCTTAGGTGTGGCAATGGGCCTAGCAATAAATTGATCATTTGGAGTGTTTGTGTAATCACACAACTTAGTTCTTTATCCCATTTTAGCAAGTTTTTATGTGTTTTTAATTTTTTTATGCAAAACTAAAAATAAATATGCAAACCGAAATATGATATGCAAGACAATGACAAAACAAGATAAATTGCTTTGAAGGTAAAGATGGATAAGATGATGCTCACGTAGGTGCAACCTCCCCAAGCTTAGGTGTTAGCACAAGTTGGTGATGAAGTTGACTTGGTGAGATATCCTTGGATAAACCTTTCAGCAATGATTCCCGGCAACGGCGCCAGAAAACACTTTGATGGCGTGTAGTTGACGGGAAAAATATTCTGCAGGAAGCTTCGTATCTTCACCGGCAACGGCGCCAGAAAACAGTCTTGATACCCGTAGATGTGATAGCCTTCAGTAGCTACCTGTATGAAAAGTAAACGGGGTTAGGTTGAGACTCCAAGTGCAGAGTGTGTTGTAAGTGGAAGACGTGTTTTCCCCACGAGGGGTGACTCGAGGGTTTAATATCGAACTCTCGGGGAATCAGTAGTGAAGATTTATCTTTCCTATCCTTCTTTTGGTTACCTACAAAACAAAGTAAATGTTTTGGTCCTCAACCTCACCTAGTGGTTGTCAAGCACAAGGTGTAAGAATGATATCAAGATAATATGCAATGCAAACAAGAAATAAATATGCAATGATGGTGGTAGCAATGATAAATGATATTTTTGGATTTTTATGATGAATGCAAGATGGAAAAGTGTTTTTGTATTTTCGGAATTTTAAATGGCAGAAATGGAAAAGTGGTAAAAGTGGTTGGAAAGGTGTTTCTTATGATTAAAAATGGACCGGGATTCATGGTTTCACAAATGCACTCTCTCTTTAATAAAGTGGTAGATAATGGAACACTAGAGTTGACATATGAGATTGCAACACAACAGTTTAATGACAAGTTATAATTATATGGGCATCACGTCCTAACATAGAGACCTTTTGGTTATTAGTCTCTCTTATACTCCACCAAGATGCGAACTAAATCATAACACCTCAGTAATTAAGATAACTCAGAGTATAGCAATAAGTATCATGACATGAAGTTAAAATAATAACATGCTAGATCTAGTCATGGAGTAGTGGCAATGGTCACACCCACATCTTCGGTAGCATGGTATTTCTTTTTATCCCTAGTGAGGCAACAAAGTAAGGTAGAGATACCCAAGTGGATCGCAGAACTTTCTCTCACGTTCACTGCACTAGCCACCCCCCGTTACTCCAACTAATGCACACGTTCCCCTCACACGCTCTCATAAACATGCTTGATCATGACAAGTAAATAAGAACGGGGTACATAATATGCATCTACTTTCATAACTGAAACAAAACCATTGCAATCTCAAACATATATTAACTCATAAAAAGATCCACCACAAAGGTATTACATAGATGACCGTAATCATGTTCGGCAGCTCATACGGTACTAATTAGTCAAGCTCAAGAGAGAGAGATACATAAGTTACTTCCACAAACCCATAGTCCAGAGGTGGACTATTCCCTCTTCATCATGGAGACGGTGGAGAAGTCGTTGGAGAAGATGGAGACCACGCCGGCAGCGCCCCGCCGGAGTTTTCCCCCTCCAATCTGCAACTCCAGGTCTCTGTTTCGGTGTTTCTGTGTTTTTGCGGCGCTCCTTCCAGAGAACGTCGGGGGACTATTTTTATAGGCGTTTTTAGGTCAAAACGGAGTCGGTGGAGGAAAGATCGACGGCAACGGAGCTCCGAGGCCTTTTAGGTCAAAACGGAGTCGGTGGAGGAAAGATCGACGGCAACGGAGCTCCGAGGCCCAAAAGGAGGGGCCCCACGTGGCCAGGTACATGGGCCGCGTGGGCCCACCTATTTTGGCCCTCGGGTCTCCGCTTGTTCGATTCCTTTGCTCCCAGGTCTTGTTCTTTCCAAAAAATGATGCTCGTAAATTTCCAGGTCATTTGGACGTCGTTTGGGTCCCTGAAACATTAAAATATAGAAATAGGGTTTTCTGCCTGCGCATGGTTAATTCCATAAAAAATAGGAAACATGCCAAATATTCCCAAAATCATTATAAAACAGTGATATAACCCTTATATGATGCAAATATGACTGGAATATAAGTAAAATAATGCAAAGTTCATGTATGCATTTTACATGCATCAGGGTCATATTGTACTTTCCACTACTGATTCGTTGACCACTTACATACACCTCTCAAAACTTAATTTTTACTCTCTATATGATTTCAAAAACTAAAAAGCTCTAGCACATGATTTAATCCCTGCTTCACTCTGCGAAGGGCCTTTCTTTTACTTTTATGTTGAGTCAGTTTTCCTACTTCTTTCTATCTTCCACAAGCAAACACTAGTGTCAACTTTGGTACAACAATTGTTATATGCTACATATTGGATTTATTATATTGCTTTGTGTTGACAATATCCATGAGATAAATATGTTAAAAGTTGAAGCAAACGCTGAAACTTAAATCTTCCTTTGTGTTGGTTAAATACCTTTTACTAGAATCTATTGCTTTTTGAGTTAACTCTTATGTAAACCTGTGGATGCAATGTCTCCAAAGTATTATTCATGAAAAGTTTTGCTTGTATGATTCAGTTGTTTACTCATTATCTATTTGGTAGCAAACTATAGACCATTGACTTGGATCACTTCATTCATTTACATGTGTCTTACAATACTATTGATCAAGATTATGATGGTAGCATGTCACTTCAAAAATTATTTTGTTTTATCGTTTACCTACTCGAGGACGAGTAGGAACTAAACTTGGGGATGCTGATATGTCTCAAACGTATCTATAATTTTTGATGTTCCATGTTGATATTATACCAATTGTTATATGTTTTACGTACACTTCATATCAATTTTATACATTTTCTGGGACTAACCTATTAACAAGATGCCACAGTGCCAGTTCCTGTTTTCTGCTGTTTTTGTATTTCAGAAAAGCTGTTAAGGAAATATTCTCAGAATTGGACGAAAATCAACGGAGGTCCCTATTTCACCGACACGTCCACGAGTCCAAAGGAGAGATGGAGACGAGCCAGGGAGCCGCCACACCATGTCTGGGCGTGGCCCCCCTGCCTGCCGTGCCGAGGGGTGGTGTGGGCCCCTCGGGTGGCCTCCGATGCCGCCCTTTCGCCTATTTATTCCTCCCGTCTGGAAAACCCTAAATACCCGAGTCATATTCCACGAAAAGTTCCAGAGGCGCCGTCGTCGTCAACCCTAGCTCGGGAGGGTTCTGAAGCTCTTCCCGGCACCCTGCGGAGAGGGGAATCATCACCGGAGGGCTCTACATCGCCATGTCTGCCTGCGGAGTGATGCGTGAGTAGTTCATCCTTGGACTACGGGTCCATAGCAGTAGCTAGATGGTTGTCTTTCCACTTTATGCTATCATGTTTAGATCTTGTGAGCTGCCTAACATGATCAAGATCATCTTATTGTAATGCTACATGTTGTGTTTGCTGGGATCCGATGAATATTAAATACTATGATCAAGTTGATTATTAATCTATGTTACATGTTATTTATGATCTTGCATGCTCTCCGTTACTAGTAGATGCTTTGGCCAAGTAGATGCTTGTAACTCCAAGATGGAGTATTTATGCTAGATAGTGGGTTCATGCCTACAGTAATCTGGGCGAGTGACAGCAACGTCTAAGGTTGTGGATGTGCTGTTGCCACTAGGGATAACATAACAATGCTATGTCTACGGTCAATATATTTGTTTACATTACGCACATTACTTAATGCGATTATCCGTTGCTTGCAACTTAATACCAACGGGGGACACGGATGTTAACCTGACGGTGGATTATTAGTCATAGATGCGGTTGGATAACGGTCTATGTATCTTGTCGTAATGCCCAATTAAATATCTTGGTAATCATCTTGTCATTTATATGCATTGTCATGCGCTCACTATTTTATCAATTGCCCAGCTGTAATTTGTTTACCCAACATGTTATTTATCTTTATGGAGAGACACCACTAGTGAACTGTGGACCCCGGTCTATTCTTTTACACTGATAAAACCACCAACTGCAAACAATTGTTCTCTTTTACTTCATGCAATTAAATACTATTTTTCACACCATACGTTTAATCCTTTGTTACAGCAAGCCGGGAAGATTGACAACCTTCCTGTTTCGTTGGGGCAAAATAGTTTGATTGTGTTGTGTGCAGGTTCCACGTTGGTGATCGAGCAACGGCGCCACCAACAACCTTCTGAAGTGCTCCTACTCCTTCTGGATCTGACAACCTTGGTTTCTTACTGAGGGAAAACTTGCTGCTGCACTGCTTCGTACCTTCCTCTTGGGGTCTCCCAACGAACGTGTGTTTCACGTCATCAAGCCCCGCGCGATATTACGCGCAGGCGCCGTGGGATGAAGCTCCGACGTTCGTACGCGACGGTACAAAGTATTACAGAGTACGAGTACAAACTATATAGAATTTGGACACAGCAAAATGGTGTATTGATTAAATATTACCGCTCGGTTTCGACTCGATAAATTTTAATAATATATTGAAAGGGGTACATTGGTCGTTGCATGCATTAGTCGTTGCGCGCATTGGTCGTACGTGTGCTACGGCTCGGCTTCGCCTCGATGCCTCTGCTTCGCAGAGCTCTAGACGCCTACGGCGCATCATCTCGGCTGCGTCTCGTTTTTGACGCCTACGGTAGTTGTACATGCATGAATACAAAGGGAGTACGGAGTATGAGCTATTGATAGTACAAAAAACGTGTACAAACTACAAAAAACAGGGAGTACAAACTACACAGAAAAACGGTGTATAAATTACCAGAACTGGGGGTACAGAAGATGGTGCACAAACTATACAGAACAGGGAGTACAACCTACACAAAAAAAGGTGTACAAATTAACGGAACTGGGAGTACAGAAGACGGTGTACAAACTATACAGAACGTGGAGTACAAACTTGACACAACACGGAGTACAGAGTATATAGACACAAGTAGTACAACTACATAGAAAATGAGTACAAAAATACACATAACAGAAAGTACAAAGTATACAAAAGTGAGAGTACAAAGTATACAAAACAGGAAGTACAAAATATACATAACAGGGAGTAAAAAAAGTTCGTCAAAAAACAATCAAAATGGGATCTAGTTTTGAAGATCTCGACACGAGGAGTCAAAACTAAAAACGGTTCGAAATTTGGATGTACGGTTTTCAAGATATTTCGTTTTGAAATTTCGGTTTTGAAAAATAAAAGGGAAAATATGTCCTCCCACCTCACGTATCCATTTCTCTAATCCTCTCCACTTTTAATGTGTTAGCGACATTTGGCGGATATGCAAACAACCATGGGGTACGGAGCGAGGAGAAGGCGACACTTGTCGCGACAAAAGCGAGGGTGAGATTCAAGGAAGCCTTTTTTTTGCTAGTGTACAGGAGCGATGCTAGAGTGATATGGTCTCCAGCTCATTGGGCCGACTGTATTCTGCGGAACTTACCACAGCAGGCAGGGCCTAGGCCCAATTGGAAATGGACGACCCAACCGCACAGCTACAGCCGTACAGGCTCTGTACTGAGTACTGACTTGCTGTTGCTCGCAGCTCCGTTTCGCAAAAAAAAAAAACTCCCACCTCCACCTCCATGAGAGTGACCCTCTGTACGCGAACCACAGCCTAAACCCTAGGCGACGCCGGCACACCGGTGGGGGCGGCGAGACGTAGGTGCCGATTTCTAGCCTTCGGTGCTCGTGGAGGAGGAGCTGCGGCCGTAGCAGACGGACAGGCGGCGATTGGGAGCGGAACAGTGGATTGAGGCCGGGACGGCGTTGGAGGGGAACAGGAGGCACGGCTAAGGGGGGAGGCCTGTGGCCGTGTGCGAGTTACTAATTTAGTACTGCCACTGGCTGGTTCCTTTGCCCGGCGCATTTGTGCTCTCGATTGAGCAGCCCAGGTGAGGAGAGATATGCTTCTTCAATTTTGTTATTACTCTGCATTGTTGTGGCCTTGGGTGTCCTGTTCTTGGAAGTTCGGTTGGATTTTTGAGGAACTAATCTGAAGAGCAGGTATGGAGGATTACGATAGGGTAGGGAAGATAAGGGGTAGTTTTGTATTTGAGGAATGAAGTTAAAAGGAACTTTGAGTTTGTATCTCAAATTAGATAAAATCATGCAATCTGTTTGTGAAATAAGGTTGGGATTCTTGAGAAATAACCATATAAGTATGCATTTCTATGCCAATTTCTGGAATTAATTTTTGTCTTAGCTGTTCAATTTTTGGTTCTGCTTATAATGGGAATTTTTTCTCAGTTTGTGTCACTAATAAAGTAAGTTTTATCTATAGATGCATACACAGATGTAACTTTTACATTCCATTGTAATGCTGTATGCAGCAAGTTCCGAATTTTTTCTGTCTCCTAATACAATTTATTTCCATTTTGCTCTTACTTTTGTGGATGTCCTTTTTCTAGCCTAATAACTCTGCCAATCAACATCTGCTCTTTCTTCTTGTTTTGCTTGCTTCATGCTGTTGTATTCAGGATATAATAGACTAAATAGTTCGAAACTTTATTGGTAAAATGCTGCTACATTTATTGATCACATTTCTTTCTTGTCCTAAATTTGTGTTGCATGGAGGAGTTACAATTACGAGAAGTTTGATTTTGTCTATCAGGTGGATTTTGTGCGCTGGTGACTGGTATACGCATATATGTAAAACGAAATGTCCAGCAACAGCGGTGGAGGTGCAAAGGAGAAGGGTCCCCAAATTGCTCCGCCTCTTGTGGCACCTTCTTTACTCCAGAATTTCAGGCTTCCTCATGATTCAGACAGTCCCCCCACTGATCTGAGATTAGCACAACACTCTTGGCCTGGACATTTAGTCCTCCTGCGTCCATGCACATCTTGGCCTCCTCATGCGCCCTTGTCCCCACCATCAAATCCTGTGTCCAGAACAAAATGGGGTATGTTCTCTACTATTGTCTATTTTGCACTAGGTCTAAAGGATGAACAAAGCACCGCTGCTTTATTGGTGTGCTGCCATTTTTCATTGGTAGGAAGCGGTGGTGGATGTGGCGTCAGCCGATGTTAATCCTGCGATTGATAGCTGTGATGAGATGATGTTGCCAAAGGTAAATACACTATTTAACGCAGAGGATGAGGCTTATGAGTTCTACAATTCGTATGCGGAGAAGGTAGGCTTCTTTGTTCGGAGATCAACACTCTGGACAACATCAAAGAACATCATCACTAGGAGGACATTTGTTTGCTCAAGAGAAGGTTTTCGGGAGAAGAAGAAGGGTGCCAAGGAATCAAAGTGCCCACGGCCTGAAACAAGAATTGGTTGCCCAGCGAGCATGACCATCAGGCTTACTGCCAATGGCAAGTATCGTCTGACAGAATTTGTACCAAACCATAACCATCACTTGGCAACAGCTTCTACGATTCATATGTTGAAGGCAAAGAAAATTAGGCGTAAAGCACGGGCTGTGAGAGAAAATCTGGTGGATGATAGTGTGGTAACGCCAGAATTTGAGAATGAAGATGAGGCATATGAATTTTACAGCATGTATGCAGGGAAACTTGGATTTAATGTGAGAAGGGCAAGCATGACAGTAAATGCTGAAAATCTTATCACCAGAAGGATGTTTGTTTGTTCAAAAGAAGGGTTCCGCGAGAAGAAAAGAGGAGCAAATCGAGTAAAGAAACCTCGTCCTGAGACCCGAACTGGTTGCCCAGCGTGTATGGTCATCCGTCTTGCATCTAATGGCAAGTATAATGTCACAGAGTTTGTTACTTTCCACAATCACGAGCTTGGTGCTGCAGCAGCTTCTGCTCCTGGAAATTATCAAGATTACGGATTCGATCTGGTTGATAAATCACCAGATGATTCTGTCAGCGAGCAAAATCTTATCAAAGACCATGCCACTTCAAACTATCTAGAAGCTAGAAGTTGGAAAAGGTTCAAGTGCAAAGTTCCTCACTATGGTGATGTAGGTGCTACTCTGGAGTACCTACAAAAGAAGCAGCATGATAACCCTTCATTCTTCTATTCTATAAAACCTGACGAGGATGGGGACTTGACGAATTTTCTGTGGGCAGATTCAAATTCCATCATGGACTTTGCGCACTTTGGTGATGTTGTATGCCTTGATTCAGGGTATGCACTGCAAGGCTATGGTAGGCCAGTTGCTTTGTTTACAGGTCTGAATCATCATAAGCAAACTGTCATCTTTGGTACTGCATTGCTTTATGATGAGAGTGTTGAAGCTTTCACTTGGTTATTTGATACTTTTAAGATGGCAATGAATGGTATCCTTCCCAGGACATTGTTAACTGATAGATGTCCTGTCATAAGTGAAGCTGTTGCAACAAGTTGGCCTGCGACAACTCATCGTTATTGTGTTTGGCAAATTTACCAAAATGCTCTTCAGGATTTGAGTCAAGCATTCCATGGGTCAAGAACTTTAGAATACAACTTTAAGAGATGCCTATTTGATTGTGAAGACGAGGCAGAGTTTTTGATGGCATGGAGAGAAATGCTGGAAAATTATGACCTTAAAGATAATGAATGGCTAGCTGATTTGTTCGCTCTTAAAGAGAAATGGGCATTACCATATGGTCGTGAGGCATTTTACGCTGATATGAAAAGCGTCCAGCAGAAGGACAACTTGAGCAGTGAGCTTAAAATACATTTATCCCCAGAATGTGACCTGTTGAGTTTCTTTGTGCAGTTTGACAGATTATTGTGTGATCGTCGGTCTGCAGAACTGCAAGCTGATGTGAGTGCCAGTCAGAGTACAAAGAAGCCACCTTCAATGCGAATTTTGAGGCAGGCTGCCAATATATATACACCTGCTGCCTATAAAATGTTTGAAAGGGAGTTTGAGTTGTACATGGATTGCATGCTATATAACTGTGGTGAGATGGGCACAATTTGTGACTATAGGATAACTGTCGAGGACAATCCGAAAGATCATTTTGTTAAATTTGATTCACTCGATTCCATGTCACGTTGTAGCTGTAAGGGGTTCGAGTTTGTAGGGATTCCATGTCGCCATATGCTGAAGGTACTTGACACTAGGAATATCAAGGACCTTCCTCCTCAATATGTCTTGAAAAGGTGGGGAAGGATGCCAAATCAGGATCTTCGAATGGTGGTTATGCATACCCTTTTGATGGTGATCCTCAGTTGGCTCAGACAAAGCATCACAATTTACTGTGTCGAATATTCAGTATAGCAGCGGCTAGAGCTGCAACTTCTGCTGAATCATTTGCATACATGGAAAACCAATCAAGCATACTTATGGCTCAGGTGGAACAATTTCTGGAAAACAGACCCTCTGACATAGCCGCTATTGTTGGTGCTAATTGTGATCATACTCAAAACCCAGTTGAAAATATGGTCACAGAAGGTCTACACAGTCACACTAATTTTATCAATGGCTCTGCTGATGGTACTTGTTCAAGCATGATGATTTTCCCCTTTTTTTTGTTGCCACATGTACTAACGGCGCTAATTGCGATGCAGATTCTCTAACCTTTCCCTTCACAATGAATGCTGGTGCATTGGATTACCGCTAGACAGGTAAACCCTTTCTTGCTACAAGTACTAAACATAGTATGAGACCTATTCTGTTACTTTGCTATCTAAGAGATATGCTCTGTTAGACTATGCTGGTTCTTATCTGTCACTGCACCCAAGATGTATCATTTGTTTAGTTATCTGTTTAGGAAAATGTGTGTTTATCTCCTGCCAGAAGATATTTTAGTTTGGTTCAATCCTTTGTTCAAACAGGTGCTGGATCATGGTATATCTGGCTGCAATACCAAATTGGTGATGTGTAGAAATAATCAATGAGCTGGGATTAATGATGACTGACTCATCGGATGTACAGGTCATTTTCGCATATATTTCTTAACGCTGCTAGGACTTTTCCATTGGCAAATTTATTGTACTAAAAGGGAAAAGTAGTGAAATCCATTTCATAACTTATGACTTCTACAGTTCTTCCTACCGCATGTCATGGCGCCTCACACTGATTGAATATCTGGGTTTCCTCCTCGATTGCGTTCAAGTGGTGAATTGGTGCCTGCCGCATGGTGGATCCTTACGGGCGCTAATGACCTCCCAGTGGTTTCAGTGCCGGCGTGATGATGAAACAGGTTTCTGCATTGTGATGTACATGTCGTTCCAATAGTTTGGTCACCTGTAGATGTATTACTATAGAGAATGAATGTTCATGGCATCTATCTATGTTATGTTCTGGTTATTCTTTTCAATTAGTGTACTGGTTGTTCATACGATTTTGGCCAACATGAGCCAAGATAGCATATACAAACAAGGCAATGACAAATTTGCAAGCCTTGTTTGGACACAACTTTTTTTTCCCTGTCGGAGTTGAACAACAGGAAAAAAAATGATCTCTCGCTGCGATGTATACCTAGCACAGGTAGATGATTTTCTCTGATTTCTTTCTCCACTAGCTCTCGTGAATCCTTTTCTCCACTGGGAGCTCGAGGCTGCTACTCCATTGCCGTTGGTTGCGGAGTCTTGGAGGGCTGTTTTGCTCTTTTTCGTACATACTATAAGCTAGTACATTCTACAAATTTTAAGATAAGTTAGTAAGTTTACAAAAAAAAAAGATAAGTTAGTAAGTTATTGAATACTAGTACTGCTTAGATATGTAAACAATCAATCCAAATCTAAATTAAATTAATGACATTCAAAAGAGAGAGTAAGACCGCTTCATTTTATGTGTTCGTGTTGATTATCGAGAATAAAATCAGTGTTTAAAAACATAGAAACAGAACAAAATTTTAGATTGGAATTTAGATTATTATGAAACAGAAAGAGTATAAAACAGAATATGCGGTGACAACATAAAGCTTTTGCAAAAAAAAAAAAAAAAATGTAGCATAACAATCATACCATGGTATTTAAAATATGCACAAATAGGGACATTACTATAGATGTTTCTATGTAACGAACTTCAGGTGAGCTATAAACTCCAAAAACACTATCTGCTAAGGGCATCTTCAACGGTAGCTCTAAAGTTTAGGTCTCTAAACTCATTTTACATGCTCCACTTAGCCATTTTTAGTCTGTTTTACAGACTACTAGGTGCAAAGTCACACGCTCTAAGTTGGGCCTCTAAAATCTATTTTTTCCTGCATTTTTCATTTAATTGATCATACAAGCTCAACGCAGCATCACCATAGCATTGCTCAACTTGTTTCCTCGATCCTCTTGCATTTCATCTCCTTGTCAGCCACCGTCTTCATCTTGTCGACCTCTTACTTCAATCTAGTCTCCTCGAGAGCAAGCCTACGCTCATGGAAGGCAGTCTAGCGTGCCTTAATAGCCCCCATACGGGCATCGTAGTCCTCTTGCTTCTTCAACTTCAACTTCATTGCCTTCCTCTCGGCAAGCTCCAACCTAGTTTGAGATTCTTCTCGACCATCTCCTTTCTCATTTTAATCATCTCATCATTATTGTCCCTCACGCCACCCGTTTTAGCTTCATCTATCTTCAGCCTTTTCTAGGCCCCCTTCCCTCATCGGTCCTAACATTACTTGAGCCTGGAGTACGACTCTTAGCTCTCCCTTCTCTATCTCCAGCTTTCACATCATCAACATCTTCAAGTTCTTGAAAAGATGGAGTGCAACTCCTAGACCTCTTTGGTGGAACCTCGTCATTCCTTGACGCCCATTTCGGATGCCCCTTGAGCAACTCCCAACCATGATGGAAGCCGAAATGTTTTCCTTTGGCCTTGGGCATTTGCGAGAACCTCTCCTTGGTGTATGTAGGCTGAAACATCAAAGAATTGCATTAGCACTACTGCTAAAAATATTACACATCAAAGAACTCACAGCCTCCCAGTTGTGCTCTACTCGGTTGTAGACGTGCTGGTTTGAGAGAGAGAGAGACTTGGGAGTCCGGTGGGATATTTTCTTGATGTTGTGATTGTGATGATCTGCAATCCACACCCAATATTTGTTGCCGATTTGATTGTTGCCCACCACCGCATCTAGTGAGACGCTCTCCCGTGCCAACACCAAAGCACCGTCCTCATCGTAATTGTGGTTACCTAGCGTTGTATTTGATGGTATTTTTTCCAATTGTGGAAGGTGTAGTGTCATCTTATTATGTGTTGTCGGCATTCCAAACCATCAAGGGGCATGGAGACATTAATGCCCTCGGCTTGGAGACATTTCATCCAACAAATCCATATATGTTGCATATGGATTCGACAGATCCACACTATAAATTGCACAATTCGACAATCAATTCACAGATCTAGTTCCACTAAGCTCACGAAGTAAAAACTAAAAAAATATACCTCTCGCGCATTCGGCCGAACATGTGGGGAAAAGTCCTCCTTTATGTAAGCTAGGTTATCTCGACGAGGAGGTGCTAGTGTTGTCATGTCAAGGTATGTCCTCCATTCCGACCGTTCTCTAATGCTTTGTTACCGACAAAGGGTGCATGGAGTTGGGTCTTATTCAGAAGGCAATGTTTTTTTGCTTGCAAAAGGTTTTGTCTACCTGTCTTATCAGCGAATTCACGCCAAAAGGCAATGTTGCCTCACGCGTGAATTCGATGTTAAAGACAGGTAAACAAAACAAGGTACGAGATGAGAGCCAATTACATTGCAAACCTTTTGATGTGGTTTGCCTAGGGCGCGTTTGGTAGCATGCAAGAGGCCAGACCAGGCCCGTCAGCTGCGAGCGCGCGGCGTTTGGATGCCTGCATGAGCTTTCGGGCTAGGTCTGCGCGCTTCTCAAAGCACACTCGGGCCAGGCCCAACAGGAACGGTCAGATCGACATTCCGTGGAGCCTGGCTCGTTCGCGCTACCACCTCGCACGTGAAGACCGATTCCTCTCACCTTCCTTACTCTCACTTCATCCCCTTCCTTCTACAGTGCTCGGATCAAAATAAGCTCTGCACGAAAATGATGCGCGTTGATGATGTGATTTCATTCTGACAATCGGTTTCGACTTTCGTTAATTGTTAACTTCTAATTTCGTGTTCATGTTTGAAACCTTTTTTGACGAATTTCGCCAAATTAATCGCGCACGGTGGACTGTTTGAAATTTCCTTTGAAGAGTAGTTTCACCTCGCCATTTCACACAACTCTTATGTTGTAAGTTTTGCGTTTCGGTGGTCGTAGACGGATAGATCTTATACTAATGTGTGCGTATTTAGACTTGTTGTACATGGCTTCTTCAACCTCCGCTCAACCGGCCCTTGCCGTCATGAACTCTGTCGTTGTCACAGCAGCTAGTAGGCTCACCTACCTCTTCGTCCTCAAGCTCCGACGTCGCCGCTGCAAACTTAGCCGACGAGCTCCTTCGCCGTCGTGCTCGTCGCGACCTTCGTTGGAGACCTCCGTCGCCGCCGCCCACGCCGTCGTCGTGCTCGCGGCGACCTACGCCGCCACTGCTTGCGGCTCGCTGCTCGTCACATGAACTGTACACGTGTGGTGGTGGGAGGTAACTCTACCCATGTCAAAGAAGGTGAGACTAACTATCACAGGAACACAAGCATGTTGTTTGGTAGGCTGCATTCGGCTGGCCTGGCCTGGACACATGCTAGCTACCAAACGACACGCACAACGTGGTTTTGGGGTGTTTTTCTGCAACCAGGCTACCAAACTCAACCATGCCCCTTGGATCGCGCCTGGACAGCCTTGATCAAACTGGGCGAGTTGCCCTTATCGGACCCAAAACCCCAAACCCTAGACACCCGCGCCTTCGTCCCGCCGTCCGTCGCGCCTCCTCACTCCGGCGAGCTCTCCCCGGCTCGCTCGTCGATCCCGCCCTCCTCTCTCGCGCGTGTGCCGCACCATCTGCCCCCTGATCTCCGCTCTCGCTTGCCAACGCCCTTCGCCGTGACCGGAAGCCCCCCTTCCTCTTCACCGTCGTCGCTCGGCGCCGCCGCCGCCAGCGACCAGGGGGCCGGAGGCGGCGAGATGAAGAACCTGAAGCTTGTGACCAGGATCGTGCAGCGGATCCAGCTCCAGATCGACGGGGAGACCCTCGTCGTATCCGCCATCGACGCCGAGCGCCACCGCGCCTTCTTCGTCTCCTCCGCCAACTTCCTCTACTCCGTCCATCTCCTCGCCTCCACCCAGGTACTCACGAATTCCATTCCATTTGATCGCGACCGTGGGTTCCCGCTTAAATTCTAAATTCTGAATGATGGTTTGCGTAACAAACAGAGAAAAGCTTGTCATACATATTCGATTACCACGGTAATGCTACGCTAGATTCATTGGTATATAGGAAATGTTTCTGAAATCTAGAAACTAATGTTGGTATAATCTTTCTGCTCTGCCAGTATTTCTTGTATTATTGATTCCCCTGCTTCGTCTCTCACAGCAACCGCTGCAATGGAGCAAAACTACTCTAGACTCGGATATGGAGGAGGTTGTTCTTGAGCCCGGAGATTCCATAGTTTCCATGGATTATCTAATGGAGAAGGAGTCTCTACTCCTCGGTTCAGCAGACGGTTGTCTCTTATTGTATAATGTGGAGGAAAGAACAACTGAAGTTGTAGGAAGAGTGGACGGTGGTGTCAAGACCATTGCCTCTAGTCCGGATGGGGCCCTTCTCTCCGTAACAACCGGATTTGGACAACTGCTCGTCATGACACCTGATTGGGAAGTGCTCTTTGAGACTTCTATTGACCCTCAGGTAAGCTTTGTATATCCAGATCTGACTAAAATTATGATGTAAGTGTTCTCTGTTCTAAACATGTTTTTTCTCAGAGTACTGTTGCATACGAGATCGACAATTCTGGTGGTCAGATCCAAAGTTCTGTTTCTTGGAGGGGAGATGGTAAATATTTTGCTACCCTTGGGGGCCTCGATGGTAGCCCTAAAAAACTTACTATCTGGGAACGTGAATCTGGAAAGGTTCATTCTTCTTCAGACGTCAAGAATTTTATGGGACAGTCACTAGACTGGATGCCAAGTGGAGCTAAGGTTGCCACTGCACATGAAAGGAAAACAGAGGGAAAGTGCCCTCTCATTGTATTCTATGAGACGAATGGCTTAGAAAGGAGCTACTTCTCTATTGATGAGCCAGCAGGGGTTGTCATCCAGACTTTAAAATGGAACTGCAACTCTGAACTCCTAGCTGCTCTAGTTTCTTGTGGCCAGTATGATGCTATTAAAATATGGTCGTGCAGCAACAATCACTGGTATTTGAAGCAAGAATTGCGCTACATAAAGAAAGAGGGAGTGAGCTTCTCTTGGGATCCGACAAAACCACTGCATCTCATTTGTTGGACACTGGGAGGTGAAGTCATTACCCACAGGTTTGCCTGGACTACTGCCATCAGTGACACTTCAGTTGCACTAGTTATTGATGGCTCACGTATCCTTGTAACTCCTCTCAGTTTGGGCCTCATGCCACCCCCCATGTCTCTGTTCTATCTTGCATTTCCTTGTGCCGTGAATGAGGTTTCATTTGTATCCAAGATTTCAAAGAACCATTTGATTGCTTATCTTTCAAATGGCAGCTTATGTGTTGTGGAACTTCCGGCGGCAGATACATGGGAGGAGTTTGAAGGCAATGGGATAAATATTGACCCTTGCTGTTCTGACTTTAGCTTGAATAATTGTATGCACCTCACTTGGATAGATACACTTACCTTGATTGCTATCTCTCGCTACAGTGATTACTGCTCTTTAACACCCACGAGCTCCAGTGACGCTAGTAACTTAGAGGAAAAACATGATTCTATGTTCTTTGTCAATGAGCTCAAACTTGTATGTTCTGAGGACTCTTTACCAGGTTCAGTGAGTTCATCTGGTTGGCAAGCTAGAGTATCAAAGAGAATGCCTCTGGAAGGTCCGGTTATTGGAGTCTCCCGAAACCCTGCAAAAGGAGGTTCAGCCTTTATCCAGTTAACTGGAGGGAAGATTCTTGAATACTGTTCAGATGTTAATATGTCGAGAATGAGTGCACCGATACAAGCCGGTGAAGCTTGTCCTGATTATGATTTTCCAACATCATGTCCTTTGATGACTGCTGTTCTGTGCCATGAAAACGCTGTGGTTCGAACCCTTCTGGTTGGACTTGATGACAGCAGTAAGCTGCATCTAGGTAAAAGGTTACTGAGCAACAACTGCAATAGCTTCACATTCTATTCCAGTGCTTATGGAGCTACTGAGCAGGTTGCGACCCACTTGCTTGTAACTACTAAGCAGGATCTTTTGTTCATTGTTGACGTAAATGAGATTTTACTTAAAAGCAGCCAAGTGACAGCTGATAGCCATGTCAGCAGCCATCCTCGAGCAAAGCAAAGTAAAGAGCATATCACAGTGTGGGAAAAAGGAGCAAAATTGGCTGGTGTTCTCCATGGTGATGAAGCGGCTGTCATAATTCAAACAACTCGTGGTAACTTAGAGTGTATGTATCCTAGAAAGCTGGTCCTTGTCTCGATTGTTCAGGCACTGGTCCAGAGGCGTTTCAAAGATGCAATGGACATGGTAAGGCGCCACCGGATAGATTTTAACATGTTGGTTGACTATTGTGGATGGAAAGCTTTTATCAAGTCAGCGGCAGATTTTGTTCAAGAAGTCAGTAACCTTAGCCACATCACTGAATTTGTTTGCTCGATTAAGAATGAAAATGTCAGCAGCAAATTGTATGAGGCATACATATCATTTCCTGATCAGTGCGCAACCTCAACGGATAATGAGAACTTGCATGGTGTCTTCTCAGAGAACAAAGTAACCTCTGTACTGATGGCAATTCGAAAAACCCTCGAGGAAAACACAGAGGAAAGCTCTTCAAGGGAACTCTGCATATTGACCACCTTGGCGCGCAGCGAACCTCCATTGTTGGAAGAAGCACTAAGTAGAATTAAAGTCATCCGTGAACTGGAACTTCTTGGGGTTGATGATGCCAAACGAAAGCTGTACCCATCTGCTGAAGAATCTTTGAAGCACTTGCTTTGGTTAACCGAACCAGAGGCTGTTTTTAATGCTGCTTTGGGATTGTATGATCTGAACCTTGCTGCTATAGTTGCTTTAAATTCCCAGAAAGATCCAAAGGAGTTCCTTCCGTTTCTCAAGAGTCTTGAATGCCTACCTCCAGCTATTATGAGGTACACCGTAGATTTAAAACTTGCAAGATATGAGAGTGCTCTCAGAAACATTGTTTCTGCTGGCAATGAGTATCATGAGGACTGTATGGAACTCCTTAATTCTAACCCTCAGCTGTTCCCGCTGGGCCTCCAGTTATTCAGTGACCCAGATAAAAGGCACCAAATTCTTGAGGCATGGGGTGACCATCTTTCTGAAGAGAAATGCTTTGGAGAAGCTGCATTAACTTATCAATGCTGTTCGTCGTATCAGAAATCCTTGAAAGCTTATCATGCCTGTGCGGACTGGAGAGGTGTGTTCACTGTTGCAGGTCTTCTGAAGTTCGAAAAGGAAGAGATTCTACAACTAGCACAGGAGCTATGTGATGAGTTCCAAGCACTTGGGAAGTCAGGAGATGCTGCTAAGATTGCACTGGAGTACTGCTCCGATGTTGATAGAGGTGTATGCAGCTACATCACAGCAAGAGAATGGGAAGAGGCTCTTAGAGTATCTTATATGCACGGCAGGCAGGATCTTGTCGATACTGTTAGAGAAGCAGCTTTGGAGTGTGCTGCATTGCTGATATCTGAGTATCAGGAAGGATTGCTGAAGGTGGGTAAATATCTAGCACGTTATGTCGCTGTGCGGCAGAGGAGATTGTTGCTTGCAGCTAAACTACAGTCAGAAGACCGGTTTATGGATGTTGAAGACGACAACATTTCAGAAGTCAGCTCTAGCTTCAGCGAAATGAGTGCATATACCACGAGGTTTGTCAGTCTATGGTTTTAAGTTGCACAACGCTTGTTCTTCATGTTCCAGTTCCATCTTCCTTATTTCAGTATTTAGTTTTACGGAGTAGAATACAGACCATGTTTTAGAAAGAAATCTGAGAAATTTCAAGTTATTCATGAATTGTTCATTCTGTGTGATTTTTGAAATGCTGTGTGGACAGGTCAACCAAGGAATCGAGTGCTTCTGTCATATCTAGCAGCGCCAGCAAGTCACGAGGGGCAAGACGTCAAAAGAAAGGTGGCAAGATTCGAGCTGGAAGGTAGGCGACTCGTTTCTTTTATTACCAGATTATTTCACTTGAAACTAACTGGCTTGTTCAAATGCCACACTATTTGGTACTGTTTCTGCTTGTTCGTCTGTTTATGTTGTCGACTCACGAGATACACTGTTTGCACAGTCCTGGGGAGGAGCTGGCACTTGTAGATCATCTCAAGGGGATGTCTCTGACAACTGGTGCGCAGAAAGAGCTTAGGAGCCTGCTGGTTGTTCTAACACAGTTGGGGAAAGAGGATACCGCCCGTCAGGTGCAGCTGGCTGGAGATAATTTTGAAGTATCGCAGATGGCTGCAGTGAAGTTGGCGGAGGATACAATGTCTACCGACAAGATAGACGAGAATGTGCATACTCTTGAGCATTACACAAAAATGCTGAGAGCACACCAGCCTACTGGTGGTGAAACCTCCTCTTGGCGAATCAAAGCACTGTCACCGCCTTGACTGGTATGTACTCCAGTTCACTGGGTGACTCGTCTTACTGATGACTGACTGCTGCTACCTTTTGGAATGAAATAGTACTAGTAATCTGCTTCTTAGAATGGATGAACAACGGTGTTGTGATTTGTTAAATATTGCTTCAGGCTTGCCGGCATGTATATGCTTGAATACTGGAGGTTGACCAGGGCAAAGCTTGTGGTGGTAGCGGGGCGGGTAACCCAACTTTCTTCGGTCTGGTGGCTGGATAGGTTATGTCCAAGTGGAGTATGTTTCAGCAGTTTTGTAGTTGTATTATGTATCCTTGGTAGCAAAGTTTATACAACCAGTACATTACAATTGTAGTGATATATATTTGTTTCTGTACCAGCAGTGGATTTTTTTTCGCAGGATTTAATTCTTGAGTTAACTAAAATGTACTTTCTGATTCGTAGTTGCAAACAAAAAACAACGAGAACCGGCTGAAACCACCACTTGCACAGCTATAACCAACAACACCATCGCATACCACCGGAGATACACCAATAGATGCCAGTAAAAAAGCCGGTTCAGTGCATTCAATAGGGCACTTTAATCTCAAGTCACAAGAACACAATCACACGTGGAGAAAACAATAGAATCAAATTATTCTTTTACAATACAAAGTAATCGGTATATGGTATTTCAACTACGCCCTGAACAAGAGAATGTAAGAGATGCATTACGCTCTCATAAATGTAAGTTCAACAAGGCCACAATGGTCCTCTGTTCAAAGTTTTTGGCATCGCTGAAACAATGAGACTATTCAGCTGTAGGAAACAACATGTGCGTCCAGCTACAGGATGATGTAACTATGTATCCACAAGAAGAAAAGCTGCCTCAGCAAGAGTGTACAAGCCCCCCAACGTTTTCCCTAAATCTGTGTTGCGTGTGTACCGTCAAATGGAGGCCTCTGATCCATTTCCAAGAATGGCAAGGCGTTCATCGCTTCGTAAACATTCCTTGAGTTAATGAGGAAAAATCATACTCTTTGCCTGATTGGGAGGGGAGGGCAGAAGAGGTAGGGGACGATGTGCTTTTGTTAGCACTTGGCATGGCTGAACCCATGTTGTTGTACACTCTGCAACCAACAGGTGGCATCAGAAAAAAAACTGACCCCATAAACTATGATAAATCTCCTTTAGTCAAGGCACAAAATGTTAAATTTGTTTCCAAATGTAGTACTGCTGAAATACGGAATGGACCACAAACTTAGGAGTCGAGTAACAGAACTTACCCAGGTGAACCAAAACCGAAGTTCCCAGAAGAGAAGTCCAGATTGTTGTTCCCAGCCTGTCAAACAGTAGAACATAGAGAGATGAAGAAACAAATATAATTAACATTCTAATGCACACATCCATTTAAATTATCTACCGAGTCATCATCACCTTGGTGGCGGCACCATTCTGTGGTGCGGCTGCTGGAATCGATGAAGGGTTTTGATAACCTAGATTTGGCCAGCTTTGGGAAGGCAAGCTTCCATTGGGGGCATTAGAACCATTTGAATTTAGCAGATTGGCATTCCCTGGAACCATTTGGGGTGCATTTCCAGACTTGAGAGCAGCCATTAGGAAAGCTTGCTGCTGGGTCATAAAAGCAAGCTGCTGCTGATGGGTAGCAAATGGTGATACCATATTGGACTGCAAAAAACAAAAGATTTCATCAGGTATAGTCTACATGTGCTCTTATGTGGCCCAAGCCATTCCACAAAACGTCGGTGCAAATGAGTGCTTGTGCTGACCTTCTCAAACAGACTCATGATATCTGTCTTTGGGTTTGTTTTGGACACAGCTGGAGCTGAAGATACTGCCACAGCTGGTGAGTCCTTAAATAAGTCTTCTATTCCTGATGTAGACTGGGCCTTACTTTCTACTGGCTTAGCAGTATCCAATTTCACAGAGCTAGGTGCTGGTTCTGCATCTGAATAATTTTAATACCCATGAGAAACTTCAGAACGATTTGACACGGCAATCCAAGAACGATTTTAATACCCACCAAATGCAGGAAAAAAGACACAAAAATTGTGCTTATGACAAGAGAATAATTCTTCATTCAAAAGATCACTAGTAAGAACTTACACTGGAAGCCATCCCAAGCATTATCATCATTCGAAGATGACTCTGGTTCTTTCTCAGTTGGTCCATCCATTGATAGCATGTCAAAGAGGTCAGTGGCATAGTCAACCTTAGGAGGTGGTGCAACCGATGGCTGATGAACTTTCGGGGGTGTCACATCAACTTTAGCAGGAGATTTCGCTGGCTGAGGAGGAGAAACAACCTTGGGAACTGGTAGTTCTGCTTTTGGCTGAGGAGATGCCTACTTTCCAAAGTGAAAATAAAGGTCATCAACTAATGAAAATTTTGTGCAGTGTGAAATTACTTGAAGCAGCATTCAAAGGGGAACTGTACGAACCTAATGTGGAACAGTTCATTGGTTACAAGTGTTATCCTTGGTTGCCAAAAACAAGAAAAAAACTAAAAATATGTACTTGACCAGAACCTACCACATAATGGCTATGAAGCCATTATCCTTGCCAATCTCCAAGATCACATGTTTTCTTAGGTTTATTCTGGATGTACAATGCAATTTCCGTAGTCATTTTCCATTTCAGTTAGAAAATGCAGTCGGATGTTTAGGGTACTATAAGTGATAAAGGGGTGGTAACTCAAATTACAGGGGGAAACTTTGCACAGAGAAGCAGTAACGGACAATGTACCAAGTACCAATCTAATGTGAAATGCACTGATTATAAATTTACATTCATCTCCCAAAGTATCAAATTATCATGGTAGCGCGGAGAATGCCCATGTAAGCTAGATGAAGCCACTGAGTTACCACCAAAGTAGGTTATCAAGGCCAAACATGAGTAATATAACACATACTTTATCCGAATCAAGCATACAATGGTCACAAATTTACACACTTGTCAAACATACATTACATAATTAAGAATTTTGCAACATGGATAGTAATAAGAATTTTCTAACATGAATTATTCATACTAAGTTCAAAAATAATTCATGTTAGAAAATTCTTATTACTATCCATGTTGCAAAATTCTTAATTATGTAATGTATGCTGATCTTTAAACAGAGCTTTATCCTGAAGAACAAAAATACCAAAGCCACCAAACCCAGGTGTCAACGATACCTAGTAAAAGCTTGTGGCAATGCAGAAGGGTTACCTGTGTGTGCATCCTGGAAGCTACTGGAGCAATTCTGTTCGCAGCAGCTGGTGAAGCGCGGTGTTGCTCCAACCCACCTCTACTAGCATGATTGGCCTGAGATTCTGAGCTCTTCTTATCTCGAGCACTAGAGGGCAGCTTTGATGTTCCATCCCTTGGTATCCATCTTTTATCCTCGTATCTATATTTCAGAAATGATGTTACTCACACACATTATTAAAGTACTAAGCAGAACAAATTACACTAGACTGAAAGAACTGAAAAGAATCATACTTTGCACGGATGAAGTTTTCTATCCCAACCCTATCATAATTAGGGGGCAGCTCTGCTTCCCAATAGCCATTTGCCTTTTCATTTCCCATTGCTGCAGGAGCATAAATACAATCATCACGAGAATTGACATCACAGTTTTGCTAATGAAAATTGTCCTTAAGAACCTTCAGAAGAGAGTAATACATACATTGAATAAATGAAACTTGCTCCGGCAGCCATGTATCAAGAGTAGCAGACCTTACCTGCATCAGTAAGAAAATGTTCTGTAAGAATGGTAAAAACTAAATGCTACATGATCTTCTAATGTGCATCATATTACAGAAGATGAAAGGAAGAAAATTTGTGATGCAAAGAATTGAATATAAGGAACAACTAAAGAACTGTTGATGTTATTTTTTTCGAGGAAGAAACTGTTGATGTTATCTTCTGGTATTGGTAGGTACACTATTTTGGTTTCTGCACAACAAAACCGATCTGAAATGTTACAAACGAAGTACAGGAAATGATAACCGACAGAAATGAAGGTGTAATGAATTCTCAAAATCCATGAAAAAGTTCCCTTACAGGGTGTGATGGGTCACATGCACTTTATGGGGTTGTGCTATGCTACATTTACATCAACCTAGTTTACCTCTTTAGCGGGCAATGGATTTAAAACATTTATTAATATTTAAAGAAACTCTAGCATGCCCAGATTGTCCTGAAAAGTTGTTCACTCAAGCTAGACATCACTGCTGTGGCTTGAAGCACGTTTGGTCAAAACAACTCTATGATGGACGAAACTTTCTGGAGAGACTTAGGGCGTGTTCGGCAACAGGCCAGCTCCCAGCTTCCCGTCGCTTCGCGCTGGAGCACTGCCGAACACACCAGCTCCACGAAGCCAGATTCGCGAAGCTAGCAGGAATCACCGTGCAATTTTCGAAGCGGCAGTTTCCTGGTTTTGCGAATCAGCGTTTGGCGGAGTTGTAGGTAATTACGAAGAAACTGCCACCGCCAAGTGAACTGCACGGTTGGTTTCCTTCTATTCTCCTCACGCGAGCAGAGAAACGAGTCGTTCTCGTTCGTTCTCGCGAGCAGAGCCGCGACCTAACCTAGCAGCCCGCCGCCACACAGCCGCCGCTGCCGCCCTAGATCCGCCGCCGCCACCCTCGACTCCGGCGGCCGGAGGAAGCACCTCGAGTCGCCGCAGCGCCGGTGCCCAGCTCCCCGACGCGCCGTCCGCTCCCCCGACGAGCCGTGCGCGACCCCGACGCGCCGTCCAGGACCCCGACGCGCCGTCTGCGACCCACTTCCCGCAGTCGCCGTCCGCGCTGACCTCCCTCTTCTCCGGCGACCTCCCTCCCCTCCGGCGAGAGCACGGCGGCGTGCCCTGCGCCCCACTCCTCTGTTCGGCGGTAGCTCCTCCGTCAGCCCGCCCCTCGTCTCTCCAGTCGACCTCGTCCTCCTCCGCCGAGAGCTCCCACCACCACGACCTCCTCCGCCCTGGCCTCCCCCAGATCTCCTCCGCCCTGGCCTCCCCCAGATCTCCTCCGGGCCGGCTTCCCCTGCCTGACCTCCTGCACCGCGAGATTCCACCGCCGCGAGCTCATCTGGCCCGACCTCCCCCCGCTGCGAGCTCCCCTGGCTCAGACTTCAATAGTCAAGTTTGAGGACAGGATTTGGGAAAGAAGACCCTGACGAGTAGGGTTCATCCGTCAGCGGCTTAGTGAAAGAGAGGAGCTGGCCGAACGTTTTGAGCTTCTAGGAGAAGTGCGGAGCCGGATTTTAGAGTCGGATTTGAGGATTTGAAGAAGCTGGTGAGTTGCCGAACACGCCCTTAAGCGGGGAAAGAAAAATAACACTGAAACTCATGCAACTGATTAGTCACCGACCTTCGATATGTGTACCCCAAGGCTTCTATGAATTCCAGAACACTGCATGCACACAAAGATCCAAGATTTACGCTTGCCCATCGAGGACCTCTGCGGTATTGGCAAAGTGTTAGACTAGAACCAGAGTTGCAAGCACAAGTATTGATCCGCAGTGCATCCAAGAAAGCATCCACAGCTGTGAACAGAAATATGACGGTGAAGACTAGGCACCTATAAAGGGAAATCACAATTGACAGGTTTCATTGTAACATCTTTATCCATTGATTGCAGTTTTCACTGTTATTGAGACAAGGAGCTAATGATACATCAATGTGATATATCCGATATATGCCCACTATATGCCAAATAAAATACTAATAAACTTGCAACACGAGGTAGGGCATTAAACAAATAACCATAACATTAACTCTATAAACATAACACAGATCAGAACACGGTATTGACAACTGACAAGTTCAATTCATTAATCAAACAGTTGCCTACCAAAATAGGCATCTCCTCGTGCAAAAATACTCTAGCAAAACGTGTTATTGATAACATAAGATTTTGTCCAATGCGTCGATAGCCATGTTTAAAAAGAGTATCCTGCTGGGAGCACTCACTTTGATTTGCAGTCTGCACATTCTCTGTTCTCAGGTAACCGCAGAAGGCCTTCCAATATCTGGAAATAAACGGAGAAGAATGACAACGGGCAATACAGGCTACAAGACAAATTACGAGTAACATGCATAACACAAGAATACGGTCACAACATAAAGAGCACATCTGCAGTTGTTTCACGAAATATAAAATTAGGATGCCATCAAAATGGAAACTTTGTTTCGCACAGCATCAAAGATTTAAGCTAGTGAGATCAGTTGCATGATGTAATTGTACTACTCCTGTTTCATAATATACGTGCATACTCAGGAGGCACGAAACTTGAAGTGCTATTCGGTTGCCAATCGACATACTATTCTTATCCAATGAGAGGATATTACTTAAGTTTTGTGCCCCTAGGCACGCGAGCAACAGATACTATGAAACAGCGTTAAGTAGTAGTACAACAGAAGAATGTCAAGCACCCAAGGGACAGCAATTCGTATAATCATGCTCGCGGCGAATGGCGATTCCATCTGTCGACTGAATTCGACAAAATTCTCTGATCGAGCTACCTAACGCGAGCTAACGACCGGGGTCCGTTTCTCGATTAGCAAAACGCGGGGAAGCAAAGCTCGGATCTGCGCACCCTCCTGATTAGCGCGCAGCCAGGAGTAGCGAGACAATTACAGATCCACATCAGCGCAGATCCCGAATCCCGCCAAAAAGAGGACCCCTTCATTCCCGCTCCAATCAGAAGCAGTAGCACGCGGTTCCGATCTGATAGAGGGGGAAACGATAGCGATGAAACGGACCTTCTTGTGCCTGGCGTTGAGCTCCTTGGAGACGGATGCCTTCTCGTTCATGGCTGATCACCACCGAATCCTCCGACCGGAAGCGCGGATCGCAGGGACGGGACCTGGATTCCGGCTCGGGCTCCCCGTTCGACGGAGGGAGGAGGCGAGATGTGCAAAAGAGAAGGAGGAGGAGGGGTCTGTGCGTCTCCTCTCGGCTTGACCTTCCTCGCTCTCGCGTCCTCTCTCTTCCGATATTCTTTTTTTTCTGAAGGAAAAATGATCTTATTTTGTTCCCGAGTTTATATATTTGTGTGGTGTGATAGTGCCGGTGTTGCTATAGGGTCAGGTGGCCTAACCAGTGGTTAATAACCACGATTAAGCCCGGAATATATTCAATGCATTTACGCATACAATTGCACCGACCAGTGTATTCCTCGGTTTGAATAGATTTTCCAAAAACAACGTCAAGTCAGTTTGGGCTGCAAATTTGCGCTCAGTAGATTTCATATTTCTACACAAACTTGTTTTTTGCGAAACACAGTACAACGCAAATGCTCACATATATATGCACACACTCATCCCTATGAACGCACGCACACACACTACCTCTATGAGCATATCCGAAAGACTGAGCCGGCGGTTGGGTCTTGAGATTGACGAAGTCACCATAGGCGACTCGCTGTCGACGGGAACGTCGCCTCCCACTGAAGAATATTCCGCCTAAATGAGAAACAGCAGTGTCAAACCTGGGGTTTGAACTCTGCTGGGCTAGGGGTACAACCACCCTTCTAACCATCTTGCCACAGGCAAGTTCTCCTACACGAACTTGTTGGCGCATGACATAGCAGTCCGGAGGCACGAGAAATGCTCCACTACGGCTCGGGCACGTCATGCTCCAGGCATCGTCACGTGACGGCACGCCTTGCGGTGTAACTTTGCGATGTGGCCCCTGTGTGGATTTGTAATTCATTCTAGACCTAGTAGAGTCGAAATGCCAACTCTGTCTTTCTTCCTCGAGAACGACAACGCCGCGCGGCGTGCCACTGATCGTCGTTGAGGCGTACATTATAGAAACTCTTGAGTGGTCGATCTAGTGCGGCCAGGGCCGCATTGTCGTTGCCCGCACTTAGCGCGGTCGATGTGCATTTGACGGCAAGAGGGTGGCCCTCTCCCGCAATACGGTAAGAGCCCTACAGTCTCAAGATAAGCCGATTTACTTGTTTTGCATCTCAATTGCGACCATTTTGATCGCTTCCGCATGTTGTAAAGTGGTAATCATGGCTAGTTCAAGCTCGTTTTTGTAGGGTTTAGTCAGAATCCTTGGGTTTTCATCGAACCGTGTTAAAGTTTACGTGTTTCTTGTTTGCAGATGAAGGCGGTGACTTCTACATTGTAGAGTTAGTGCATGTAAAATTCCTCCTTGGGAACGGAGGAAATAGGTCATATCCCAATGCAATAAGGTGTTCTACGATTTATGTGATGCTAGTGAATCTTGCACGGGTATGTTGGATGAATTAGTAAAGAATTTGGGTTATCATAGTGTAGAGATAATTAATATATATTTGTTGCTATCTAGATTGCAAATGACTGAGAATGGACTTAAATTGATTGCAGTAGGGCAATGGTTAGCGAGGAGCACAGTTAATCTTATGTTCTATCTTTTTTTTGCGAAAAGTTCCACCGATCTATTGATAATCATCCATAGTAGTACAAAGAGACCAAAAAGTAATAAAAATTACGAAAAGGTCATTGAACCACCTAGCGACGAGTACAAACACTGGCAAAAAGCCGAAGGCGTGCCGCCGTCCTCGCCCCTCCATCTCCAGATTTGGGCGAAGCTTGTCGTAGTAGAGCTTGTTGAAGTAGACAAACGGGAAGTCATCGTGCTAAGTCCACAAATGACCAGCTGTTGCGCTCGAAACGCGTCACACGAACACGTCCTCGTGTACCTGCGGTGCCGGGGTAGATACTCCGCAACTCGCCCCGCGTGAGGCCGACTTCCAGCGCGATACGCAAGACAGTAAGCCGGCGCTTTTGATACCAGACGCCCCAGCCCCTCGGGAAGCCCCGTCTGAGGAAGCCGGCGACGATTGGCTGAACTAAGCCGGACTTGGCCGCTCTTAGCTCGGTTTTCGATCTCCGGCGAAATCTAGGCGAAATTGCCGGACAACGGAAGCATGAACAAGGGTTTGAGAAGAAAAAGTAGGTTGTATTGATAGGTTGTCGATTGCTTGCTTAATTTCATTCGGCCATCACCTCTCACATATATGAGGCGGCTGGACTTCCAGTACAAGTATTGGACTTCTACAAGGCTTACAAATCATAGTCTAAGTCGAATCCATCTCTAAAATAGGCAACTTTTTAGCCGGCAACGTTGGCTTCAAACTTGCCGGCTACTTTGGAAAGTTGCCTTTTGTCTTCCATATTGGCTTCAAACTTGCCTCCTTCCTTAGAGATGTGATTCCTTGATCGGCTTCGTATCAGACCCGGACTTCCAACATTCGTCCGGCTTCTTTTTAGAAAGTTGCCTTCCATTTTTCAGCCTTGATCTTGGAAAGTTGTCTTCCATCTTGCCGGCTTGTATTGACAAGGTTGGTTTCTCCTGAGCCGACTTGTTTTGACAAAGTTGGCTTCTTTTCCGCCTTGTGTTGACAAAGTTGACTTTTTCCGCCTTGTCTTGACAAAGTTGACTTTTTCCGCCTTGTCTTGACAAGTTGGCTTCTTTTCTGCTGCCTTTATTGCTTTCCTTTGTCATAGCTTGTTAGGTCCTTTTTTGGCAACTTTGCACTCCCGAATCCAGCTTCTGCCTTGTTCTAGTTGCTGGATCATTGGCTGCCTTCTTCTGGCCATTGTTTCTTGGAAACTTTCCCAGATCATCATTTTAGCCTTCTTTGCTGCCTTCTTCAAGCCGCCAAGTCTTCCTTGAACCTGAAACTGGCAATCTGCCAAAAACGGGTGCTAACACATGCCCTCATGTTTTCTAGTAGAGCTTGCGTACTAGAAAATATTCAATGTAGAAGTTTTGTCTAAGGGCGATGCTTAAACTCATCGGCCATATGCTAAGGGCAATATATGTATATCGGCCATACGTGCAACCTATGCAGTTTGCCACACGCTCGGGTGGAATTTCTTCAAGTATTTCCTATTTATAGCTCGAGGCAGCATGCCTCCTTCCAATGTCTCCACCAGATAAGAGTTGCCGGGTACTATCCTCGTGACTCGCAGTGGCCCTTCCCAGTTTGGGGACCATTTGCCAAATTTTCGGCTTCTGGAGCCAACTTGCAATATAACCTTCCAGACCAAGTCGCCAATTTGAAAGTCTTTAAGCCGGACCTTCTTATTGTAAGTTTTTGCCACCCGCAACTTCTCCTTCTCGATCTCTCTCAAAGCAATAACACGCTTGTCGGCTATTTCATCAACATTGGCCATCATCAAGTTGCAGTAGTCTTCAGCCGACAAGTCATCTTGCTTAGCAAACCTCAAGGCAGCCAGATTCACTTCTATTGGCAAAACGGCTTCTTGTCCATACACCAACTCGAAAGGAGTTGCCTTTGTTGCTCCATGCCTTGAGATTCTGTGAGCCCACAATGCTTCAGACAGTACTTCATGCCACCTCCTTGGTGATGTAGCCCAACCTACAGCTCCTACAACAAGTGGACCAATGACAAGAGCAAGAGTCAAAGCTCTCCATGATAAGGTGAATTCACTCCTATCTATGTGTGATATCGACACTCCTTTGAATGGGTTGCTACTTCATTCGGATACTTTGTGCATACTCAGGAACCACCTTGACGACGACCCACAATGGAGTGTAGAAGATGACCAAGAGAAGACCCAAGAAGATGGGCAAGAGAGAAGCCAAGAAGAAGAAGAAGAAGCTCAAACTGCATCGGGCGGTACTACCGGACATGACCCGGTACTACCGCCGCAGCCTGGCGTGTCACCTGCCGGAGAGACCACCTGGACCGGTACTACCGCGTCTTGCCGCCCCGGTACTACCGCCACTGGCCGACGCGGTACTACCGCGCCCACTACCGCGTCTACTACCGGATCTCCAAGGAGCTACGGGTATCGGCCAGTTTTATCCCGGAAGTGACCCGGTACTGGCCCGGTACTACCGCACGCCGGTACTACGGCCCAAGGCCGGTACTACCGCTGCGGGCGAGCCTGCGTGCTGAAAAGGCCTCTGTGCCTTGTAATCTTATCCACCCACCTACCCCTTTAGTCAACACTATAAATATGACTCCCTTTGCTCAGATCTAGGGTAGACAATGATTTGGGATTAGAGTAGAGCCTCGCTCCTTCTTCTCAAAGTGTCTCTTTCCTCCTATGGAGATGAATCAAGGCCTCCCCTTGTGGAGATGAACCAAGGCCTCCCCTTGTGGAGAAGATCCCTGCGTGGATACCAAGGTTTCCTCTTGTAGTTGCGATTACTTGCCAATCTTTCATCCTAGGGTGATTCTATTGGGTTGGTTGGATTGACCAATTGGACAAACAATCATAAGAGTAAGGTGTGCTTGGGAGAGGAGAATTGGGGGCTGCCCTAGGGGATTTATTACCAATTGAATCTTGCTGAGTTGCTACTTGCTAGTTATCTTTGATTTGAGAGTTTTCCCCTCTTTGTGTTCTTGTGTTCATCACTTGTTCTTCGTGTTAATCGTTCCCTTCGCACAAATCCGTGAAAATCGGGACCAACCTACATCATGGTATCAGAGCTCTAGGTTGCCACGGATTTGATTTGTGTTGCCACCAAAATCCACCAAATTTTTCTTTGTTTTTGAGTAATTCGAAAATTTCCAACAAAAATAGCCTTTCCTTGATTCGAGCCGATCTGTCGATTCGTTGCGTTTTTGTTAGTTTTTGTCCATGGACCTGTTGCTTTAGTACCCCCTCCACCTTGGTTTGCGTTCCCTAGCCTCAAATTTTGCCAATTTCCCACGATTTGAGGATTTTTCGAGTCCAATTTTCCGCCCAAAATCGAAAGTCAAACTTCAGAAATCGGGCAGGTCGGTACTACCGGGCTCAAGCCGGTACTACCGAGTTTTCAAAATTTGGCCGAATTTTTTTTTTCCTTATTTTCGTTTTGGCATTTCCTCTTTGGTTTGAGTTCATTCTTGGTGTGCCTTACGTCTTCGACATCGACAAGCTTCCGCAGCAACGCATCATCAACACCAAGCGACGACGCCACCAAGGACTCGACATTTCCCCACCATCATAATCCGTTGTGAGCCCTTCTTCCTTTCGTGTACCTTGACCTATCGGACTAGCTCTTTGAAATTGCGGGGCATTGCACTTGTTCGAGTGATTGTCTTAAAGTATTGGCGAGTGTGTATCGTTAGAGATCTTGGCACTAGCAAAAGTTGAAGGAATCATCGTCAAAAAGCAAAAATCAAAAAAAAAGAAGAGAAAATAAAAGAACATGAGTAGTGCCAAGTATCATCTCTTGTAGGTTGCGACAAAGCTTGTACCGCCAAAGTGAGTGTGAGTGTGTAACACTTGTGCAAATCCGTTGCCCATCAAAAGGCAATTGAGCTAGCGTCCCTCTTGTGTTGGGTGACATTTGAGCACGTAGTCTTCGTTAGGTTGTATATCTTCGAGTGCTCACCCTTTGGTCGCCCAACCCCATTATTCGCTTTGTGTGTGTTTCTTCATCATTTGTGGTTGGAGTTTATTTGGTAATTTGATCATTGTGGATTTTTCTCTACCTTTGACAATATACTTGTCGTCGGATTTGCTTGTTTCGTTTGCCACTTCATACCTTCCTATCCTCATAAGTGTGTGTGTTGGGTGTTAGAACCGGATTCTCTCCTCTCAAGCCACATTATACTTGGGATATAGTTTGTCTTGGTTTTCTTTACCACACATCTCACATGTTCTTGAGAAAATGTTTAGGGGAAGTACAAACGAAAGCTCAAGCTCGGACGATGAAATCCATGGTAGAGTTCGCGGTGATCATGGCTATGTCACACAAACGGAGTTTGTTGGTCTTCGACACCTTTTTCGTGATGGCCTAGTGAAAGGACAATGATGTCCCCTAGAGGGGGGGTGAATAGGCGATTTAAAACTTTTCCGGTTTAGGCTTGATAATTGTGGAATAAAACTATGTGTTTAAATTAACAAGCCAACCACCTAAATAAACTAGGCTCACCTATGTGCACCAACAACTTATGCTAAGCAAGACAAGCAACAAGGTGATAGCAATAGAATACTTCAAGCACGAAGGCTATCACAATGTAAAGTGCATAAGTAAAGAGGTCGGGTATAGAAATAACCGAGGCACGCGGAGACGAGGATGTATTCCCGAGTTCCTCCTTTTTAGGGGAGTACGTCTCGTTGGAGAGGTGTGAACCAACGCAATGGTTCAACAACCACAAAGGTTTCACCTTCTTCTCCGATGAACCGCACAAAGGTTTGGTTCACCTTTCACTATCGGAATCCTTCGAGGCGGAAATCCGGAGCCTTTCAACAACGATCCGGGGCACAACCCACAACGGGATTGGGGGCTCCCGAACAGCTACAAGTGACTGTCGTGGGTTTGTCACGTCAGGTGTCATAGATGACTTCGTAGGTGTGGGATTATGCGAGTCAAGCATCTCCGAGCTTGGGATCGCAGGAACAAAGATCAACACAGATTTACCCAGGTTCGGCCCCCTCAATGTGAGGTAAAAGACCTACTTCCTGCCTACCCTAGATTGGTATTGATATGATAATCGAGGTGTTACAATGGAGGCGATCCGATCTGGTACTCGCCGTATGAGCTAGGGTTTGGGGCTTGATAGCTTGACCCGCTCTAAGTCCTGCGAGTCCTCTTTATATACACAGAGGCTCGCTAGGTTACAAAAGGAAACTTCCCCATAAGGAATACATCCACAGAGGCCTACTCGGAGACTACTTGGTCTTCACGTCCTCCGGGATATGTCTTCTAGATCTTTCCCTTATGGCGGTTCAATATTGGGCTTGCTCCCAAGTGGGCCTTCGTCCGTGCGAGTAAGTTAAGTCGCACTGGGCCGCGGGTTAATCCAGAAAGTATTCCCCCGACATTAGCCCCCAAGCGTGGCCTGAACTTCATAGTATTTCTTGATCTTGAATGCTTAGGCCGCGCTTTTCCTTGTTTCGCGCTTATAATTGTGCAAGTTTGGCCTTGACTCGCACCTGGAAGATCATCTGACTTCGTGAGCTTCTTTGTTAGAGTATCCTGATAGCTTCAGAACTTGATGACGATCTATCTTCAAATTTTTGATGATAATATGATATAGCCCCCAAGGATTGAGAGGATGTTATGTGGTAATCATCTCAATTCTTCTCAGAGAACTCTGAAGGTCATCACCTGTAACTTGATATCATGAATAAAACAATTGTTAAGTTACAAGTAATTGTAATTGGTGTTGCCGTACTATAAGCAGTACATCGACCTCTAGTTAGGCCATCTGAATCCTTAAGTGGGCACTCGCGCGACTCAGTATTTCCTAGGAATATGTGTGTTCAGGGTCGAGAGCGGCCATGATAGGCAATCAAGCTCGATTGACGCCACACCCCAGTACTTTGGCCACATAATGCGAGTAGCAATCCAACTTAAGGTAAATTTGATAATTGCCAATAAATCGGCTGTTTCAGGGTAACAAAGACCCCAAGAAACATAATGATATTGCCATGATAGGCTAAGCTATGATAAGCTTTGATTATGATGACACATAAGGTCGCGCCTAGGTGGCAACCGAGTGTTATACATAGGGTTGGATCGCGCGTAGGTGGCGATCCATGGTGATACATGGGGTCGGTCGCGCCTAGGTGGCGACCAGAGATGATACAAAGTTTACGGCCGCGCCTAGGTGGCAGCCGGTTTCTGATACAAGGGTCGATCGCGCCTGGGTGGCGATCAGATGTTGCATAGGTCGCGCCTAGGTGGCGACCAAAGTTGAAGTTCTAGCCCTGAGTGGCTGTGATGATACTCAGCTATAAAGCTGGAAAGGATGATGCTTGGCTCTGATTAGCCTTTTCTTATGTATAGTACGGTCGCAGGTGTGCGACGTTCCAAGGGCGAGGTGCCTCGAGACGATCCTCGAAATCATGGCGTTCGCTGCTTTCTTCCCTTACATCCAGCAGGTAGTACGACCCATTGTTTAGCTTCTTGCTGATGATGTAGGGTCCTTCCCATGGAGAGGACAGCTTATGCATTCCCTTGTGATCTTGTTTAAGTCGCAGTACTAGGTCGCCTTCTTGAAAGGTGCGGGTTTTGATGCGTCTGGCATGATAGCGTCGCAAGTCTTGTTGATATACTGCTGACCTTGATGCTGCCAAGTCTCTAACCTCTTCTAATGTGTCCACCGAGTCTTGCCGAGCTATCTCATTATCTGTCTCGATGTAAGCCGCAACTCTTGGTGAATCATGTATGATATCGCTGGGCATGACTGCTTCTGCTCCATAGACCATGAAATATGGTGTAAATCCTGTGGATCTGTTAGGGGTTGTTCTCAAGCTCCACAGTACTGCTGGCAGTTCTTCCACCCAACATCCTGGAGATGCTTCGACCTTTTCAATAAGGCGCGGCTTAATTCCATGGAGAATTTCCTGGTTAGCTCGCTCAGCTTGTCCATTGCTCTGCGGGTGTGCTACTGACGTGAGGTCCAATCTTATCCCATTGTCTGCGCAAAATATCTGTGTAGCCCCTTCAGAGGTGTTGCTCCCATTGTCTGTAATGATACTATGGGGGTAACCGAAGCGGAATATGACCTTCTTCAAGAACTTGACTGCTGTTTCAGCCTCGCAATCTCCCACAGGTTCTGCTTCTATCCACTTTGTGAATTTGTCCACCATGACTAAGAGGTGAGTTTTTCCGTTTGAAGACCGTCTGAAAGGCCCTACCATGTCAAAACCCCATACGGCAAAAGGCCATGTGATGGGTATTGTGCGAAGTGCTTGGGCTGGCATATGATCTTGCCTAGCGTATCTTTGACATCCATCGCACACTCTGACAATTTGCTCTGCATCTGCTAATGCTGTTAACCAGAAGAATCCATGTCGGAACGCCTTTGCCACCAAAGATCTTGACGAAGCATGATGGCCACAATCGCCTGAATGAATTTCGTGCAAGATTTTTCGTCCCTCTTCTGGTGAGACACATCTTTGGAATGCTCCTGATACGCTGCGCTTGTATAATTCGTTGTTGATGATTGTATAGGCCTTTGATCGTCGTATGATTTTGCGCGCCTCAATTTCATCGTCCGGCAGCACTCCGCGACTTAAATATGCCATGTATGGCTCTGTCCATCCTGGCTGTTCATGCAGGGCTGCGACTAAAGTTGAATCATCCTCTGGCTCTGCAATGTCAATCTCTGCTGGAGGTTTGACTGATGGATTGTGCAGTTCATCCAGGAAAACATTGGGTGGGACTGACTGTCTGTTGGATCCAAGCCGAGACAGGGCATCCGCAGCTTCATTTTGTCTCCGATCAATATGTTCAACTTGGTATCCAGTGAAATGTCCAGCAATTCTGTCCACCTCTCTCCTATATGCAGCCATGTTCGCATCCTTGCTGTCCCACGTTCCGGAGACCTGCTGTGCCACCAAGTCTGAATCGCCAAAACAGCGTATGCGACTGATGTTCATCTCCTTTGCTATACGTAGACCATGAAGCAGTGCCTCGTACTCCGCCACGTTATTTGTGCAGTTGAAGTGTATCTGTAACACATACCGCAGCTTGTCTCCCTTGGGAGATGTCAGAACAACTCCAGCCCCCGAGCCTTGCAACTGTCTTGACCCATCAAAATGCATGGTCCAGTATTTGGTTTCTGCCATGCTAGGAGCAACTTGGATTTCTGTCCAATCGTTAATAAAATCTGCAAGGGCTTGCGACTTAATTGATGTGCGCGGCTCGTAACTGATGTGATGTGGTCCCAACTCGATCGCCCACTTAGCGACTCTTCCAGTAGCTTCTCGATTACGAATGATATCTGCCAATGGTGCTGAACTCACCACAGTTATTGGATGCTCTTGGAAGTAGTGCTTCAGCTTGCGACTCGCCATGAACACTCCAAACACCAACTTCTGCCACTGTGGGTAACGCTGTTTGGAAGCTGTGAGGACTTCGCTCACGTAGTATACTGGTCTCTGGACAGGGTATTCCTTTCCGTTTCTTGTCTCTCCACAACCATGACAGCACTCACAGCGCGGGAATTTGCCGCTATGTATAGTAGCATTGGCTCTTTATCTTTTGGAGCCGCCAGAACTGGAGCATTGTCAATTGATGTTTCAAGGCTGTCAGAGCTTCGTCGGCCTCTGCGTCCCAAACGAAGGTGTCTGATTTTTTCAACAGTCTGTACAAAGGTAGTGCTTTTCTCCCAATCTTGATATAAAGCGACTCAAAGCTGCTACGCAACCAGTAAGCCGCTGTACATCTTTTATCTTTTCTGGCTTTTGGAGATCCATCACGGCCTTTATCTTGTCAGGATTGGCCTCAATGCCTCTTTCTGATACTATGAATCCCAATAGCTTTCCTGCTGGTACTCCGAAAACGCACTTTGTGGGGTTGAGCTTCATGTTGTATTTTCTGAGATTTGTGAATGTCTCTGCCAGATCACCAATAAGATCCTGGCTAACTTGCGATTTAATCACAATATCATCCACGTAGGCATGAACGTTGCGACCTATTTGCTCATGTAGGCAATTCTGAATGCATCTTTGGTAAGTCGCACCTGCGTTCTTCAACCCAAAGGGCATGCTGACGTAACAAAAAGCTCCGAAGGGTGTGATGAAGGACGTCTTTTCTTGGTCCTCCCTCTTCATCTTGATTTGATGGTAGCCTGAATAGGCGTCCAAAAAGCATAACAGCTCGCACCCAGCAGTTGAATCAATTACTTGGTCGATTCTTGGCAAAGCAAATGGATCCTTTGGACAAGCTTTGTTAAGACTGGTGTAATCAACGCACATTCGCCACGTACCGTTCTTTTTCATAACCAATACTGGATTTGCCACCCATTCCGGATGGTATACCTCTGTGATGAATCCTGCAGCCAGCAAGCGAGCTATTTCCTCTCCTATTGCCTTTCTCCTGTCATCATGAAAACGCCGTAGTGGCTGCTTCACTGGTTTAGCCGCAGGGTTCACTTTGAGGCTATGTTCTGCTAATTCTCTTGGTACCCCTGGCATATCTGACGGCTTCCATGCGAAGATGTCTTTATTTTCCTGGAGAAAAGCGACGAGGGCCTTCTCCTGCTCTTCTTCCATGTGTGCTCCAATGCTAGTTTGCTTGGATGAGTCGCCAGGAACAAGATTTATCTGCTTAGTGTCCTGGGCCGCTTTGAATTTCATTGGTGGCTCGGCAGATGGCGTGGTAACCACACTCATATCGTTTGGGTCCACCTGCGACTTATAACCTTTTAGTTCTTCCGCGGCACAGGCGGATTCTGCGAAAGCCGCATCTCCTTTCTCACATTCTATTGCTTTTTCTCTATCTCCGTACACTGTGATGACCCCTTTTGGTCCTGGTATCTTCAACTGTAGGTACACGTAGCATGGCCTGGCCATAAACTTAGCAAAGGCCGTTCTTCCAAACAAGGCGTGATATGGGCTTTGGAATTTTACCACTTCGAAGCTTAGGAATTCACTTCTAAAGTTCTCTTCTGTTCCAAAAGTTACCCCTAGGGTTATTTTCCCCACTGGCCGTGCGGACCTTCCTGGGACAATGCCGTGAAATACTGTTGACGTGGGCTGCAGGCTGGAATCCTTGAGTCCTAGACGCTGGAAAGTATCGTAGTACAAGATATTAATGCTGCTTCCTCCATCCATAAGCACTTTGGTCAGCTTGTATCCTGCAACGTATGGTGCCACAACCAGTGCCAACTTGCCAGGTTCCCGTACCTGTGGCGGGTGGTCGTCGCGACTCCAGGTTACCGCGTATTCTGACCACCTTAACCAAGCGGGTGTTGTTGGTATCACGGCGTTCACCTGCTGACTTCTCCGGCTCAATTTCTCTTCTCTTTTGGAGGTATCGATAACTATTGTGTGATACTGCCCCGTCTGCCTGGGGTTACTCGCGCCGTGCTGCCCAATATTTGTGTTATGAGCCGCACTAGGGTTTCCTTCATGGGAATTCCCCCCGTTGTGTTGGCTCTCTTCTTTCCACTTTTTGTAATAATGGCATTGCGCCTTGGTATGGTCCGCTGGCCGTCCATCACCTGTCGCATGAAGGTCGCATGGCCGGTTGAAAACTTCTTGCATATTGATTGGACGGGAGCCGTATCCTCGACCCCTTCCACGCTGGCCTCTGAATCCTCCACGCGTATTGGCGACGAGCCCTGAGTGACCATCTTCGCTTTTGCGTTTGTTTTGACTCGTGTTGTTGTGGCTCGTTTGCTGCTGCTGGGGCTTGTTGGAGTTTTTCTTTCCTTTTGCAGCAACCTCCTCTTCTTCTCCGTCTGACGCGTCTCTGGTTTTATCTGAGCTGGCATATTTGTTAGCCGCAGCCATCACCTCGCTGAGGCTCTTGACTTTATCCTTCATGCGACCCAGCTTATGAATCAGCGGCTCAAACTTGCAGTTTTTCTCCATCACCAGGACGGCTGAGCTTGGTGGTATATTATCTGAGGAGTGTATTATTTCTGCCACCCTTTTCATCCAATGGCGACTTGACTCGCCTTCCTTCTGGACACAACGCTCTAAATCTTCTATATTGCAGAGTCGCTTGCAAGTTCCTTGGAAGTTCTTAATGAAGGCATCCTTCAGTTCCTCCCAAGTATTTATAGAGTTGGGAGGCAAATTTTGCAGCCATATGTGCGCTGCTCCTTCTAGCATCATGTTTAGGTAGCGTGCGCAGATCTCTTCAGATGCGTTTAGGATGCTCATGCCCATCTCGTAATTGTTGAGCCAAGTGGTTGGATCCATGCTGGCGTTATAGTTTGCCACCTTGCGTGGCCCTTTGAAATCTTCAGGAAAAGGTTCCGATCTGATCCTCTCAGTGAAACACGCCGGTCCCTTGAGTCGCGAGGACAGGGCTGTGGGCGCGCCTGCGGGGTTATCTGCGGGCCGCTTTTGCATCAATGGTGCATTCGCCTGCGCTTCTGCGACTTGCTCCTGCTGCCTCTGTGCGACTCCTGACACGTCCTCTGGTGGCCTGCTCTGGACGCTTCTTTCTGCTGTAATCCTGTGATTGGCTGGTACGAGGGGCAGCTGTGCTTCGGCTTCCGCCCTATTGGCTTGTTGCAGGACTGCCGTACTTAGCATCTGAATCGCGCGCCGCGCCTCAGCATTGACCGGGTCATCGCCTGTTGGTACCATCTGAGTCAAGATATTAGCCGCAGCATACATATTATCGACAGGGTTCTGGTAATGGCCCTGTGGGGTGTGAAACCTCCTTGGTTGTTGCTGGGTCTCTTGATTTGTTGGTACCCTTCCTTCCGCAGTCGTCTGGATTCCCGTCCCGCGGCTGGAGTGAGCGGGATTTCCACTGTTGGTTGAGTCGCGCGCAGCTGTGTTTGCGGGTCAACCTGTTGTTGAGTCGCAGCCAGCGCGGCTACTCTCTGCCGCTCCTGTTGGATTCCTTGGTTTATCTGATCGAGCCTGCGGCGCTCTTCTTCCATCCTTCGAACCTCATACAGGAGCTCGGCCCTGGCGGCCTCAATTTCTGTTGCACGGAGGGCGGCGTTCGTGGCTGACACAGGGACAAGAAGTGGGTTGCTTGGGGGTGCCGATGCCTCGGTTTCTCCAGCAGTTCCTGATGCACCTGCTCCTCCGGCCATGTAAACCGCGACTTGTGCCATCTCTTGATCTGGTGATGATGTGATTTCTGGTGGGTAACCCCAGCAACTTTCTTCAAAGGCAGGTATGATGGACCCAAACTCTTGCGAGTCCATGCTTTCCACGGATTCTTCCCCGTCATCGGCGACTTCTTCTACTGAATCGCCTTCCTGGACCGATCTAACGGACCTGCCACCGATGAAGCCGACGAAGACGTTGATGGATCCGAACGGGATGACGTGGCCGGTCTCCAAATAATCTGCTTCCGGCCCCCAGCTTGAATCGTCGATGAGGGGTGTGCCATTGACCGTGATGATACGGCCAACAACAAGATCTTCAGCTCCCTTCATGGATCCTGCGCGGAACGTGACGCTCTTGACCGCAGGCCCCACGGTGGGCGCCAACTGTCGTGGGTTTGTCACGTCAGGTGTCATAGATGACTTCGTAGGTGTGGGATTATGCGAGTCAAGCATCTCCGAGCTTGGGATCGCAGGAACAAAGATCAACACAGATTTACCCAGGTTCGGCCCCCTCAATGTGAGGTAAAAGACCTACTTCCTGCCTACCCTAGATTGGTATTGATATGATAATCGAGGTGTTACAATGGAGGCGATCCGATCTGGTACTCGCCGTATGAGCTAGGGTTTGGGGCTTGATAGCTTGACCCGCTCTAAGTCCTGCGAGTCCTCTTTATATACACAGAGGCTCGCTAGGTTACAAAAGGAAACTTCCCCATAAGGAATACATCCACAGAGGCCTACTCGGAGACTACTTGGTCTTCACGTCCTCCGGGATATGTCTTCTAGATCTTTCCCCTTATGGCGGTTCAATATTGGGCTTGCTCCCAAGTGGGCCTTCGTCCGTGCGAGTAAGTTAAGTCGCACTGGGCCGCGGGTTAACCCAGAAAGTATTCCCCCGACAGTGACCACACAAGGGTCTCAACCACCACACGGGCGTCTAGGGTCCAAAGACTCAAGAGTAACAAGTTCACAAGCTTTCAACTTCCACGAATCCTCGTGGAGAGCACAAACTGATGCAACGAAGCAATGGCAAGAGCACAAGTGCTCAAATCCTTCACTCTCAAATCCCACCAAAAGCAACTAATGCTTATGGGGGAAGAAGAGAGGAAGAACAAGGAAGAACACCAAATCACTCCAAGATCTAGATCGAAAGGCTTCCCCTCACTTAGAGGAGAGATTGATTGGTGGAATGGTAGATCCAGATCTCCTCTCTCTTTCCTCTAATTTGTGGCAAGAATCATGGAGAAATAGAGAGAAAGCAAGCTTGTGGAGGTCAACAATGGAGGTCAAAACTTGCTCAAAAGGTTGGGAAACCATTGGGAAGAAGGCCCCTTAAATAGGTCAACCAAAGATCCAACCGTTGGTGCAGATTCGCGCCGGGGCGGTACTACCGCTGGACCCAGCGGTACTACCGCCCCCCCGGGAAGTTAGAACACTAAAACAGGCTGAAAACAGGCTCCAGGGAGCGGTACTACCGCTTCCGGTACCGCTGAAAACGGGCTTCGGGATGCACAAGCGGTACCACGGGCGGTACCACGGGCGGTACTACCGCCCCTTGAAAAACTGCAACCACCGACACCAAAACGGTAATAACTTTTTCATCCGGACTCCGATTTCTATGATCTTGGGCTCGTTGGAATCGTAACGAAGAGCTTTATAAGATCATGCAGAGAAACATCATAGTCCATCATGTGAGGAGGAGACCAAAAGTAGAAAGGTAAAACCTCTCTATAAAAGATGAACCGGCAAAACCTCAAAACCGAAAACGCAACAAGTTTTCCATACGAAATCCGTTTTCGGTGAACTTTGGCTTGTCATGAAGATCACAACAAGCACTAAAACCCAACAAGGAGAAAAGCCAAATAAGAACCAAGAAAGATGATATGCCAAGTATGCAAAGGTTTGAGCTCTCCACAAAGATGCGATCAAGTTACTCACTTGAGAGCCCCTCTTGATAGTACGCCGTCTATCCTATAACCCGGTCTCCCACTAACAACATGAGACCGGTAAAATAGAAACCCTATCAAGATCATACCTTTGCCTTGCGCATTCCACTTGAGCTAGATGATGACGATCTTGATCTCTTCAAGTGGACTACCTTTCTTGATTGCGCTTGCTAGCACATGCCTGATGAAAACTTCTCCAAATACTCCCCCATACACCATTATGAGAGAGCCTCGCTTAGCTCCGTCTTACATGTATCCACTTGCACTTCATCTTCTTCTCTTGATATAGATGATTGCTTGGAGATAAACAGGAATGTTCACTCAATCTTCTTTTCCAAGCCATGCTTGCAATAAGCTCAACTCTCGATGACCATTCTTCATATGAACACATTGGATAGAACCTTGGTCATCATATAATCTTCTAGAGTTCAACACATGAACTCCAATCTTTTTCTATGGACAAGATCTACAAGTATATCTCAATACAAACATTAGTCCATAAGGATTGTCATTAATTACCAAAACCACGCATGGGGCAACACATGCACTTTCAATCTCCCCCATTTTGGTAATTGATGACAATCCCTTTTACGAGGGTTTATATAATGAATTAAGCAACCATGCACAACAAAAAGAGCAAGGATGCAAGAGCATGAAAGGCAAATGCTTAAGAACGAAACTAAAGCATAAAACCAAATTCCCTTAAACCCTCTAAACTTCTCCCCCATTGGCATCGATTGCCGAAATGGGAGGAAAAATTTAGATGGCCAATATAGTAAGAGCTCCCCCATAATGTGTGCATTTCTAATAATATGAGTGAAATCAAATGCACATATCCAATGACGAATAGTTGGAAAGGAGATCAAACTATATTGAGGATCCAAAGATTGCAAAAGAAAAACAAATTGAAAGATACTTCGACAAAAGAAGTAACCAAACAAAGGATCCGAAAAACCAATAGAACATAAGAAGATATTATGATAAGATCAACAAAGTGTTCTAACAATCAAGAGGGAACTCCCCAAGGTACGTGCACAAAGTAGGATTTACATTTTAATATAGTGTGCACAACATGGAATCCTCACTCCCTCCTAGATAATTGAACACAAACACAAGAGAAGCAAATAGGTCCACAAGCTTATTAAGATGCAAAAAATATACCAAATGACAAATGAAGCTTGTGCCTTTTAGAAACCACCAACGAATCAAAAAAGCAATAAAAGGTGGTCACTAAAGAATTGGAATACCAATTAAAGATATAACTACTCTCATGTGTATAAGTTTCTAAGCAGACATCAATCATGAAGATATAAGTCCACAAAGAAACATGCACACACAAAATAGATACAACGGTGAAGAACATGATATCCAGTGGAAGTCATATATATACCAATAAGATCTTTGCTTAAAAGCATAGCACAAAGCTCAATATTATCTTAGAAGGATATATATGAACTTCCAACACATACTCATCATAGCATCAAAAATATCCACAAGGGATAAGGTGAAAAATGGGATGCTCCGAGAAAGATAACAAGTATCGCAAAAGGCAAATGATTTTGAAAAACATCAATATTGCATATGTGAGACATAGAGTAGAAAGTGCTAGATTAACATATATGGGATTGATGAATCATGAAAATGATTATATATATTCCCCTTGATATGTAATCATCCCGGCTTGCCCATATTTGCAACAAAGTTGTTTTGCAAGAACCAAATGAATTGCAACAAAAGAGATTCATGCCATGAAACCACCTACACAAGGTTGAAAGCTAGAAAGCATGCATGAGGTAGATACTTGTTACCGAGATAGCATTGGTGATGTAGAAGATAAGAGTTCATGATCATCCGAGCTTGGCTCCAATAAGCACATGGTGACACCTTCCTTGTAAATGAGACAAGCTTCCAATGCATCTCCAATGTACCTAAAACAAATTCAAGTACAAAATGGTACCCAAACTCATTGGGTCCAAAGTAGTTAGAGCAACTACAATACATAGGACAAACTCCACATAAATATGTGCATATTGATATGAAATTGAATTTCATGCACATCTTAGCCATTTAGGATTTGATGGAGTTTATCCTATATATTGGATCAACGAAAGTAAGCATGCCATAAGATATACATATAGTAAATATGCATGCACAAGACTTTCAAGAACCAAATGAGATACAATTTGGACAAAACACCAATTAAACAAGAAAGCACACACAAGTGTGACAAAAAAAAAATGCCCAAATTATATCAAAGACCAAATCAACACATGATTGAAGATACCACTTTGAAAAGCCAAATGAAAGTAAGATACCAATTGATGAAAATATCATCAAGGAATAAACCAAACCCTCTACACTTTTCATGATGGCACAAAGTACCAAGACAAAAATGTTTGTCTTCCAAAGAGACACGTCATCGGGATCAAATACCAAACGAAGACAACTAATGTTCAAAACATATAGGATTGCTCCCCCAAGATTTGTGCATTATTTATGATCTTGCATTTGAATACAAAATGCACACAAATGGGATCATCACTCTCCATACATATTATTCAAACACTAGTCATGTTCAAGGAAAGCAAGAAATTGCAATACCAATTTAAAGAACGGTGTTCTACTCAAAGTAGGATAGCTTCCCAAAGAATAGTGCATTATCAAGAAGTATGACTTTTGAATGTCAATGCACAAGAATTGGATCATTGCTTTTCCCAACTCAAGAAAGCACAAAACAAATTTCAAGTAGAGCAATAAAGGATCCAAAAGATACAAGGAAGACAAATGAGAGTTAGATCAAAACAAATCCTTGGCAATCAAATAAGGCAATTCAAAGCAAGAGCCAAAGTGAATATGATCAAAATTTACACACAATATGAGTATCACTTGTCAAGACAAGTAGTATATAGAGATATTTCTCGGTGGTGGATTGAAATATATTCAAGACCAATTTCACAAAACATAAGCATATGGCAAAGGATAGAATTAAAAGCCATGCTTAGATAGATAGATAGATATTCTTGATAGCTTCAAGTATTCACGCGATCATGCAAAGCCACTACAAAGAGTAGCTTGAAGCAATCGATTTCCCAAAAGGATATGCGAACATATTTGGGGAAAACCGTACCAAGAACGTCCATCACAAACAAGATCCAAAAGAGTGATTAAAAAAATCATTTAAGCAAATATGGAACTTGTTTGAGCAACATGCCACATAGGAATAAGATAATGAAGAATATCAATTCTAGGTGGCAATACCTCACATGTTCACATTTTCTAGGCTTGTAATATGCACATAGCTTATTACTCCCCCATAATGTGATAATCCATTTATTTTAAAACAAGAGGCAAACAAAACCAACTCGAGAAATTAATGGACATTATAGAATTTGAATTTCTCATGAGCATGACATACCACATAGAGAATAGATAATATTAATATATCAACACTAAGTGGTATTCCTCATGTATACACAATTTTAGGATTGTGAAGTGCACGAAGCATATCACTCCCCCAAAATAGGATAGTCCATTAATCTCTCAAAAAGAGAGCCAACAAGATAATATCAAATAAAAGCAATAAGGCTCAACACAAGTAAATGGTGTGCAAACCAACATACACATACTTGATTACTCAAGATAAGTAAGTAGAGAGCACAACACATACAAACACTAGCAAGGTACAAAACCTAACACATGCAAGGGTGCAAGCAACTTTCAATGTATATATGATTTAAATAAAAGTTACCGCAAGGAGGAACATTGGATATGAGATAGAACAATATAATCCAAATGACTTGGCTTGAGAGAATATAATTGATGAAGATCCCTTAATTCTTCATGATGTAGCCAAGTCTCCAATGCCCTCCAACAACACCTATTGATCAAGTTTTAGCTTGTTGGTCCCCAACCAAGTTGGGTCCTAAGAGGTTAGTCACAATAGGTTTGGCAACCCAAATGGTTCTTTTCTTGACACCACTTTGAGTACCAACATATTTGGCAAACACATTGCCAACCTTATCCTTCCGAAGAGAATAATCATCATCAATAATAATGGGGTTGGATAAGGTACCATTTGTGCATGAAGAAGCAAGTGACCCTTCTCACGGCATAGGTAGCAACATCTACTTCCTCCTCTCTTCTTAGTTGGAGTCTTGACTTGAGGAGGGTAGCTTGATTCTTCTTGGGAAGAGGCCGTTCTTCAACTTGAGGAACTTGAGTTTGAACTTGAGGCTTCTTCCCTTGTTGCTTCTCACTAAGAGGCTTCTTCTTCAAAGGGCAAGATCTAACATGGTGCCCTTCAACTTTGCACTTGAAGCAAACAATCTTGGCCGAATCTTAACTTGTTCTTGGCCCTTTTTCTTCTTGTTGAACTTGGACTTGTTCTTGATATTGGAGTTGAATCCAAGTCCACTCTTGTCATTGGGGCGTCTTTGAACACTCAACATATTGTCAAGTGTAGAATCCCCAACATGACGCTTTTCCAAGTCTTTCTTCAAAGAAGTGACTTGGGCCTTGAGCTCATTTAATTCCTCTACATGGTTAGTATCAACAAAAACACTAGAGGAAGTAGAGCTTCATTGTTAGAGCAACAAGGCATAGAAAGTAATTCATCACAAGATGTAGCAATATTGTGAGTGGATGAATTACTAGGACTAGCACACGACAATAGCATTTAGTAGAAGTTGTGCCATTGTCCACATGAGGCTCACAAGATGTTACCTTTGACATAATAGCCTCATGAGCTAACTTTAGCCTAGCATGGGATGCTAGAAGATCATCATTAGAGCTAGAGCTTTTCATGACTTTCTTCCAATTTCCCATACTTGCTAGTTAGCAACTCAAGTTGAGCCCTTAGCTCAACATTCTCCTTCAAAATAGATGCTTCACAAGAAGTGGAGTTAGTAGCACAAGCATCATTAACATTAGAAATGGAAGAAGACAACTTGGCAAGCTCATCATTTTTAGATAGTTGAGTTTGGAGTTGATCATGAGACTTGATAAGGAGAGAGTGTTCACTTTCTAAAGCCTTGTGGCTTTGTCAAGTTTCTCTATATCCTCAATTAGTCTAGCATTGCCAACACCAAATTCAACTTTTTCCTTTTTAAGCACTTTATATTTAGCAATAGCATGATCTCTTTCCTTAATGATTTTAGCAATAATAAGATCATTTGATTCATCAAGAGATTCAAGTTTCTTCAAGAGACACTCGAAGCTCTTGCTCTTCCTCAAGGGCATTCATTAAGGATGCCTTTTCATCGGCATCCTCTCTCTCAATTTGACATTTCTCGAGAAATTGAGTTTCCAAGTCCTCAATGATTTCCCTACTCTTAATAGCATAAACAATGATTTCACTTAGAGGAGGGATAGCTTTGCTACCTTTGGGGAGAGCACCAAATACCATCTCACCCTTCTTTGTTATGGATTCAACATCCATAAGCGCTCCATGAGAATCCTCATCCACATCATCACAATTTGGATTTGAGGTGGAGAACCTTTGAATCCTTAGCCATAAGGCAAAAGTGAGTAATGGACAAAGATGGTGAAGAGATACTTGAAGCTCCATTGAGATCCATGTCTTGTTCCAACAAATGTTGGGATTCCTCTACATTGTTAGCCACACAAGAAATAGAGGATATGGAAGTATTGTTTTCATGGCAACAAGACAAATGAAGCATATCATCATGAGATTTAGTTAAACAACTATTACATGATATGCAAGGACTATCAACAAAAACATTTGGAGTGCTAGAAGTGTTTAAGTCCAAAGATAGATCATTGCAATGAGATAGAGATGAAGTATAGTCAATAGAATATTCACCATCAACAAAGCAATTTCTATCACCACTCACCATATCATTACCTTGTGTCAAAACACATGTTGGTGAAGTGGAAGAAGATGTGAACTCATCACGGCCGGAGGTGGAGGGAGAACAATCATCCTCAATAATATTGGACACTTCATATTTATCTTGAAGCTTGGTCCATAGCTCATGAGCGTTCCGAAAAGGCATGATTGATGCAAGAACTACATCGCTCAAAACACACATAAGACAATTAGATACACGAGTATCGAGATAAGAGTTTTCCTCATCCTCTAAAGATAACTTTTGGGAATCCTTTGGAGGAGAAAAACCCATATCTACAATTCTTTTAAAATTTGGGTTTATGTCCCTAAGAAGGTTAAGCATGCGAATTTTCCAAACATCATAATTTGTGCCATCGAATATAAGAGTGGGATCGTGCACTAATTCTCTATACGACATCTTTACTCTCTAGGCGGTAAAGCCCAAAAAGAGAGCCCAGACTCTGATACCAATTGAAAGGACAACGATGTCGCCTAGAGGGGGGTGAATAGGCGATTAAAACTTTTTCGGTTTAGGCTTGATAATTGCGGAATAAAACTATGTGTTTAAATTAACAAGCCAACAACCTAAATAAACTAGGCTCACCTATGTGCACCAACAACTTATGCTAAGCAAGACAAGCAACAAGGTGATAGCAATAGAATACTTCAAGCACGAAGGCTATCACAATGTAAAGTGCATAAGTAAAGAGGTCGGGTATAGAAATAACCGAGGCACGCGGAGACGAGGATGTATTCCCGAGTTCCTCCTTTTTAGGGGAGTACGTCTCGTTGGAGAGGTGTGAACCAACACAATGGTTCAACAACCACAAAGGTTTCACCTTCTTCTCCGATGAACCGCACCACAAAGGTTTGGTTCACCTTCCACTATCGGAATCCTTCGAGGCGGAAATCCGGAGCCTTTCAACAACGATCCGGGGCACAACCCACAACGGGATTGGGGGCTCCCAAACAGCTACAAGTGACCACACAAGGGTCTCAACCACCACACGGGCGTCTAGGGTCCAAAGACCCAAGAGTAACAAGTTCACAAGCTTTCAACTTCCACGAATCCTCGTGGAGAGCACAAACCGATGCAACGAAGCAATGGCAAGAGCACAAGTGCTCAAATCCTTCACTCTCAAATCCCACCAAAAGCAACTAATGCTTATGGGGGGAGAAGAGAGGAAGAACAAGGAAGAACACCAAATCCCTCCAAGATCTAGATCCAAAGGCTTCCCCTCACTTAGAGGAGAGATTGATTGGTGGAATGGTAGATCTAGATCTCCTCTCTCTTTCCCTCTAATTTGAGGCAAGAATCATGGAGGAATAGAGAGAAAGCAAGCTTGTGGAGGTCAACAATGGAGGTCAAAACTTGCTCAAAAGGTTGGGGAACCATTGGGAAGAAGGCCCCATAAATAGGTCAACCAAAGACCCAACCGTTGGTGCAGATTCGCGCCGGGGCGGTACTACCGCTGGACCCAGCGGTACTACCGCCCCCCTGGAAGTTAGAACACTAAAACTGGCTGAAAACAGGCTCCAGGGAGCGGTACTACCGCCCCAGCGGTACTACCGCTTCCGGTACCGCTGAAAACGGGATTCGGGATGCACAAGCGGTACCACGGGCGGTACTACCGCCCCTTGAAAAACTGCAAAACCACCGACACCAAAACGGTAATAACTTTTTCATCCGGACTCCGATTTCTATGATCTTGGGCTCGTTGGAATCGTAACGAAGAGCTTTACAAGATCATGCAGAGAAACATCATAGTCCATCATGTGAGGAGGAGACCAAAAGTAGAAAGGTAAACCTCTCTATAAAAGATGAACCGGCAAAACCTCAAAACCGAAAACGCAACAAGTTTTCCATACGAAATCCGTTTTCGGTGAACTTTGGCTTGTCATGAAGATCACAACAAGCACTAAAACCGAACAAGGAGAAAAGCCAAATAAGAACCAAGAAAGATGATATGCCAAGTATGCAAAGGTTTGAGCTCTCCACAAAGATGCGATCAAGTTACTCACTTGAGAGCCCCTCTTGATAGTACGCCGTCTATCCTATAACCCGTCTCCCACTAACAACATGAGACGTAAAATAGAAACCCTATCAAGATCATACCTTTGCCTTGCGCATTCCACTTGAGCTAGATGATGACGATCTTGATCTCTTCAAGTGGACCACCTTTCTTGATTGCGCTTGCTAGCACATGCTTGATGAAGACTTCTCCAAATACTCCCCATACACCATTATGAGAGAGCCTCGCTTAGCTCCGTCTTACATGTATCCACTTGCACTTCATCTTCTTCTCTTGATATAGATGATGGCTTGGAGATAAACAGGAATGTTCACTCAATCTTCTTTTCCAAGCCATGCTTGCAATAAGCTCAACTCTCGATGACCATTCTTCATATGAACACATTGGATAGAACCTTGGTCATCATAATCTTCTAGAGTCCAACACATGAACTCTAATCTTTTCGTATGGACAAGATCTACAAGTATATCTCAATACAAACATTAGTCCATAAGGATTGTCATTAATTACCAAAACCACGCATGGGGCAACACATGCACTTTCACCTAGGACGCTACGAGCGTCGTCTTCAAGCTCAAGAGAACAATTTCAACGAACGCATGCATGCGCAAGAAGCATCTATGGAGCGGGTGACCGAAGCTCTCAACAACCTTGTGCGACAACGAGCTTCTTCACGCTCAAGCCGTACAAGAAGCACCTCAAGGTCGACACAAGCACGTCATGGACGTCATGAACCTCGACAAGAACGTCAACATAACCCAAGGCGCGACGCCCATGAACGACCTCCTCCTAACGTTGAACAACCACATGATCTTCACGCGAACAATGCCAATGCGCATCAAGAACAACCTCACCAAAATGATGACCGTCACGAACGCATACCATCACCACCACCGCAACAACGTGATCGTCATGACCCATTGGCTAATGACAATGGCGTACCGGGTGCGAATGACTTTGATGAACAAGGACGTCACCCCCGTCATCCTCCAAGGCCACGTCATCAAAATCATGACAATGCGAACAATAACGAACAACCCGTTCATCAACAAGAGCACCTCCTCAACATGATCCTCGTCCTCGTCAAGAGCTTCACATGATCGTCAACAACACCATCGTTCCGAGTCAAGTGATAACGAGTCAAGCCAACACAATGGTGATGGACTCAATCGAAGGAGACGTGGACGTGCATTCCCACGTGGTGCCATCGTGACGACTATGATGACTTGACCAACGTCCGCTTTGACATACCCAAGTTCTACGGCACAAGTGATCCGGAAGCTTACTTCTCATGGGTACTCAAGGTTGACAAGATCTTCCGCGTGCAACGCTTCTCCGACAACAAGAAGGTTGCCTTAGCCTCGATGGAGTTTGAAGAGTATGCCCTCTTGTGGTGGGAACAACTACAAGATGCACGCGTCGCTAACCACCAACAACCAATCGACACTTGGGTTGAAATGAAAGAAACAATGTACAAGCGCTTCGTGCCAAGCCATTACACTAGAGACTTGTACAAGAAGTTGCAAGAGTTGAAGCAAGGTTGAAGTCGGTTGACGAGTACTATAAGATGGAAATCTCCATGATGAGAGCCAATGTCAACGAGTACGAAGAGCAATCCATGGCTCGCTTCATGAATGGCCTCAACTATCCAATCAAGAAGATCGTGGAGTTCCAACCATATGCCTCTTTGGTTGAGCTAGTACATCAAGCTTCCAAGGCCGAGCGCCACGTGCTTGAAGAGCTCAAATACCTCAAGACAAAGGCATTCTTCGCCAACAAGCCTTCTTCGTCAACTCCTACACCTTCACAAGCTCTTCCTCAAGCGAACACTCGAGGTCCTCCAAGAGTCTCTACATCGACACCTCAAGCGCCTCAACCTTTCAAGAAAGTACCTCCCCTACCAAGGCGCCTCAAGGATCTTCGTCCGGCACAAGACTTTGCAATGCTACAAGTGCGGCGGACAAGGGCACAAATCTTTTGAGTGCACCAACAAGAAGGTCATGATCATCAATGACATGGGAGAGTATGAATCTATGAGTGAAGATGAGTACAATGCTTTGAACAAGGTCGCCACAATGCAAAGTGCTCAAGAAGAAGAAAGTGAGATATATTGTGATGGCGACAACAACCCTTCCTTGGTTGTGGCAAGAGCTTAACCACCAATGTTCAAGTGGAAGAAGACCAAAGATGCAACTTTTTCAAACAAGAGCGGGAATCAATGGAAAGTCCATCAAGGTCATCATAGATGGTGGAAGTTGCCACAACTAGCGAGCAAAGAACTTTGTGATAAGCTCAACTTGAAGTTCAAGAAGCACCCACATCCTTACCATGTGCAATGGTTGAGTGATACCGGAGCCGTCAAGATTCAACACATGGTGCAAGTGTCCTTCAAGATTGGAGCCTATGAAGATACGGTTGATTGTGATGTTGTGCCTATGACGTTTGTCACTTACTCTTGGGCGTCCATGGCAATTTGACAAGGGTGCTATGCATGATGGAAGGACAAATTACTATAGCTTCAAGAACAACGACAAGACCTTCGTCCTTCGTCCCATGACACCAAGTCAAGTCATCGCCGACAACGCCAAGACTATTGCAAGGGCACAACAAGATCGTTCGTCAAGTGAGATGAGTGGTGAGCGAGAGACCCACCATAAAGTGAGTGAGAGCCACAAGCCAAATGAGTGTGACACTTCAAAGAGAGTTCCCACAAAACTTACACTATTTGCCACAAGAGAGATGAGGGAGTTGAGAGAGAACCCATCCACCCTCCACTATGTGCTCATATGCAAGGGTGAAGTTTCTATGACTAACACTTTCACAAACCTTCCTCCTTCTTTGTTGTCTCTTTTGAAGGACTTTGAAGATGTCTTCCCTCAAGAAGTGCCACCGGGACTACCTCCTCTACGCGGAATCGAGCACCGCATCGACCTTGTTCCCGGCGCACCGCTACCAAACCGCGCTCCTTACCGCACCAACCCCGAGAGACAAAGGAGATCGAGCGGCAAATACAAGAACTTCTTGCCATGGGACATATCCGCGAGAGCTTGAGTCCGTGCGCCGTGCCCGTCATCTTGGTACCCAAGCACGACAACACTCTTCGCCTTTGCATGGATTGTCGCCCCATCAACGCCATCACCGTTCGGTATCGCCATCCTATCCCTCGACTTGATGATATGCTTGATGAGCTTTGTGGTTCCGCTATATTCTCCAAAATTGATCTTAAAAGTGGATATCACCAAATAAGATGTGTGAAGGTGATGAATGGAAGACCGCATTTAAAACAAAGCTTGGTCTTTATGAGTGGCTGTCATGCCATTTGGTCTTTCCAATGCACCTTCTACTTTTATGCGTCTCATGAATCATGTTTTGCGTCCTTTTATTGGCAAATTTGTTGTGGTATACTTTGACGACATCCTTATCTATAGCAAATCTTTGGAAGAGCACACTTCTCATGTTGCTCAAGTTTTGTTGGTTCTTCGCAATGAAAAGCTTTATGCAAATCTTTCTAAGTGCACTTTTGCCACCAACAAACTTGTTTTCTTGGGTTTTGTTGTTTCTTCGGATGGAGTGAAGTTGATGAAGCAAAGATACAAGCAATTCGGACTTGGCCTTTTCCGATGTCACTTGAGGAGTTGAGACGTTTTCTTGGTTTTGCCGGATTTTACCGCCGTTTCATCAAGGATTTTTCCACAATTGCTTGCCCCCTCCATGAACTTACAAAGAAAATGTACCTTTCATTTGGGGCAATGCACATGATTTTGCTTTCAATGAGCTCAAACGGTTATTAACCGAAGCACCACTCCTTGCCCTTCCGGATTTCTCTAAGACATTTGAGATTGAATGCGATGCAAGTGGATTGGGCATTGGTGGAGTGCTTATGCAAAATGGTAGACCCATCGCATACCATAGTGAGAAACTAGATGGAGCTCGCTTGAATTACCCCATTTATGACAAAGAGTTATTTGCTTTGGTTCGTGTTTTGGATGTGTGGCAACATTACCTTCGTCCTAAGGAATTTGTCATTCATTCCGACCATGAATCCTTGAAATATTTGAAAAGTCAAACAAATTTGAACAAAAGACATGCTAAGTGGGTTGAGTTCATTGAGTCTTTTACTTTGTAATCAAATACAAGAAAGGTAAAGACAATGTGGTCGCGGATGCTCTATCCCGCAAGGCCAACCTACTTACACGTCTTGACATTAGTGTCTTGGGTTTGGATGAGATAAAGAGTTGTATGCTACCGATGCTTTCTTTGGAGACATTTTCGCTCAATGTTCGGAGCACAAAGGAATTGGTGATTTCTATTTGCACAAGGTTTCTTGTTTAAGGCTAACAAACTATGTATACCCGAGTCTTCGCTTCGTTTGGTCCTTTTGAAGGAATCTCATGGAGGATCACTCATGGGTCACTTTGGCCGCGACAAGACCTACGCCATGCTCGCCACCAACTACTATTGGCCAGAATGAAGCGTGATGTGGAACGCCTAGTTCGACGATGTTCTACATGTCTCAAAGCTAAGTCTACTCTAAACTCTCATGGTTATATACACCTTTGCCTATTCCACATCACCCATGGTCCGATATAGCTATGGATTTTGTCTTAGGACTCCCACGCACTAAAACAAACAAGGATTCCATCTTTGTCGTCATTGATCGCTTCTCTAAAATGGCACACTTTATACCTTGCAACAAGAGCGACGATGCTTCACACATTGCTACTTTGTTTTTCAGGGAAATCGTCCGTCTTCATGGAGTGCCAAGACCATTGTGTCGGATCGTGACGTCAAGTTCGTGAGCTATTTTTGGAAGACTTTGATGGCCAAGATGGGAATCAAGCAACTATTCTCCACCGCATACCACCCTCAAACCGATGGCCAAACCGAAGTGGTGAACCGAAGCCTATCCACACTCCTTCGTGTGTTGATCAAGCCTAACTTGAAGAATTGGGAAGAGTGCATCCCACACGCCGAGTTCGCCTACAATCGAGCACTACACCGCGCAACAAAGAGAACACCCTTCGAGATCGTCTATGGTCCAACCCCTACACCGCGCTCGACATGCTACCACTTCCACTCCGTGAGCAAGTTAACATGGACTTCGACAAGCGAGCCGCTTACATGAAGAAGCTCCATGAGGAAACAAGAACTACGCTTGAGAAGCACAACAAAGACCATGCTACGAAGATGAACAAACACAAGCGCGCCATGATATTTGAAGAAGGAGACCTTGTTTGGCTACACCTTCGCAAAGATCGCTTCCCGGATGCAAGGAAGTCCAAGCTTCACCCTCGTGGAGATGGACCTTTCAAGGTTATCAAGCGCATCAACGACAATGCCTACAAGATCGACATCTCCCACTCCAAACACTTGGTCCATGACACCTTCAACGTCGCCGACCTATCGCATACCTTGGAACATCAAGCGATGAGGATGACAAGAGTCGAGGACGACTCTTTTCCAAGGGGGGGGAGATGATGTAGCCCAACCTACGGCTCCTACAACAAGTGGCCCAATGACAAGAGCAAGAGTCAAAGTCTCCATGATAAGGTGAATTCACTCCTATCTATGTGTGATATCGACACTCCTTTGAATGGGTTGCTACTTAATTCAGATACTTTGTGCATACTCAGGAACCACCTTGACGACGACCCACAATGGAGTGTAGAAGATGACCAAGAGAAGACCCAAGAAGATGGGCAAGAGAGAAGCCAAGAAGAAGAAGAAGCTCAAACTGCATCGGGCGGTACTACGGACATGACCCGGTACTACCGCCGCAGCCTGGCGTGTCACCTGCCGGAGAGACCACCTGGACCGGTACTACCGCGTCTTGCCGCCCCGGTACTACCGCCACTGGCTGACGCGGTACTACCGCGCCCACTACCGCGTCTACTACCGGATCTCCCAGGAGCTACGGGTATCAGCCAGTTTTATCCCGGAAGTGACCCGGTACTGGCCCGGTACTACCGGCCCCAGGCCGGTACTACCGCTGCGGGCGAGCCTGGGTGCTGAAAAGGCCCCTGTGCCTTGTAATCTTATCCACCCACCTACCCCTTTAGTCAACACTATAAATAGGACTCCCTTTGCTCAGATCTAGGGTAGACAATGATTTGGGATTAGAGTAGAGCCTTGCTCCTTCTTCTCAAAATGTCTCTTTTCTCCTATGGAGATGAACCAAGGCCTCCCCTTGTGGAGAAGATCCCTGCGTGGATACCAAGGCTTCCTCTTGTAGTTGCGATTACTTGTCAATCTTTCATCCTAGGGTGATTCTATTGGGTTGGTTGGATTGACCAATTGGACAAACAATCCTAAGAGTAAGGTGTGCTTGGGAGAGGAGAATTGGGGGCTACCCTATGGGATTTGTTACCAATTGAATCTTGCTGAGTTGCTACTTGCCAGTTATCTTTGATTTGAGAGTTTTCCCCTCTTTGTGTTCTTGTGTTCATCACTTGTTCTTCGTGTTCATCGTTTCCTCCGCACAAATCCGTGAAAATCGGGACCAACCTACATCACTTGGATGGTCCTGTACCTTCTTCTTGATCAGCTTGATCAAGATTTTGTTGCTAGATTCGGCCTGTCCGTTGGCTTGTGCATAGTAGGGAGATGAACTCAGCATCTTGATTCCAAGTGATTCGGCAAATTGCTTCACCTCCTTAGCCATGAAGGAAGTACCTTGATCTGTGGTAAGAGTCTGCGGAATGCCGAATCGATGGATAATATGCTATGTAATAAACTGAATCACCTCCTTGTGGGTCATGTTCCTGAGAGGTACTGCTTCAGACCACTTGGTGAAATAATCAGTGGCAACCAACACAAACCGATGCCCCTTGGAGGAAGCCGGGTGGATCATGCCGACAAAGTCAAGTGCCCAACCCCGGAAAGGCCACGGTTTTATAATTGGATTAAGAATTGAAGCCGGCACCAACTGAATGTCTCCAAACTTCTGGCAAGCTTCGCATCCCTTGTAGTATCTGAAGCAATCATTAATCATTGTCGGCCAATAAAATCCTGCTCGCCTAAACATCCACTTCATCTTGTGGGCCGACTGATGTGTTCCACATAAACCATCATGTACCTCTCCCATGGCAACTCTAGCTTCGTCTTCATTCAAGCACTTTAGAAGAAGACCATCAGCTGTTCGGCGATATAAGGCGGCATCCACCAATGTATATTTGAGAGATAAGCGCCGAACTGCTCTATCCGTTTTTCGACTTGGATCCTGTAAATAGTCAATGTAAGGTCGTCTCCAGTCATCTGCCAAGTTGTCACTTGACTCCTCCTTAGCCGGCTCCAACAAGCCGGCTTCCTGTCTGGCTTTCTCCTTAGCCGGCTCCAACAAGCCGGCTTCCTGTTTGGCTTCCTCCAAGTTCGCAACACAAATTGTCGGCTGTTCCCTGATGAAGAATAAACCACGACTGACGTGATAGCTAGATGCTTGTTGTGCCAACTCATTCGCAAGCCAATTGTTTTGCCTAGGAACGTAAGATATGTGGAAATAATCCAACTTTGAAATCAAATACAGGCATCTGTCAAGGTACACATTGAGCGATCCGCTGTGGCATTGACAAATCTTGGCCACTTGCTGGACAATAAGCAACGAATCTCCATATGCCTCAACATGAGTTACCCCTGCGTCAATCAAGATTTCCAGCCCGAACAGAAGTGCTTCATATTCGGCTTCATTGTTAGTGCACAAATAGTCAAGACGACAAGAGGCTTCGAAACAGTACCGTGTGGTGAGATGTATACAATGCCAACTCCTTGTCCACTGCTGCAAACTGAGCCGTCAAAATAAAGCTTCCACGGTACAGCCGACACAATGTTTAAGTCGGCTTCTTGATCCAAGTCGATCCGATGCTCAACAATAAAGTCGGCCACAATCTGGCCTTTCATAGATTTTAGGGGCTCATAAGCCAAATCATATAATCAACCCATACGCCCACTTGCCAATTCGTCCGCTAAGAATCGGCCTTTGTATCATGTGTTTGAGAATATCGGTCTGACCAAAGACTTTGCATTCACTGGAAAGCAGATAATGGCGTAATTTGGTGCAGGCAAAATAAAGAGACAAACATAACCTCTCTACAAAGCTGTACCTTGACTCGGCATCCAGCAAACGTCTACTCAGATATGTGACGACGTATTCTTGTCCTTCGGCTACTTGAGCTAAGGCAGCTCCGATCACTTTGTCCTCAGCAGCAATGTAAAGCCGAAAAGGCTGGCCACGAGCTGGCTTCCTAAGGACTGGAGGAGTAGACAGGCAACTTTTTATCTTGTAAATGCCTCTTGCTGCCTTGCCCCCTAGGTGAATTTGTCGTCGTTCTTGAGCCGAAGGATCTGTGTAAACGCATCAACTTTTCCAGACAAGTTAGCGATGAATCTTCTCAAATAGTTTACCTTGCCCAGAAACTTTTGCATTTCTTTTTTACAACCCGGCGCCTGTATTTTCTGGATGGCTTCAATCTTTGTCGGGTCAACTTCTATGCCATGTTCATGTATGATAAAACCAAGGAACATCCCAGCCGACACGCCAAAGGCACACTTCAAAGGATTCATCTTGAGCCTGTACTTCCTCATTCTTTCAAACGCCAGCCGCAAGTCGGCCAAGTGATTTGACTCGTCGTCCGACTTAACTACCACGTCATCAATATATACCTCCAGTACGACTCCCAGAAGATCATGAAATATCAGGTTCATCGCTCTTTGATATGTGGCTCCGGCATTTTTCAATCCAAAGGTCATCACGGTCCATTCGAACAAGCCAACAAAGACTGGGCAGCGAAACGCCGTCTTAGCCGGATCTTCTTCAGCCATAAATATCTGGTTGTAACCTGTGTTGCCATCCAGGAAGTTGATAACTTTGTGACCTGAGGCTTCATTGATAAGCATGTCGGCTATTGGCATAGGGTACTCATCTTTTGGCGTGGCACGATTCAAATCTCTGAAATCTATACACGCCCTAATCTTGTCGGATCCTTTCTTTTCGACCGGCACAATGTTGGCTATCCATTCGGCATATTTGCAAGGCCGAATGAAGTTGGCTTTCAAAAGACAGCCTATTTCCGCCTTTATCCGGTCATAGATCTGTGGATTAAATTTGCGAGCCGGCTGCTTGTGTGGTCTGAAGCCGGCTTTAATAGGCAACCGATGTTCGACCAACTCTCGGCTTAACCCAGGCATCTCATGGTATTCCCATGCAAAGCAATCCACGTACTGCTTGACTAGCGCGATTAACTTAGACTTGTAATCGGCCGCCAACTTTTGCTTGACAAATGTTGGCCTAGGGACAGTGCCATCCCCAATGTCTACTTCTTCAAGCAAGTCGGCCGATGTAGAGCCTTGTCCCAACTTGTCCATATCGTCTGGTTCTTCAATTGCTTCGTACATATCGTTCCTTTTGGCCCGATACTTGTCCAGACGCTTCTGCAGCCACTCGTCGTTTTGATCCATCTACTTGAGAGGCAGCCGATTACCACCAATCGGCTTTAGAGACAGTGACACGAATCCGTCCCTGGTAGCACTCAGAAAGTCGAATCCGGATAGATCACACCCAGAAAGGCATGTGACATTAGAATGTTGCCAGTCAACAATCGACTCGGCTAACGCAATGCATGCCGATTCGTCAGCATGGACGACCTCTACCTCGTCATCAACCCATTGCACGAGTTGCTGGTGCAAAGTAGACGGAACACACTGTTTAGCATGAAGCCAATCCCATCCTAACAGCACATTGTAATTTCTCTGCACTTCAGCAACGAAGAAGGCGGTAGCCAAAGTCTTGCTTCCTACTGTGAGCTCTAAGCTGATAACCCCTTTGGCTTGTACTCTTTCTCCACCTTCGAACACATTCAGCACCATGTTCATCTTCATCAAGTCGCCATCATCTAGCTGTAGTTTCTTGAAGATATAATACGACATCAGCCGCCATCAACCATCATCCCGGTGACCGGCTTACCATCAATATGCCCTCTGACATACAGAGGCTTGAGGTGTTTCACCGGCTTGCCTGGTTTTTCGAAGACAACATTTTTGGGACCAAAGTTGATTTGAGCGACCTCGCCTTCTTCTTCAACAGCGCGGAACTCAGCCGGCAAGTAATACACCATGTTGATGTCCATGCCCGTTCGAGCCGGCGATTCTTCATAATCCAGCAAATCTTCATCATCTGTCAAATTGTCTGACTCATCTACTGCCGACTCCGACATTGCTGGTTCTTCTTCCGCTTTTTCTTCCATCGCGAGATATTCACTTGCCGGCATCTCTGTGGCCGGGTCTCGGTTTGCCGTCTCCTTTGTCGGATCTACCATTGCCAAGTCTGCTGCTTCCACTTTGTCAGCCCATGAAGAATAGGTAATAGCCGGCGTAACTGCCGGCTCTATTTCGCTGCTGATAGCAAGACTTAAGGTAGATGGAGTGGAAGACGTCATAAGGACTGGCCTAGGAATCCACATTTGAGCTGGCAACAATGGTCGCTCCGCATCGAATTTGACATTCCTGGATCATTCAGCACCTTCTTCTGCCTTCTTACGGTTTCTTGCCCTTTGCAGTTTCCGCTTTTGTGTCTTTGTTATACCCGGCGGACACCACTTTGGCTGAGTGTATTTTGGATCCTGGGGTTGGGCTGCTGCGGCTTGACTGGAGCGAGCTTCAAGATCATTGGTTGCTGCCTTTGGCGTGATAGCAAGTATCGGCTCGTTGTTTGCCGGCTCTATGACCGGGTCCTTCAACTTTAGCACATGAGTCCCAACGATCAATAAGTTGCCTGAGACCAATCCGCCTTCTAGCTCCGCCTTTTTAGAGCCTTGCGCCTTGATCCGCCAATATGACCGGGTTGCTCTGCGTTTAAACTCATCAGCCGGCTTCCCATGCCGACTACTTTCCTCAGCAGATGGCGACCTTGGCCGTTTCCCATACTGCCACTGGTGGGTCCTTGACCCGGCTTGACGCACATATTTGTTCAGAATCATGTCAAAAGTTGGCTTCATCTTCCTCGGTCTATATTCAACCTGGTTTGTCTTCCATTTGCCAACTTCCGGGCTCTTGGGCTTGATGAATCTAGGCGGCGACTTGCCTGGCCGTGGTCCTTGCCCCCCGAGTGCAGGATTCCTGACAGTAATCTTGATGACCTCCTGTCCTCCGGGTTGCCGGCTTACTGTGACTTGTCTCCCTGCCGCCTTGTTGAAGACTTCTTCCCTGGGCTCACCAACAATAATGCTAGATTTATTAGAGGCTTCGGCCGCCTCTGGCCGAAGAAGAACCTTCTTTCCCTCCAAGTCTAGCGCATTTATTGGAAACGGCTGTGTGTCAATTGCCATGTCGGCAAAGCTCAATCGTCCGTCGTTGAGGGCCGATTGGATCTGTTTACGGAAGACATTGCAATCATTAGTAGCATGAGAGAAAGAATTGTGATACTTGCAATAATCCCGCCGCCTTAATTCATCAGGCGATAGTATAACATGACTGATCCTAATCACTTTATCCTTTAACAAGGCATCAAATATTTTGTCACATTTGCCTACGTCAAAGCTACATCTTATTTCATCATCCCGATTCTTACGAATCGGCTTCAGATCATCACACAGGTACGGTTTGGCCTTGTTGGGCCAAACAAACTCAGCAGAATATACATTGGCTTCATCACCGGAGTCGGCATCATTTTTGACAACATTAAGCCGACTCCTGCTCATCCGATGTGAGTCCTTTTGACTCATTGACCCGACTCTCTTGAGCTAGAGCTCTTTCTTGGACCTGGCCAACAGACAAAAATTCATGTCCTTCCAACCTTTCTTATAGGTAGGACCTCAGCCCATTGAAAACCAAGTCAACCATGTCTCTTTCAGTTATTGCCAAACTATAGCATCGGTTTCTGGTATTTCTAAATCTTTTGACGTAATCGGATACCGATTCATCATGTTTTTGCCTAACCGATGTAAGATGGGACAACTTCAGCTCTATTTCGCCGGCAAAGAAGTGTTCATGAAACTTTTGCTCTAAATGAAACCAAGTATGTATAGAATTAGGAGCTAAAGCCGAAAACCAAGAAAACGCAATGCCGGTTAAAGACAACGAGAACAGGCGAACTTTGATGTGATCATGACTAGCCTCGCCTAATTGAGCCAAGTACTGACTAATATGCTCCCATGTTGACTTATTATCCACACCATTAAATTTAGTAAATTCAGGAACTTTATAACCTGGTGGATAAGGTTGCAGATCAAAATAATCGGGGTAGGGCTTATTGCAAGTCCTATGTTTCGCATAACCCCAAGCTTGTCATAGGCTATTTGGTCCAATTTTCTCCTGAACTCGGCCATCAAATCGTCCATATTGGCCGACTGAACCGGCACAAGAGAAGAATTGGCAGCAGGGCCAGTTTGCGCCCAAGTTACCAAATTTTGATTCGGCATTGACTCATGGCCCAGGAGCCATTGACCCGGCTGGGTTGCCGGATTAGGCATACTCTGAATCGGAGTTGGACATGGCAGTGTAGGCACAAGGTGATTTTCCCTGCTTTGATCGATCGGCTGTTTGTCCGATGGCTGATCCTGGGGCGTGTTTTTCTTAGCCTTTTCATGTTCAAGCATAAGATCGTAAACATTGCAGTACCTTGCGAAACATGAAATTGAATTTCGGCTATCTGTTCAGAGGAAAAAAGGCTATTGCTTACAGCGGGTTTGTCAATGTTGATGTCCAGAGGTACGAATTCTGGCTCCTTGATCGGCAAGATGACTCCTTGCCGATCTACCTTGAAGCTGGCTAAGTACAGCTCCTGATCTTTTTGGTCCCGCTTGGCTCACAGTGCCTCGAACTCCTCGTCTCTTTTCTTCTTCCACGCCTCCAGACCTTGGCGTTGGTCTTCTGACAACTTCTCGAGAGTTGGCTTGATGATGTTGTCGGTGCTGATGCTGGCAGCGTCGGTCTTGGAATTGGTCATTGTTGTCCAATTTTTAGATCGAATTGTCCCCAGCGGAGTCGCCTAAAAGTGTGTTGCGCTCGAAACGCGTCACACGAACACGTCCTCGTGTACCCGCGGTGCCGGGGGAGATACTCCGCAACTCGCCCCGCGGGAGGCCGGCTTCCAGCGCGATACACAAGACAGTAAGCCGGCGGTTTTGATACCAGACGCCCCAGCCCCTCGGGAAGCCCCGTCTGAGGAAGCCGGCGACGATTGGCTGAACTAAGCCGGACTTGGCCGCTCTTAGCTCGGTTTTCGATCTCCGTCGAAATCTAGGCGAAATTGCCGGACAACGGAAGTATGAACAAGGGTTTGAGGAGAAAAAGTAGGTTGTATTGATAGGTTGTCGATTGTTTGCTTAATTTCAATCGGCCATCACCTCTCACATATATATGAGACGGCTGGACTTCCCGTACAAGTATTGGACTTCTACAAGGCTTACAAATCATAGTCTAAGTCGAATCCATCTCTAAAATAGGCAACTTTTTAGCCAGCAACGTTGGCTTCAAACTTGCTGGCTACTTTGGAAAGTTGCCTTTTGTCCTTCCGTGTTGGCTTCAAACTTGCCGGCTACTTTGGAAAGTTGCCTTTTGTCTTCCATATTGGTTTCAAACTTGCCTCCTTCCTTAGAGATGTGATTTCTATGTAACATTCCAAGTTTTTCAAAATTTTGAAAAATCAGAAAAATCAAAAACTTTTTGAAAAAATATATTTATTTGTTTTTAAAATTTAAAATCATGCATGCAATCATCATCTTCTTGTCTTGTTTGCATTTGAAACTTCAAAAGTTGTAATTCTATTTCCACTTGAAAACATATTTGAGAAAATGTCATAAAAGGGCATATTATGCTCTATTTAATATTATTGTTCTATTTTAAATTTTGGTTTTGATTTGATAATATTTATTTAAAAATAAGTTTTAAATAGCTAAGTTTCAATATTTACAATTGTGGTATTTTATTTGATTTTATGAAGCCACAAATAATTTTATTTAAAACCCTATTTCAAAATTGACATAAAGAGTCAATTAAGCATTTATGCAATATTTTAAGATTATTATTTTGTTTTGTTTTGCAAAAGGGTTACCAAATAGTTTATATTTACAAAGATGGATTTTACAAATTTCTACAAATTGGTTGGATTTCAATTGAAGGTTTAAATCAAAAGTTACAAAAGATTTCAGAAAAGAAAAAGAGAAGAACAAAAAAAAAGACAAGACCAAATGGGCCGAAGCCGAGCAAACAGCCGCGCGCGCCAGCCCATCTCCAGCCCACCACGGCCTCCCTCTCTCTTGTATCACCGACACACGGGCCCCACATGTCAGCCCGTGGTCACCTTCAACCTCTGCCCCCAAATCACGCACACAAAATTGGAAAAACGACCGCCGAATAATTTCCTTCAATTCGCGCGTTGTAATCAACGCGGCCGTCCACGCATACTTAATCTCCTGTCCTTCCTCTCCATTTTGCCCCAAACACCAAAGCTCAGGAGCCACCAGGCTGTCCGCAAGCATCCCGGGAGCCCCGCCATTGCCACCGGCGAAAACCTCGATCTCCGGCGACCTCCGTGAACCCCGAGTCCTCCCATCTCTTCCTTTCTCCCTTATTTTCTTTTGCGCATCGTTCTGACTTTGTCCGGAATTTTTTTATGCACCAGATCGACGCATCCTTGATCGATAGAAGCTCGCCGGAGTTGCGGCAACTCCGTCCGCGTCGCCGCCCCAGGAAGCTCCTCTCGTCGTCGACCACACCATCAAGTTCTCCGCGACGTGCCGCACCTCGTGGAAGTCTTCCCCGAGCCCAAGCATCGCCGGAGCGACCAGCCCGTGCACGCCTGAGCTGCCGCGACGCCATTTCCGGCGAAGTCCACCGCCACGTTTTGGTCAACTCTCTCCCAGCCGTCCGATCCGAGTTCTACGACCATGCTTAGATCATCCACGCGAAGAGGTATCTTCTGTTTCCAGCCTTTAGATCCAGATCAACGGCCTAGATCAATTCACTTAACCACGTCAGCGCCCAGTCAACGTCCCAGTCAGCGCCACGTCAGATCCAGTCAGCACCCGCGTGGGAAATGAATTTTTCTATTTAGATTTAATTGGCATTTTGCAGAAAAGTCCCTGCATCTTAGAATCATCATTACTTTTTATTGGTTTGGCCAAATTTAACAAACTTTATATTTTTGAGAAGCTCTAGACTTGTAGAATATTTTAGCACTGTTAATTTTCAGTTTTGACATAGTTTAAAATATTCAAATTTCAAATGTGTGAATTGAGTATATTTGGCATAACTTAAAATCTATAAATCTAAATTTTGCAAATAAAATATTTCTGGAAACCTTTGGATCAGTAGAATAGTTAGCCACTGCTAGAAATAATTTTTGGATACTTTTAAACTGTATTAAAAATCAGAGGCTCAATTTTGGGTATCTTCACATTTATTCAAATTACAAATGGATAATTTGAGTAAATTTGACAATAGATATAGATATGTATGTCTAAAATTTGTAAATAAAATATCCTTGGAAAGCCCCTGACATATAGGATGTTTTGGTTCTGTTATTTTTCAATTTTGAGAAGTTTAGATTTATTCAAATATTCAAATATGATGTTTGAGTAAATTTGACATAACTTTAGATTTATAAATTATTTTTGAGTGAATCCAATTGTAGAAAATTTGTTTATTTGCCCTAGTATTATTTTTCAGTTTTTGCATTTAAGTTTAATTACCAAAAACATTAAATCTTGTGTTAATGCTTTTAAAGTGTATTAATTGTGTTTTGATTTAATTAAAACTAATTAAAACTTGACCTATGGTTTCATGGACATAATAATGACAGAAAACAGTAGTAAATAAATTGTATTAAATATCTTGACCAAATTAATGTGTGATAAATTTTGATTAAAGACCAATTGCCATCTGATGCATGTAAAATGCATACATGAACTTTGCACTTTAATTGCTTATATTCCAATCATATTTGCATCATATAAGGGTTATATCAATGTTTTATCATGATTTTGGGAATACTTCATAGTTTTCCCATTTATTTGGAATTAACCCTGCACAGGCAGAAAACCCTAGTTTTGTATTTTAATGTTTCAGGGACCCAAACGTCAACGAAATCACCTGGAAATTTACGGGCGTCAATATTTGGAAGGAAGAAGGACTACGGAAAAAGGAAGCAAGCAAACGGAGACCCGAGGGCCAAATGGGCCTGGCCCATGCGGCCAGGTACTGTGGCCGCGTGGGACCCACCCGTTTGGGCCTCGTGGCTCCGTTGCCGTCGATCTTCGCTCCACCGCCTTCGTCTTGACCTAAAAATGCCTATAAAAAAGGTCCCCCGTCGTTCTCTGGAAGGAGCGCCACAGAAACACAGAAACACCGAAACGGAGATCAGGAGCTGCAGATTGGAGGGGGAAAACTCCGGCGGGGCGCTGCCGGCGTGGTCTCCATCTTCTCCATCGACTTCTCCACCGTCTCCATGATGAAGAGGGAGTAGTTCACCTCTGGACTATGGGTTTGTGGAAGTAACTTATGTATCTCTCCTCTCTTGAGCTTCACTAATTAGTACCGTATGAGCTGCTGAACATGATTACGGTCACCGTTGTAATACCTTTGTGGTGGATCTTTATGAGTTAATATATGTTTGAGATTGCAATGTTTGTTTCAGTTATGAGTATAGATGCATATTATGTACCCCGTTCTTGTCTACTTGTTTTGATCAAGCATGTTTATGAGAGCGTGTGAGGGGGAACGTGTGCATTAGTTGGAGTAACGGGGGGGGGGGTGGCTAGTGCAGTGAACGTGAGAGAAAGTTCTGCGATCCACTTTGGTATCTTTACCTTACTTTGTTACCTCACTAGGGATAAACTAAAATACCATGCTACCGGGGATGTGGGCGTGACCATTGCCACTACTCCATGACTAGATCTAGCATGTTCTTATTTTCACTTCATGTCATGATACTTATTGCTATACTCTGAGTTATCTTAATTACTAAGGTGTTATGATTTAGTTCGCATCTTGGTGGAGTATAAGAGAGGTTAATAACCAAAAGATCTCTATGTTAGGACGTGATGCCCATATATCTAAGTAACTTGTTATCAAACCCTGTGTTGCAATCTCATATGTTAACTTTGTGTGTTCCATTATCTACCACTTTATAAAGAGAGAGTGCATTTGTGAAACCATGAACCCCAGTCCATTTTTAATCATAAGAAACACCTTTCCAACACCATATACCACTTTTATATTTTCAGCCATCATTAAATCCGAAAATACAAAAATACTTTTCATCTTGCATACATCATTCAAAAACCCAAAAATATCATTTACCATTGTATCCACCATCATTGCATATTTATTTCCTGTTTGCATTGCATAACTATCCTGATATCATTCTTACACCTTGTGCTTGACAACCACAGGTGAGGTTGAGGACCAAAACATCTAACCTTGTTTTGTAGGTAACCAAAAGAAGGATAAGAAGATAAATCTACCACTGCAGATTCCCCGAGAGTTCGATATTAAACCCTCGAGTCACCCCTCGTGGGGAAAACTGTCTTCCACTATACTATACACTCTGCACTTGGAGTCTCAACCTAAATCCCGTTATTTGTGCAGGCATCAAGACTTGCTCTTCGGGATCATCACCATCATGGCTAACTTATTGTAATTAAGTTTTAGATTAAAAGCCTTTTAAAATATTGCTTTATAAAAATCTTTAGTTTAAATTGTGTTTAAAACCTTCAAATGTTTTAACTACAATTAAATGGTTTATTTTAGAACTCTTGGAACTTCCTTGACAAATATGTTAAGTACAACTTCTCCTTTGACCAAACATTTTTGGTATAAGAGCCTGTTTGGATTAGAGCCCCGACCTGCCCGACCAAAAATTTGGCGTTGACTGAAACGTTGGATGTTGTTTGGATGGGCTCCAACTATTTGGCTCGCCCAAGCCCAGGAAGCTTTTCCAGTTGATTTGGTTGCCAAATCGTGGGCAAGACGTGGGCGAGCAAATGCTTCGCCAAAATATTGGCGTGCCAATGGTTGGCAAGGCCACTGTGGGCAACAACCAAACAAGCCCTAAATCTTGTTATGTATGTTTTGTATGCCTTGAGTTGTAGAATTGTTTGTTTATTGTTGTGTTATTTCTATGTATAGATTGAACGGAGTGCAACGTAATTCCTTGTTGAAGAGAGTGTGTGAGCAACTACAACTTCCAAAGGCAAGTGGCACATTCATAAAACTCCTACTATTTTCTATATGCATGACTTAGAGTAATTTTGTATAAGCATGTGTTGGATAGTATTGCTATGCAAAAACTGTTTAGAGTAGCACCCTTATACTAGTTGGTCTAGAATCCTATTATAACTTGGTAGACATGCTTAGCTATGCTAGTAGACGAACCTTGAATATCATGATAAGATATTTGAGTTAGTAGAATGTGTGTTCCACTCTAATAAAAAAAAGAGGTTCGAGCAACTGGAGTTGAAGAAGTTGAAGATCTCCAAGGAAAGTTCGAGCGACTGGACTTGAAGAAGTTGAAGATCTCCTTATACCAAGTTGATGGGTGAACAAAGGTAGAAGCTTAGTGGGGATAGACCACTGTTGACATCGTTAACTGGGGATAGACCAGTATTGAAATGGATCACTGGGGATAGACCAGTGTTGCCACATTGATAACTGGGGATAGACCAGCATTGAAATGGATCATTGGGGATAGACCAGTGATGCCACATGGATCACTGGGGATAGATCAGTGTTGTCACATGGTGCACAGGGGATAGACTTGTGTTACCACATTTTAGTTCGATGATGCATGGATCACTAGGGATAGACCAGTGATGCCACAAGGTGCACTGGGGATAGACCGGTGTTACCTCACTTTGATTTTGATGGCACATGTGTCACTAAGGATGGACTAGTGATGCCATATTGTGCACGTGTCATTAAATGGGTGTTTTCCAAATTGAAATTTGATAAAATAAAATAAATATGTTTTCCAAACTATAGGATAAAACTTGCTTTACGCAAAGAGCCTTCAAAACTCCACCAGCCTAAATATGCATATAGGTTATTAGAGTTATTCCACTAAGTGTCCACAGAGTGTTACTTGCCAGTTCCATTTTATATGGTTCTGACCCACCTTGTTGCAACATTTTTCCTGTTGCAGGATGTTCAGACGATGAGTGAGGTTTCGTATAAGGATTTCGAGTCTACAACCAACATGTTTCGCCTGTGGCACATGAAGATGATGGAGACTCACTGCTACTTTTATTCCACTGTGCGGAACTTTGTAAAATGCTAGCCTTGAGCTATGCAATTTGTAATGAAAATTGTAAGTCTGGATCATGCGATGTAATAAAATTTGACGCATTTGCATGATATTCATCTTAGACTATGTGTGCAAATGAATCGATCCAGGGGTTTGCACTATACACAGGGATCTTGCCAAATTTTTAAGTGCAGGTCCGCTACATTCTTGATCGGCTTCGTATCAGACCCGGACTTCCAACATTCGTCCGGCTTCTTTTTAGAAAGTTGCCTTCCATTTTTCAGCCTTGATCTTGGAAAGTTGTCTTCCATCTTGCCGGCTTGTATTGACAAGGTTGGTTTCTCCTGAGCCGGCTTCTTTTGACAACGTTGGCTTCTTTTCCGCCTTGTGTTGACAAAGTTGACTTTTCCGGCTTGTCTTGACAAAGTTGACTTTTTCCGCCTTGTCTTGACAAGTTGGCTTCTTTTCTGCTGCCTTTATTGCTTTCCTTTGTCTTAGCTTGTTAGGTCCTTTTTTGGCAACTTTGCACTCCTGGATCCAGCTTCTGCCTTGTTCCAGTTGTTGGATCATTGGCTGCCTTCTTCTGGCCATCTTTTCCTGGAAACTTTCCCAGATCATCATTTTAGCCTTCTTTGCTGCCTTCTTCAAGCCGCCAAGTCTTCCTTGAACCTGAAACTGGCAATCTGCCAAAAACGGGTGCTAACACCAGCGCACAACAGCAGCAACCATCGCCAAAAATGATATTCTTAAATCAGAAGAGACGGACCTGAAACCACACCAACGAACACGAAAACGACTGGATCCATGGGGATCCGCCGGACACACAACTCCACGCGCCCTCTAGAAGCACCACCGGAGTGAGGGGAGGGGAGTACCTTATTCTGACTTATGGATGTAGCCGCCGCCTCACCATACCGAAGAAGACAATGAAAACAGGCTAAAAAAGAACGGAAAACCTCCCGTTGATGAGAGGCCATGGTCCGCCATGCCTCCAAGGCCCCAAGGCCACCGGAGGCGGAGTGGACCGCTGACGTCGCCGACGAGGGGGACGGAACCCTAGATGAGTTTTATGATCCTCCCGATCACCTCTCTCCTGGAACCCTCTTTCATGTACCGCTTCGTAAAAAATCTTATGTTCTATCTTAATCATGAGGACAACATGTGTGGAGTGACAATCCCAGTGCGGCAGTGCAAATATACCTCTTCTTATTAGTCCAATGAAGATCATCAAAGAGGTCGAAGAGGATAGCACAACAATTTGTATGCATGTGTAGACGGACCAAACGGGGTTTGCCGGGGCAACTAGCAAAGTAAGGAGAAGAAGAAGAATAAGAAGAAGAAGTATATATCATTGAGAACATGTATTATTTTTGTTATTTTTATGTAGACTATAATATAAAGAACTTTGCATTGATATTTTGTCCGCTTGTAATATATATCATTGAGAACATGCATGATTTTTTTAGTTGTTTTTAAATTGTTAAATATCATTTTGAATTTTTTAAATAGAGGGTTCGCTAGAGCTCGAGAAAAAAACACTTTCCAATGTGGCAAGTGATTTTTTTTCTCGGCAGTGATTTGGACATCCAAGCCAAAAGAACACATCGATTGCGTTTGCTAGGAAATTGATTTTAATCTCGGTGTTATCAAAACAACGCAGCCAATAGCACTACGAATCAGAAGGAAATCCATTTTCTTGGATGGCGCGACTGCCGGAATCATCTCCCTCCACGGGCAAATCCAAAATCTCGGCCACGAGCATCTGCAGCGCGGTGCACGACGAGCTGCCCTCCCCGACGGCCCTCCTGAACTTGGCGCTCGTCTCCGATGCCTTCGCCCTCGCCTTCTTCCCCTCCTCCGATCCGCCGTCCATCAGGCTCCGCACCGCGCGCTCCACCTCCGCCGCCTCCACGAAGAACCCCTTCTTTCGGTCCATCTCCAGCGCGACCGCCATGCGCACGCTGGCCACGAGCTCGAACGCGTTCAGGTGTTGCTCCCCGTACAGCGGCCACGGCACCATCGGCACGCCGAACCACAGGCTCTCCAGGACGGAGTTCCACCCGCAGTGCGTCACGAAGCCGCCCACGGCGGCGTGGGACAGGATCTCCCTCTGCGGCGCCCATGACGGCCACACCAGCCCCCTCCCCGCCGTCGCCTCCAGGAACCCCTCCGGGAGCAGCTCGTCCAGATTTGCGTCCGTCGGTAACCGCGTGCCCGCGGCGGGCGGGCCTCGCAGCACCCACAGGAAGCGGTGGCCGCTGCGCTCCAGGCCGGCTGCGATCTCCCTCACCTGCGCCGCGTCGTGTGACCCCAAGCTCCCGAAGCAAAGGAACACCACTGACGCCGGCGGTTGGGCGTCGAGCCACCGCGTGCACTCGTGCCGGCGTTGTTCGTCGTCTTTGGGGCCGAATGAGATCCGGGTCGATCGCGTGGAGTGCCGGAGCCGGGCGCCCGGGCACACATCGGCCGTCTGCGATTGCGGCGAGGACCGAGGCCTCGAGCTCGATGGTGGTGTTCATGATGACTCCTCTCAGTTCTCTGGCTTCCATGAAGCGGCGCCCGTGGTACTCGAACCAGTCGCATTTTGTGCTTGACGAGGCAGGCCGGCATGTACGACTGCGGCACCGGTGGCAGCGCCGGCATGTCCACTGCGCCCTCCATCTCCTCAAACCCAGGGCCGGTCAGATCCTCGCGGAGTGCCGACAAGCGCAGCATGAGCGCGAGGAACGCGTCCGGGAGGCAAAGTACACGTACGCCAGCACGGCGAGATCGTGGGCCACGTCGAACAGGGACGTGAAGAAAAGGTCGACGACGAGCGCGGCCACCCGGGACGACGAGGCGAGGCCAGCGACGGCCGTCTTGACGTGGGGCCCATGGAGCTGGGGACCTGGGGTTCGCGCAGTCGGTGGGGTGTTCTCGATGGCGGGGAGCTGGACGAAGCGGATGTCGAGGCCTGATGTCGCATCCCGGCGCACGTGGCCCTCGACCTCCGACGCCTTGGTCTGCGTCGGACAGAGATCCCGTGCCTCCCTCAAGGCGAGGCACAGCGTGCCTTGAGGCTGATCTGCACTGTCCATCCCGCATCCAACGGCCAAAAGCTGGTCCAAATTTAGATCTCAAAATTAAAACTTCTCAGAAAAAATCGAAAAAATTCCCACGAGTTCTATATGTTCCGTTGTGTATTGTGGTAAATTGTAGATTTTTTTGGATCACCGGTTTATGATTTAATAGCTTTTTAAGTTGAAAACACAGAAAATTTAGTTAATGGTAAACCATTTATCCAAAAAAATCCTAAAAATTTGTGAACACACAACTGAACATATAGAACTCGTGAGAATTTTTTCGATTTTTTCTGAGAAGTTTTAATTTTGAGATCTAAATTTGGACCAGCTTTTGACCGTTGGATGCGGGATGGACAGTGCAGATCAGCCTCAAGGCACGCTGTGCCTCGCCTTGAGGGAGGCACGGGATCTCTGTCCGTCTGCGTCGGCACGTGCATGGAGAGCACGGTCAGGGAGAAGGCGCCCCCGCCGATGGCCAGCAGCCTCTTGCCGGCTCGAGCGCGGACATGAAGTGGCCAGATGAGGACGACGATAGGGCGAGAGGCACCATTGGTGGAGCCGTGGAGCCGTGGAGGACTAGAGTGGGCACAGTAGGATCTGGAATTTTTGCCAACAATGGCGAGCTCGGCGTTGACGGACTGGAAGGTTGAGATGCATGAACCTTGTTTTATGCGATAAAGAGATTGTCTCGAGACATACAGAAATCCATATCAGGTCATGTATGCAGATGGACCCATTGCTTGCATAACACTTTTTATAATGTCAAAAAATTCAAAATAAAATTTTCAGATATACTTAAAGACGATTAATGTTAGCAGACAAAATTTCATGAAGAAAATACATTTTTTATGTCAAGTGATAAAAAGAAAAATTCGAACATTCTAAAATGATTTTCTACGAGACATTTTTGTCTTTTTTGCGTAGGTCACAAAACTATGTTTTTTCCATGAAACTTTTTGGAATTTTTTTAAAATAATATTATTTTTAATTTTTATTCGAAAAGTAGGACGTTTTTTCAAAAAATTCAGAAAATAGCGCACCCTCGTCACGGGCCAGGCCGAAACCTGTGGTTTCGTCATGGGCCGTGACGAAACCTGGCTTTCGTCACGGCCCATGATGAAAGCACAGCTTTGCCGAAAGGAGCCAAATCAAGGTAGGTACTTCCTTTCCTTTGTCTATTTTTTGATTAAAACAAAAATTGCTCAAAAGTTTAATTATTCGTGATAAAATATATATGAAATATATGTGTTTCGACAAGTAGGTTCAATTCCAATGATCGGTTTCAAGTTTGTTCGACTGTAACTCCTCAATTTTGGATCGCAATTCACAAAAGCATTTGACGAATTTTGTCAAATTCGTCGCACTCGGTCTACCGTTTGAATTTTTCGGGGAATATTGTCTTCGTGTGCGATTTGCATAATTGTAGTTAGTAAATTAAAAGTTTCTAATTGTTGTGAAGTTTTTCAATCCTTGTTGAATCTTAGAAAGAATTTGGATATTTTGGAGGGAATGCTTTTTTTTTGTTTGGGAAACACACTTGTTGCGCATTTTTTCCATACATGATTTGCATTGTTGTAATTAATAAATTCAAAGTTTGTATTTACTGTGATTTTTGGAACCTATTTTAAGACTTACAAAGAATTTGGATATTTTGGAGGGGAAGAATTATTTGGGGAAATATTTTTTTTATTTATTTTATAAATGTTTTGTATTATTGTAATACATAATATTGAAGATTTTAATTCTGTGAATTAATGGATTATATTTTTCGAGATTGCAAAAAAAGAAATTGGCATTCAATTTTGTTTTTGGTGCAGTTTGTATGTATGATTTCCATGATTGTAATTTATTAGTTTAAAAAATCTAATGCTTGTGATTTTTTTGGAAACTATTAATGAGGCCTTACAGACTATTTAAATTTTTTAAGTTTCAAAATATTTTTGGAAAGTTCCCCAGGTATTCGAAATGTAGATTCTGTTATTTAAAAATTTGTATAGATTGGTTTGAATTGATTTGAAGATTTATTTTAAAGTTACAAAGTTTTGAATAATAAGAAAAATAAAATAGAAAGAGGGGAAAAAAAGGGCCGAGCCAGCCCACAGAAATTGGCCCAGCCCAGCAAGCAGGCAGCTCCCGCAGCCCAGGCCCACTGTGACGTCGTGCTGACGTCACAATGGCCGGAGTCTGCTGCGGCGGCGTGAAGGATGACGGCGTCGCGCCGCTACGCCTCGACGCGGGCAACACGTAGGTGGCGGCGCCGCCGCCTGTAGGCCACCGGAACGTCGCCGGCGAGCACGAAATACCGCGACGGGTACCGACGGCGGCGACGGCGATTCTGGCACGGATTTGGCGTCCCGGCAGGCGGCGCGCGGCAAGGAGGTGGAGGCGAGGACGGTGGAGCCCGCCGTGTGCCTCGATCTGGACGCGGAGGCGCGTAGCGGTGGTGGAACGCGTCGGTGGCAGCGCGGCGATTCCGGCGGCGCGCGGAGAAGAAGGAGGGAGGGGGACGTTGTGGACGCTTTTGCAAAAAAGGACCTGGGTTTTGCTGTAATTTCATGTAGGTCCTTTTCTTCGTAATACTGCGGGTAGCGGAGCTATTTCTAGAATTGCGAGGGGTATTTTTGAAAATCCGACGCAGAGATGATGCTGGGAACGTTGGATCGGCAAAGGACGGTGCAGATCGATGCACTGTTCAATACTGTTCATATATAGTGAGTAATAATTTTTGTATAGTGGTCATGAACAGTAGCCGATCGCGGAAAGCTCGCAGAACGGATCGTCTTTTATATAGTGAGTAATAATTTTTGTTACCAACTTAGAGATCTGTTGTTTTTGTCTTCTGGGTTTGGAATACAGGATATCACATAATTGTACAAATTCGGCTCCCATGAGTGTAGAATATCTCAGAGCTGGGTCACATTGCCTTGATTGAAGCAGCCAAGGAAGAACCAAGAGCAAGCCAAACCTCTATTACCAGTAGGCGCCAAGGAATAACCAAGAGCAAGGAAAACCTCTATTACCGGTAGACGAAGTGCTACCAGTTCAGGAACAATTATGGAAAAAATGGTAGTTTAGCTAACGACTCTGTCTATTTAGTCAGTCACATTGTTACAATTTAATTTTGTACAATATTCACCATGACAATGCTTAGAAACAACCATACGATTCTACGTTATACTGGTCAACAGTATACATGACTTAGCCACTTAGGAGAAATGCATGTTTGAGTCATGTTTACGTGGGAGGCACCGACCATGAATTTTAATAATATAAATTAAATGTCATGAAAAAATACACAATTGAATTTATATTTCAAAGCAGATTTTAACAATATATTTTTGCTAACAAACCAAACATGTATGTTAGTTAATTTTATGGTCCAAGTTAGGCTTAAACTTCAAGGGGACGTTATAATCCAAAACCGAGGGTCAAATGTTAATTAAAAAGTTGGCATTGTTTGTATATTATCATCCACATCGGAAAATTTCTGTGTTCACTAGGTTTGCATGTGTGGGAATGAAACAATTTTAAGAGCCCGTAGCAACGCACGGTTAATAAACTAGTATCTCTAAATTTAATCCCAGCAAACGTGGCAAACAATAAGTAAAACTGGCAAACCATCATTAAGAAGCTGCCAGTAATTAGACCGAATTAAGTGTTTGACCAGGTTTAGACCAGAATAGAGTTAGGAATCAAAGTTTTTTTTTTTTGAATTTTTCCACTCTATTACTTAACTTGGCTCAGCAGAAACACTGGCCACCACAACACGTACATCACTTGGTAGCGATTCCGGCCATAACAGTTTCAGGTCTTGCCGGCTCGCCCCATACTTAGCTAGATTATTACAAGTACGTGGAATAGCAGAAAGAGCAAAAGAGGTAAACGATAACTGCGAAAAGAGTCGCATATCTCGATATAGAATGCCATCTGGTGCTCTATCGAAGCTTGTACTCTGCATGGCTTTTGCGAGGTTCTGGGAGTCAGTCTCCAGAATAATGTTAGTCATGCCCCAATCAGCTGCAGCCTTGAGTGCCTCATCGCATGCCTGCGCCTCAGCTTGCGCCGCACTGGCAATAATCGGCAGACAGCCAGCTCCTGAACCTCTAACATTACCTGACTGGTCCCGAACGACAAAGCCCCAGCCACCTCGCCGAGTTTCAGGCGTGAACGCTCCATCAATATTAATTTTAAGCATATCACCCTCAGGACGCTGCCAGCATTGTACGTCTACCCTTGCTCTGCCCGATGCAGATTTGCTGCAGTACGTTTTTGCTTCTCCCGCCCAATATCTCACCTGGGACAGAATCCCTGCCGGGGGGCCAACCTTCTCTTTTGCATTGATTTTATTTCTACGTGACCACCACTGCCATAGGAGGGTTGCACATAAGATACTCCTTTCTGAATTCAATCCAAGAAGTTCTTGCACTACAGCTCTAGCATTTGGACAGGCGCCCAGTTTCGTGCGCTCATTATCCAAGCCCAGCTCCTTCCAGATGGTTTTAACCTCTTTGCAATGGAAAAATAAATGTGCACCATCTTCATCCAACCGATGACAACACAAGCACAGTGTGTCACATTTTATACCTCGTCTCTTGATATTCAGTTTCAGAGGAAGGCTGTTATGGGCAAGCCTCCAAATAAATTGCTTGATCTTCAGAGAACACTCCATTTTCCAAATTTTCTCCCATTGAAAAGTGCTACTAGGATCTGCTGAAGAGGACTGTTTAGATCCATCTCGATCCTGTACATACAGTTTGTACGCCGATTTGACAGAGAATAGACCCTTGCTGTCATAGTGCCATGCAAAGAAGTCCTCAAAATCCTCTCGGATTGGTGTTGCAAGTATAGCATCCGCATCAATCTGCCAGAAGGTATCCCTCACAAGCCTCTCATCCCACTGTCCAGAGATTGGACAAATCAAGTCACTTACTTTATTGTAAACACAATGGCCTCTTGGAGTGATAGGAAGAAGAGCACCATCCCGTGCCAGCCACGGATCCTTCCAAATGTTCACACTATTACCATCTCCTATCCTCCATATAATTCCTTTCTTCAGTAACTCGACACCTTTGATGATACTCCTCCATGTATATGAGATGCCACCAGCAGGTTTAGCCTGAAGGATCGATGTATCAGGGAAATATTTCGCCTTCAGGACTTGTGCACAAAGGGAGTCCGGTGCAGACTTTGGCAACACGTTAGGGACCAACTTAACCCAACAATATCACATAGTGTCACGGATTACACCCCAAATAGCTGCGCCACTGTCAGGTAATACTGGTGAAACATCCCACAAGTCCTCCTACGAGGAAAGCAGAGTTGACCAAGTAACCTTCACCGAGATCATCCCAAAATTAGTCTTTATCTCTTGAGTGGCAAGCCCATGCGTGTCTGCCTTGAAGGAACAACAATGTTCAGATGTACTGGATGACTCTGAGTCGACCTTCAACTTCAAATCCATAGTGGAACCATCTTCTGCAGCAACCACCAACTTCTTTAAGCCATGTGACTCATGAATGGCACCATCAAAGAGCCGGATTTCTTCATCATTATAACCACCGATAAAACAACTGAGACACATATTGAAACTTCTTTGCACTTCTGATATGACAACTTCAACGGTCGCCTGGACTGCATCCTCAATACGTGCTACAGTTATGTCAACTGAGCCAGAATCGCCATGGATGCGTTTTGTGAATGCACGATTCCATATGCCCCACAGGTCGCTTATGGGTGATATACCATCGATCAGCTGTAGATCATCACTTTCTTCTGTCCCAGTCTTGATCCTCATGTCATACTCGACTAAGGCAGTGCCAAACAAATCTATCCCTCGCTTAGGGCCAGCCATGTTGATGAGAGAACCCTACAAAATTGTGTTATTATTTAGTAGCTCTTCATATAAAAGTAAGAAACAGCTAAAGCTAAATACTTCTCTTAAGCTATTTTACTTGTAACAACATTTACTTGAGGGTAATTTAGAACTCATGACCAAGATCTTTGTAACTGAATGGTTATAGAGTGCCCAAATTGACTTGTAGTGATTCAATCATTCATGATATGCATTTTCGTATGTCTAAAACTATTCTGTTTGATTTTGTTTGGAATACATGATACCCACTTAGATTGATTACTTCATAGTTAAAGTAAACACTATTCACAATATAAAAACTTGGTATACTAGTGGCTTCTCCAGTCCAAACTACTCTTCTGCTTTTGGGCAGTTTAATCATGCTAAAGAGATTCGTGGTTGTTGTATGCTCGAGAGTATGTGATCCCATGTCATATGTTCTATGCATGCAGTTTAGCTTTCTAATTTGAAATGAATAATTTTACATCAATAGCAAGTCTAGTTAACCCCCTCAAATATCAAGGTTTTTCTAATTAGCCCCCTTAAGTATAAAATTGGGGATTTGAACCACCAAGCACTCCATACCGTATAACTCGTTCCCTTGGGTGTTATTTCCCACGTGGCAGCATTCAACCCAGGGGTGATTATACAGTATGAATACTTTAAGGGGGCGAATACCTGGTTTTACACTTGGCGGAATTATGTAGACAAACACAAATATTTGGGATTTTACTTGAAATAATTGCATATAAGTATGGGTTTGCACCTGCTCCACAATGATGGGACCAACCCTGCTTACATTGACAACATAGTTAAGCAATGGATCCATATGATCCCGCACTGCTATGTATCCATACAGCTTTACTGGGCCATCATTGATAAAAAGTTCAGCCAGCTTTAATGAGAAAATTTGCAACAAGCGAGTAGGTTTATGCCGCCTGCAAGTTCCATTATAGATCCTGCATTCTGTGGGATCTGGCAACCAAGCTTCATGAAAAAAAGAGTTACATTTTAATTGAAGTCAATACATCTAACAAATATTTGCCATATAAGAAGTAAATGTGACACTTGACGATCCATGGCCATTGGCCATACTCTTTTGTTTCTCTTAGTAGAAGTCCTCTTCTCAGTTGATTTTTTCATACTTATCCATCACTATGATGCCCAATGAAGCACAACCTAAGGTACGGTTATCTTTTTTTTCCTCTCCTACTTTTGCAAAACCTAACAAATAGAACCCCTGAGTACAATTTTGACGAGAATTCCTTCTATATGTGGCCATGCATGGACATTACTTGTAGAAGTAAACAAAGGAAATTTAGCCTCGTGATTTTAACAGAGAATATATCAGTTGACCACTTGACCCTATAGCTTGAAAATGTGCTCATATAACAAAATAAAAAAAAGGAAAAAAGATATTGATCACTTACTCTCACTACGGTCCGAAACATGATAGTATCTTTTCCACGAATGAGTGGCCCTGTATAAAGAACCATCACGGTGTCTGCTTTTTGGAAGTACATCCAATTCCATGGGGATTACAACAGGATCCTTAGTTGCGATCTGTCTGTCTTCCTCACAACCAGACTCGTCCACCTTTGCTGCACTGGTGCTGGGCATGCTCTCAGATCCATGAGGAAATCTATCACCCAACAGAAAAACAAGTCAATCTCAGCATCCGTCAAAATTCTTATTCTGTGATTAGCTAAAAGACCCCCTCCACACAAAAAAATAATCCCTTTTGACTTACAAAAATCAACTAAGAAAAATATAAAACCACAAAGTTGGTCAGAACCCAGATCCAAAACTACAGCAATGAAATAATGGCGGAAAATAGGCATCAGATCAAGAAATCATACTGGGAAACACGACGGACAGCTGGATTGGGAGCCACCATGAGTGGGAAAACTCGTCGTGCAAGCGCTGGTGTCGACAAGCAAGGCAGAGCAGAAGCCATGAAAGAGAGGGGAGGTCGCGAGGTAGAGGAGAGGCGGCGCGTTGAGTTATGAGAAGTGGCGACGCCAGGTCGTCGGAGGAGACGAAGAATTGGGTGGAGGATTTGCATCTCAGCGCGGCGGCGGGAGGTGGATGTGGGAAAGGGGAGAGGAAATAGCTGAACGCCCGGCGAAGGCAATTTGGACACTGTTGACCTCTGGGCGAAAGTTTAACACAAAATGAATCTCGGGCGAAACTATTTTACGTTACAAAAGGGTCAGAATAACGTGAAATAGTTTCGCCCGAGGTTTATTTTGTGTTAAACTTTCGCACATAGGTCAACAGTGTCAATTTTGCCCCCGGCGAGGGGTAGATCTGTAGATGGGATTGCTACTGCTTTTAGCCCGGCATGTGAGTGATGATTTCCCCTGGCTAGATGCGAGTTCGATGATTTGTCCCTGGTTACTTGTGATTTCGATGATTTGCCCCTTGCTACCCGGAAAAAAAAAAGATTTGCCCCTTGCTCTTTTGTCCTTTTCCAGTTATTTTGATTTTTTCTAATGATACTAGCAAAAACCGGCGCGGCGGCACGCCACGCTAGGCCGACCAGGTCATTAACCAATACGAATAGCTACCAAACTACAACCAACTTAGCCAGAATGGCCCAGTTTTTCAATCACATTGACCATAGGTCTAAACCCATTATAACCCACAACATCGGTAGCCATAACATATAATTTAGAACATATATCCGACTGACAGTAAGCTAAAAGATCGAAAATAGAAGACAGTGAATACTCGACGGCATATCGGTTTATGTTCCTTGCATCTGTTCTTCCTGTTACTCGTCAACGTCACACCGCGCTAAGCTGACGACGTCACAGTATAACAACATTCACAAATGTTCGATAACGATTTACGGTCAAAGGAGGTTGACCGGATGGAAACGGCCGTTTAGCCATGGGTGAGCCTCGAAAGAGCAAAGTAGGGCACCGATGAGAAAAGTTAAGCGAGTAGGACACAAACGAGTAAAACTAAGCGAAGCAGGGCACATATATAATTGACCCCTTTTTATATTATATGCTACACAAAAATGGCAAAATGGAAAAACATTATATATTTTAGAGTGATCTGCAAAGTTGTCATTTATGTAGCTCTGAATATAAATCATCTCAATCCGCAAATTTTGCACGAGATACATCAATGACATCATGCTTGATTATTGAAAAATAAATAAATGAAGGGAGCACGATAGCCCGGGAGAAGAAATCTCCACTCATTGTCTCATCGAAGGAGGTAAATGGGGTGACCCCAAGGAGGCCTCACAGCGATCAGCGCACGTCGGCCGTCGGATCGAGCAGTTACCGCGCCATCTCGACCGTCCGTTCCACGTCTTACTTTTTTTACTGCCCCAATCGGTCGCTGACGATGGGTCCAAAAATTATAGGGCCCGTTTTACAGACACACCGCGTCGCGTGGTCGGTACCGCTTCGGAGCAAGCGGTCGCGCGTGTTGGCCGTGGGGCAGAAAGTCTCGCCGTCCTCCTCGGTGTCGACCTCTCCATGGCTGCCGGTACAGCTTCTACAGTAATGGCGCCCTACTCCTGGACTCGATTGGGGAGAGGAGCAAGCACGCCTCACTTTTCTCAGTCGCCTCTCTCTCCCTCGTCTTCTCCGCATCTTCCTCCCACCTACTGTTCCGATTTAGATCTAGCTTCAGATTCGCCGCCGCATCGCCGATTTCCGGCCGGGCCTGAGGCTATGGAAGCCTTGGGCGGTGGTTTCGGGTGAGGTGAGCCGTAGTTTGCCGGGAGTAGCAGGTCCGTCGTCCAGGTGAGGTCGTCTCCCCTATCACCGCTTTCCCCGTTCCATTTTTCTTGCTTCTTCTCACGCTCTCTTTTCAGTAGCGCGGATCGAGGAAGAAGGCACACGCGCGCCCCTCGCTCCTGTCCATCCTCTTCTTCCCTTCGCGCCGCCATTCCCCGCGGGTTCTCCTCGCACGCCATGGCAGCGCCATCGTCTTGCTCGGCCCTCGGCGAACAGGGCTGCAAAAGACCGACGAGCAGGAGGCGCTCGGGACGCAGGGACGAACGAGGAGGCGGATCCGTTCAGTACGCCGCCGCCGCCGCCGTTCTCTTCCTCGGGGTTCGGGCCTCTGCCTCCCCGACATCTTCGCCCGCACAGGAAGGAGGCGCGGCTATGGGGGAGCCTCCAATGAGCCGTGCTCTGCTCCTGTTCGTCAAGCGGGACGACGGCCAGGAGCATAGCTGCCCGACCTCCTGTGCGTCTTCTCCCCTCGCCGCTGGAGGATGCACGCAGGGTCTAGGTGAGCTTCTTTAAATTTATTCTTTTTTCTTCTTCCTCCTATTGTTCTCCACAAGGCCGCCATTAGGAAACCCCGCTATTTACATACCAGAAGCCTCGATGGCATATATGGTCGTCTTTTTCACGCTTGAGATTCCATCGCCTATACAAAGGAGCCTTCTTTACCCAATCCGATGCACAACTGCTTCAATCTCATTTGATTTAATATTGCGCACACAACCTGTTTGATGGAATGAAATGACTGAAAAAAGAAATTTTGCATCTTACGGGAATTCTTGGAGGTGGAAGAGGAGATAGACTTAGGAAGGACGTGATCAGTTATGGTTAAATCTCCTATTTTGCAGGCTGAGCTGAATTTGTATTTTGCCATGCATTTTTACTTCATGAAGGATTGATTATATATATACTTTTTGTTGTGTGTTTCAGGGCCAGGATTGATGCAATCCTTAGGAGGCAGAAGCACCAAACAGGTTGGCAGCCCGTGCGGATAAATCGTGAGCAGATCTTTGGTCTCCTATATCTCTTTCCCTCTCTCGATCTCTCTCACTGTCGATTCTCTTCTGGTGTATTTGCCTACGCAGGAAGGAGGCAGAGCTGCGAGGGTCCAAGCCCTGGACGCTGCCGCACTAACGCCCCCTTGGCGGTTACACGAGGTGCCAGGTTCGTCGCACCGGTCGCAGGTATATTAGTGGTCCTTACTACACACCCCTTCCTCAAACACCTCTTCCTAATTCCGCCGCTGATCTGCTGCAGCTTTCTTGCTCCTTTGTTCCGAGGTTGTAGGTGTGTAGTGTATACAAGCTGTTTGTTTAAATGCCCAAGGGCAAAGAAGGCTCCAGGAAGAAAGAATGCACACGACTCAACTTGGATTTTTCGTAAGTTGTGTGTTTTCTCATATGCATTCCTTTTGATGCTTTTATGTCTTTTAACATGGATTATTTGTTCCTGTTATTTACTGGTTATACTGCTATTACAAACTTCAGTTCAAGTAATGTAGTTTTTTTTGGGTATTGTCTTGCTTTTGTCAATATGTCCGCATGTACTTCTTGGCGTGGAAGGAACAAATAAAAATCTTTTTAATTAATATTAGACTATAATTTACAGGCCACTAATTTCTACTGGTTGTTCTGTATCCTGTTGATTCTTCCATGTTTTGCTGCCTGACCGACAAGGGAAATATCGCAATAGCTTACCACAATATCGTCCATGGATGGACGTTCAGGCGTTTGATGATTTTCCTTTGCAGGTTAGTTGCCTTCGAGTATATCTAATGCTCATACACACAAGCTTTTTTTCGTTAGTGAGAATTTGTAGGACTTTTGTGTCAATCTAAATCGATGCTAATGCTACTGATGTTTAATTGCAACGATATTCAAGTTTTCCTGTACTGTACATTGTTTTTTTTAAATTATGTGTGATAAATAAAGCATGGTTTCATCTTTATAACATGATTTTGCTTTTCCTATGATGGCGTTTAATTTTGTGCCTTCTAACCTGTTGGGATTATGCTTCTTAAACTGATAGGTTGAAGTATTGTTCTATCATGGGCTTGAGAGAGGGTCGTTTAACAAGAGAGTGTATGGAAAACCCACTCATTAATGTGTGTACATGCAGTCTATGCTTTCTGTGGTTTGGTTAGATGGTTCTCATAGCTTCTCTAGGATCATGTATTCATGCTTTTGTTTTGGATACAAACCAGTTACCTACTCTATCTTGAATATTGCTGATTATTCATTACAAGCTTCAAGTGAGCTTCTCTTCTTAATTAGTCCATCTCCAGTTGTAAATCATTGCTCATTGCCAACATTCAATTGTGTTTCTCCATTTTATTCTTCTTTGTTGAGTGCCTTGAATTTCTTTAAAAATCCATGCCCGCAATTTGTATTGCCAACTGATCTGTGGTCGTGTCACATAGTTGGAATTATTATTGCTTTGTTAGGTGTGTTGAAATCATCCTTTATTTTAATCTACTTGTGTTGTTATCATCTAAAATCGTTTTAGGTTGGAGATAAAGCACTCTTTTTCATTGTTATGCATACCGTGATATTCCCAAGGCTGATACGAGCGTATGTTTTTTAATCATCCAGCAGGTTATTTTCACAACGGTATTGGAAGAATGATTCCTAGGATTAAAGAAAATAAAAGGCAGAAGGACAAGGTATATATTTCCTGAGTTGTTCTCTTCTTACTTTACTACCTGCGGCCTTCTATGATGATGTCATAATTGTTTGATTCAGTTCCCTCTTCCATATATCAATGTGCTAATTTTATTGAGAATTATGGTGCTTCATAGTTACAGTAGATCTGTCTGTTTTGTTGTTTTAGAAAGGTAGTATGTTCAGCCATAAATATCACCATGGGAAGATTCTCATTAGTCCTTACCTTCCCTCCCCGCTTATTTGATGTCAAATTACTAGCCTTTCTTGGCTAGATATTGTCTGGTATATCTTCCATTAATTTCATATTTTTTTCAAAATGTTTGTAAAGCTCCGTACTTCCTTTAGGATATAGTTGTATGCATATGTCTAGCGCGATGTTCCTTAAAAGGTTATCATACACTTGGTGACACTATAGCTACGCATCTCCATCTTCAGTTTGCTAGATAAAGCATATGAAGAGGTGAACCTGCATGTTCTTCAGTGATTGTTAAATAAATATGCACTACCTAAGCTTTGACTAAATGAGTGCATTTCAGTTTCAGTTACATCATGAGGCTTAAAGTGTCTGTAGCTAGCTACACCAATGAATGTGGATGTCTCTTCAAATTGAGGTAAAATAAGTATTACAGACTAATTTTGGTTTGTCCCCATAGTCATTTGAACCAATCTCTTTTAAATCATAATCTATACTGGTTTGCATGTATTATTGTATGTTAAGACCGAGGACCACCCCAACTCATCACTACTTCTTAACTATCGATACCATTTGGTTCCATTTCTTTTGTTAGTGTCCCCATAGTAATTGTCCTGAAAGAAAAATAACTAAATTTGACTATTTTATTTTTAGCATTGTTTTGGTGTGCTAGGGTTATTCTTATATGATTACATCGAAGCCATTACTACCTTCAGCTGCTCTAGGTTTTTTTAGATATTGATAGTGATACTTGCTTCTGCTGAGATTCATTCAGTTTGATCCATTGATTGGGTTAATTTTAAGTTTTGTGATTGGTTGTTGTTGATGCAGGATTAAAGAAAATGCTCACACCGGCATGATGGAAAATTCTCATCCATGTTCGAGAGGTAAAAGAATGATCTGTATTCTTGACGTTAGAAACACCAAGGAATGTTTGACATAGTGTTTTGGACGCATAGCAACCCTTGGTGTTTCTTTTTTCTGGTTTTAATACCTGGGGTGATGTAGACAAGAAAATTTCTACCTAATCTGAATTTTAGCAGAGATATGTATGATGTGGAGAAAACATGTGGCGCTAGGTTGGCATTGATGTAAAGATTGAAATAGGCTGTGTTTTTATTTAATTTTGGCCATTCCTGTCTGATATGGCCTTAAGAACAGGCTCTTCTTTCAAAGTTGAAATTAGTGCTGGGGTAGTGCCTAGATTCACATGGAATTGTGTTTTGCTATATATTACTGGTCTTTGTTGCTTGGAGTACTGATATCTAATTATCTGAACAATAACACCTATGAGGTACACTTTAGTTACACACAAAAATAGCCTTTGTAATGATTTCCAAGCTATATCAATGTTTTTTGTGGCTGTAAAAGCATGTGTAGATGGTGTTCTCAAGTTATCCCGGAAGTGATGATTACCTGGTACAGAAAAGGATATATTTATTGTGTCTTGCTTTGTGCCTTGATTCTGCTGGTGTACTTTATAGAGTTGGTACATATATAGTACCACATGTTGTATACTTTGGACAAAAGCAGCATATTAGGTTACATGACGAATGTTAAATAAGTTACGTGGATTGGGATTGTTAGATTTCCTCTCATCCGAATGTGTAAGGTTCAGAGTTTGAAAGAAAAATACACTGATAAAGTTTGATCTCCAGTTTCGTGTGCTAGATGAGTTGTGTTTGTGAATGTTACAGGCAGTTGTAGGTGTGAGCTATATGTGCTTTATATTACAGAATTTAGTTCTTTAGTATTAAGATAATTAGTTAGGTGGCTTGAAGGAGTGTGAGCTATACTTTCTAATTGTGTTTGTCTGCTTGCAGGTCATAGGACTAGATTTTAGATGCTTTATGTGAATTAGGATTGCTAGCTTCAACCGTCCTATTTTTATTTTAGTTTGCTGTCAAGTACATTTGGTTAATTACAATTTCAGCAGCTTTCTCTGGCACTCAGTCAGGATCCATTTGTCGAAATTTCTTTTCTAGAGGTCATAATCCAATTTAGCAATTTAACTGAGCCTGGCGTTGTCATTTGATTGAACCAGAGATTCAATGAGTATGAAACTCTTAGTGGTTGCTGCCAATTGTTCCATCTAGAAGTTAATTGTTATGCCAAATTCTTTTGGTTAATTAAGGTATTAAAAGTCCAATATCAAAAGCTTGGTTTTCTTTTGGGTGTGTTTTCCTTGTATAGTCCTGAGTGTTATATTTAAAGGGCATTGAATTTGCAGGATTTGTTATTTGATTCAGTTGATATGTTTGAACAAGGATGTTAGTTTCAAATAAATCTTATGTTTATGTGTCATTTTTTTTGAAATCTCCTTTTCATGTGTGTTACAGTGTACTACTCTGGCACCTCCATTTATAGTGCATCATGTTCGTTGTGCAGGGCGTCCAACGGTCATGCGACATGGAAGGGAGACGTCGAAGCAACAGAAACGCTCGGTCCAGCGATAGAGATCGAGGAAACTACCATCGGCAGCCTGGTCGTTGCCAACCTCCCTATATGTTGGCCTCCCATGCCCAGGTGAAGGTTATAAACCATAGGTGAGCTTCTACGGTTTGATTTCTGCATCTCTAGATCTGTAATCATCTTCACCTTACAAGTTCATGTTTTGTCCTAAATTTTGTTACAACAGGTCATGAACAACCTCTTCACCACACCGGTGCCCCTGCCACCGGTGAGCTAATTACTTCAGTTTTTGTAAGCATTTTTAAAGGGGATTGAAATTGTGGTTCTTTGTATTTGATTCAGTTTGAATGCAAATAGTGATGTTAAGTTCAAAAAACATCATTACTTCTTGGTCCTATACTTATAAATTGTTATGATGATGCTGATCCGACAGCCATCTGTACACCCTGATTTTTCAGATTGAATGTGTCATACTTATAAATGGAATCTCACGACTTATTGTTTTTATTGCTTACTGCAATTATCTAGCTAACTGCTTAGATATTGAGTTGATATTCCTTACCATTCACATAGTATATACTAAGAATCGACATTCCTTTATGCTGGCCATCTTCAAACTGCAGTTGTGTTTTGCACAATAAATTACACTTATAGTGAAATTTGGCAAGCTTGTGCGGCTGTGCCTACCTTTTAGTAGTTGATATGGTTCAGATGGATTATCATATGACTTCTATTTCGTTTTCGTTGTCACAACAATATATCACATAAAAAGTTATATACCATGTACTTACTTGGAATACCTGTTTCACTTAATGATGCTCTCTTGAATTAAAACAGTCAATTCTCTTTTGTTGCAATGCAGAGTGGTAGGCAAGCTATATTGCAGATTAAGAGTTCAGATAATACTCAATCGGGATCAGAAAAGCAGGAAGATAAATCCCCTTTACAAGATTTCTTCTCAGCATTAATTTTCTGAATATCTCTACTACAGATGTCGTTTTATCTCCTTCCAACATGTCCCACTAATAAGTTCTAACATTCAGTACATCCCATTGTGTAGATTATTTCTGACAGGCTCTTTCTTAGAAGCTTTGCAAGGACATTTGAGTTACCGCCTTAGTTTTTTAGATATTTTATTTTGCATAGGGTCACAGTTATACGAAGTACAGTATAATGGTTCATTGAACAATCTACCTTAACACTGACCAATTTTCTTTGCGCTATACCTGAATATTCACTACTATTTTTAATATGTTTCTGTATATGCTCTTCATCTGATGTATTTTGTTAACTCTGATTTCATTTTCTTTGTTTATACTAGGGCGTAAGAATGACAGTTCACAAAGTATTTTACCCGTAGATCACCAATGTGAAAGACGGGTGGAGACCATTGTGCTTTGCTCTAAAATTGTGTTACTACAATGTCATATCATTGATGTTTGTTTTAACGTTTTACCAATCGATTACCATTGTCGACGGGTGGTGCGCGGCAAGCCGCGCCAGGGGATCTATATTACTACTGTTTATCATACCATTTTGCACGCTGCATACCAGTGTCATCGGCAGGTGGCGCGCGGCGAAGCCGCGCCGGGGGATCTAGTTGAATTGAATAGCAAGCACTAGGAATCCATCTTGCGAGCACTGTCCATTCAGGACGCAGCTTTTGGATAGTGCGCGACTGCCGTAATCATCTCCTTCCGTCGGGCATGTCCAAAATCTCGGCCACGACCCTCTGCAGCGCGATGCTCGACGAGCCGCCCTCCCCGACGGCCCTCCTGACCTCGGCGCTCGTCTCCGATGCCTTCGCCCTCGCCTTCTTCCCCTCCTCCGATCCGCCGTCCATCAGGCTCCGCACCGCGCGTTCCAGCTCCGCCGCCTCTACGAAGAACCCCTTCTTCCGGTCCATCTCCAGCGCGACCGCCACGCCCACGCTGGCCACCAGCTCGACCCCAAGCTCCCGAAGCAGAGGAACACCACTGACGCCGGCGGTTGGGCGTCGAGCCACCGCACGCACTCGTGACGGGGCTGGTCGTCGTCTTTGGGGCCGAACGAGATCACCGGGCCGATCGCGTGGAGCGCCGGAGCGGGGCGCCCGGGCACACATCGGCCGTCTGCGATTGCGGCGAAGACCGAGGCCTCGAGCTCGACGGTGGTGTTCACGATGACGCCCCTGGCTTCCATGAAGCGGCGCCCGTGGTACACGAACCAGTCGTAGCTCTGGATCTTATGCTTGACGAGGCAGGCCGGCATGTACGATGGCGGCACGGGCGGCAGCCCCGGCACGTCCACTGCGCCCTCCATCTCCTGAAACCCAGGGCCGGTCAGATCCTCGCGGAGCGCCGACAAGCGCAGCATGAGCGCGAGGAACGCGGCGGGGGAGGCAAAGTACACGTACGCCGGCACCGCGAGCTCGTGGGCCACGTCGAACAGGGTCGTCAAGAAGAGGTCGACGACGAGCGCGGCCACCCGGGACGACGAGGCCAGGCCAGCGATGGCCGCCTTGACGTGGGGCGCGTGGATCTGTGCGTACCGGCACCCGAACTCGATGGGGTCCACGCAGCCGGTGGGGTGCTCGACGGCGGGGAGCTGGAGGAAGCGGATATCGAGGCCTGAAGCCGCCTCCCGGCGCACGTGGCCCCCGACCTCCGCCGACTTCTCCTGCGTTGGCGCCTGCATGACGAGCACGGTCAGGGAGAAGGCGCCCCCGCCGGCGGCCAGCAGCATCTTGCCGGCTTCGAGCGCGGACATGAAGTGGCCAGATCCCCAGCTCGGGATGAAGACGACGGTAGGGCGAGACGCCATCGATGGAGGACTGGATTGGGCAGTGTGGGATCTGTGGAAATTTTGTCAACAATGGCGAGGTCTCTGCCTTGACGGAATGGAAGGTTGCAAGTATCTGCAGAGATTGAAACGCCTGAAGCTTGTTTTTATGCGACAAAGAGATTGTCCTAATTTCCAAAACATACACATTTAGTAATCACGCTCGTTGCTTTCATCGACCTTGTCCAAATGGAATCAGTTTTGCCACCGGTAGGTACTTCCCAACGCTATTCGCATGCCGAATTCTTGATAGAGCTGATGGCTGATCATCCACGCCTTCTTCACCTGAGAAACGACAGTCTAGACGATGTCATTGTAACGGTCACAGTGTGGAAGGAACATTCGTGGAGGATTTGAGCTGCAAATTTATCGAAATGCACTACCAATTCTTGAATAAATTTTTGAATAAGTTTATTCTTGAATAAATAAACTGGCTCTTCTTCATTTTCTGCTAGCATCCAAATGTTTCGAAGATTCGAAGTATGGCAACCAAACTAGCATGTTCAAATGGATGAGTTTTTTTGTGGTACGCAGAGGTGTAATGTTTCCGTTCCTGCTGATATTGTGGGAGTTGTGTTCGTTGAAACAGGGCATATTTTAACCTAAGAAAACAGGATATACTTATGTCTCTACTCTGCTGAAATGTATCTTAGAACTTTTCATAAAACCGGGAAGCCTTGGTGTCGAGTGCTATCGTAATCCTTTCCGTTTCTGAATGTGAGCTTACCGTGTGATTATTTGTGCAAAGACCGTAGTGCTCCTAGAGTTTAATTGTGTTTTGTGTCATGTTAAACTGAAGATAATTTTCCCTCCTTTTTACTGTAGGTTTGAGCAAGAAAATAATCACTTTCGATTAACACAAATCCATTTGTTAAGCACAACATATTTTGGGCCTCTTTGGATTGAAGGATTTTCATAGAAATATTGGAGGATTCCAATCCATAGGACTTTTTCCTAAGGAATCCCTTTGGATCAAAAGAAGGACACCTCCAAAATTCTTATGGATTGCATTGTTACACCCTTCCCATAGGAATTTCAACATCCACTCTAACCTCTTTTTTACACTCATTCACGTAGGATCGAGGCATGTTTCCTGTGGTTTTCCCGTGTTTCATCCAAACGACTATTCTTGCAGTTTTCCTCTGTTTTGTAATCCTCTGTTTTGCACCTGCAATCCTATCAAAATCCTGTGTTTTCCCAATTCCTATGTTTTCTAATCCTGTGATCCAAAGAAGCCCTTTGTGTGTGCGGGGAAGACAAGCACTAGCCCATTCCATTTCTTCAGATAGTGTGCACAAACAAGTCAATATACCATCACAATCACAAAGAAGACATGCACTACTCCATTCCTTCTAGTGCACCTATGCACAGGGCTGGCCAGTGGCCATCCCAATCAAACGAAAAGTCTTTTCTTTGGGGAATCCTTTTATCAAAGTTTAGGGTAATGGACCATACAAAACGCCTATTATTCAACGAGACCATATCAAACATGATTTTTTTAGTGTTACCAAACATGACTTTTAGCGGACCGTACAAACCATTGTAGTCTGTAGGCAGCTAATTCTTGGAATCAATTTTTTTCCAAACAAAGCAGCAGCTGCGCTGGCGGAGGCGAGGAAGAATCTTAACGAAGGGGGTGCGGATGGGGAGCTCGCTGACGACCGGAGAGGGGAGCGAGGATGTCGCAGGCGACCGAAGTTAGAGTTAGGGGTGCTGGGTGGCTGCTTGAGCAGGGTAGGGCGGCGAGGCGTCGCTACGACCGCAGGTGGTAGGAGACGGCGGAGGCGGTTCACCGAGGAAGACGACGGGAGGGCGAGTGGAAGAAGGTGAAAGAGGAAGAGAGGACGATGGGCCCGACCCAGAGTGGGCGTGGCCTGCACACGGAGCACATTGGCGCACACAGGATTTCCTACTTGCCACGTAACGCAGAGCGCAATGCGCTCCGCTCACATCGCGGTAGTAAATGGGTTGACCCAAATTGCTCTTTTCACGTGACAAGGTCTTCCTGCCCCTTTTTTTACGGTTTTCTAGTGTGGTTCCGTTTTGGTTTGCTCGGGCTGGTTTTTTCTCTTCTTTTTTTATTTCCCTTTTGAATCAGGTTCTTTTGTGTTTTCTTTTATTTTTGTGCACATATTAGAAGTACTTAATTTCTTGTTTAATTTCTCTTTTTTTCTTTTCGTTTCGTTTTTGTATTTTCCTTTTTATGTAAAATAAATATTTATATTGTCGAAACATTGTTAGTAATTTTTTCTTGTTCAAATAACATAAATATTTTTACTGACAAATTGTTCGGAGAACATAAATGTTCATATTGAAAATCTTTCGAATAAATAAATTTTTTTTTGAAAAAAAGTTCAAATAACATAAATGTTCATATTTAAAAATTCGTTCAAATTACATTAATGTACATATTGAAAAATTGTTCTAGTAAATAAATTTTAGTTTTGAAAAATTGTTCAAATAACATAAATGTTCATATTCGAAAATTCATTCAAATTACATAAATGTTCATATTAAAAATAATGTTCTTATTTCAAACCTTTCAAAATGAGTTAAATGTTCTTATTGAAGAACCATTACAAAAAGATAAGTGTTCCTTTTATTTTAGTTTGCATACATATGTGAATATTTTATTTTTTAGAATAATTTTTTCTTTTCTTATTTTTCCACAAACTTGAACAATTTTCCGCTCTTTCTTTTTTCATTCGTGTGTTCTTTTTTTCTGTTTTCACCACTTTTAAAAGCGACCAAAGGTTCAAAAAAGTAATTAGTATAAATTCAAAGAAATGTTCACCGGGTCAAAATATTGTTGACAAGGTCCAAAGAAATACGTTAATGTTGTTCTAAATAAATGCATTCGCAGATTCAAAAAATGTTTGATCGCTGCAAAAAACATCTCACGTCTTTCAAAAATGGTTCATCCATTTTTTAAAAAAAAACTCATGTTTACAGATTTCAAAAAAATGTTCATGTGTATACAAAAAAATATGCTCATGAATTCAAAAAATGTTCACACGGTTCAAAATAAACACATTCGCGATTCTATAAAATATTAGCCGGGCTTACAGAAAAGTTCACATTTATAAAAATGTGTTCATATATTTATTAAAAAGTTCCTATATTAACATAACACATAAAAATAATCAATCACACAACATCCAAGAAGACCTTCGGGAAAAAAAAACCCAGGAACGGAGCGAACCAACCAGTGACTAGCGACATGCTAATGGGCAACCATTTATAGTCATCATATGGGCCTAGCTGTACGCGGGGCGAAATAGAGAACGCGTCGCGCGGCAAGTAGGAGCTCCCGGCGCACGCAGTGAGCGGGAAATAGGAGCAGCCTCTAGCTACCCCCTCACCTTGCTCGGCCGGCCTGACCTTGAGTCACCTATTATGGGCCTTGTTTCAGCACCTTGGGCCAGATCGGGCCGGTGTCTCCACCTGCCTTGCTTGCTCAAAAAAATTACTAGGGCACAATTTATTTACTTGCAACTTGCACATGTGCACCAATGGACACAGGCACAGGCACAGACAGGCACACAGCTAGTCAGCTACCGTTTGTAGAAATGGTCTTTCGACAACTTCGGCTTGGCTTCTGACGGCAGTTGTAAGGGCACCTCCAACGGGCTGGCGCATACGGAGCAGCCCAGTCCGATTTTGTCCGAACGGACATCGAAGGTGCTCCAACGGGCTGGCGCATATCGCCATGTGTCCAGGAGGACACGCGTTTTCACCCCAAACGCGGCCCATTTTTGGTCCGCCTTTGGTCGCATTTGGTCCACGCGCGGACAGAGCGTGTGTCCTCCCGTGTCCGCGTCTGGCCCACCTGGCAGCGACCGTGGCCGCTTCAGCTACCTCGCTGGGTCCTATTAAATGGGACCGCTGGCCAAACCCTATCCCCACTCTCCCCAGTCCCCACTCCGCTCCAGTCCACTCCAAACCCTACCTAGCCGCCGCCGCCCCGTCGCCTGCCACCATGAAGAAGGCCGCCTGGTTCTTCAAGGGCCGCCACAATGCGGAAGCCAGCAGCTCGCGCGCCCCGGCCGACCTCCGACGCCGCCGTCCGTGCCGAACGCCGCCGTGAGGAGCTCCGTGCGGCCCGCAACGCCCGCCGCCGTGCCCAGCGAGCGCGCGTCTCCAGGGACGTCGCGGAGATGTACTGGGATGTGCAAGCGCCCCTGCCGTGGGGTGATGCGCATCTCCCAGATGGCTGGCATCTGAACAGCCGGCGTGTGCCCGTGCCGGCCATCCCGCGCTCCGGCAGGGCGCGCACGGAGGAGATCCTCCGCCGCCGGAGCTTCCTCCCGGCCGATCTCGTCCACGACCCAGCGTACGCGATTAACTCGCCGCTGTGGGATCGGTGGTTCGAGCTCGAGCACGACCAGCGCCGTCGTGCGGCCTTCGCGGCCGAACCACCGGCCGGCTACCAGCCCGTGGAGGCAGAAGACGACTCCGAGGGCGACGTCGACTTCGACTTCAGATCGAGCGCCGACGACGCGCCGACGGGAGCGGTGAAGGTGGAGGCCGCCGATGCCGCGCCGTCCACGCCACCCGCTGCCTACGACGACGATGCCGCCCTCCAAGCTGGCCTGGACGCCTCCAATCTGGAGGAGATTGGCCAGTGGCCTAGCCTCGGGGAGGCACTCCGGGCGTCGGCGGAGGCTGCGGCGGAGGCACTCCGGCAGCAGCGGGAGGAGGAGGCCTGGGCCCTCCAGGAGGAGGCGGAGGCCTGGCGTCGCCAGGAGGAGGCGGAGGCCTGGAACCGGCAGCAGAACGAGGAGGCGGCGGCCTGGGGACTCCGCCAAGCGCCGTGGTCACCGTGCCGTGATCCTGCCGATGCACCGGCGTGGCGGCCTGCACCGGCATGGCCGCAAGAGCCCGAGGCGCCGCCCACGCCACCGCCACAAGGGCCGCCGGCGCACCTCTACGAGGTGCCGCCGTACATCATCCTCTCGGATGACGACGCTTAAGCGGCCACGGCGAGCTCTTGGCCGCGGCGTCGGCAGCTCCAGCGGCGCCGCCCCTCCCCTAACCCAGCAACAATAGGGTTATTTTTTTTTTTTTTTGTACATTTTGTGTCACTGGCCGCCCGTGGGGCCTTGCTACCTATTTTATGTAAATTAATTTTCGTTTTCTTTTTTATTTAACTATGCGCCACGCCGTTGGAGCCCCACCCCCACCCCAAACCCTCTCCTTGTCCGCGGTCCGCCCCCAAACAGACAAAAGCGGACCAATTTCGGTGTCCGTTTGCGCCACGCCGTTGGAGGTGCCCTAAATGAGCCATTAATAGAGACTAGCTGGAGCAGCTCTACAGAATTGGTCGTTCGTGGGCCAACGAGATTTAAACCAGAGTTCATCACTTGTTTGGCAAGGGCTGTCCACATCCATGTGCCACATGTTCTCGCATGGCAAGCACATGCAGTAAATGCTCATCTGTTGGTGGTCGGCCTGCCATGGTTTTCTTTTGCTTTCTTCTCCTGAAGAAGAGCAGAGATAAAAAAAAAACCCACAACAGAACACAAATACTGCCCTGTGCTTGTTTATTTCGAAATATGATTTTCCTTTTCGACGATCAAAACAATACCCGCCCGGGTGAAGATTGTGGAGACTCGTGCCTTCTCTTTCCCTCCCTCCACCTCCCTCCCCAACCCTAACCCTAGCGCCGCCGCCGCCGGCCGCCGCGCCACCCTCTCCCTCCCTCCACCTCCCTCCCCTCGCGCGTCCCCGCCCCCCCGTGGCGGCGGCGGCGCGCGCCCCCCGCATCTCTCCTCAGGCGTCCTCTCCTCCTCCTTTCCCTGTCGCCGCCGTCGGCAGAGGCCGCCGGGCTCGGCCCGGTTGGCGCCGGCGGCGGCGGCTTGCCCTTCCCCGAGCCATGGTTGGAGGAGGCGGGGCTCTTCTGGCCTGGTGAGGCGGCGTTCTCAGCGAGGGGAGCGCCGGCGCGGCTCTCCGGTGGCGTGGTGGCCTCGTTCAAGCGGGCTCAGGTGGCGGCGGGGCTTCGTCAACGGCGTTCTCCTGGGTGGCGCAGCATCCCCCGGCCGTGGGCATCCAGCAAGGCCACGGCGGGGCTGCACGGCGATGGAGGTGAGGGGAGCACGGCGGCGGGGACAGGTTGACTTGGGAGTGTGCCATGGTCGGAGGTGCTCGGCCCAGATCTGAGCCCAGCGGGCCCGATCTGGGTTCTACGGGCCCGGGCCGTGCGTGCTGTCCAGTGTCGCTCTGCAGGAGGACATTTGCAATCTTGATGCTGCAGCACGGCGGCGGAGCTGGTCGGGCCTGATCAGGCGGATCTGGGCCTGACAGGCACTGCTGCTGTGTCCGGTCGGCGACCGTCTCGGGCGGTGGGGGACTGGATCTCCCCCTAAAGGTTGTCGATGTCGACCTCGCAGGCCTAGATTCGTTGCCGGCCTCACTAATTTGCTGTGTGGACCCTGTGACTTGCTGGCTCCTCGGGTGGAGGTTGCGGATGCCGGGGCGGCGGCCCTGGAAGGTGGTCTGCGCGTGCGACTCTGCGGCGAGTGACGTGGCAGCGGTGATGGTCGTCTTCTCGGACCACGTGGGTGGCGGGGAGTTGGCGGATGGAGTCCCTGGTGCTGGCTTCGTTTCGGCAATGGCGGTGCCCAGATCGCGTCCTGGTGGCCTGGCTCGAGACTCTTGGCGTTTCGTGGTATCGATGTGGTAGAATGGTGCTTCCGAGCGAAAGCTCTGCGCTTCGGCGCCAACAACGACGACGCCTGCGGGTGTCGTAACCCTCTTGGGGGCGTTGTTGTGGGTGCCTTCTCCGCACTTAGTCGTAGAAAGGTGCTTCCGGGCGAAAGTTCTGCGCTTCGGCGTCAACAGCGACGACGCCTGCGGGTGTCGTAACCCTCTTGGGGGCGCTGTTGTGGTTGCCCTCTCCGCACTAGGGATCCGGGTGAAAACCTTGACCTCTTGGTCTAGACGGCGGCGGCGCTTTGCGTCGTGACCCTGTTGGGGGCGTCGTCGTGGAGCCTCGATACTTTTCGATCCTGTGTCAGAGTCTTCGGTGGCAAGTCCGGTTTCCTTTTTTCTTTGTTGTTTATCTTTGATCTGCCTTGTAAGAGGGTTTCCTCATCACCTTGTATCGGTTTGGCCGTTGGGCTTTATTTATAAAGCGGAGCGAAAGCCTGTTTCGTGTTTTTTTTTTCTCGAAATATCTCGTAGTGCTAGCTGACAATTGGGCTTCTCAGATGAAACGTGTGAGGAATCACACGTTCATGCTGTAGAGGGGATGGGAGAGGGGAAATGTATGAACACTCATGCATGCTATTTCAAGAGAAGTTAACTATAGTATACAGCGGTGATAACTGGTAACAAGATCTGAATTATACGTATCCTACTGTCCCAGAGAGAGATAAGAGAGTCCATAAAAAGGAGGAAGAAACATAAGAGAGAAGAGATATGTAAGAGGAGGCAATGCAACTCCGCAGCCAGAAGCTTAATTATTTAAAATTAATCTAGGATTGTCGTCTTCCATAATATGTACATGAGACAACAAGGTGCCAGGGTAGCTATAGCATATTAGCATGTTGGAAAGCAAATTAAGCAGCAAGCAAAACTAACTGGCACATACTCTCCACCGTCAAGAAACGAGACCCTGACGGAGATGGTGGCCGCCGGCCAGCCGTCGCGCGCGCGGGCAGAATAACCAAGACCGTGTCTGTCGCAGCATACATGCGCATCGGCGTCGGCATGCAGACTAGCTAGTAGAGCCTGTAGTGGCGGTAGGACTTGAGCATGGCGCCGCAGAAGGTGCAGATGATGGCGCGCCAGGTGACGCGGTGCACGGTGAGGAGGTAGCAGAGCCGCGTCGCCGTCTCCATGTCGGCCACGCTGGCGCACCCGCCGCACCGCGAGCATATCCCTGCCGCCGGCTTGCTGCTCCGCACCTTCCGCCGCTGGTCCACCAGGAAGCAGAAGGGCGCCATATCTTCTCGCCGGAGGGAGCTTTTTTGCCTTTGGTGCGTGGGTGGTAGCTCTAAGTCGCGCTCGAGCCGCCTGTTTAGTTTGTCACTGCGTCAGCGGGCTCGCGTGTGTATATATACACACACTGGCGGTGGCAGCGAGTGGTGGTTGCGGTCAGCAATGGCGGAGAGCCGGCCAGTAAGCAATGGACGGAGGAAGTAACCTTATTCAACCGCACCACTTTCCCCTCCTTCCTGCTACAGGGCAGAGAAGGCGATTTCTTGGACTCGCTCGTCACCGCGCTCTCGCCGCCGCGGATCCGCGGGATCTCTCGCCTCCCGTCCGCTCCGGCGGCGGGTGGGTGGGGGATCCCCGGATCCCTCCGTGTAAATAGAGTAGGGGTGTGGGGGCTTCCGCTGGCGGCGCTGTGGGGGCGGTGGTGCGGCCGGTGGTTCTTTGGTGTCGACGTCCTTCCTCTCCGGTGGTGGAGCTCCGGCGGAGCTCCGTCGCGTGGTCGTCGTCCTTGCCGTGCTCGCGGATCCGCGGATCCGCCGTGCGCGGCCTTCTTCTCCTTCTGCTGCGGTGCGGCGGCGCTGGAGTTGTGCTGTTCATCCAGGGCTGGTCGGGAGGCTGGAGCTTCTCCGGCGACGGATCTGTTGGCGGCCGAGGCAAGGTGGGGAATCGGTGCCAGGGGGGCGCCGCCCTACGCGTTCATCGTCAAGTGCTCCGTCGCGGCGCGGCGGGCAGTCCAGGCGGCGTCTCTTAAGGGATTAAAAGTGCCCAGGCAGTGGCATGGTGGTTGCCGGCCTTCTTCTCCGTCGCCGGCGAAGCTGCGGCTCTCGGTGGTAGCTCTGGATCCTCCCCGTATGTTGGTTCTTCGTTTGGTTTTCAATCTATGTACGGTGTATGTGGTTGATCGATGAATATACGGCTGGTTTGGATGTGTCAAAAAAAAAGCAATGGACGGAGGAGGGTAGGAGGCAGGATTTAAGAGGAGGCGTGTACTGGATCGCATTCATGGCTCTCCCGCGGAAAGGGGATGGTAAGTAAGTAGCGGGTAGGGTGGCCATAATGGCCCAGTGTATACTTCTCGACTAAGTCTGTTGTTGTGCGGAGGCTACGTATGGGGCAGACACAAGCACGGCACGCACGGTCTGTCTGGTTAGCTAGCCGCGGCAGCAGTGATCCGAGACTCTCCGAGATGAATGGCGCCAGCTCTCTCCGGCCGACCTGCGCCAAGTGGATCATAGACTATGTTCGGTATCCTTCTTTTTCTTCAGGCCAATGTCTCCCTAACTTTCACTTTCACCGTGACGATACGAGTTTTTTTTTCCTTTGAAATAGCCTCTACATCAAAATCCTTTCCACCTTCTTGGCAACAACTATAGCTACAATTACATACTTGATGAAGGGTGGACCTAATCGGAGCCATGCACCCTGACCTCACATACATATGCACATCATCTAAACGCCGAGACTCACCACGTCATTCAACGGCGAGCCGGGAGCACAAACCGATCTCTCCTCGAAACAGGCTTTCGCCCCGCTTTATAAATAAAGCAACCAACAAATAATCCAGCGTACAACACCACACCACAACACACGCACCCAAGACACAACACCACAACACACCCACCCAAGGCGAGATACAAAGGTGCTAAGAACAGCTTCACCAACCCAAACAGGAAGAAGAAGCCGCGTAAGCCGAAAGATAGCTCCAAGACGGCGCCTTCAAGAAGGGAACGCCACCGTAGTGCCGCCACCGTCAGATCCAAAGATCGGAGTTTTCACCCGGAGTAGCACGACGGATGGAGGGTAACCACGACGATGCCTTCAAGAAGGAGACGACGCCCACAGGCGCCGCCATCGTCGGTCTGACAACCAGACAAGGTCTTCACCCTGGCGAGCATCCTCCACCTTCGATGCGTGGTGTGGGCAAGCCGCAACACCTCCATCAAACGGCGAACACCAGCTACCGTGCCGTCCACACGACCACGATAGCCAGCCCGCACCCAAGCCAAGGGGGTCGCCCACACGCCCCATGGCTCCCACCACCAGGGCCGCCGCCCCGGAGACCGCGAACACAAACCCGTAGCACGCAGGGCACCACACCACGGAGCCGGCGACGTGAGGCGAAAGGCAAGTTTCAAAGAGCGGCAGAAGTGCAATAGGCAAGTGGACGGCGCCTCCGTACCACCCGCCGGTCGCACCCCGAGGCCGGCAACCCGTTCTAGACCCACCTGGCCCAGATCCGATCACCGGCCACAACGCAGCCACACGGAGGAGTCCATCCTCCACCGTCTCATAGACGGGTGCCGGCCGGACAAGCAGTAGGGGCACACCCGGCCCCCGCCGCCCGCTGCAGCACGAGCGCCGCCGCCGCCACTCTCCAACCGAGCACGGCATCCTCACCATCCACCGCAACCCCCACCGGACACGCCGCTGCGCGCTGCCGCCACCCCACTGTTTGTTCCGCTGCTCAACCTGCAAAGATGGCGACCAGCACCACGCTTGCCGGCGAACCTCGCCCAGCGCCGCCACTCCACCGCCTGCAGGGTTGTCGGACGAGGAGGACAGCCCGCGCCGCCCAAGGCCCGCGGCCCGCGCCGCCCGCAGCCTGCAGCCGCCAGATCTGGAGGACCAGATCGTGGCCAGCGCCACCCAGAGCCACGGCACGCTCCACCACGCCGACGCCCGTCACACCGCCGCCAGGACAGAGCCGAGCGCCGCCACCCTGCTTCCCGTCGGGAGAAGCAGGCTCCAGCCCGTGGGAGAGGCCCCGCAGCCACCCCGCCGCGCGAGAGGACGAGGAGACCTCGCCGCCGCCGGCGCCGACCGGGCTTTGCCCGGCCGCGCCCTCTGGCAGCGGCGAGGGAGGAGGGAGGCGGGAGGGGCCGGCGGCGGGCGGATTTAGGGTTCCTCCCCTGTCGCCGCGCGGGGGCGACGAGGGAGGAGAGAAGGGGGGTTCACCGCACAAACCGATCTAGCAGACCCTCCACCTCCACGCACAGAGAAGCCATCGTCATCTTCCGGACACGTGGACACGAACCCAACATACCCAAACTCTATTCCACTTTATCTTATTTTCCAAAGAGAGCATATGGACAACAAGTCTCGTTCTTGGATCACATCTAGGAGAGAAATCTTTCACCATTGTGTGGCTACACGAACACATCTCGACGGTTAGCGTTGCTTGTACTACGTTGTCATGGAAAGAGCCCACACGGCTTTTCAACACACACGTAGGCGTAGGCTCAACCCAACCGCCTGCCGGCGAGATGTTTTTGCCATCTTTATGGCGATCGATGGACTCTCGTGATGATCTAACCTACAAAGATCCGGATCCAACGCAAATGGTGCATGCATCAAACTGCAAGCTGCATTCCAAGTGTGGTCGGAGAGGGGAAAGTAAGGGTTAGGGTTAGGGTGGGGTGCTGGGACAAGGACGGGGCGTAGGTTGCCTGGCAGAGGTTGGTTTGGACTTAATTAGGTGATGGATGGATAGGCAGCAGGAGAGGAGAGATACTATCAGCGACGCTGTCATGACATTAATGGCTCCCTGGAAAAACCGTTTTCGTGTACCATGTGTGTGCAGATACCATGGGCATGTAGGCGCTATTCCCTCTTTGCTAAGCGAGCGTGCCTCATCTATGGAAAAAAGTATAGTAAGTACCATGAGATGAGAGGCTAGCGAGGGTTTTAATCCGAGTCATTACTGCATGGACAAATTGGTTAAATCGGTTTTGATTAGCTGGGCGCTGATTGCTGCGCAGCTCCTGGAACACAGCTGCTACCTACTTACGGTCCAACATGCCTTACAACTCTTCTGCTGAGGTAACAACATCAATTCATCGGGGCCAAAACAGTACCTCAGAACTTGTTGCGAGTCTCGGGTGTGGTTAGTCTTTTATGGACCGTAACACCATATTCGTAGGACGATACCAATTTTTCTGAGGGAAGCCATGTGATATAACTAATGCTTTTAGGAGTAAAGTAAATAGAATAAATATATGTATATTCAACAAGATCTCATATTCTTCTAGAGCTAAAATAGAGAACCCAACTCCGGAAATCATGCAGTTTTTTTTTCGAAATGGGGATCCCAGTCTCTGCATCGAGTGATGCATATGGCTTTTTATTACCAGAATATTTGTAGGATCAAAGTTTTACAACTCAACGATCACATAAGATTGAGACATGGATCAACCAGCGGAAAAACAACATAATGCAACTACTGTAGTCGACTAATATGCTGCCAGAAATGCCGGGAGAAAAACTTGTGTGCCACCAACAGGAACCGAGTGTAGCCAGTATCCATAACGATTATAGTGAATAGTGTGTATTTTGAAAACTACAAACTTCATAAAATTAGTCATTTTTTGTGTAACCCACGGTTAAAAGAATTTACCGTTATAATTTTGCATGCTTGTAACATACATCATTGATAAAATCTAGCCTTTTTTAAACATGTAAATATTATTTCTAAGTTTTAAAATAAAGAGAGCACTGGATCTCGGAGTCAAAACAATTTTTTTGTGTATTCCATATCTATTTAGTCACATCCATGTGAGTGGAGATTTCGTGCTCTGAGTTCCAGTGACCCCTTTACTTATTTTTAAGGATACGTCCAAGCAGACGTATCGGTTTCAAGAAGGAGGGGCCAAGCGGCCGTTTACAACGCGTTTAGGCACGTGCGCCAAAAAACGCCATCCACCGAAAGAAAGAAAAGGGATCACTCGTCAACCCTCCACCTATTTACGGGTTTTAGGCTACCCCTGAACAGCCTCGCTGCCCGCCATAGGTCAGCCTCGGCTACTACCATCCTGATGGTAGTCTCCACCGATGGTCTGTGACCCTCGAAGACCACATCGTTCCTATGCCTCCACAGGCACCAGCAGATCAAGGTGATCGCCGTCCATAGGTCCCTCGCATCAGGACCTCCAGGAGCCTTCAGTGGAAGCCAATCCACTAGGCGGTCATCGTAGTCAGGAACCCAGTCCGTCCTACCCCACCTGCTCAGGAAGGAGGCCCACACCTCTCTAGAGAGGACACAACCGAGCAGCAGATGGTTAATATCTTCCTCCTCCTGATCGCAAAATCCTCTTCGTTCCAGGCGATCTGCAGTCTAACATCTATTCCTCAAAGCCAACCAGAGGAAGAACTTGCATTTGTTCGGAGCTCGCGACCGCCAAATCTGCTGGGCCCCGTCCATCTCAATCTTGCCCTCAAAGAATCCTCGGTAGGCCGAGCGAGCCGAGTACTTATGGTGGGTCTCCCAATTCCACGTAAACTCATCCACGACCCCCTCAGTCAGAGCGAAGTCCGCCACACTGTCAGCCAAGGACAGCAGCTCCCGTATCTGTTGCGCATCAGTGACCCATTTATTAAAAGAAATAAAAAATAATCAGATTTCCAAGTTTTAAAAATCTGAAAAAATCCTGCATATTATCAATAATGTATCCCACGTTGCAAAATCTCAAATTAAAAATACTTTATATTCTAATCTACACAAGAATAAAAATGTGTTAATTTGAATATACAAACTTTCAAATCTTCAAAATATACAAAACTTTGTCATTTTTGTGTAGACCATAAAATAAAGAATTCTGTATTGTAATTTTGCAGGCTTGTATGATGCATCGTGGACTACACCCATATTTTGTTTTAGACTTTTTTGAAACTTATAAATATAGTTTTAAAAAGATAAATAAAGAAATCACTGGAGCTCGGCAGCCAAAATGATGTTAATAACTTTCTTTTACAAAGTTGGCCAGACCATAGACCGCCTGGCATTAGAGAAAATCTGTATGTCTACTCTTCGAGAACAGTAAGTACATCCGTATGCCCGCGAATCCTGTTTTGTTCCTACGCAGACACTAGTTTGCGAAATGACATAGCTAGGGATAGCGACGGGCCTCGATTCCGTAAGCCAGGACGGCGAGCAAGTGAGGGCACGGCACAGGATAACCGATAACGCCATGCCCCAGGCCTACCGGAACATGCCACGAGCAGAAGGCATTAGTGCTAGGCCGGCCGTTGCGGGTGACAGATATATCGAAGAAGCATGGTCTTTAGTTATCATATATCATTTCGACTAAATTCTTGCCCCGGTTCATAGTATTCTCGAAAGAATTTAAGGAGAGAGACGAGGAGCAAAATTGTTTGGTACTATGCGACCCATGCTGGGGCTTGCTGGCAACATTAATTAACGCTCAGTGATGGCCGATGATGGCCTGCAAAATCGGTGATCCCGTGACAGTCGGTCTGCATCATTCGTCATGTTCCTGTTCGTTGCCGTGTAGTGCCATCTCCCGGATTAAAGTCGGCCATAACCAGACAAGGCCTTTAATCCATCCATCAATCGATGTACCAACATCCTACGTGTCCTCAAGTTCATTGTCTTGATATAATATTATCCATGTATGCATGGATCGTTATAGATTACTTGATCCAAGGGTAAAGGAGAAAAATACAACGTAAAGTCCTTCTAGACCCGTTTAAATTCAACCCTGGCCCGCTCTAGATATTGGTATATGCTATTCGTGATGTCAAATTTCGTCGGAAACTACGACTATTTGTGGCATGTGCACAAATAACTAGAGATAATTATCTCAAATCGTCTTTCTTTCACATAAAGATAAATTGGCAAACTTTTGGATGAATTTTTGCAGGCTCCAACTCGTAACTGGATTCGTGTTTTCGTTTCAACTAGATGTGAGACTTCGAAGATGCAAAACATCCTAATTACCATGTTAAGATTTGGAGAGTAGTTCCATATTTCAAGGTTCTACGCCAAAAATCGCCCCATCCCATTCCATCTCCAACATCATGGACTGTCGTTGGGAGTGTCAATCCGACGGCAAAAGCTAAAAAAAACTAAACCGTGCCGCGCCATCCACTCATCCCTAGTGTCTCAGACTCTCATGCCCCACAATTTTTCAATGGAATTGACGGTTCAACCGGTAAACAGTTCAAACCCAACGATTTCACTCTCTTTCCGTGAATGTACTCGTAACAACACTAGTTTGTTAAGAGAAGTACCGCTGGTCGGAGTAACATCTCTGAGTTGTATAGTTCTCACACATCAATCTGTTCCACAATAGCCCACTTCCAAACGCGGCTAATCAAGGGCAGGCTATTGTGGAAAATATCGGCTTACAAGAAGGGTCCACTGTGAAAGAGATCTGATGCTACTCCGATCAGTGACACTTTTCTTAAGATCTGCCGAAGAATTAACGTCCCACAGCCTAACGTACGCACAGTGGTGGACTGGTGGTGCAGCAATGTGCGTGCCGTGAGGAAGAATGACAATGACGAGGATGGGATGGACATCGGATCTCCACATGAGCTTAGCCCTAACTGTGAGCCTGTGGAAGTCAGCGAATCCTATCCGGAGCCTGCAGAGAGGCTGGTCGTGCCGATGCAGGTATCAACATAGCAAAAATCCTTTTATTTTTTCTCTATTTTGAGCTAGCGATTAAAAATTTACAAGGCACATCCCAAAAGTCTAACCTCAGACCTTCTCTGCATAGTTCATATTTATAGTGATTTTGAACCAAAATACTTAAGATCGCGTATTCTCTTTTGTATGAGTGGGTGCACCCACTATGGTATTTTTTTTTTGGAAGTACAAATATTACCATTCTTCTCTGCGTCCAAAATACTTAAGATCGCTTTTCCTATTGTTTGCGTCCAGCATACAACTACGGATTGTTTCCTCCAAATATTACCATTCTTCTCTGCGGCCAGATTTTTATTTGAGTGAAATATATGTATATTTATCAGTTGACATTTATATTCTGGACAATTATTTTCATAAATATTCTGGACAATATTTAACAAATCCTCTACAGCGCTATACAACACATCTAATTCAACAGACTTCTACGTGTCATTCTATTATCTTTGTCCAGGGCTATTGTTTTTCATTCTGAAAGTAATGTTGAAGGGAGGTAGGGGTATAACCTGTACTACAAGGACAATCAAAAGTTAACTGGTTTTAATATTTCTGGGATAAGACGCAGGAACCCTTGACTGAGATGGCTGAAAGATGTCAAATGACGATGATGCTAGTGATCTCCTGGATGCCATAGGAGAATCAGACAGTAGGGGCTCAAAAACTGAGCTTTTATTCTTCACTGGCGTGGTCGAAATGGAATTGGTCGCAGCGTTATCCTTCTCTGGTCTCAGTTGGGATTCCAGATTTACCAGGGTGTACATTGGCCCACGTGATCGCTCGGCCTTCTGAAGAATGTTAATGGCACTAGGTCTGTATGAATATCTGAAATATTTCAAAGCTAATACAGGACCCATGCCAACTCCACTGATTAGCTGAAACATTGATACCATGTCATCGTGAGGAATACATGCGGATTTATATAACACCAAGCAAAATACGTGATAGTAATACTTACCAGCATTGTCATCCAGTACGATGGTTGTCTGCAAAGGCGGAACATGATAGTGTACATCCCTGCAGATGGTATGCTGCTGATACATAAATTTATGATGTAGAAAGCAGCAAAGTTTCCCCATATCGCCAGAAATTGCAGAAATGTGAAAGAACTGCAAAATGGAAAGACATGTTAGAAAAGGTATAATCAACGATGCAGAAGTTGAGTTATAGGCATTATGATTCAAGTTTTTTGCTTCCTTACTTCATCTCCAGTGTCACAACAAACGCCTGCAACCAAATGCTTCCTGAGAGGGCAACCATTGACAACTCCTCCATCTCACTTTTTTCATTGGCATACGCATGAATGGTGATTAAGAAAACAGCAATTGCCTGAAATCAACGGAGAAAAGAAGTAACTCTCATCAGTCACGTCAAAATCTGCACATGGGCATTCCAAATTAGGTGTGTTCAGTCTCCCATCTTTTTTCTATTTTGATAAGATAACCAAGAAATATCATACTAATTCTTAGTTGGCGGATTAACTTCAGTCCACTGCTAGAAATAATGTATAGATAGCACAGCGCCAACAAACGACAATACAAGAAACACACATTTTGTATTAGTGCAAGGGGCATGTGTAGATGGCAAGCAGATATCGGGGATAATTGATTTTTCCAATGAAATTGGAAAGTAACCACTTGCTGACCAACAATGTAAGATCTTCAAACATAGCAACAACAAAATGAATATCATGTTGTGATATTGAAGAGCATGCAAGTCTAAATTCGGAGTTAAACAATATAATTCTAGTGAAAATGCATGAAATGTATTTCACAATTTTTGCAACAATCACTTGCAGATTAGAAGCATAGCATGGTGCAACAAAGATGTACTCACATGATACAACGATCGACCAAACCAACCAGCAAAAGTACTTGGATTTAAAAGCCTGCAAAATATGCAGAGATTAGTGAAGGAAACATAAACCTAGAGCTACAGAGTTATGGATTTATTGCATATACTAACAGAACAACTAGAACACGTTGAAGCTGTAACAACAAACAAAAGGAGGTACAATTCACCTTCCAGCTTGGCAATAAAGTAAAATCTCTGGGTTCTGTGTCACTGTCCTTTCAGATAAATCCTTGTCCAGAACAGTGGTTAAAACAGGAATGCTTGTGTAGAAGACATTATAAGCCATCAAACTAACTGAGTTGAATAAACTTGTTCCAGCAATACCTGAAACAAAAGAAAAACTGCATGCATACAATATGAGAACGTTGAGAACGGCAACCAGTATCCTGTATGCTTTTAACGACAAACAGAATGAGAAGAATATTGCATAAGAATTCGAGATAAAATAAAAAAAGGCTGCAAAAGAATGCAGTTTTTTATGACTTACAGTATCTGAATAAAGCATATTAATAGTGACTTGTAGAATGAATACTGCGAAAGAAAAGCAGTGCGGTTGTATGAGTATCGCCCGTGGACAAGAATAAGCCTTCTCAAGAATCTGAACTCTGCCAAGAAGTAAAGGCACAAGTACTTCAGTGTATCAACCATTATGTACTCAAATTATGAGATCAACAAAAGTTATCTAGGAACAACATACAATCATAACTCTTTAATTGTACTTTGAACGCTTCTGGGAAATAGTTACACTATTCTCCACATTAGCATGGCCTGGGATATACTTTTGGCTTGCTAAATCTTCTGTGAGCCCTGTTTACGTGAAACATCTAAAGAAACTAAAACATGATTCACTGATATTTAAGAAGTATACATCAACCCTAGGCATGAAGCATCTCTTGTGCCTCTAAAGTAATGACTTAGGTTCACTTAAACCCATCGGATGGTTTCTAGGGACAGTTTTGCCTTCAAGGCTTCGGGTGGAAAATACCCCGGCCTCGCCAATTGCCAAAGTTTGATAGTCCGATTGTGCAAAATACCCCTGCATCGGGTGGTTTAGCCATATTTAAGAATGCAGTTTTGCTTTATCTATTAATCAAATGCATCCCTAAACTTTATCACCCACTCCCTCCGTTCCGAGAGCACCAAGAGCCTTTCCATCTTACTGATGCTACAGCTATTCTTCTTAGCCCAACTCTCACTCAGGTTTCACCGCCACTGAGCATGATGGTGAATTGGGCGCGTCACAATAGTCAGTACCAAGTCTTAACAACGAAGAACAGAAGCCTTTCCTCATCCTACTGATGCTACGGCTCTTCTCTTTGCCTCGTTCCTTTCATGTTTTCACTGCAGCTGAGCATGATGGTGAATGTGCACCCTCTCCACTGCCAAGCCATCCACCCAACTCCTTCACACCCACACTGTTAAGACCGTGTGGTGTGCGTTCGAGGAAAAAAAAACAGTCAATTTGAAGCTCCACCCAAGAGTAAAGAGGCGAATGTTCCCATGTTTCCCGTCCACAACAAAAAATCCAGCCACACGTGAGAGTCATCAAGGGAGATGCAAGTCTGAGTGGCAGGCGCTCACGAGGCCAAGGGAGAGGCACCGGCGAGGAATAATCGAAAGTCAATATTGGGACAGAGAAGAAGAGAAAGAGGGTGCAAGGAAATTACATTGACATGTGGGCCTGATTTCATTATCAGTTTGCATGGACAAGAATCTGAAGCTAATATAGTGGACACAATCTTAACATCAACATTTAGTTGGTACATTCGTCGATCAATTTTTTATCAAGAATAATAAAGAAAAAATAACAACACATGGTAGATTGAACTTCTTTGCTGTGCAAGAACGATCTGGGGTGCAAAATTTATGAGGCGAGAATGTAGTCAATGTAAGAATAGTGATAAGATGATCAAATTTGAAGAGAACTTACTGCCAATGCTATAGTCAGCAGCCCTTGCTGCTTGAAGACCTTCTCTACCACTAATTCCTACACCAATGTGAGCCTGTTGTATCATTCTTACATCATTCCCACCATCGCCAATTGCCAAAGTTCGATAGTCACATGACTTCAGAAGCTTCACAAGCTACCCAAAAAATGAAGATAAGTATCAACGCATGGAGAAACAAATCCATATGGGAGATATGCAGAATACTGAATTGAAAAAAGTAGGGCTTAGGTACATTTACAGATGGATTAATGAGTGATTATGCACACTGGTTAGCTTCTTACAGAAGAAATTGCTGGCTGTGGATGATATATATCAAAACATATGAAATAGTTGCTCAGTGCTAGGCGATAAGGTGATAACGGAGCATATGAAGCTGCATTCTCCTTCCTATAAACAAGTACATGGAGATCCACCTGTTGATCATCTTTATTTTCTTTTTCATTTTTAAAATATGTGCCATAACTGATGTAGTGTATCTTTGGATTTATGTGGTCTATCAATCAAAATAACTAATAGTGATTAATGTATTTGGCTAAGATTAACATGAGAAAATTAGTGGCGAGGATTTACCTGTGCTTTCTGTGAAGGTGTAACACGACAGCATATCGCTGTCTTCGAAAGAACTGCTAGTTCAGTAAAAGCTTCCTTATATCGCGTTAAAATAATTTCAAGAGCCCAACCATCCACAACAAAAGCTAACTCCTGTTCCAAGCAAATACTAAAACATCAGATTAAACACGAGAGAAATGCCCCCTCTGTCACGATACATGCCGTTAGAATCTATGCCAGTCAGGGATATTAAGGTTTGACCATCAATATACATTTGATAATACTAGATCCACCTACTTTCATAATGCATACATACTTTCATTTGAGAAAACATATTTTCACAGAAATAGATGGGCAAAATGTAACCTTGGAGAGATCATGTCAATGTCCAAAATATGACATGGTCGGAGTAGCAAATTTTCTTCATGGTGTTAATTTCACCATGAAGGCATGAATGGTACTAATTATTTTGACCTACAATTTAACTAACCTTAGGTTCAGAAGACGTTATCCGCATAGTGAGTAGAACTCTTTCCAAGCTCCTAGCAACTTCATCTTCGGATTTCCCATTGATATACAAGAGTTGACCCTTGGGCTCTAAGACAATAGAACAAAAGTCACACATCAGTGTTGTCTTTTATTAGTTCCATTTAACATGAAAAGAAATTGCACGAAAGGACCCTCATCCTGTCGTCCAACTGAGCCACTGTACCCTAAACTAGTGCGATTTTGTGCAATCAAGATAATCTACATGAAATTTGTGCCATTAGACCCCTTCTATGGTTTGAATCTTATCAATGTTAAATTCTACTTGAACTAATGTATGGGCCTAGTCATATAAAATAGAATGACACATGGCAACAATAAAAGAGGTTTGGTGACACAAAATTGAATAACATAAGGCAGAGATAATTCATGTTTGTGCATTGGGTTGGCAATTCTACCTAATACCACCAGTGCAACAACCTGCCATATTGAGTGAAGAGCCCAAGGAACCTTCTACACAGTGAAAACTATTCAGTAAAAGACAGCTACCTGAAGAAATCAAGTTGCACAAAAGAGCTATTTGAATAGCAGTGCTTTGTTTATCTCCAGTTAACATCCAAAAGTTGATTCCTGACTGTCTCAGTATTTCAATAGTTTCTGGCACACCAGCCTATTAGATGGATCAAGCCAGAAGACATGGTAAGAAAATGCAAAAAACAAACAAACAATATTGGCCTGTTTAATGAAAGAGGAATTCAGTATAAAGTTAATACCTGCAGGCGATCCTCTATTGCACTGATACCTAGAATATCCAGTGTGTGTTCTAATTTCTGGCAAACCTCGGCAACTTTCCACTGCAAAAACAAGTATTACAATTTTAGTTTCCATATATATATTAAGATCAAGGAAATCAATATGACAATTACCTCCCGATCAATTAATGCGCTGTTGGCTTCCTTAAATAACCGAGACCATTCTAGATACTCCTCCAAACTTAGCTCACGCCAGCCCAAGCAGAGCGTGCGTAGTCCCAGCTGAGCATATTTGTCGACCGCATCAACGAATGTCTTTATTTGCTGTCCTGCAAAGTTAGAAACCTTAGATTAAAAGTTCAATGCATTTGGAGTCTTTGATCGAGTTCCGATGACAAAGCTATGAGTTTTCTATGTTATGTTGACAAAGGCAAAGAGTCAAGACAGAGTGGGTTAGCATCCATATGTAGAAGAAGAAATCCAGACAACAAATTAAGAACAAAAAGGTGATTTGTGAACTGAACAAAAAGGGTGATTACCAGAATAAGCCAAAGGAAGAATAGCTTCATCTGCGCCTTTGGACAAGAGGAAAATCTTGCCACTTTGACTATCCGATACCACAACAGACATTCTTTTCCGATCAGAGGTGAATTCTAGAATGTCAAGTATCTCATACTGAATCACCCGTCTGTTGAAGTGAATTTCTGCTTAAATACAAGATTTATTAATTATATGTAACAACCAAAAAGACAATGACAAACAATAACAAGCCAGGAGACCATGGCGAGATGTACAGAAACCTACCAGCATTATTTCCATTTTTGCTGACGAGCACAACATGCAAATTAGAGGCTGCATTAACAAGAGCATCCTCATCCTGGGACTGAGCTTTATATGATATTGCTCCGCTAGGACTGAAGTTCAAAAAATAGGCAAAAGTAAGGTAAAATGAATCAAGATGAGTTGTGGAATGTCACTGCGGCATGGACAAAGATATAACCTTTTTACAGGAACAACTGTATTACAGAGTGCCATGACTGTCAAGAATTTAATGACATGTGGCGAATTATTGGCAACAGCATTCAGCAGTTCGATATCTAAAGAGAGAAAACAACATATCAGTACAGATAATAACAAACGCACAGCAGCTGTACGTAGTTCAGCATCAAAACTAAATAGTTTTGAAAACCGACATTACATGATTACCACTATTAAAAGATGATGGTAGTGGTTAACTGTTGTGTACTAGGGTTAGGGAGAGATAGGGGAAGGGCTCTTAAGATGCAATATAGAAGTATTCTTCCAATTTTTTCTTGAATAATTCCTCGCAGAGGGTCCTCTTTATATAGATGCGTAATTATCCAATCAAAGTAACAAATTGTAGATTGTATCTCCAATTGGCTTAAGTGCCAAGCTAAAACATATATTCCTAATTGAAAGGATAGACTACCTAACCGAGAGATTCGGGATCTTGTCCTATAATTGGAAGATGATCTCATTGTCATGGTGGGGCCATTTGCTTATGTACATAACATTAACCAAAAGCAAAATACAATTGCAATTTACTGGAAAAACTTGCAAGAGAGTAAAATGAAGAAAAAACTAAAAAAGAAGTGCTCACATGATGGAATGATTACCGCTTTTAAGAGGATGGATGAAATTAAATCAAGTGCAACCGCAAAGCAATTTATGAGACGTTCATGAAATGATTAACGATCAACTGGTTAACAATAAGGGCTCTAGAAACTTAGTGATCAGAGGAAACACATGTTACTATTCACATTACCTTAATACCACCCTAAGCTCACTAATAAAATAATATTTCTGTTTTTTGCGGGGGAATAATACTTCTTTTTTAACAAGCATTCACAGGGCCCTAACTTTATGAGATATTTACTGGCAGAATTAAGAAGAAAAATCTTTACGAGTGACTAAATATCACCTTTAAGCGCGTCTCCACTTTCGTTCCCATACAAGGTGCCCCCAATACAGCACCTTCTGAAGATCATCTTGTTCTCCGTCAGCGTGCCCGTTTTATCTGTCAGAATATACTCAACTTGTCCCAAGTCTTCACTGATTGCTGTGCTGAAAGTTATCGAGAGATGATTAGATTTGGGGAACGGAAAGGCCAACTATCCAACTTGTCAAGATAAATGGAAATGGCCATGTACTTTGCTGCGTGGGCAGGTGTATCTGTTTCCTGGTCATACATCTCCTCATCCCAATCTATGAACTTTGCATACAGACTTTTAACGAAGTCCAAAGAAACCTACATGACACATAGAAAGTTCCCTTAACAACTTCACAGAAGACGGCATCTGCAATTCTGTATTACTACTAGACAACATATATGCTAAAACAAACAAGAACCTCGTCCATTTCTAAGTAGAAACTGAATTTATTCAAGAACAGTTCCAAGCATGGCCTTCGGAACAAATTTCTTTTAAAGTGAATAAACCTAGCTGGCTTTGAAATCCTAGTCCGTGTTAGGAATTCAGGACTCTTGGTTGGCGACTGAACTGTTACAGTATATGTGGATTGCGCTGGCCCTTTCCATCAGATCGGTCTTTTGGAATAGTTGGTTAGCGCATGAAGCTTGACATGGTATCAGAGCCAAGGTCTCGAGTTCGAGTCCTAGCTTCCGCACTTTATTCTAAAATTGCTATTGCCCCCTCGGTGTCCACGTATAGGCACGTATAGGCCACGTACAGGCACCTCATGCCTCTTGGGCCTGCCTCTGACTCTACACGTGTTGACTTGCCCGTCACACGTGAGAGGGGGTGTTACAGTATATGTGGATTGCGCTGGCCCTTTCCATCAGATCGGTCTTTTGGAATAGTTGGTTAGCGCATGAAGCTTGACATGAACATCTGGTCTCTTCTGGGAGGTCCGCGGGGTTGATGGCTGGACCATCTCCAAGATAGCGCTCAAACTTTTGCTCGTCTTGGGGCACATTCGGAGAAGGCGCTCATGTTGGATCACAGACATCAGAGGGGCTAGCGACTGTCTCTGTAGCCATATATCCCAGTCTGGTTGGTAGTCAGCGAGCTGCAGCTCTTAACATCACCAGATATCATGGCTTACTTCCATGACCTGCTACAACACCCTCTTTCCCAGGGGGCGATCGCCTAGAGATCTTGGGAGCATAACTGAAGTCTTGGGCCCTGCCGCAGGTGAAGTTCTTCATCTGGCTGGCATGCCAAGATGGTTCTTAGATGGCAGAGAGGCTCGAGAGAGGCATGGTTCTGGCTGGCATGCCAGCATATCGCACTTCAAACTGAAATTTGAAATTTACTGAACTAAATTGATGGGCAGTAACTCCATGTAGTAGGTACCAGTCAAATTCCCTGTTGTGTATATCTAACAACCAAAACCACCCAGGAGAAAAGCCCTTCTCACCAGTAAAACTGGCTGGGAACCAGTACCCAGCCATGGTTTCAGTTTTCCCATAACAAAAATTTGATTCTTGACTGAAATGAATGTGTTTCTGCAACTGCAAGTGATGAGTAGAAACGAAGAACAAAGTGTGATATCCTATTTGACTAAGTTGATGGTGCAAATAATAAACCATGAGATTATTAACAACATGAAATAGAGAGCATAATCACATAGTAGAAGAAAAGGAATTATATCAGAATGAGATGAACAGGAAGAGTAGTACCTTTATTGAAATGGGAATCATAATGGAGCACAATAGCTCAAACCGCAGAGGGATAACCAAAATCTGATACCATGGTTCATCATCATCATACTTGACATACCATTGCTACAAAATGATGCGAAGAACTGTCAGCTAATCATATAACAAAGTATAGACAATGTAATTTATATGATCGCTGAACAATTGTCAGAGGACCAGATTAAGAAAACACAGAAGGCTCATATTAGTCATGAGATGATGTATATAGAGAGTAATGCAAATATGCTCGCTTAGTCATTAGCTTACTCAACAATAAATTAAGCCACACGTTTGATCCCAGCTGGGAGGTTTGGGATAATAGATTTTACATCCAAGTTTTAGCTCAAATTTGGGAGGTTGGGGTGGAGGGATGGAGGAAATCTATGAATCTGGATTAGAAGTCATTCCTTTGGTCTGAAGTTACAAACAGTTTCATCTTTAAATGTGCAGATCCTTGGCCTAGCTAGTGACTAGTGTGCTACTGCTGCTTACAGTCTGGTGCTAATTTCCAGAAAAGTAAAAAGGAAGAGGAATATTACTGAAACAAATGTTAGTCTAAGAGCAACGGTGATTTAGAATCAGTCCAATCCAGAATACAAAGCACATTAACTCGATGATAAAGCAGGCTAAACATTACAGAAATTGATCAACATAGAGAATCAAATTGCCTCAATACTAACAATAGCGCTAGGCTAATCAATACAAAACTAGAACGAAGATACATGCTAAGGATAGTCTTTCTAAGAAAAGCAGCATTACAACTTCTGAACATAAAGTAACTTCATTAATACTGTAAAAACAACTTTGTTGTCTTTAATCACATACAGAACCAATCACTGTCAGACTTTCATGTTGTGGCTTGTCACATGAATGTTTTAGTTGGTTATAAATCACACGGAGTAAACCATACTCAAGTTGAAGCCCACCATGAAAGTGGACTCGAAAATAGAAAAAAAACTCTTTTAAGAAATACGAAATGTGCATGTTCCTCAATAATTACAAATAAAATCTGAGAAGTTGCCTATAGTCTTCAGATCCTAAGACATAGAGTGTGTCAAAGGAGGTGTTTCTTAGACTTGCACATAGACATGACTTTTGTTCTGAGAAGATAATTGCATTTCGCAAGATACTTCATCGTAGGTTCCTAGGAACTAGGAAGTAATATATATTCAGTTAAGAAAGTAGGACATATTGGCGGTAGGAATAAGGAAGCTCAGATTAACTACAGCCTTTGCAGAAGTTGCAACCAAATTCACCTTACGAGCTTCAGTGTCCTTCCAAACATTGCCTGCGGATCCAAGAACAACAACAACTGCAAGCTGAAATAAGAATATTGCACCGGTAAGCTTATCAATCATTGCATCCATGGCAGTAAGCTTGGGCTCTGGGAGACCCCTGCTCATCCCCAATTTAGTCTCATTGCCTGAAAAATTGAGATAAGTAAATAGTCGACCCCCTATGGTCATGAGAAAAATAAAAATATCAAGATAAGATTACAAAAAATTGTTATACAGATCAGTCAGGATTAGAATAACAAATTGCGCACCATTGCTCTGCTACCAAAATTAATTAAATTAAATTAATATAAGAACAAAATTGAGTTTTTTAAATAAAAATGTCCTTTATATAGTTGTCAGAACTGAAACATATGCAACTTGTGTCTTGAGAGTAAATTGGCGCCCATGACCTTCGACTACAAACATTAGGCTGTTCAATGACGCATGTCTTTCGTTAATGAAATATTTTTGCATATTTTTGCACAATTTCTTGCAGAACCATATGTTCTCCCTTGCACATACTCACTTATTCACACTTTTGGAGGTTAGTTGTCAGATTTCAATTTCCTGAGCAGATGATTGTGCTATACATAAAAAAGAATAAGCCTAATGTTGACTACAATGTCAACAGACCTAGTCCTCTGTACATATCGTTGTAATTAGTGGTGTGCTCTAGATTGGTACTTCCTCCGTTCAAAATATAAGCCTTTTTAGCAAGCTAGTTGCTAAAAAGGCTTATATTGTGTAGCAGAGGGAGTTATATACTCGTCAGAGCCTCCCCTATAGTTTTCCCTTCAAATATACATTGTCGTCATGTTGCTCTTCAGGAACAGAACCGTGAACTGATACCAACACTGAACCAAAGTGCGAGAAAAAGATACTACATGAATTTCAAATACAATCTGTTTTTTTTTTTGTAGTGGTAGACAAGATCATGACCAAATTATTTCAAAACTTACCTGTATAAACTGCCACTCCACAAGCCCATTCTGTATTTCTCAAGTAGCATGATTGTAGCAATGTGTTATTAATGTCAATGGACAAATGTCATTATCAATAAATGGAGGAAAAAGCCTAATATTTGCATCGAATCTTCTTATGTCTTTGTCTGGGATTGGGCACTCAATGACACCCTGTTCAGTTAATGCATAGAGGTAATGAGGAATAATAAACAAAGGAAGAATCCTGAACATAAAAAACAAAAAATGTCAAACCTTTATTTTGTGCAACTGTTCAGAGTCCAGTCCTGCACATGTTGGTGGGATTACTCTTGTCTTCAAATCAATTTCCCCATCAAGGGCAGCAGTCTAAAAAACAAAACTCAAGAATGTTACATTAATGACATACATGCATGCATCTACTGTCTTTTATTTTGTAGAAAAGCAAGGTTTGAAATATAACTATGTACTCCCTCCGTCCCATCATATAAGATGTTATTACAAAAAAAATTATAATGGGTGGAGAAAGTACTAGACAAGGAATACAATTCATCAAGGTATCACATATGATGTTAAAAACTTGGCGACCAGAATTTGCAGGAAGGACAAATATTGTTCACAAAGCCAACCTCAGTTATGATAATAATAACATTGGATCAGTCAGATCACACATTGTAGAGTGCATATTTCATGCTACCACTTGGACTCAACAAAAAAATACAAAAAAATTAGTCATGTATAGGGCGAACATTTTTTCGAGAAAACGCAAAGGACCTTTGCGTTTCATTTCATTGAAAAGATAGGGTTTGGTTACAACCTCCTAAGAGGCAACAAGCATACAAAGAGGTGAACATGAACAGCATAATCTTAAAAGACTTGAACATAAACCACAACTCAGTGTTCTACCAATACACTGTAAAATTTGAATGGAAATATTACTCTTGAGTTCAATGAAAACTATTTCAGGAAACAGAAACAAAAGCTACACAAATATCCAGTTCTATGACCAGAGAAGTTCTAGGACTTCTTTCATTCTTGGATAGATTCTGTAGCCTAAATGTAATGTATATCTTCTGGTGGCTGAGTATATTCTTGCTGCATGTTGTAGATATGCTTGCTAACTCCTTTGTTTTAGATAGCGTACATACTGAGGGAATAAGTTGAGATGCACCTCAGCTGAGGGAATCATTGCTATTCTCGTACAGTAGTTTCACAGGTAGACATGGACTTCACAATGGAATATCAAGTTGGACAACATAGCACGTCTATCAATTTGAATACAAAACGGAATTCCCCTTTTTTAAATAAAAATGCATTTAAGTTACTCTAAGCCCACAAGTTGAGTGCAGTTAAAGGTAAAACAAAAGTGGAAGGTAGAACTTAAGCACTTTTGATTTCGTCGTGTTTTACCTCAACATGACAAATGCCTTGTGGTTCAGAAGTTCCTGTTAAAACAAGGTCGCATGGAACTTCTTCATTCTCTCGAATCCATACTATGTTACCAACACGGATATCTTGTGCTTGAATCTATACAAGAATCAGAAAGCATCACATTCACAGGTGCAAGTTTCAAAGTGTACACAATCCATATATTTGGAGATCACGACAGAAAATAAACGTACAGTAGTAAGGCTATTGGCAAAAAGGTAAGCATCTGTGGTCTATGTCAATACCCCTCAAACAGTATTTGGATACATGCATGCATTTGAGATATTCCTCCTGCTTAGGTAACACAATAAATACTTATAACATATACAAGTCCCTAGCAATAAGGCAATGATCAACTCCCTACGTTTCCATTCAGATGTCATTTTAGAGTGCCCGAATAAAAAGTTAACCACTGTGATAAACAGAAATATTTGGATGCATTGCATGGAAATAATATGACAACTAGATTTGTCAACAACAGTACTTCTATATGATTACAGTTTCTATATCTTTTACTAATATAATATAGAAATGGTAATGGTGAAAGGTGTGTGTTTTATACCATTGCCGGTATCTGAAACGACAAGTGTAAAAGAATGAGGTATTACTAAGCAACTAACAATCTTATATATAATATCATCTGCTTCAAGGCTGCTTCCCCTATGTGGCCGCGACATACGCACAGAAATTACGACCTTGCCATATTGATATCCAAATTATTGAATTAGCATGTCAAATACGAGTTGGTCCTATGAACAAAATAAATTCTTTTGTCACATCTGACTTTGTTTTTGAATGTGGATGCACCATTTCTAAACTATTTGCATAATGTGATTAGATGCTTCAGGACATATGCCTCCAGTGACGGAGGACCTTATAGGGCAGGGTAGGGTGGCCGCCAGACCTAACTTGGGCCAGGAATGCCTACTGTTCCGCATCTACAACATGGTCGCAGGCTAGCTCAAACACTGGATGGCGCCGTTGCTAACTTGCAGATCACGAGGATGCGAGGACAATCACCGAGCGAAGGAATATTTGGGCCTGGACAGCTGGGTTTTACACGGTGAGTTAACTGGGCCTAGGCTTCAATGATAATCCTTCGGCAAAATTCTCAAAAAATAAAGACAACCTTCTACGGTTTATATTGACAAATCCTAACTCTACTAATCCATGTGTGCGGCACTAAAAAAATATTGATCAATTTTTGTCGCTCAAAAACAACAAAGCCATGTGTGATCTATTCACTTACACAAATTAAACATTTGTAAATGTGACAAATTATTGCACAATCTTGATTCAGTGAGGTGTTTTTAGATGTCCTACTTCGATCATAATATGTCCGTACATGGATTTAGTTGATATAATCTAATGTCAAATACTCTTCTTAGTGTATGGTTCTGTGTTACTTTTGGTCTATTCTTTCGACTTTTCCCTAACAAAATTTAATATTGTCCTCCACCACTGTATGCCGCAACTGCATCTGCTAGGGCCAGCGGCAGCAGCAACTCGGTAACAAAGTTAAGATGAATTAGTTGGTACCTTATCTCATTAGTTGGTATCTTATATATAAGTTAGGTGAGTTATTATTAGACTGGTCTTAACTATATCTGTCAGTAGAGCCTTCTATATAAGACTATTGTAATCATCAGCACTAAGTAAGAAAGAATAAACAAGTTCATCCCCAACTCAAGTCTCATGTTCTCCCCCCTAGAGAAGCATTAGCCGCCTAGCTGCCCGTCTGTGATATTTATAACGATCTTACAGTATAATCGACTAAAATCTCCAATGTTTTTTTAACGAAAAACAATGGCAGAGAAACGTACATGTTGGCGGGTTCCATTCTTTACAATCCACACTTTCTTTTCATTCGCCTGCTTGTCTGAAGTATACCTATTGTAATCATCCCAGGCCTCTTTGGTTGCTGAAACTGCGAAAATTATTATAAGTGGGCCCCATGTGCTTGCAGGATTCACAGGAGTTATAAGTGACCATAGTTGAAGACATGCTATCAATAAGAAATATTGATTCATGAAACGCCTGAAACACCAAATCAACAGTTAGTTCTACAAAAAACACGACTTCAGTCAAGGCTTCTCGATAGTGTACTAACAAAAGTGCTTCCATTCTCGAAGCCACTAGAGAATTAGTAATAAAACTACTAAGTACGAACCTGAATTGCTCCCACAGATTTTTCGGCAGGAAGTTCCATAAGTTATACTTTGTGTTAGAAATCTGGTTATCACAGTAGTCATTCTGGTAAGACTCGTCATTTATGTAGACGAAGCGCTTCATTGCTACAAATAAGCATGCAGTCTACTGTCATTTGTGCACTTTGATTGACGGCATGCGATGAGCTGAGTAGGCCTGCCAAGAAATATAAAAAGCACCAGCTTAAGAATCAGCAAGATGGAAGCTCCAAATGAATCAGCACTTAACATTGTAAACTGCTGGCAGTTGATTAGTTGAGATCTAAGTAAGGGAATGAGGAACTTGGCAAAGGGAACCTGAATTCAGCATACTACAATCGAGCTCCAATGGAACTTGTACCTATAACTAGGGTGGATTGATTGCTAAGGCAGCAGTGAACTATGCTTAATATTGTTACAGTCTATGCACTCGATCTGCACAGCTAAGTAACCCAGCCAAGTTAGGAATGAAATCATCTACAGCTATGCAAAACTCGTCCGACGATCTGGCCATTTCCAAGGGCAACGGAGCGCTACTCCACGGTAGCCATGTACTTCGCCGTCCATCCCGGTTTCGCTTCCGATCGCCCACGCCCGATCTGGTCGTGCGCTGCGCGCGTGCGGGTGCAAGGATAGCGCGGGATCGGGCCGAAAGTTTTGGGGAGAGAGGTGAGGAGTGCTTACCGGAGTCCGGAGAATCCCAGATCCCCGCGGGACTGCGTCTGCGGCGGCCGGCGGCGAAGGTGGCTGGCGGAATCGCGGAGCGCAGGAGCAAGGCGAGGAGTCGTATCTCGGGCTAGACAAGTGCGCGGTCCGTCTCCCAGGAGAGAATTGCACATAACACCACTTGTTGGTGCAGTTTTTGCACAGAACCACAACCATAGATTTCTTTTGCGCAAAACACCAACGTTTGCTGTAATTGTTGCACAAAACACAGAACTGGTCGTTAACAGCTCTGATAGCCGATTAGCAATCGTGGGCCCACAATACAAGGGGTGAACTGCAAAATTGCCAATCGGATAAGAAATCCCAGGTTTCATCTTCGTCCAGCTCTCGCCGGGAGTAGCCGAGCAGCGGGCCAGCGGCCACCACAGCCTGTGCTCGTCGTCGTTGCAGGAATGCGCACCTCATACGCGCGCAAAGGAGACCCCTGCCCACGAGCACGACGCGGTGGAGTTCGCGCGGGTCGTCTGCCACGGACGCACGCTTGAACGCGAGCAGAGCCGCCGCCTCGCCGGCACCAAGAACAAATCGTCGCTGCGCGTAGGTGTCGAGCACGCCGGCCGGCCGTGCTAGCTCTAGCTAGCTAGCTATGCGCGTGAGCAGCGCCGGCGTACGAGCTGTGCGTGCGTGCTATGCACATGAGCAGCGCCGGCGACATCGGCTCCATCTTCCCTCGGGACGTTCTCGCGCGCACCAAGCCCTACCAGCTCATCTCCCTACATCCACCGCCTCCGTCGCCGACTGCCTGCTCTTTCTCATCTCTCGTCTGGTTCTGCGGTTCTGCCCCCTGCTACAGCCTACAGCTTGCTCTCCGGCGAGGTGGCCGCCAAGGGATCGCACGGGTAAAAGACTAGGGAATTCCTAATTTGTTTGCAATCTTGCAGATCACCCCTTATATTGTGGGCCCATTTTAATTAATCGGCTATCAGCGCTGCTAACGACTAGTTATGTGTTCTGTGCAACAACTACAGCAAATATTGGTGTTTTGCGCAAAAGAAATCTGTGGTCGTGGTTCTGTGCAAAAACTGCACCAACAAGTGGTGTTATGTGCAATTCCCTCGTCTCCCAGCCAAGTGACATACCGGTTCGCAAATCTCTATCCAACCGAAAAATTCCACCAAGCTCCCGCCGCCCCGCCGCCGCCGGGATTTGAGGAGTTTGGGAATCTGGAGACACGCCGAACACGCCTACCTCAGTCAGCGGAAAGGTGAGCTCGGTTCATCCCGATCATCGTCTTCTTTCTCCTTTCTCACGCGTGACCCTTGGTCCCAAAACTTTTCTTCGGACGGCCACAAGGTGTTCGTTCAAATGCTAGTGGGAAACCGAACGCTAACTCGTTGTTCCGAGATCGAATTTCTGCGACGCAAACACGGCTAGTTCAATCATGGTGCACTTACTCTGGTTATCAACAACCTTTTTCTGTAGGGCGACGCACCTGCTGGTGCTGGGGGCGGCAGGAACGGGATGCAGCTCAAGGACCTGGTCCCGGCGGCGACCAACACCGTGAACACCACGTTCATCGTGCTCGACAAGGCGGCCCGGCCGGCCCACGCGGACGCGCACGCGCAAGGTAGAGAGGAGACGTGCCTGTCGCTGGTGGCCGACGAGACGGCGGCGGTGCACTTCCTGCTGTGGGGCGCCGAGTGCGGCGCCTTCGAGCCCGGGGACATCGTGCGGCTCACCAACGGCATCTTCTCCTACCACAGGGGCAACAGCCTCGTGCTGCGCGCCGGCAAGAGAGGGCGCGCCGAGAAGGTGGGCGAGTTCACCATGCTCTTCGTCGAGACGCCCAACATGAGCGAGGTGCGGTGGGGGACCGATCCGGGCGACCCGAGGAGGATGGTGCAGGAGGCCGTCGTCTCTCCCTACTCCCAGGTCTTCAAGCCGCTGCACTGATTGATGATGCCGGCGGCGCTGCAGACTTGTCCTCAAGGCTGGAATTTGCAGTGTACATGCCGGCATCCGATTGTGAGACAAGTGATTGTGCTGAACATTCTCTGTGATGTAAATTTGTCTCTGCACTACCGACTACCGAGTATCTATCCACCTGTGACAGTTTGCATCACCAGATTTTAAACGTGTGCTTGTGGTCATGTGCTCCCTGCAATGCAATATCGGGCCCCTAGTCGACATGATTCGTTGCCACCTTGAAGAAAAAGGGGTAGATAGCTGTTGCATAGGCCCCAAAACTATAGCGCGTCATTTCCTTGCGTTTTCTCAGTCACAAAGCCATGAAACAGAAGGCCTCTCCAACAAGACTTATGCATACATCAGACTTACAGAACCTAAGAAAGCACATACAAAATCCAACGAATCAACAAAAGAAAAAAAGACAAGAAAACTGCTATGTACATGACGGTAGCAACTAGCAATACAACCAAGTACCAGTGTTTCCTAACACTAATGCACTTATTCGGGCAGAAATCTGTGAAGCTTTGCATATTGATACAGAAGCTCTATCGGATAAATATCTTGGGCTCCCTGCTTTGGTAGGAGCTGACAGAAGTGATTGTTTTCTGCATTTTGTCGAAAGAATCGTATTAATGGTTGGAAGGAAAAACAACTCTCAATAGGGGGAAGGAGATACTTCTCAAGGCGGTGGCTCAAGCTATCCCCGTCTATGCTATGTCAGTCTTTCAAATCCCAAAAGGTGTCTGTAAAGAGATGATGGATGCGATCGCAAAGTTCTGGTGGGGTAATGATGATAACAGCAATAAAATGCACCGGTATGCTTGGTGGAAGCTATGCTATCCGAAGAATGAAGGAGGCATGGGTTTTAGGGATTTCCATTCTTTTAATCTTGCTATGCTAGCTAAACAAGGATGGAGGCTAATTAATGATCCAGATTCCATTTGTGCCAGAGTTCTGAGGGCGAAATACTATCCACAAGGCGATATTCTCAAGGCCGGACCAAAATCTGGCTCTTCTTTTACATGGCAAAGCACTCTTGCTGGCTTGACAACTTTAAAGCGAGGATATATTTGGAGGGTAGGCAATGGAGAAAATATAAATATTTGGCAAGATCCATGGATCACCTCAAGTCCAAATAGGAAGATTATTTCCCAAAGGGGAGTTGCCCCTTATACAAGAGTTTGTGAGTTAATTGATCCTATCACGGGTGGGTGGAATGAACAACGTCTAAGAGAAATTCTCCTTACAGTGGATGTGCATCGGGTCCTTTCTATCCTCTTCACAGGCATGGTTTTGAGGACTTTATTGCATGGACTGGAACGAAACATGGGAGTTACTCTGTCCGATCTGGTTATCACATGCAATGGAGGCACCAGTTCGGTAACTCAGCTAATCTTCTAGCACTCCCTGGTAGCTCTATTAATAACCCTGTGTGGAAAGTTCTATGGAAATTAAAAATCCCAAGCAAGGTAAAGATATTTATATGGCGAGCTTTGCATGGTATTTTACCGTTGAAATGCATTTTGGTAAACATGCACATTGGTACTACGGGTGAATGCCCAATTTGCCGATCTGGTCCTGAAGACGTGCGGCATCTTCTCTTCCAATGCCCAGCAGCGATGGCCCTTTGGAGTGCCTTGGGCCTGGACACATTGATATCGGAGGCTACACATGAAGACAGGGCTGGTTCGGTTATTCTGGAGATTCTGCTTCGTAGACAAGATAATGAGTTCCAAGGTATGGAGAATATTGGCTAAAAGAAACAATTACTATTGCTTGTTGGTACCTCTGGTGGATGAGAAGAAGACGTACCCATGATGAAAGTGTGCCGCCTGTCAACCGCTGTAGAATCTCAATCTTAGCTTTGGCGGCTAATTATGCTAAAATCGCCAAACTACGGGACCTAGTTCTGATGGGAGATGGACCAGGCCAGAACCGCGCCATATCAAACTGAATGTGGATGCTTCATTCCATGTCGATGCGGGAGCTGGTGCCATAGGTGCAATATTGCGTGATTTTCAGGGTCATTTTATTGCAGCAAGTTGCGTTTACATATCTAACGTTGCATCGGCGGAGATGACAGAGGCAATTGCGATGAAGGATGGATTATCTCTAGCTTGCAGACTAGGGTGCAATACAATTATTGCTGAATCGGATTCGCTCGAAACAATTGATGCCTGTACGGGTGTGAGCACTTGGTGGCATGATTCAGCGGCCATATTTGCTGACATAGTGGATCTTGCTTCAAACATTAATTCTGTGGTGTTCAAACATATTCCGAGGGATGCTAATAAGGTTGCTCATGAGATTGCTAGACAGTGCTACATAGATAAAATTCAATGTAACTGGGACGATGATCCCCCTAGCTTTCTTTTAAGTAGTTTGATAAACGATGTAACAAAGATACTTAAAGGCAGCAAGTTTCAGACACACTCTTTCCCTAACCAGGGTACCGAAAGAGACTGACAGAGTTTTAATGGGGCGGCTTGCTGACCTAATATATGGTGGAAAATTTCAAAAAAAAAAAGTACCGGTGTTTCCTGATATGCAGAGGCAAAAAAATGCTGGAATTAACAACAGCGGGGCGATTTTACTGTCCGCTTCACAAAGAACCTGCTAAACCTGGCGCCTGCTTAGCCTTGACAAGTGCCTCAATCGTAAGGAAAAGAAGACCCACCTCTCCCGCCGCCGCGCTGAGATGCAAACCGTCCACCCGATCATTCGTCTCCTCCGCCGACCTGGCGTCGCCACCTCTCATGACCCAATGCGCCGACTCTCCTCTGCCTCGCGATCACTCCTCTCTTTCATGGCCTCTTCTCCGCCGCGCTGGTCAACACCGGCGCTTGCACATCGAATTTTCCCACCCATGGGACTCCCAATCCAGCTGTATGTCCTGTTTCCCGGTATGTTTTCTTCATCCGATGCTAAATTTTGCGCCCTTAGTTCGTTGCTATAATTTTGGATCTCGAGTCTGACCAACTTTGGGTTCGTATTTCCCTTTCCTGCGTTGATTTTGTGTCGGATGCTAGCCTAAGATCGACATTATATGCTCTTTGGTGATAGATTCCCTCATGGGTCCCGAAGCATGTCCATCATCACTGGAGTAAAAGCTGATGAGTCTGGTAAACCAGACAAGCCAATGCTCATCTATTCTACCAACGATCACTCTGCCATCAGCCAAGGCATGGAAAACGTAGAGACCAGTGGCACAACCTTGGAGGTTATGGATGGTATAGCTGGCAAAAATGATGCAAGTGGGAAAATTGTGGAGATCTCTGGTTCTGAGGAAGAAACAAGGATCGCAACCAAGGATCCTGATGTAATCCCCATGGAAATGGACATACTTCCGAAAAGCAGATACCGTGATGGTTCCATATACAGGACCACTCATTCGTGGAAAAAATACTATCATGTTGCGGACCGTAATGAGAGTAAGTGATCAACATATATTTTCCTATTTTTAGTTGTTATGAGCACTTTTTTCAAGCTATAGAGTCAACTGATATATTCTCTGTTGAAATCACAAGGCTAATTTTGTTTATTTTCACTTTCTTTACTTTTACAAGTTAAATTGTCGATGTATGGCCACATATAGACAGAAAACTCGTCAAAGTGGTACTTAGGGGTTGCATTTGTCAGGTTTTCCAAAGTAGAACAGGGGAAAAAGCTGACCGTACTTTAGGTTGTGATTAACTTCATAATGATATTTATACTTTTTGTTTCTCATCACTTTTATCCTGGGTGTTAAATAGGTTTAGTTGCTCTTGCTCCCAACCTATGAAAAGAGTCATGGAAATTTTTGAAAAATATTTTTTAATAGGTATGGTGTTATCTACCATCAGAAAAGTCAACTTAGAAGAGGACTTCTATAAGGAGAAATGAGAGAGTATTAGGGTGTGTTTGGATTTTGCCAGCGTCCGCCCTGCCAACACGCGGGCGAGCCAAAATATTGGCGCGGCTTTCCGCCGCCCACGCCTTGCCAAATCGTTGGCGTCGATTTGTACTGGAAAGCTGTAGGTCGCATTGGCACGCCAAATTATGGGCTGTGATCCAAACGGTGCCCAACCACTTCGGTCAACGCCAATAATTTGGCTTGGCAGCCCGGGGCTGCAATCCAAACAGGCTCTTACTATTTTCATCAAGGCGAAGGCTGAAATAACTTGTTTAGTAATTCTTAGGGGTAAACTTAACCGATAAATAGTTTGGGGGGCTATGAAATATTCTGGGTGAGTAAAATGGACCTTTTCCTTTTCTGTAGGGATTAAATGCTATTCTCTTTTGGGTTTCCTAAAACAAAACCTTTGAGGGAGCAAAATTCAGGTAAAAATAACAATTATAATTTCCACTTGGATGAAAAGGAAAACTTCCAGTAGGGACATGGAATCATTAAGCGGCACATTTACTTTTTATATCGCAAATATTTGTTACCCGTATTGATTTCAATTAGAATATAACTTGTTTTTTTCATGAAGCTCGGTTGCCAGATCCCACATATTGCAGGATCTATAATGGAACTTGCAGGCGGCATATACCTACTCGCTTGTTGCAAATTTTCTCATTAAAGCTGGCTGAACTTTATGGGGATTTTGGCTCAAATGAGCTGTATGGATACGTAGCAGTGCGGGATCATATGGATCCTTTGCTTAATTATGTTGTCAATATAAGCAGGGATGATCCTATCATCGTGGAGCAGGTGCGATTGCATACTTATCTGCAATTATATCAAGAAATAAGTCTAACGCCCTGAATGTTGAGGTTTATCTGCTTAACCCCCTCAAGTACAAAACCAGGTATTCACCACCTTAAAGTTTTCCATGCCGTATAAATCACCCCTGTGGACGTTGCCACATGACCAAAACCACACCAGGGGATGATATATACTGTATGGAGTACTTGGGGGGGGGGGGGGGGGGGGGGGTATCATATACCTGATTTTTACTTGAGGGCTTAGGTAGATTCATTTTTTATGTAACATTATTCGTTTCACATTAGAAGGACAAACCTAGTACGTGCATAGAACATATGAGATTGGGTCATACATACTCCCGACGGCATAGAATGACCACTTAATCTCTACCATCATTAAAGATGCTTCTGTGTGATTAGTCTGCCCAAAAGTAGCAGACTAGCAGTTTGGATCATATAAGCCACTACTACAAGTTGTGAAATTAAGTGAGTATCATGTATCCAAATAAAATCAAACAGAATAGTTTTGAACTCTTGGTTGCTACTTAGTATGCCACACTTCTTCTGTTTACGGGCATATGACGATGCATATATTTTCTGTTTTCATTTGTACAAGCTTACGTAAACAAATATTTGGGATTTGAACAAAATCAAGGGGGGCAATTTCCCTTCCTAATACCTTTGTACACTCTGTAACCGTTCAGTTTGGTTCATGACAAAGATCTTGGTCATCAATCGTAAAATACCCCTCAAGTAAATGTTGTTACAAGTAAAACAGTTTAAGAGAAGTATTTAGCTTTTTCTTACTTTTATGTGAAGAGCTGCTGAATACAATTATGTAGGGTTCTCTCATTAACATGGCTGGCCCTAAGCGAGGGATAGATTTGTATGACACTGCTCTTGTCGAATATGACATGAGGTTCAAGACTGGCACAGAAGAAAGTGATGGTCTGCAGCTGATCGATGGTATATCAGCCATAAGCGATCTGTGGGGCATATGGAATCGTGCATTCACAAAACGCATCCATGGGGATTCTGGCTCAGTTGACATAACTGTATCACGTATTGATGATGCTGTCCAGGGGACCGTCGAAGTTGTCATATTAGAAGTGCAAAGCAGTTTCAATTTGTGTCTCGGTTGTTTTATCGGTGGGTATGATGATGAAGAAATACGGCTCTTCGATGGTGCCATTCATGAGTCAGGTGGCTTAAAGAGGTCGGTGGTTGCTGCAGAAGATGATTCCACTATGGATTTGAAGTTGAAGGTAGCCTCAGAGTCATCTAGTGCAGCTGAACATTGTTGTTCCTTCAAGGCGGACATGCATGGGTTTGCTACTCAAGAGATAAAGACTGATTTTGGGTTGATCTCACTGAAGGTGACTTGGTCGACTCTGCTTTCCTCATAGGCTTGTTGCAGTGTATCCCGACCTTAAGTAAACTTCGGAGAGTAGTGTGTGGGGAATGGGCCAAGACTGGGTTTAGCAGTATAGAGTTAGTCGTGGACTTGTGGGATGTTTCAATAGAATTACCTGAAAATGGCAGGTATTCGGGTAATCTGCGAAACTTTGCCATATTTTTCTGTAGATAATGATGTTCTTGCTCAGTAAATCCGCTTGGTGAACTAGGACTAGGAGGCACTTGAACTTTACACTCATTGATCTCGACCAGCTCAATCCAGCTTTAAACACTGTAAATATGCTATTTTCTCTGGAGATTAATGTTCGTTAGTCTTAATTCCATGTCCCCTTTCCAGATTCTGGAACGTGTGGGCAACAGAGCATACAAGTTGAAGCTACCTGATTATAGCAAAGTGCGTCCAGTGTTTCGTGCGTCTCAGTCTCTCAGACTCAGTTAAAACCATAATACTCTTGGTTTCGTACCACATTTTAAATAAAATCTAAAAAACTATGTGAACTTCCTATTTATTTTATAAACTCAGCAAAAATAAATATTCACGCGTATCAAACTGTGAACTTACTTTTTCCGAACATGTGGACATTATTAGAACACCCATGAACATTTTTTTCGAACCAGTGATTACTTTTTGAATTGGATATTATACCTTTTTTCGAACCAGTGAATATTTTTTTAGCTCCCATCAACATTTTCTCAATCCGTAAACATTTTTTAAATCCGTGAACGTACCTTTTCCGCACCTGTGGATATTTTTTTGAATCTATGAACACTTCTTGAATATGCGGACATACTGTTTTTTAACCCGTGAACATTTTTTTTAATCCGTGACCATACTTTTTGTTTCAAACTTGTGAACATTTTATCTAAGAGGTAACCTTTTTGTAAAACATAGGCATATTTTTACTCATGAATATTTTTATATGTTATACCTCTAAAAAAAATCCATGTATCCATGAGAAAAGGGATGAAAAAGTGAAATGAAAAGGGCATCGTGAACAATGTTTGCACTCTCATGGACAGTTTTCGAACTCGTGAACACTTTTGAATCCGTGAACATATTTTTTCCAAAACGTGAATATTTTTTCGAACATGCAATTTTTTTAATCCATGAACGTAGTTTTGTTGATGAGCAATTTTTTGAATCTGCGCAAACGTGCTTGTTTTCAGCCCGTGATTATTTTAAAATTTGTGAACTTACTTTTTCTAGCTAGTGACCATAATTTGACCGTCATAAAATATTTTTATAAAACAGAAACATATTTTCTAGATTTATGAGTATTTTTTTATGTGTTCTCGTCTCTCAAAAAATATTCATGTATCCATAAAAAATGGAATGAAAATGTAAAAATGAAAAGAACAAGAAGAAAAAAGAAAGTAAAAAAGGGACTGAAAAATGAAGTTCAATGTATTTCAAGAAATATTCATGTGTTGGTGGAAAAGGAAAACAAGAAAGGTGAAAACCTTAAAAGTAAGAGAAAAGTGAAAATAAACCAAACAGGGGAAGATAATACAATGGTAAGAAATAGAAGGTTACGAAGAAGATAAAAAGCGGAACATAAATCTTGTATAGGGAATAAAAACGAAAAAAGAAATGAAAGCATAAAAAACAAAGAAATCTCTTCGTAACTCTGACGGCTAATTTTTTTAAAGTCTAGTTGGTACTTTCTTAGAAGGCCCAATTGATACTTTTGTTTGTATATGTGCCCTTAGAGCATCTCCACTGACATCCCAAAAAACGTCCAAACATGTATGTTATAGGAGTGTGTGAAAACCATGTTCGGACATATGGGTGTGGGTGCCCCAAATGACACTCCCAAACCGTCTATATCTCTTTTTGCATATGGGGACAAAAAAAAGAGAGAGAAGAGAGGGTGCATGTGGGGCAGTGAGCATTTAATTTCTCTGATCTAATACCTTACTCCCTCCGTCCTTGAAAGAGTGTACTTCCAACTTTCTTGGAAAGTCGAACTTTTATATGTTTGACCATATTTATACAAAAACCAACCAACAAGTATGTCATCAAATTGGTATCATTAGATTCATGGTAACATATACTTTCATCACATGCCTATTTGGTTTCACAAAAATTAATATATTTTTGTACAAACGGGGTCAAACTTTGAAATGGTTTGACCCTCCAAGAAAGTTGAAAGTACACTCTTTCAAGGACGGAGGGAGTACCGTCCAAGTACGCCATATGGAATTTCTCAACCAACGTCTTCATGTCCTTATCTTCAACCCGTACTGTCTTCAACATTGATTCTGTGAGACGGTTCTTCATATGCACCAGAAGCACTCGTTGATTCAAGGTAGTGTATGTGACTTGACCTTAAGCACACGTTGTCTCTCAGCAGAATGACTCAAGGCGCAAGTTGAGTTCTTGCATAAAGCATGTGTTTGTGCTTTGGGTTATTTATTTGATGTTGTCTTCAACATTGTCATTAAGCGCGCCCAATTTTTTGATGGATGGTGTCTGTATTGAGTGGTCTTCTCTATTTTAAGACAGTAGGCCGTAGCCCAGCGTTAAATTAATGACGCCAATGGCGGAAGATACAGAGTGCTGAAAACAGCTTACAAACACCTCCACACACACAGAGCAGAGCTACAAGGAAGCTGGGTCGACGGTAACACTAGGCAGACAACAGAAAAAGCTTGCAAAGCCGAAGACGCTGACGAGGTTGGACACCTTCAGAGAGGCAGGGTTGCGCCGCACGGACAAGTCTCCGTCGACAAAGGGACCTCTATCCCTGATCGACAGCAGACGCCGGTGTCGATGGACTAGAGCTCACCCGAGAGCTCGAGCCGAAGCACCAATGGACGCTACACCATGCCTCGAAGGGCAGAACCCAAACTAGAGACTTTGGCTGCCAACCACCACTGCCACTGCCACCACACCGCCATCGGAAGAGAATGCACCATGGACTCCAAGGCGGCGCCTTCAAGAAGGGAACGACACCAAAGTTCCGCCGCCGCCTGATCCGAAGGTATCCAAGGTTTTCACCGGGAGCCTTGAGAGGAAATGGGGGAGTGCCACGACGGCGCCTTGATAACCCCCAAGAGCAGGGGATCACTGTAGCACCTCTCAATGTGGAAGTAAGGTATCGATCCGCAGGAGCAAGAAGGAAAAGTTATCTATTCCCTACAACTAAAGTGTCACAAGTTTTAGTTGATTATGCACTAAACAAGTTTAAGGAACAAGATGGTTGATTTAATGGATGGAAGTTTAATGCAACAAAACAAGAATGTAAAAGTGTCCCAATCCTCTTCAATGCAAGAGGACAAGACAAAGGTTTTCTCTTATAGGAACAATGGACATGGGTTCATGGGTTCACTTAATCCTCTCTCTCTCATCTATGGTGATTATCATGTTATAGATAAAGTACACACAATTGTCATGTTTTAATGGTAGCTTTTAATGACGGCTATATGTCCTAAAACACATAGTTGAAAGAAATACTCATTTGTGTGCTATGTCACCCCGCAAGGCTAGCATGGCTGCTGTCACTCCCACATCATACTCTTTCTTTTTACCCCCAGATAAAGGATGTTGGGCTGTATTTCACATGTCACTCAATACATATGCCGTGTCACATCGGCCATCCCGTACCTACATACATCATACTTCATAATGGACAATATTCTAAACACTAGTGCAATGATTCATAATTCGTGTGCATGACCACATCTCTCTCATCTATCCACACTTGGTGGTGTCAATCACCTCATGACAAGGATAAACAAGGCATTATGCATAAATCAAACCATCACATGCATCATAGAATATCTCCAAAGTATGACAAATCATAAAAGCTCCAACACAACGGTAAATGCATAACAAATCATCTCATACCACAATATCCACCATAGGAATTACATAGATGACCGTAATCATGTTCAGCAGCTCATACGGTACTAATTAGTGAAGCTCAAAGAGAGGAGAGATACATAAGTTACCACCACAAACCCAAGTCCAGGGGGTGGACTACTCCCCCTTCATCATGGAGACGGTGGAGAAGTCGTTGGAGAAGATGGAGACCACCGGCAGCGCCCCGCCGGAGTTTTCCCCCTCCAATCTGCAGCTCCAGGTCTCTGTTTCGTGGTTTCTGTGTTTCGGCGGCGCTCCCTTTCGCGAAAGCCCTGGGGGGTCTATATATAGTCGTTTTTAGGTCAAGACGAAGCTTCGGGAAGAAAGATCGACGGCAGCGGAGGCCCGAGGGCCAGGATGGGGGACCCCACGCGGTCAGGGAATCTGGCCGCGTGGGCCCACCCCTTTCGGCCTTCTGGTCTCCGTTTCTTCGATTCCTTTGCGCCTACGTTTCGTTCCTTCCAAAAAAGTGATCCCCGTAAAGTTTCAGGTCATTTGGACGTCGTTTGGGTCCCTGAAACATCAAAATATAGAAAAAGGGGTTTTCTGACAGCGCAGGGTTAATTCCAGAAAAATGGGGAAGTTGTTAATTATCCCCAAAACTCAATATAAATCATGAATATAACCCTTATATGATGCAAATAACATGGAATAACATGTAATAAAATGTAAAGTTCATGTATGCATTTTACATGCATCAACATCCCCAAGCTTAACCCATGCTCGTCCCGAGTATGAAGGTGATAAAACTAACATGGACTTTGCATTTTAATACTATCAATGGATATCAAAGGTGATTACTATTGCTACATAGAGTCAAATGATTCATTCTTCAAAGGAATAACAATATGCAAGATAAATTATGAAGTGATATCAAATACTCAATGTAAAGATGTTCAATGATAAATTCACAAAGTGTAATATAGAAGAAAGTACTATGGACCAAATGTATGCATAATGAAAAGTAAAAACATCCTATGGTGGTCATAGAGTACTTCTTATGAAAACTGAATATAAAAGGTGGACACTTTGGATAGATAAATAAGTAGAGGTAAAGCATGAATAAGTTTCATCTAACTTCCAAACACTTCTACTTAAGTTAATGCTTGCAATGTGGTAGTCATTGGTGTGGAGCTCTCATTACCCCTATCATAGCATCTTGAATGATTAATGTTTAAAGTGAAAGCAAATATGAGTGGTGTGCTTGACAATGTATTGGTTGAATGTCTCATGTCCCTTGAATACAAGTACCTACACCATGTGTTACTCACTTTGGTCCACAAAGTAAATTCAAATAAAGGTCATTGCAAGTAATAATAGTATCATCAAGAACTGCACTGGGGTACCTCTTGCCCCTTGACATGAACAAGCCCATGTCAAAACAACAAGACAAACAGACAATGAACAATCTCAGCACTCTTTTATTTACTATGGGTATAGCTTTTTATTATGAGGTGCATCACTGAATGAACATTATGGTTATGCTGTAAATTTCCACCATGAATGATGCATGGCTTAGATTAGCGGCCCAGGCATTTCTCTAACCATTTATACAAACTCTTTGAACTTACTAAGTATCCACATTCATTTCACCCATGATAGGCATCCATAAACAAAAGTACATGACATCAACTAAATATAAATAAGTGCAATGTTGAAAGCTTGCCATGTGACAGCACATATGGGCTAACTCCCAACCAAAAAATTGTCAAGCCCACAACTTCATAATTTTAATCACAATGGTTCATGCTTATTAAATGCAATAAAAGTAAATTGTGCATCAAGTTCGTGAGAGCTTTTAACCAATTTTTCCCATGACAATCAATAACATAAGCATTTAAATTCAGAAATGTAGATAACACAATATAACATGATAAACATACTTGGAATAGCATAAAGCTAATAGGTAGATATGGTGGACTCACTGGAAAAACTTTGGTTGAAGGTGTTGGGAAACAAGCTTTTTACTTGTTGTAATTTTTGGGCTAGCAATAGGGAGAAAGTTGACCATCTAAATGCATGCATAAGTGTCCATAGAACTAATCAATCCATGTTAAACCAAGTAAAGTTAAAATTCAACATCTAAACATGGTAAAAGATAGCTCTTGACAACACACTTGCAAATTAACATTCATTCAAAGCACATGAATTATGCAACTATATGTATCTTTTAAAATCAACTCAAACATCCCTATCCCAATATATTTAATAGCATCCAACATAATTCAACCCAAACTTCCAGTAGCTCTCTCATATATAAATGATAGTGGTGGTCTTATTAACAAACCGAAATAACAAAAGCAAAAAAAAACAGACGCTCCAAGTTTATACGATAAAGTGCTTTGATCGAAAAACAGAAGTTAGACGTGTGCAAACCGAGAGTGTGTTGGTCAGTGGGGTTGTCTTGACATCCCCAAGCTTATGGTCTTCACCATCCTTGGATAGCTCTTGGTGCAGCTCCTCTAATCCCTGTGAAAAAACTTCAAAACACCGTTTCTCCCATTTCTTTTCTGTGGGGTGATATTAGTAGTGATAAACAAATAGGTTCCTTGCTGCATAAAATCCTTAGGCAAAAATTCATATGAATGTCCAGAGAGTATATAATGTTGTATGCCTACTCATAAACTCAATTGAATCAAAAAGATTCAAGCAAAAAGCTCAAAGAATGCATCAAACAATATCAAGACAGAATCTGTCCAGAAAAACAGCAGCAGCAAAACGCATTTTTCTACCCTACTTAAACTCGTCAGAAAAATCTGCAAAAAATCACGTGTGCAGAGGATGAAAAGTTGAAGCTACAGTTCAAATTACAGCTCAATCGGAGTTACAGATAAAAAATGAAAAATCAAACCGTGCACAGACTTCGTGCAGGCAGAAAACTCTCCGAAAATGAATAGCAACTTTTCAAACCCAAAATAGGTAAAACTTGGTTCTTTATTAAAAATCCAGAAACAAAACTAACAAACTACTCTCTTGTTACAGCAAGAGGACTCAAAGAAAATCTCAAACAAAAACAACCGGGTTGCCTCCCGTAAAGCGCTTTCTTTATAGCCATATAGCTAGGCTTACTTACTTGATAATCAAAGGGACGTAGCTCATGAGGGAGCTTGAATGATGTGTGTCCCTCTTCCTTGGAAGTGTTCATGCATAATACCAGGATCCCATGGTGTTCTCAAACCAATCAAAATAATAGTCAAGTTGAACCCTAGTTGAGAGAAAAACAAAACACAAAAGTAATAACAACGAAGTCTAACTTTCTTTCTATGCATTGGCATTTTGTATATGAATGAATCACCATAAATAGAAGTTTCCCAATGCATATTAACAATATTTACTTGCAGCATATAATTATTAGTAACATAAAGAGGGTTCTTATCACCTCCTCTTTCATAATAGTTGCAAGTAGTAGAAATAAATTCAACCATATAACCACAAGAATCATTCAACTTAGATAATTTAGGCACATAAAGAGGATTATTAAATTTATTATGGAATTCATTAGCATGCTTCCCTCTTTCAAAATAGTTAATAAGATCAATATTAAGTTTAATATCATGGTTGCAACAAAGATTTGGAACTAAAGGTAATTGCAAACCACATAAGTATTTCTCAACATAAGCAAATTTAAGAACAAAGTAGGACTCTCATGAGTAAGAGTACCATCACAAACAGCAAGTATATCATTTTTATCCTCACATAATTTAGTAACAACTAAACATGGAGGTTTATCAATAAGCATAGGACCATCATCTAAAGCATTATCATATAGCATATTTAAGCAATACTCCTCATTATCATCAATAAGTTCACTAGTAGCATTAATAGAAAGTAAAGGAGCATTTTTAGTTTCATCATAATAGCATGGGTTATCATATAGGACCATAGCATTTTCAGTTTCACCCTCATCATAACATGGATTCTCATAAATAACAAAAGATTTTTGAGTTTGAGTGTTACTATCATTTGTTGATGGTGAAGCTGGGAGATCCAACTCTTCCCCAAGCTTAGGTTGGAGCACATCCATTTTAATCTCCTCTTCACATACTTCCTCTTCCAAGCTTATGTTTTCATCATCCTCTTGGGGTTGCACGGGCATCCCCAAGCTTAGGTTTTTATCCTCCTCTTCCTGCAAAATATTAGTACTTTCCGTGGCAGCAAGAATTCTTTCTTTAGGAGTAAAATATTTAAGAAAAACCTTCCTCAAACTACTCCATTCAATAGTAACTTCTTCATCCAAAGACTTGAACCAAATACGAGCATTACCAGATAAAGACAAATATAATAGCTTCCTTTTTACCTGATCATCAGAAATACCAGGAAGCCTAAATAAACCACATATCTCTTCAACTGTCTCCACGTGTTCACGTGCAGACTTAGTTCCATCCCCTGTAAATGGATTTTTCATAACTCTTTTAACATGACCAACGGGAATTTTATATCCCACTTTAGGTATCTCAGACACAGTAGTTTCAACCACTTTAGGAGCATTAGCATAAGCACTTTCATATAAAGCAAGATGCAGCGAAGCACGATTCATAAATGCCATAGTAATAGTATCAATAGTTTTTATGTATTTTAGTTTTTAATGAAAACTGAAAATAAAACTAAACTAAATGCAAAACTGAAAATAAATATCTAGTGCAAACAAGAATAGGAACTTAAGCGCTACGCTCCCCGGCAACGGCGCCAGAAAAGTACTTGATAACCCCCAAGAGCAGGGGATCACTGTAGCACCTCTCAATGTGGAAGTAAGGTATCGATCCGCAGGAGCAAGAAGGAAAAGTTATCTATTCCCTACAACTAAAGTGTCACAAGTTTTAGTTGATTATGCACTAAACAAGTTTAAGGAACAAGATGGTTGATTTAATGGATGGAAGTTTAATGCAACAAAACAAGAATGTAAAAGTGTCCCAATCCTCTTCAATGCAAGAGGACAAGACAAAGGTTTTCTCTTATAGGAACAATGGACATGGGTTCATGGGTTCACTTAATCCTCTCTCTCTCATCTATGGTGATTATCATGTTATGGATAAAGTACACACAATTGTCATGTTTTAATGGTAGCTTTTATGACGGCTATATGTCCTAAAACACATAGTTGAAAGAATACTCATTTGTGTGCTATGTCACCCCGTAAGGCTAGCGTGGTTGCTGTCACTCCCACATCATACTCTTCTTTTTACCCCCAGATAAAGGATGTTGGGCTGTATTTCACATGTCACTCAATACATATGCCGTGTCACATCGGCCATCCCGTACCTACATACATCATACTTCATAATGGACAATATTCTAAACACTAGTGCAATGATTCATAATTCGTGTGCATGACCACATCTCTCTCATCTATCCACACTTGGTGGTGTCAATCACCTCATGACAAGGATAAACAAGGCATTATGCATAAATCAAACCATCACATGCATCATAGAATATCTCCAAAGTATGACAAATCATAAAAGCTCCAACACAACGGTAAATGCATAACAAATCATCTCATACCACAATATCCACCATAGGAATTACATAGATGACCGTAATCATGTTCAGCAGCTCATACGGTACTAATTAGTGAAGCTCAAAGAGAGGAGAGATACATAAGTTACCACCACAAACCCAAGTCCAGGGGGTGGACTACTCCCCCTTCATCATGGAGACGGTGGAGAAGTCGTTGGAGAAGATGGAGACCCCCGGCAGCGCCCCGCCGGAGTTTTCCCCCTCCAATCTGCAGCTCCAGGTCTCTGTTTCGTGGTTTCTGTGTTTCGACGGCGCTCCCTTTCGCAAAAGCCCTGGGGGGTCTATATATAGTCGTTTTTAGGTCAAGACGAAGCTTCAGGAAGAAAGATCGACGGCAGCGGAGGCCCGAGGGCCAGGATGGGGGACCCCACACGGTCAGGGAATCTGGCCGCGTGGGCCCATCCCTTTCGGCCTTCTGGTCTCCGTTTCTTCGATTCCTTTGCGCCTACGTTTCGTTCCTTCCAAAAAAGTGATCCCCGTAAAGTTTCAGGTCATTTGGACGTCGTTTGGGTCCCTGAAACATCAAAATATAGAAAAAGGGGTTTTCTGACAGCGCAGGGTTAATTCCAGAAAAATTGGGAAGTTGTTAATTATCCCCAAAACTCAATATAAATCATGAATATAACCCTTATATGATGCAAATAACATGGAATAACATGTAATAAAATGTAAAGTTCATGTATGCATTTTACATGCATCACGCCTTCAAGAAGGAAAACGGGACCCATGGGCGTCGCCGTCGTCGGCCAAAGCAACGCCAGACATATTTTCACCCCGGAACTACCCGCCTTCTCCAAACCGAGTGTGGTCGGCCGCTGAGGAAGCTACTGAACCACTTCCACCGATCACCTCTTCGCCGAACAACACGCCGCCCGCGCGGCCATGACCGTCAGCCAGCACCAGAGCCACGACCCCCACCTCGGCGTCGCGACTTCCACCACCCGGGGCCGCCGCCCCGGCTTCCGACCTCCACGCACATCCTAGCAGATCGAGAGGCGGTGCTCGAGAGAGGTACCGGCCTCCGCGCGTGCCAGAGCACAACAAGCGCCGGTTGACCCAAGCAGAAGCAGCATGCACCCAATCCCGCACGGATCCGGGTGCCAGCATCCATGGAGGGCAGTCCAGATCGAGATCTGGCGGAAGGGGAGGCGACGACCTCAGCCATCTCGAGCAAGCACAGGGCCCCAACCCTGGCCACGAGCCCGAGCGACCACGCTCCAGGAGAGCCGCCGCTGCAGGGCCAGCAACGCCGTCGCCCAGCAGCACCACCATGGCCGAGCCGGCCTCAAGCGCCTCGACGGGGTTGCCCCTCGACCCAGCTAGACACGAGGAGAAGGCCCCGCCGCCGCCTTCACCGTGGGCTTGCCCGACAGCCGTCGCCGGCGGCGGTGAGGGGGAAGCAGGTCGGGGGGAGGGACGAGCGGCGGCGCCTAGGGTTCGCCCCCGAGTCGCCCAAGGCGAACGACGCGGGGGTCGGGGGGGGGGGGGAGATCAATTGGATTGTTCGTGGCTTCTGTGCTCGACACCTTCTAGGAGTATTATTGCCGGATCGTCTTCTCTATTTTCAACGTGGTTAAACCAACTCTTGGAATTGTATTCGTATGTAAACTACATAAACATGTTAGTCACTTAATGGTGTTGTCATCAATCATTCAAAACTCACTCGGGAAGGCATTAGAGGACCTTTCGGTCGTGCTATCCCAAAAAGACAATTTAGGGTACAATTTCAGCCTCTTATACTTAGACGATTTAGATTAAGTGGTACGTATGCATGTGATATATTGTCGTTTAGATAGTCCAATTTTTTTTAGTTTGGTTACTCGCTATTTCGATGACATGGGAGTTTGTTCCCTGTTGTCGGGATGTTTGGGAGGTTAGAAACTGGCTTTGTATCACTTTTCATTCATGGAATAAAAATTGTGAGAAATTTCAGCCCGTTATATTCAGACAATTTAGATTAAGTGGTACATATTATGTTTGTGATCTACTTGTCGTTTAGATAGTCCAATTTGTTTTATGTAGCGTGGTTTCTCGCTATTTTCCCTGTTGCTAGGATGTTTGGGAGGTTCGAAACTGACTTTGTATCAGTTTTTGTTAATGGAAATAAAATTGTGAGGAAATCCCTATATATTCGAAAAAAGTACATGCGAATTTTTCCTAAAAACATAGTACAAACATAGACACTCACAAACACGCACGTACACGTCCACTTATGAACACACACATGCATAACCTACCCATATGTGCACCTCTGAAAGGCACGAATCCAACGTCAGGTTTTAAAATTGACGAAGTCATCAGAAACGTGTCGCTGTCCAAGGGAACATGTGTGTGAAACCTGATATTTGAATTTTGATGGGCTGAAATATAGCCACCATCTTAACAACCACACAGTTCGCTAGGGAAGATCATCTTGGGAAGATGGTTCTATGATCATGAACATCCCACTGCCCCCGAGGGAAACAATGTGACGAAATAATGTAAAAAAAAAACAATGTGACGAAACCACACCACGAACTGGCGCGCGCTAGATTGGGTCCGGGTCGATACGGTCTGCAGAACCTGCAGCGTGCACGCGAGCCAAACCGGTGCACCCGGCGAACACGCGCGGGCGAGTATCTCAGCGCGGGCGGATGGGGTGGCGCCGGTACCGTACGCGACAGCTGTCGCTGACCAGGTCGTACCTAAGCATGCAGTGCTGAGGAAGAAAAGGAATGAGGCAAGTAATGAATGAACCGCGAATCCCACAGCAGGATCAACAGCGCCCCCTGCCTCTGGCACGTGGGCCCAGATCTCTTCTTCTTGCCGCGCAAGCCGAGCTCCGGCAAGTCGGGGAAGTAAATACTCCTACTCCAAGACACAAGGCAAGGCACGCGACCCTTTCTCCCGGATCTTTCACCTTCCTCTTCTGGCCTCTAGAAAAATCCCTTTCACACCGATCCCGTGATCGCGACGCCCGTACGTCCATGGTGGGTCGTGCGACGACGCTTCCGTCGCCGTCGCAGTGCTGATCTGATCGCGCCTGGTACGTAATTCCTCCACTTTTAATTACCTCTCTGTTTCCTCGAGTGCGGGACGGATGGATGATCTCGCACGGGATTACGCCATGACGGTGGGGCTTCTGTTTCCACGCCGTCATTGATCACGCACCACCACTGGTCGTCTTGCCTTGGGGCTTAATTTTTCGCAGTAACGAAGCTTAGTCCCGTTCGCCCATGTCCTTTCTGTGCTCGTCTCGTCGCCGATCTATATATTCGTCTCTTGTTGTTTTGTATGCAATGCTACCTCCTCTTCCTGTACGACGTATACTGTTGATTGCACCGTCGGTTTGCTGATTCGAGTCTTCTTCCCGAATCTTCGCAGCGACCTTTGCAAGCAATTCACACGAGATTGAAGCGCGCAGGTGCGATGGCGGCGTGGTCTAGGATCGCGAGGGGCTCCCAGCTGTCGCAGTCCCTCTCCAGGATCGTCTCCGAGGGCGGCGCGCCCACTCCGGCGACGGCGTCCGCCGCGCTGCGCAATGCCGCGGCGCTGGGGCAGCGCGCCCCCCGCGCGTCGTTCCACAGCCTCGCGCCCCCTGGCCTCGCGTCCGTCGCCCTCGCCGACAAGTGCGGCGCGGCGGGGCATCTCCATCACCCGAGCAGAGGCATCAGCACGACGCCCGCGAAGCTGCTCCCCGCGGCGGCGGCCGTGTCGGCGGAGTGCTCGTCCGACGCCGAGGCCGCGGCGATGGCGGCGCTGCCGGACCTGGGCCCGACGAAGCCCGGGGAGAAGCCGCGCGTGGTGGTGCTGGGCACCGGGTGGGCGTCGTGCCGGTTCCTCAAGGACGTGGACACGTCCGTCTACGACGTCGTGTGCGTGTCCCCGAGGAACCACATGGTGTTCACGCCGCTGCTGGCGTCGACGTGCGTGGGCACGCTGGAGTTCCGGTCCGTGGTCGAGCCCGTCAGCCGCATCCAGCCGGCGCTCGCCACACGCCCGGGCTCCTACTTCTTCCTCGCCAACTGCACCGGCATCGACACGAAGAAGCACGAGGTGTACTGCACGGTGGCGGCCGGCGAGGGCTTGCCCACCAACCCCTACCGCTTCAGGGTCGCCTACGACAAGCTGGTGATCGCCAGCGGCGCCGAGCCCCTCACCTTCAGGATCAAGGGCGTCGAAGAGAACGCAATCTTCCTACGCGAGGTGACCCAGGCGCAGCAGATTCGACGCAAGCTCCTCACCAACCTCATGCTCTCCGAGAACCCAGGTATGATGCTCAAACCAATTCTGCATTGCGAATCTATCTACTCCATCGAGGAGCTAGCAGAGTTGCTGCTACGTTGCAATTCTTAATCAGTTCAGTTGTGTTAAGCGCTGTTGTTGCTTGTGTGCCCGGTGATCTCAATGAATCTCGTCTCGAATGAACAGGCTTGTCAGAGGAAGAGAAGAAGCGCATCCTGCACTGCGTGGTGGTCGGCGGAGGCCCCACCGGAGTGGAGTTCAGCGGCGAGCTCAGCGACTTCATCATGCGCGACGTGCGGGACAGTTACTCGCATGTCAAGGACTACGTCAAGGTCACGCTCATCGAGGTACGTACACTAAACTAGATACACACGCATGCGCTCTCGATCGATCTTGCATACGCACTAACGCACTGTCAAGTCATGGTATCTGAATTGATCATCAATCTCGTCTGTAAAACTGCTAGGCCAACGAGATCTTGTCGTCGTTCGACACTGGGCTGCGGGAGTATGCGACGCGCCACCTCTCCAAGGTACATACTAACTAGAAAGCGTTCTGAATTTGCTTGTGATCTCACCACAGTACAACACTTGACGATTTGTTGGTGGCGGGTGGTAATGGCGTGTGTGCAGTACGGAGTGAAGCTGGTGAAAGGCGTGGTGAAGGAGGTGCTGCCGAAGGAGATCGTGCTGAGCGACGACACCCACGTCCCCTACGGCCTCCTCGTCTGGTCCACCGGCGTCGGCCCGTCCGAGTTCGTCAAGTCCCTGGACCTCCCCAAATCCCCCGGCGGAAGGTACGTACTACCAATGAGTTCCGGCCGGTTCCTCCATGCGTGAGTGAGTGGACACACTGAACTGAAACATCTGACATGCGAAATGATGCAGGATCGGCGTCGACGAGTATCTGCGCGTGCCGTCCGTGACGGACGTGTTCGCGCTGGGCGACTGCGCGGGGTTCCTGGAGAGCACGGGGAAGCCGGTGCTCCCGGCGCTGGCGCAGGTGGCGGAGAGGGAGGGCAAGTACCTGGCGCAGCTGTTCAAGAAGGTGGCGGCGCTGAACGGCGGCAAGGCGAACTGGCACAGCCAGAAGGCCGACCTGGGGGAGCCATTCGTGTACAAGCACATGGGGAGCATGGCCTCCGTCGGACGGTACAAGGCGCTGGTGGACCTCAGGGAGAACAAGGATGCCAGGGGGATCTCCATGGCGGGCTTCGCCAGCTGGGTCATGTGGCGCTCGGCGTACCTGACAAGGGTGGTCAGCTGGAGGAACAGGTTCTACGTGGCGGTCAACTGGGCCACCACGCTAGTCTTTGGCAGGGACAATACAAGGATTGGCTGAACAGGGGCATGCAGCCATGGTGCGGGCTGGCTCTGTTTCATCCTGAAAGTCGAAAGATAGACTGGCCTTCAATTTTGCTTAGGATTATGTTTGTGTTCATCCATGGTGTCTGTTTGTGTTCATCCATGCACCATTCAAGACAAAGCAACACATAGTACTACTGCACATTTTCGGCTAATACACGCAACACGTGTATGCTAGTATTTCTGTTTTCCTGGGATCATTATGACCTTGTGTTTGTGTATCAGCCTAAGCGCACTAGAATTGACAGAGACCGAGAAAGTGAGTAGTATATCAGTATAATACAATGAGGCACATTTCTGTCACAGACTCACAGCAAAGGAGACGTCCCAAACTGAAGATATAAACTCTCTACACACAGCCCAGATCGTAAGGGAGAAATCTCTGTATCTAAAGAGTCAAGACAGCAATTCACAGCCAGAGCGGCTCATAAGCTGTAAAAAAACTGCACATTCTCTATATTGATAAGCAAAGTGGACAAGTCATACAATGTCACTTCATCACAGTAGCCTACGCCAACTTAAGATTACAGTCAGAAGCCAACGAAAACATTTACTTTTGTTTATGTCGCAATCTACCCATGGGATTACGCTTGAGACCTATCATCGTCTGAGATATGTGGCAGTCAAAATGCTGCTCTCATTGCGCCCCTCGTCGCATCACGCTTCATCTCTGCAGCCTTTCCACTTCCTCGGAAGTACATGTACACTTGCTGCACGCGTATAATGCCAAAACAGATCAGACAATTCGATTTTCAATATATCTTGTAAATCAGAAAGGTTGTTCATCAGAAGACTGACCTGGATAACCCAGATGCTGAGCAATGACTCCACAGCAAATAATCCAAATCCAATGAAGTAGAAGATCTGCACAAGAATTTATGAATTACTTGGCCAGACAAAAAAAACTTCTTGGCATCAGGATCTGACCTGGCGATTCAAAACCATGTATCTTCATAGACATAATGCTAGCTGGCTAACAATAGGCTGATGTACTTACCCCCACTAAAGCATTGACACTGATGAGATCAATTGCCGGCAAAATTCCCCTACACGAGCATAAATAAAAATCAGTCCAACGTAAAGTTCCAAACGGAGTATCCGTGGAATATTTTGGATTGCCGTATTTTGAAGTCAAAAATTTAGTCTTTGTATGTATAGAAGCATGAATAGAGTTCAGGAACCCTATCAAGGTGGGTCCAACTATAGCTAGGGATAGAAAATTAAGTGGTAACTGTACGCTCGAGCTTGGGTCTATAATGCTAGTCTATAACTTGAAATACAGGATAATATTAAAATGTGCAAAAATATACCAGTCATGCAACTGTCTTGCTGATACTATCTTAGCATGAACCATTTGTATTAAAAAAAGTACTATCGGAGGTCACTGTTTCCAGTCTTGTAATGTTATTGCCAGGATATGAGCACGCAAGAGACTTACGCCAAAGATTTCCCCTCAAAGACAGCAGGAGGAGCCACAGCAGCAAATACGACGAAAATAATGTGAAACTGCAAAATCAGAAAGTTTAAGCATTGTATTTTTGTAGGTTTTTTAATTATCGAACACTAAACAGATAAACCTAGGCATTCTTGAGTGATATACTCGTAAGACTTACCAAGTAGAGCAAGAAAAACAATCCAAACTTCAACGCACTGTCAGTCCTATAACACAAATTGCAAGAGAATGTTATCTATACATGTGCAAAATCCTGGAGGAAGAAAGAGACATACAAAAATAATACAGAAATCTTTCAAATATATACCTCATAGCGTTATAAAGAGGGCGATACCATAACACATATGCACCAGGAACACCAGAGATGAAGTAGATTATTGCTAGCAACCAGATTTTCACACCTGGACATGGATTTACCGTTCATTATTCAAACATTAAATAATTCCGATGCATAGGGCACAGAGAACAACAAAAGGGCTGAATATTACCTTCTCCCTTGATCCAGGCTGTAGTAACTGCAATGACGTTCCAGAAAAGACATAAAGCCAAACCTATTCAATGCAAGAGAATGTTTTCTTAGTTTTGCTGATATGTAGTACTCCCTCCGTCCCGGTATGCAGGGCATAATCCCAAAAACAATTAGTCCCAAAATTATCCCACCTCCTAGGCACAATTATATTAAATGCCTCTCAACTAGTGGCTAGTTGCCTCTACCACCAATCCATGCAATATTTTAGCTCCAATCAGCTTTTACCTTGGGCCAAGAGATTTGAAAATTATGCCCTGGATACCAGGACGGAGGGAGTAAAGGAGGATTTATTCTTATTATGACCTACCATTTATACCTCTGAATAAATATTATAATTGGAAAGTTTAGTTTAGCATGTCATAAAACTTGAAATTAAAATACATATGTTTTATATTTTAAGTTTTTTTATAAAATCTACAGTGTTTAGAAATATGGTTATGTATATCGTAATCTTGGTAAATGATACTGCAGGCATATAGTAATATAGCCTTCATAACATTAATAATTTCCTCTGCCAATTTATTTAATTATGATGTGGCTGGCAGTGGCAGCTGAAGAAATGTACGTGACAGTATTTTAGCGACATGCCATTAAGTTTGAACAAAATTTCATGCCCATCATATCATTGACCCATATCCCACAGATGAAAAGAGTTAAGCATCTGAAAACAGAAATTTGTGAAATACAAGTAACGTCTGCTAAGATATATGGACCAAATGTTTGTCCACCATCACATTTGATGACAAAGAAGATTATTCAATAAACTTTAGGAATGTACAGTTCCAAACTTTGGAATGAAGCATACCAAGAAATGATGCAAATGCAAAGTATTGCATTCTTTGAAGATGACTTGGTATCTCGTTGGCAATATCATGGTGGATGAGTGGCAGAAAAGGAGGCCAGTTTTTCTCCTCGATGACAATACCAGCTACAAAATCATATCGTTAGAATTAAGGAGCAGAAATTCATTTTCAAGAATGATAACAAAATCTTCAAAATGATGCTCTATTTATAAAAAGAATATTGATGCTATACAAGTGTCATTACCATCTACAGTTTCAATTTTAAATGCAATGATCAAATATATAGATTTGTTCACCGAGAAGCAAAAGTACAAACAAATAAAACCAAATGTACAGGTTTAGTTTGATCTTGGAAAACAGTAGTCTATCTCAAGGGGTATATGAAAAGAAAATCAATATAGCAAGATCCTTATGCCTAGTGGATATACTTGTTTCACAAGGCAACCACTATATGATACATTCACTTTGATCAGAGCGAATAGGAAGATAATCATCACGGAGAACTTCTTCTAATATGTCATGTATGAAAGAAAAAAAACACTTACCTCGTGCTGCAGCTTCCTCTCTTCTTTTTAGTTCCTAGTAAATACAATTAATATAGGGGATCAGAATCTGATAAACTTTTGGCTCTAAACAACTATGTAGAACAGTGCAAGGAATACAATGTGCAACTAAAAATCTGAATTTGAAAAGAAATCAACAACTCATGATGATCCTATATTAGCTTCACAATATTACTGCACACTGAAAACCAGTACTTGTATAAATAACATAAGCCTCAAACAAACTATGTTAGTGACTTGATTTATCATAATATCTACAGTTAAAGAGTGAAAACCTTCTCCCTCTTGGTCAACTCTGCTTCCCTCGCTTGCAGCTCCTTTTCTCTTTTCTTCAGGTCCTAGAGCATTCAGAAAATCACACATTAATCAGAAGCCCTTAAAAAAAATCCTTGTAGCTGCAGTTCTCATATGTGCATTTTGCAGTTGAAGATAGTAAACTACAAAATCACACAAACCTTTGACGAATCAAGAGGGATATCCAGCGTGGCACTGAAATCTGCGGGTTCCGGGGGAAGGGGCGAAAGCCGAGAATTTGACGCAGGAGCAACGTTTCTGGGATTCTACATTACAGTTAAAATCAAGTAAACCACACAGTGGTGAGCATCCAGCAGTTAAGGGCAAATTTATCCCCAAATTCAGTGGTGAACACTGAACAGAACCATCCTAGCACCATACCGGCATGTAGAATGCACCTCCGCCACCAAAGTTGGACTGCCCGCCAGCTTTCCCTCGCGTTTGTTCCTGCCAAGAAATCACACACAATTTTAATTCAAGGGTTTTAGCACCAATGCATCATCAGACCAGTGCGAATCCCCGATGTACTAGCAGCGTGGATGACGGCAAAAGGTTAGACGAAAACAGAAAAAGAGATGGATGGGTTTATCCATCGCCGAGGCGTGATTAGATCTGCGCCATACTCAGATCGAACGCGAACGAGCACCTCGCCGAACGCCCACGGCAACGAGAAGGGCAGAAGATCCGCAGCATCCGGGCGATGGCGGAAAGGGATCCTAGTTCTGGAAAAGAGACTTACCGAGAAAGGGTTGACGTCCTCCTCCTCGAAGGGGTTGCCCCCATCGTAGCGCCCCGCCATCTCCCTCCCTCAAGCCTCGGCGCGGTTGCTTGCACCACCGACAATGGCGATTGGCGAGGCGGAGCCGGGGAGGAGACGATGAGTCCTGCCAGATAGATGGATACAGCAGCGCACGCACGTTCGCACCAGGTTGGGCCAGATACGTGTGACGACCACGACTTCGCGAGTTGAGCCGCACACACGGAACGACCGCTGCCAGTTGCAACTGCTCGCGGGCCAAACTTCAGTTTTCTTTATTCGCAACAAAAAAAATCAGTTTTCTTTCTTTTTGCTTATATTTTTGGGATTTATTTTGCTTAACTCCTCTAGTTGTGAGAATGTTCTAGTGCTACGGTGCTACCAGTGGACGGTAACAGGAAAAAATAACGAGTCAACAATATATGGGTACAACATCACAGCATTCCAAATTATAATTAGGCGAAGTATCCGGTGCAAACCACCATTGGGTGAAAACCTGAAAACTCCTGTTGTGGGCCGTCTGATTCCGGATGAATGACACAGGTTGCATGCGGGGCTTCTAATTAGCAACTTAATCCTGTTTTACACTTAACCCCCTGTCTTTTAACCACGATTGGCAATACTTTGACTGATGAACTGGTTCTGTGTGATCTATCGCTTCGTCTCCAGCCTCGCGTGCTTGAAGATGGTGGCGCGGGCCCTGAGCCCTAACACGCCGCCGCCCGTGATGGAAGCTCACCATGCACCGCTACAAGCCCTTGTGCTTGACGCTCTTGCTGTCTTGCAGCTCCATCCACTCCTTATGCTATGTAGTTTGTGTTGGATGTATGCCCCAAAAGGCAATGTATTTATACATCTGATTCAATAATTATGATTTGTATTCTTTATGCTATAACTGCGGTGGTTTCTGAATACGTGATTCAGAGGAAAGCTCACTCGCACGTGTAGGGAATATGAACACGTAAAATACACCCTAGTTCTTTTACGGACTAATTTGTTGATTGCTTGATGACACTGCTTTCCTAGTCATGGACATTGTTTATGTCAGCATCAATGAGTGGCATATTATTGGATAATAATATGGCCGGGTAGACCCAAGTTTTGGTATGCTAAGAGATTCCGCTAAAATGTTTTTTTGTCCTTAGCTTTATCACAGTAAGGTTATTATATAACTTGTCCTGTAACCATGAAGTTATTAGGGTTATGCATACTGGAAGAGTTACTTTGGTACTGTCAACGGCCGTAACAGGATAGTAAAACGGCAGTCACTGGGTGATTCCAAGGTGTGTGTATATCCTAATATTCTGAGATGGGAAATTACTCCTCGGTGATTAGAGAGATACACCCTGGGCCCTCTCGGTATTAAAAGGTATCCAATATGTTCTGCAGACAATGCATGGTGAAGTTACACCGTGTGGGATATCATAATACAGAAACGAGTAAAGGGAACTTGCCGGTTAAGGAGATAGACAAAGATGTAATGAATCAATGATTGATTCATGGTGACATCCACGGATCTATATCTCGGGTAAAGTTTTTGTATCGCGAGTAATGGAAATGATATATTAAATAACCAACAGGTTCAACAGAGTGTCTTCGCATAACGGTAGCAGTTATTCAGATCGTCCCGGGATCTGACCCTGGCCGGTGATCGGATGGGAACATCCAATTATAGCTACACCTTATCGAACCTGTAGGGTGGACACGCTTAAACTAGGATTGGTTAGTTGTGTATATTGGTTGGTCTGGAACATGGAGAGAGTATCACCGGAATAGTATCTGCGTGATAGATATGGTTTTATCGGAGAGATTGTATTGTGATAGAAGTTGCTATCACGGTCGGAATTTATTCCGAGGGTTTATATAAGAAGGAAATATTTATCCGGAGTATTTTGTCGGCGGACACTGGGTGTCCCGGATCATATAAAAGTGTTTTATATGATAGGTAATTAATTCCGTGAAATATTCTGTAAAAGGAAATATTCAAATAAGAATTAATTAGACAAAATATTATTTAATTAAATATTCATTTATTTAATTGATAAATAATTATTGGAAAAATATAGATATAAATTGGAGCCCACCATGGGGCTACCAAGATGGGCCCTAGGGGCCCACCAAGGTAGTCGCACCACCTAGTGGTGGTGGTGGGCCAGGGCGCCGTGAGGGGGAGGCTCCCCCCAGCTGAAACCCTAATGGGCCATGCGGCCCATGTGGGGGGAGGAGGCGGCGGTGGTGGCCTAGGGCGGCCGGCCTAGGTGGGCCCCACCCGCCTAGGTCGGTGTGGCCTAGGGCGGGCCCCACCCGGCGGCGGTGGTGGATGAGGCGGTGGGGGAGGGGAGTTGGAGTGGGTCCCACTCCAACTCGTCCCTCCCAAACCGAATTGGGCTAGGGGGCTTTCCCCTTGACAAGTTGACTTGGATAAGGAGAAAGCTTTCCCCTTCCCCAAGTCCCTCCACCCCTTGGGCCTCCTATATAAACCCCACCCCCTCCTATTTGGAGGACACACAAGAAACACAAGTTCTCTCAAGTCTAGATCTCTTCTAGTTGGATTAGAGGAACCTCTAATTAGAGGCAACCTATCCGATTGGACTAGATCTAATCTCTCTCTCTCTCCTTCTCATGTGTTGAGATCTCCACCTTCATATACACTAGTAGTGCTTCAAGCTTGGACGGCGAAGCCCTGCTGAACCTTTCCCGCCGTACGCGTGCAAGCTCTCAGAGGGGTGATCTGTCGATCCCGACGGTTGACCCTCACTCTGCTGGATCAAGGTGACAAGACGAGGAGGAGAAGGCGCCAGAATCCCTCTACCAGGCTTGGTTGAGGGAGACGGCGACATGCTACATCAACTACGTCATCAACACTTCTTCCGCAACTTCGGTGTTGGTAACGTATTCAATCTAGATCTTTGGATCTTCGTATTCGCATGTATCTTCATAGTAGATCTTGGCAGTTGTTGCATAGCTTTACAGAATCTTTTAATTTACCGTACACGCAACCCAATAGTTTGGTTGCCAACAATGTGCTAACCAGACACGTTCGGCTGGATGCAAATTTTCCAGTACACGATGTTTGGTTGATGTTTGTGTTCAGCAGAGCAAATGTAAGGTGTTTGGTTACGTGCAAATGCCTTGATGTGGTTACCATGTTCCGTGAGTGGTGAACATACCAAAGTTAACAACAATGTTTATAGGCTTGAACTAAACATGCCCTAACTAGTTAGCAAAATAGATGCTGCATCACAAATTCAGCACAACAACTGCTGGTGATGCACCACAAGTTCATTATCTGGGGAGTGATACGTCTCAAACGTATCTATAATTTTTGATGTTCCATGTTGATATTATACCAATTGTTACATGTTTTACATACACTTCATATCATTTTATACATTTTCTGGGACTAACCTATTAACAAGATGCCACAGTGCCAGTTCCTGTTTTCTGCTGTTTTTGTATTTCAGAAAAGCTGTTAAGGAAATATTCTCGGAATTGGACGAAAATCAACGGAGGTCCCTATTTCACCGACACGTCCACGGAGTCCAAAGGAGAGGCGGAGAAGCGCCAGGAGGCGGCCACACCTGGGCTCGGCGCGGCCCCACCTCCTGCCGCGCCGAGGGGTGGTGTGGGCCCCTCGGGTGGCCTCCGACGCCGCCCTTTCGCCTATTTATTCCTCCCGTCTGAAAAACCCTAAAGACCCGAGTCATATTCCACGAAAAGTTCCAGAGGCGCCGCCGTCGTCAACCCTAGCTCGGGAGGGTTCTGAAGCTCTTCCCGGCACCCTGCCGGAGAGGGGAATCATCACCGGAGGGCTCTACATCGCCATGCCTGCCTCCGGAGTGATGCGTGGGTAGTTCATCCTTGGACTACGGGTCCATAGCAGTAGGTAGATGGTTGTCTCTCCACTTTATGCTATCATGTTTAGATCTTGTGAGCTGCCTAACATGATCAAGATCATCTTATTGTAATGCTACATGTTGTGTTTGCTGGGATCCGATGAATATTGAATACTATGATCAAGTTGATTATTAATCTATGTTACATGTTATTTATGATCTTACATGCTCTCCGTTACTAGTAGATGATTTGGCCAAGTAGATGCTTGTAACTCCAAGAGAGGGTATTTATGCTAGATAGTGGGTTCATGCCTCCAGTAATCTGGGCGAGTGACAGCAACGTCTAAGGTTGTGGATGTGCTGTTGCCACTAGGGATAACATAACAATGCTATGTCCACGGTCATATGTATTTGTTTACATTACGCACATTACTTAATGTGATTATCCGTTGCTTGCAACTTAATACCAACGGGGGACATGGATGTTAACCTGACGGTGGATTATTAGTCATAGATGCGGTTGGATAACGGTCTATGTATCTTCTCGTAATGCCCAATTAAATATCATGGTAGTCATCTTGTCATTTATATGCATTGTCATGCGCTCACTATTTTATCAATTGCCCAGCTGTAATTTGTTTACCCAACATGTTATTTATCTTTATGGAGAGACACCACTAGTGAACTATGGACCCCGGTCCATTCTTTTACACTGATAAAACCACCAACTGCAAACAATTGTTCTCTTTTACTTCCTGCAATTAAATACTATTTTCCACACCATACGTTTAATCCTTTGTTACAGCAAGCCGGGAAGATTGACAACCTTCCTGTTTCGTTGGGGCAAAATAGTTTGATTGTGTTGTGTGCAGGTTCCACGTTGGTGTGGCGCCCCGACCTGACTGTTATACAGTGATACTGTGTCCCCGGTTATCCGATACCACCGGACACACTATCAAAGCATAATAGAGAGATCAAGACTTGTGGAACAACTGGCACATCACAGACTCTACGACACAAATCAATATAGTTCAACTCTTATAATAGAGAAAGATAGCAAATGACAACCAGAGGTCACAGACCCAACATTACAACATGCGGAAGCGAAGTGTGTTGTTCTAAACAACAAGATCCAAATTATGGCCTAAGAGGCCTGCAGATAAATATCACAGCGCTAGCTGTTCCGGGATGTCCCAAGCTGCCACCTGGGAACCCCAGACTACTCGTCGACGTCCACAAAGAACCCACCTTCGAGGTCGGTGAAGTCCTCCTCTGAAACAAAACAAACGACGTTGAGTTCGACGAACTCGCAAGATTAAGAGCTAATATATGCTCAATGATTGGCTTTCAAGGTTTTAGGGCTGTTTTGCATAAAGCTGATTTTATTTTAAAAAGACATAACTCCATGGCATCGACTAATCAGATTATTTTGAAAAGGGGTAAGAAGTACTCTTTTCTTTGATCACCTTACTCATCATCTACCATCATCAACCACTGTACCTGTTCATCAAAGGCACCTCCCCGAATCACCCTCGAGGAAGCTCACCTTGCAATCTTAAATGGTACCTCTAGTACCCAGTTTTTAATCATTCCGTTAAAGTTATTCTATGATCTTATCGTCCTTTCCCAAGTTGTCCGTAACCGTGGACACGGCTTTTCGAAAAGATTTAACCCTGCAGGGGTGCACTGTGTTTACCTTCGGTACCGCCCGGCTCATTGCCTACGCTTAGCTCTCTTCCGGGAAAGCCGGCTGAGTGGGAACGGTTACAACCTTTACCTTGTTAAGGACTAACCCAGGATCATCAGTGAGGACGAAGCAGCGGATCGTCGACACCGTGCTCCGTGGCCACTCATTTTCCTAACACTGCCATCCTCATCCCAGTCTTGGTCACCATCTTCACGCACACGCAAATGGAAAACCAAACTAGAGGACCCTGGCTAGTCCCGCTCAAGTTAGTTGGTCAACGGGGGTTCCATATAACCCACCGAAAGGAAGCGCGCTCATTCTTGGTTCAAGAGGTAAAGAACTCGCACCTAGGCGGCGAGAGTGAGACAAAACACCACCATACCCAAGTGGCCTCTCCCCACCTTTAAGCATTTTATTACCTGTCACCACAATTTCTCCACCATCATCTGAACACTTCAACAACCTGTTTCCAACATGAAGTATCCATCGGACGGCTAAGCATTTAACTACGCATGGCTAAGCATCAACATTGCATAGTTAAGTATTTCAGGCCAACAGTACAATCCTATGGATAATAGGAGGGAAGACAGGTAATTGGCATCGGAATCTTAATGCAACTATAGGATACTCTAATCCAAGCAAATTGACATTTGGAACCGCATGCAATATTATAGTGGAGAAAATATTTGCGGAAAATAGGATAAGATATGCTCAGAGGGGGGATTACGCTTGCCTTGATGAGCGGAGTAGTCAAACTGCTCGTCGGAGTAATGATGCTCAACTCCGAACTCGTGATCTACCAGAGAGCAAACAACACCGGAAAGCAAAAACAACAATCAACACATGGCAATTATGCAATGCATACAAAAATGATGACATGACATTTTAAATGCACCCTAGAAGCATTGAACATGATCAACAAGTTAAATGGGGTCCCCATTATATTTATTGTATTATTTGGAATAAACCCCATATCTAAACTTAGTGATTATAATTACTACTAGAGCACATTATTGTAGTTGTGATCAATTATGCATGATGATGATAATTCTGGGTGATTCATATTTTTCTGAACATTTTGGTATAAGAAACACAATTTTCTGAAGTCCGGATAACAAGTTATTACTTTTAGAATTTTCCTCTTTTTAATTGTTTACTTTTAATTATTTTATATTCAACAACTATTAAAAGTTATTTCCTCGGATTCGAGAGAGATGGAGGAAGTAGTTGAATCGTCGGTGTCGATGCTCATAAAGGCGTGAGGGGGTAGCGAGAATCATGTGCTAGAAGGGAGGAAATTGGAAAATAATCAGCGGGAAAAAACAGACTAGCCGGTCTCCAGCCCGGCTGGGCCGGCTGGCAGGCCGGCCTGTTAACAGAGAGGCCCGGCTCACAGCCCGGTCTGGGCCGGTCCACAGGCCGGTCATGGGCCAGAGAAGGCCGTGCGCACGCGTGGGGAAAACGACCGGCGGCAACGGTGCGACGGCGACGGCACGGCGAGGTGGAGCGAACCAGCGAGAGAGAGGGAGAGGGAAGGTGCGCACGGCACGGGGTGCTCACCACGAAGCAGTTGGCGAGGTTGGTGACGGCGGAGGAGCGACGGCAGCGGCGGATTCTGGCGGCGAGCTACGGGCGGCAGCGGCGGAGTTGAGGACGGCGCGGTGAAACGGTGGCTTCCCCGGCCGATTCCTCTGGCGTAGAGGGGGAACGGACCACGGCGGAGAGGTTGGTGGTCCGCGATTTACCCGGGGAGCTCTCAGTCTACGGCGATGTGGCGGCGGAGAGCTCGGCTACGTCGAGCTCGTGGGGAAGAAAGGAAAGGGGGAGGGGACAGAGGAGCGGGCGAGTGAGCAGGTGGTCCTCGAGATGCTCCTCTTCTGCAGGTGGAGGCAGCGAGGGTGGCCGGGCGTGGCGTGCACAGCGACGCGGGTCCGGCGGGAGCGAAGCTCGCGCTTCGGTCGCTACAGCGACGAGGAAGATGGCATTCTTACAAAAAGGCCCCTGGCATATTTTATTCCATCACCGATTGGTCCTCTGTTTCTTTTAAAACATTCCAGCAGCTTTGGGAAAATTTATTAGAGCACTAAACCATTTTTGAAAATTGTGAGAAAAATCCAGTAGCCTCCTACCAACAAGTAGAAGCACCATAAAAATTGGTATTGCCAAATAAATTGTTTTGGACCACATTTGCTCATAGGTTCAAAATAGGGCATTTTGCTCAACTCACAAAAGGTTGCTCTTTTGGAAAATTAAAAGCAAGTGCAAAATATTGTTTTGAAATCTTGGAACCTCCTTGACATATATAAGTTGTCAAAGTAAATTTGTTTTGCAAGTTTGAACACTTCCATTGATTTGAGATTTTGTTGGAACAAGTTTGGCATTTGTTTTTAAATGGTGCCAAAAACCATTTGTATGTTGTTTAGCAAGTTAAATTTGGATGCTATGATGCAATGCAACACAAAAGCGAAAATTTTACTCGGGTTTTTAGGTTTCCGAACTTTGGGCTGTTACAACTGTACCCTCCTTACAGGAATCTGGTCCCGAGATTCTTAGAGTAGGAAAGAGGGAAAAAGGGTCACAACGGTACTACACGATCTTCTCGCTTCATGTGGCTTCTTTCTTGAAAGAGGTTGACCGAGGGCATCATGAAGATCTTCATCGGCTTCCCTTCAAGGTCACTATCAAAGTACACCATAGAACAGAAAGGAAACCTCTCCGGAAGGATGGGTCTTTGTAAAGATACCACGACCGAGTACCTCCTAGTAGAATTTAGGATGAGACTTCAAGCATCCCTTGATTTTAACAGTTAGGAGACACATGCGTTTGACGGGAGATTGATAAGGAGTTTCCAGTTGGTAGACAACTGTTTCCCAAAGATTCAGAATATGAACTTTGCACAAGGCCCAAATTTCTGAGGGAGAGTGTCGAAACAAGCTCCCAACAGATGAAGAGATAACTTGCACTAGTCGGCTTGAGTAGAACTTTGCTCACAGAGGAGCATTTCAGATCACGGAGAAGGATCGAAAGCTAGATCGAGAGAACTTCAGAAACTCCGGGAACGTTAGTATTGGGAACACTTCTTGATTTTCCAGACATCGGGACAAACTTCTTGAGGATCACCAACTATCGTTTCTGATTGAGAGTCGAATCTGGGAAGTGTAGAGATACTTCAGACTCAGCACCGGTAGGAATAGGAAGCTTTGCAATGCATACCAACGGACTACAGTTGCTAGGACCCCAAGAGTTGGACTACAAGATCTAACTTCAAAGGAGGAACGAGATTGCGGAACCGCGGATTAGCAACTTGTCAGGAGACAGCTGCCCTAATTGAATATCTTGCAGCGAGACACGATTGAGTTATTGATGGGAAACACCATAGAAGACAAGAGTTCTCAGACTTCTTCTCTTTCTGGAACAATTCAATCAGTGGGTTGGATGCATAGATGAAATTCTCAGGGAATGGAGGTAACAACATACCATTCCGAGAATATTCTACACGTGCACGATCGAGTTGAGATGATTTCGAGGAACCAGACAATTTACTCGGATCCACGGCGACATCTTTCAGCAATTGCACGTGAACCCGGGAAAGTCACTTCTAACTTCAGAACACATACCTTGTGACGACACAAAGCTAGTTCCAACAATTTTCCAATGCTAACGCCCAATATCCCATATGAACTCCTCAAACATGGAGAAGATAAGAAGGTAGTTGATGGGCTCAACAACAAACTTATCCGATACTCCAAGACGGTAGACTCATATTCACCAGAACGAGGCATAGGTATTGGTCAGACTAACACATTCAGGTAGGTTGGTCTGAGTTTGATTTGACGATAGCCCAATTCAAATCAAAGATTTGTAGGATAGCATACCACAAAGGAGATACCACCTTGCTTCGACACGACAGAATAGACATCCCTTAGAGAAGGAACTATATCAGATAGAGCTTTTACTTTCCAACTCTCCAAGTTGTTTAAGCTCAACCGAATAATTCAGGACATCCTAGCACGATTTTCTTGGAGAAGGGAGTTGTTCAGAGAACCAGCTTACTCATAAGCTCAACATCACGGTCAGGTGACAACCTGGCGATACTTCGGGAAAGTCCTCCAGAATACCACGATCCACATATAGGATATCACGACATACCGGTGGATCTTGAGTTCAAGCGAGGATCATGCCTTTCAAGGCACAACGAGGTGGTCTTGGGAGCTTGGGCACGAACCTAGCTCTTTGACCGAGGGAGTGCATCAGAGCCAACTGACTTGGTAGCACTGCCAAACTCAGCTTATTGATTTGCTAACCAATCATGCTAAGGAGGGCAATGGATATCCCTGGATTTCCGCACAGTAAGAACTGCTAAGAATATCCGATAGCCACATCATTGCTCACGACTTATCCTTCTTGAGTAACAAGTCACTCGGAACACGGAGAGTAACGAGGAGTAAGAGCATCACTTCATCAAAAGGATCATGACACTCAGCACGACCCTAGATATAAAAGAGTGTGACAATCTAAGGTGGAGCAGAACAAAAGCTAAACGAGGCCCTTCTTCTGCAGATTACAATACTTTACCTGGTCCGAGAAGTGGACAAGGTACTAGAGTTATTTCTCCAAACAAGACGAAGGGAAAATCTTGACGGACCACAAGAGTAACTTGCATCGGAACATACCAGCGCACGGTAAAACTTTACTGTCTAGAGACAGACAAAGGTTGGAAAGCAGATCAGAGTACGAAACATGCTCAGGAGAAATCCTAAGATGTTGAAGATGCACCGGTTATTACTCAATTGTGATAACCATGCCCAAAAGGAGAGATGCAGCAGAGTCATGACATAGAGGGGGATTCGCTAAGGGAAATCGGATCATAACCCAGATGGTTCCAAGACAGAATCTCCAGCTATGGCAGAGTTAAAGTTACATAGCCATCCAAGGTGTCGGAAGTTAAGGTTCAACCATTTACCACACAGACCACATAAAGGACTTGGGTTAAAGGTCAGCTTCATGTGCCGGGAATCATAAGTTGCATAACATCACATGGGTAACAACCCACACAATTCATCATGCCAGAATCACAGCACAATCCGGGACCTTCGGTTCAAGACCTTGGGTTAAAACCCATCAGAGGAGCAAATGATTAGACTCGGTAGAAACGTCTGAGTTGATTTGGGATTGCAACGCAGCGGGAGCAACGTGACACATAACACTAAAGGTCAAACCCACCCACGTTTCACTAATCATTTTGAAGTAACAGATGAGTAGTAAAACCTTTAAGTCAAATCGAGGTAAGATTGCTCCGAGATTAGAGGGTAACCAGATAAGGAGTAAAAAGAATCCTAAGATGGTTTTCACAACTCATTTTTAGGTTAAAATATTTTCACAAACACTAGACTCAACATCGACCAGTAGAAGGGTTTCCTACAGGCAGTACTGCTCTGATACCAACTTGTGGCGCCCCGACCTGACTGTTATACAGTGATACTGTGTCCCCGGTTATCCGATACCACCGGACACACTATCAAAGCATAATAGAGAGATCAAGACTTGTGGAACAACTGGCACATCACAGACTCTACGACACAAATCATATAGTTCAACTCTTATAATAGAGAAAGATAGCAAATGACAACCAGAGGTCACAGACCCAACATTACAACATGAGGAAGCAAGTGTGTTGTTCTAAACAACAAGAACCAAATTATGGCCTAAGAGGCCTGCAGATAAACATCACAGCGCCAGCTGTTCCGGGATGTCCCAAGCTGCCACCTGGGAACCCCAGACTACTCGTCGACGTCCACAAAGAACCCACCTTCGAGGTCGGTGAAGTCCTCCTCTGAAACAAAACAAACGACGTTGAGTTCGACGAACTCGCAAGATTAAGAGCTAATATATGCTCGATGATTGGCTTTCAAGGTTTTAGGGCTGTTTTGCATAAAGCTGATTTTATTTTAAAAAGACATAACTCCATGGCATCGACTAATCAGATTATTTTGAAAAGGGGTAAGAAGTACTCTTTTCTTTGATCACCTTACTCATCATCTACCATCATCAACCACTGTACCTGTTCATCAAAGGCACCTCCCCGAATCACCCTCGAGGAAGCTCACCTTGCAATCTTGAATGGTACCTCTAGTACCCAGTTTTTAATCATTCCGTTAAAGTTATTCTATGATCTTATCGTCCTTTCCCAAGTTGTCCGTAACCGTGGACACGGCTTTTCGAAAAGATTTAACCCTGCAGGGGTGCACTGTGTTTACCTTCGGTACCGCCCGGCTCATTGCCTACGCTTAGCTCTCTTCCGGGGAAAGCCGGCTGAGTGGGAACGGTTACAACCTTTACCTTGTTAAGGACTAACCCAGGATCATCAGTGATGACGAAGCAGCGGATCGTCGACACCGTGCTCCGTGGCCACTCATTTTCCTAACACTGCCATCCTCATCCCAGTCTTGGTCACCATCTTCACGCACACGCAAATGGAAAACCAAACTAGAGGACCCTGGCTAGTCCCGCTCAAGTTAGTTGGTCGACGGGGGTTCCATATAGCCCACCGAAAGGAAGCGCGCTCATTCTTGGTTCAAGAGGTAAAGAACTCGCACCTAGGCGGCGAGAGTGAGACAAAACACCACCATACCAAGTGGCCTCTCATCCCCACTTTAAGCATTTTATTACCTGTCACCACAATTTCTCCACCATCATCTGAACACTTCAACAACCTGTTTCCAACATGAAGTATCCATCGGACGGCTAAGCATTTAACTACGCATGGCTAAGCATCAACATTGCATAGTTAAGTATTTCAGGCCAATAGTACAATCCTATGGATAATAGGAGGGAAGACAGGTAATTGGCATCGGAATCTTAATGCAACTATAGGATACTCTAATCCAAGCAAATTGACATTTGGAACCGCATGCAATATTATAGTGGAGAAAATATTTGCGAAAAATAGGATAAGATATGCTCAGAGGGGGGATTACGCTTGCCTTGATGAGCGGAGTAGTCAAACTGCTCGTCGGATTAATGATGCTCAACTCCGAACTCGTGATCTACCGGAGAGCAAACAACACCGGAAAGCAAAAACAACAATCAACACATGGCAATTGTGCAATGCATACAAAAATGATGACATGACATTTTAAATGCACCCTAGAAGCATTGAACATGATCAACAAGTTAAATGGGGTCCCCATTATATTTATTGTATTATTTGGAATAAACCCCATATCTAAACTTAGTGATTATAATTACTACTAGAGCACATTATTGTAGTTGTGATCAATTATGCATGACGATGATAATTCTGGGTGATTCATATTTTTCTGAACATTTTGGTATAAGAAACACAATTTTCTGAAGTCCGGATAACAAGTTATTACTTTTAGAATTTTCCTCTTTTTAATTGTTTACTTTTAATTATTTTATTTTCAACAACTATTAAAAGTTATTTCCTCGGATTCGAGAGAGATGGAGGAAGTAGTTGAATCGTCGTGTCGATGCTCATAAAGGCGTGAGGGGGTAGCGGGAATCATGTGCTAGAAGGGAGGAAATTGGAAAATAATCAGCGGGAAAAAACAGACTAGCCGGTCTCCAGCCCGGCTGGGCCGGCTGGCAGGCCGGCCTGTTAACAGAGAGGCCCGGCTCACAGCCCGGTCTGGGCCGGTCCACAGGCCGGTCATGGGCCAGAGAAGGCCGGTCCGTAGCCCGGCTAAGCCGATGCCACGGCCGGGCGTGCGCGCGCGTGGGGAAAACGACCGGCGGCAACGGTGCGACAGCGACGGCACGGCGAGGTGGAGCGAACCAGCGAGAGAGAGGAGAGGGAAGGTGCGCACGGCACGGGGTGCTCACCACGAAGCAGTTGGCGAGGTTGGTGACGGCGGAGGAGCGACGGCAGCGGCGGATTCTGGCGGCGGAGCTCCGGGCGGCAGCGGCGGAGTTGAGGACGGCGCGGTGAAACGGTGGCTTCCCCGGCCGATTCCTCTGGCGTAGAGGGGGATCGGACCACGGCGGAGAGGTTGGTGGTCCGCGATTTACCCGGGGAGCTCTCAGTCTACGGCGATGTGGCGGCGGAGAGCTCGGCTACGTCGAGCTCGTGGGGAAGAAAGGAAAGGGGGAGGGGACAGAGGAGCGGGCGAGTGAGCAGGTGGTCCTCGAGATGCTCCTCTTCTGCAGGTGGAGGCAGCGAGGGTGGCCGGGCGTGGCGTGCACAGCGACGCGGGTCCGGCGGGAGCGAAGCTCGCGCTTCGGTCGCTACAGCGATGAGGAAGATGACATTCTTACAAAAAGGCCCCTGGCATATTTTATTCCATCACCGATTGGTCCTATGTTTCTTTTAAAACATTCCAGCAGCTTTGGGAAAATTTATTAGAGCACTAAACCATTTTTGAAAATTGTGAGAAAAATCCAGTAGCCTCCTACCAACAAGTAGAAGCACCACAAAAATTGGTATTGCCAAATAAATTGTTTTGGACCACATTTGCTCATAGGTTCAAAATAGGGCATTTTGCTCAACTCTCAAAAGGTTGCTCTTTTGGAAAATTAAAAGCAAGTGCAAAATATTGTTTTGAAATCTTGGAACCTCCTTGACATATATAAGTTGTCAAAGTAAATTTGTTTTGCAAGTTTGAACACTTCCATTGATTTGAGATTTTGTTGGAACAAGTTTGGCATTTGTTTTTAAATGGTGCCAAAACCATTTGTATGTTGTTTAGCAAGTTAAATTTGGATGCTATGATGCAATGCAACACAAAAGCGAAAATTTTACTCGGGTTTTTAGGTTTCCGAACATTGGGCTGTTACAGTTGGTGATCGAGCAACAGCGCCACCAACAACCTTCCGAAGTGCTCCTACTCCTCCTGGATCTGACAACCTTGGTTTCTTACTGAGGGAAAACTTGCTGCTGCACTGCTTCATACCTTCCTCTTGGGGTCTCCCAACGAACGTGTGTTTCACGTCATCAAGCTGTTTTTCTAGCTCCGTTGCCGGGGAGATAGAAGACTTCAGCAAGGGGAGTCTCACACTTCCAATCTCTTTACTTTGTTTTTTTTCTTGCTTAGTTTACTTTTATTTTATCTTGTTTGCTTTAAATTATCAAAAACACACAAAAAATAGTTACTTGCATCTAGTTTATTTTCGAGTTGTTATTTTATGTCCTGTTTTAATTTTGCTAAAATGAGTACCCCTGAAATTGAGGTTCATTCCTTTAGGCAACAAGGTGGAGAAAGTTTAAAAGATGCTTGGTATAGAATCAGTGATGCTCATCATAGATGTACTAAAAAATATTCCACCATGATCCTTTTAGGAATTTTTATGTTGGCATCACTAGCTGGTATAGGTATGTTCTAGACACTTTGACAGGAGGTAATTTTCTAGGCACTCCTGCGTTGGAAGCAAGCAATATAATTGAAAGTTTGGTAGGAACACCGCCTATTAATGATATTAAAATTGAGATTACCTTAGGAGATATTATAAAAAAGTTGGAATCTATGGAGAAAAATTTGCCATATTTCCTTAGTAGTGCTAGCAAAGTTGATGAATCACTTGCAATTATCAATAAGAGAATTACTGTTTTAGAGGCTAGTGCTATTCATGATAATCAAAACCGTAGGATTGGTGAATTGGAGGAGGCTATTGATACCTTAAGTTCCACTTTTCTTCTATTAAAACTAAAAAGCTGAAGTCTTTTGTGGGTAAAGAGCAAAAATTTATGTATGTGCCCAAGGTGTCCAAACCGAAACCCACTAATGTGTTTAAAACTGATAAAGTGTTTAGTGAATTTGAGGGTGAATCACATGATGGATTATTTAGATTTTCTTCCCAAGAATTACACAACCCAAAAATCCTATTGTGACAAGCCATGTTCTTGAGGAAGCTTTTGATGATTTGGATCTTGCTACACTTGGTAATACTTGATGCATGCTTTGTGCCTAGCTAAAAGGCGTTAAAGAAAAGCACTTATGGGAGGCAACCCATTATTTTTATTTCTGCAATTTTTCTTTTATTGAGTCAAGGAACTTGTTTACTTCTGTAGCAACTCCTTTGTATCTTTACTTTTTCGTATTGTTGTGCCAAGAAGAGTCTCTAATGATAAGATGATGCTAATTTTGATTGCTGCGCAGAAACAGATTTTTTCTGTTCACTGTACGAAAATTATAATTCATAGAAATGTGATTTTAATCTGCAAAGTTTTGTGCGTAATCCTGATGTATGTACGCATCTTTCGTTAGTTCAAAGTTTTTCGATCTGAGCAACGCCTCGAAAAAATTCGTCTTTGCGGACTGTTCTGTTTTAGACAGATTATGTCTTTTATTTTGCATTCTCTCTTTTACTAGTGTTGGTGGAATTCTTTTTTGGGTGGAAGAGCTTCACATAACATCAGTGGCAGTAGTTAATGTTTAAAGTAACGGTCATATTGCGTCCTTACAGAACATGTGAGTTTTTGATTGATGCACTAACCCTCTAATGAGATTTACTTTGAGTTTGGTGTGGCGGAAGTTTTCAAGGGTCAAGAGAGAAGAGTGATATAATAGGATCAAGAAGAGTAAAGAGCTTAAGCTTGGGGAGGCTCCCATGGATCTCCCCAGCATATTTCAAGAAGACTCAAGCGTCTAAGCTTGGGGATGCCCAAGGCTTCATCGTCAAAATTATCAGGTCATCTCTAGTGAAACTATATTTTAATTCTTTCACATCATATGTGCTGTTCTTGGAGCGTCGTGTGCTTTTATTTTCAGTATGTTATTTTTATTTTCTGATATCAACTTGATTGGATCCTAGCATTCTTGATTGGGAGAGAGACACGCTCGCTTTTTCATTAGAATACTCCTATTCTTCACTTATACTTGTGAGTATTCATATCTAGCGCTGTTCAGCTTTTAGCTCTTGTTTTCATGTATCTCTTGTCAGAGCTATTAGTTCTTTTAAAGAAAGTACTCTCTTACTTCACTTATACTTTTTGGAGAGTTATTGAAATAAATTGATTGGTGTTTGGTTGGAACAGAAAATGTTGCATGTGGTAAATGGTATAATGGAAAAGACTTACATACTCTTGTAGATCACTAACTTGGATAATTTGATACTTGTCAATTGTTTTGAGTTAACAAGTAGGTCATGATTAAACTTTTGCATCATGTAAGTTAAGCCCATTAGTGAAGAACTACCGTAAAGCTTGTTGAAATTTGGTTTGCATGAGTGGTATCTCTAAGGTCTAGATATTTTCTAGTAAAAGGGTTTGGTTAACAAGGAAGACAGTGTGGAGTCTTATAATTTTTGCAATATGTTGGTCATATAAAACTTGGTGTACCGGTTGATAGTCTTGTTTGCTTAAATAACCTTGCTAGCCTAAACTCTGTACTGAGAGGGAATGCTTCTCGTGCATCCAAATCCTTGAGCCAAAATCCATGCCATGTGTCCACCATAACTACCTATATGTGGTATTTCCTTGCCACTCCAAGTAAATTTTTCATGTGCTACCTTTAAATTATTCAAAATTGTTACTACTCTTTTTTGTGTCAATGTTTACCAAGCTCATGAGGATATGGTGGATGTCTTTATGTCATTGTCAAGCAGACTTTACCTTCAGACTAGCGGCATATACATCCGCTTATCTATTAATTTTGCAAAAAGAGCTGGCAACGGGGCCCAGTCCCAATTAATTACATTTAACCGCTTAATCTCTTCACATTTTGTCAACTGAATACTCAGTGAAACATCTGCATGTGTAAACCAAAGAGAAAAGAGGGATGATCTGCCTTGCTGGTAGAAATAACGTCCTTCATGGGAGCCGCTCTTAAAAGTCTGTTTGGCCGGGGTCATATTGTACTTTCCACTACTGATTCGTTGACAATTAACATACACCTCTCAAAACTTAATTTTTACTCTCTATATGATTTCAAAAACTAAAAAGCTCTAGCACATGATTTAATCCCTGCTTCCCTCTGCGAAGGGCCTTTCTTTTACTTTTATGTTGAGTCAGTTTTCCTACTTCTTTCTATCTTCCACAAGCAAACAGTAGTGTCAACTTTGGTACAACAATTGTTATATGCTACATATTGGATTTATTATATTGCTTTGTGTTGACAATATCCATGAGATAAATATGTTAAAAGTTGAAGCAAACTGAAACTTAAATCTTCCTTTGTGTTGGTTAAATACCTTTTACTAGAATCTATTGCTTTTGAGTTAACTCTTATGTAAACCTGTGGATGCAATGTCTCCAAAGTATTATTCATGAAAAGTTTTGCTTGTATGATTCAGTTGTTTACTCATTATCTATTTGGTAGCAAACTATAGACCATTGACTTGGATCACTTCATTCATTTACATGTGTCTTACAATACTATTTGATCAAGATTATGATGGTAGCATGTCACTTCAAAAATTATTTTGTTTTATCATTTACCTACTCGAGGACGAGTAGGAACTAAGCTTGGGGATGCTGATACGTCTCAAACGTATCTATAATTTTTGATGTTCCATGTTGATATTTACCAATTGTTACATGTTTTACATACACTTCATATCATTTTTATACATTTTCTGGGACTAACCTATTAACAAGATGCCACAGTGCCAGTTCCTGTTTTCTGCTGTTTTTGTATTTCAGAAAAGCTGTTAAGGAAATATTCTCGGAATTGGACGAAAATCAACGGAGGTCCCTATTTCACCGACACGTCCACAGAGTCCAAAGGAGAGACGGAGAAGCGCCAGGAGGCGGCCACACCTGGGCTCGGCGCGGCCCCCCTCCTGCCGTGCCGAGGGGTGGTGTGGGCCCCTCGGGTGGCCTCCGATGCGCCATTTCGCCTATTTATTCCTCCCGTCTGGAAAACCCTAAAGACCCGAGTCATATTCCATGAAAAGTTCCAGAGGCGCCGCCGTCGTCAACCCTAGCTCGGGAGGGTTCTGAAGCTCTTCCCGGCACCCTGCCGGAGAGGGGAATCATCACCGGAGGGCTCTACATCGCCATGCCTGCCTCCGGAGTGATGCGTGAGTAGTTCATCCTTGGACTACGGGTCCATAGCAGTAGCTAGATGGTTGTCTCTCCACTTTATGCTATCATGTTTAGATCTTGTGAGCTGCCTAACATGATCAAGATCATCTTATTGTAATGCTACATGTTGTGTTTGCTGGGATCCGATGAATATTGAATACTATGATCAAGTTGACTATTAATCTATGTTACTGATGATCCCGAAGAGCAAGTCTTGATGCCTGCACAAATAACGGGATTTAGGTTGAGACTCCAAGTGCAGAGTGTATAGTATAGTGGAAGACAGTTTTCCCCACGAGGGGTGACTCGAGGGTTTAATATCGAACTCTCGGGAATCTGCAGTGGTAGATTTATCTTCTTATCCTTCTTTTGGTTACCTACAAAACAAGGTTAGATGTTTTGGTCCTCAACCTCACCTGTGGTTGTCAAGCACAAGGTGTAAGAATGATATCAGGATAGTTATGCAATGCAAACAGGAAATAAATATGCAATGGTGGTGGATGCAATGATAAATGATATTTTGGGTTTTTGAATGATGTATGCAAGATGAAAAGTATTTTTGTATTTTCGGATTTAATGATGGCTGAAAATATAAAAGTGGTATATGGTGTTGGAAAAGTGTTTCTTATGATTAAAAATGGACTGGGGTTCATGGTTTCACAAATACACTCTCTCTTTATAAAGTGGTAGACAATGGAACACACAAAGTTAAAATATGAGATTGCAACACAGGGTTTGATAACAAGTTACTTAGATATATGGGCATCACGTCCTAACATAGAGATCTTTTGGTTATTAACCTCTCTTATACTCCACCAAGATGCGAACTAAATCATAACACCTCAGTAATTAAGATAACTCAGAGTATAGCAATAAGTATCATGACTTGAAGTGAAATAAGAACATGCTAGATCTAGTCATGAAGTAGTGGCAATGGTCACGCCCACATCCCCGTAGCATGGTATTTTAGTTTATCCCTAGTGAGGTAACAAAGTAAGGTAAAGATACCAAAGTGGATCGCAGAACTTTCTCTCACGTTCACTGCACTAGCCACCCCCCGTTACTCCAACTAATGCACACGTTCCCCCTCACACGCTCTCATAAACATGCTTGATCAAAACAAGTAAACAAGAACGGGTACATAATATGCATCTATACTCATAACTGAAACAAACATTGCAATCTCAAACATATATTAACTCATAAAGATCCACCACAAAGGTATTACAACGTGACCGTAATCATGTTCAGCAGCTCATACGGTGCTAATTAGTGAAGCTCAAGAGAGGAGAGATACATAAGTTACTTCCACAAACCCATAGTCCAGAGGTGGACTACTCCCTCTTCATCATGGAGATGGTGGAGAAGTCGATGGAGAAGGTGGAGACCACGCCGGCAGCGCCCCGCCGGAGTTTTCCCCCTCCAATCTGCAGCTCCTGATCTCCGTTTCGGTGTTTCTGTGTTTCTGCGGCGCTCCTTCCAGAGAACGACGGGGACCTTTTTATAGGCGTTTTTAGGTCAAGACGAAGGCGGTGGAGCGAAGATCGACGGCAACGGAGCCACGAGGCCCAAAGGGTGGGTCCCACGCGGCCTGGTACTGTGGCCGCGTGGGCCAGGCCCGTTTGGCCCTCGGGTCTCGTTTGCTTGCTTCCTTTTTCCGTAGTCCTTCTTCCTTCCAAATATTGACGCCCGTAAATTTCCAGGCGATTTCGTTGACGTTTGGGTCCCTGAAACATTAAAATACAAAACTAGGGTTTTTTGCCTGTGCAGGGTTAATTCCAAATAAATGGGAAAACTATGAAGTATTCCCAAAATCATGATAAAACATTGATATAACCCTTATATGATGCAAATATGATTGGAATATAAGCAATTAAAGTGCAAAGTTCATGTATGCATTTTACATGCATCAGTTACATGTTATTTATGATCTTGCATGCTCTCCGTTACTAGTAGATGCTTTGGCCAAGTAGATGCTTGTAACTCCAAGAGAGGGTATTTATGCTAGATAGTGGGTTCATGCCTCCAGTAATCTGGGCGAGTGACAGCAACGTCTAAGGTTGTGGATGTGCTGTTACCACTAGGGATAACATAACAATGCTATGTCCACGGTCATATGTATTTGTTTACATTACGCACATTACTTAATGCGATTATCCGTTGCTTGCAACTTAATACCAACGGGGGACACGGATGTTAACCTGACGGTGGATTATTAGTCATAGATGCGGTTGGATAACGATCTATGTATCTTGTCGTAATGCCCAATTAAATATCATGGTAGTCATCTTGTCATTTATATGCATTGTCATGCGCTCACTATTTTATCAATTGCCCAGCTGTAATTTGTTTACCCAACATGTTATTTATCTTTATGGAGAGACACCACTAGTGAACTATGGACCCCGTCCATTCTTTTACACTGATAAAACCACCAACTGCAAACAATTGTTCTCTTTTACTTCCTGCAATTAAATACTATTTTCTACACCATACGTTAATACTTTGTTACAGCAAGCCGGGAAGATTGACAACATTCCTGTTTTGTTGGGGCAAAATAGTTTGATTGTGTTGTGTGCAGGTTCCACGTTGGTGATCGAGCAACGGCGCCACCAACAACCTTTTGAAGTGCTCCTACTCCTTCTGGATCTGACAACCTTGGTTTCTTACTGAGTGAAAACTTGCTGCTGCACTGCTTCATACCTTCCTCTTGGGGTCTCCCAACGAACGTGTGTTTCACGTCATCAGGGAGGGGTTACTATACCGCCTCGCACCACAAGTTCATCATTTTAGGGGTTAAGTATACCACCTTGCAAAATATAAAAATCTGGCATCACTTTTAGGAGGTTCTGCATACATACTAGGGGACATCATAGAGGGCATGACTTCAAGCACATCAGCAGCAACATCATCATCACTCCATCGCCCGGAAGAGCGCGCGATAGTAGGAGTAGAACCACGTCTTTCTCTCTATCTCATTCCGGCAAGATAGGCGAGACGCTCCTCTTCATGATCCATGAGGTAGCTAAGAGCAAGGTGGAGCGTGTTGACCGCAAGAGGATTCTGCACACGTGGTCTGCCGAAGATGATCTTCATCTGGTCATAGTTCTCAATTGGCGTGTTGATGAAGCACTCGTCCTTCGGGTTGACCTGAAATAATGGAACTGTTAGTCCAGCACAAAGCAAGTACAGAATAGGACCAATTGAAGAAGTGAAGAAGCTTACACTAACATGCTTCAGGAATGCCGCATCATCAATGTAGAAAGTGGTGGTATCCTCACGCCATTCCACTCCTTCAGTTTGTGCCAAAGTGTGGAGATATGTCCACCTGTACCTCCACTTCCTGAGATGATTGTATAACTAGGTGTTGCTCACCATGGCGCCACAGAAAAGCAGAACATCTTTGCAAACCTTGTCCAAGTTCTTGTCTTTCATGATGCAGTCATTAGGCAGCCCATCCTTGACGAGCTCGGCCATCCTAGTGAGCACGAAGGTGGACAAAGCACTTGACCACTGCATTGGTGCCCTGTTCCTCGCCCTTTGCACAGCGATGAACTCTATTGGCTTCCCCCTTTGCTGTGTGGCGGACATGGAAGGTGCTGGAACATACCGAATCGGCTTCGCGGGCAAAGGAAGCACAGAGGTAGATGATAGATCGGGGTCCTATAAGATCGAAGAAGTACGCATCAAGAGGTAAGCATGGACAACAAGATTGAAGAAATACCACATCAAGAGCTAAGCATGGACAACAAGATTGAAGAACTACAGCATCAAAAGCTAAGCATGAAGTAGAAGAACAACCACATACTACTCAGATGTAACCAGACAATACCAGATCTAGGGTAGCAACGGAGAAGCAGACTTACAATAGCCGGGAAGCAACGGAGGAGGGGAGCTAGAGGAGGACATCTCGGAGTCGAGGACGAAGACCGTTTGCCGCCGATGACCAGATCCGACCGCCGGAGGAGTAGTCGCCGCTGCTCTATGCAAAACCTGCTAAGGGGAGAGCTCGGAGGGGGAAATGGTGGCGGGAGTTCCGGCGGGGAGGCGGAGGGGGTGAAATAGGCGAGCGAAATTGAAGGGCGGTGACCGAAATTTGTCCCGCCGCTTTTTCGCCTGCGCACGCGAGCTCGCGCCATCTCCTAGGTTGGACGAACTCGGCTCCGCGTTCCCCTCCCCTGCACGAGCTACAGGGCACTGGAGGGTAGCTCCGGCCGATTCGGCTGTTCCTAGCGGGTCTGGCCCGAGGCCGATTTAATGTTCGTGCGGTGCAGGAACGCGAGCCGGGCCAGGGAACCAAATGGCCGAAATTTGCATCGTCAGGGCCTCGGTGGGCTACCAAACACGCCCCAAACGTCTTGAGTAGGTGTGTGGTGCAGCACTGTGATGGCGGCGTGGCCCATCGGCGAAAGAACAGCGGGTTCAGGCGACCCAACGCATGCCAGTGAGCCACACGGCATTGTGTAAGGTCACAGGTGCAAAAAGGGACTTTGTTAATTAACAGCGCCACATGTAATCACCAGGACTTTTGGATGCGCATGAATTCAATCCGACCCAATTTTCAAATTCTTGTACCGATTTGCACCCACCATACAAGTTCTTGTATGTCTAGTAATTACCTCTTAAAAACTTATTGCTTCTCTACCCCAAACCTATGGGGCGCTCAATGGGTACATGTGCCTTGCGAATATTCACAAATAAACTTGTCCGATCCCTAAACGTTATCCCAAAATGAACCATGGCAGAGGAGAAAGGACGAACACCAAACAAGATGCCGCGAAAAGGGCACAATAACCGTGCTATGCTAAAGCAGCAATATTTTATGAGTCGGATAAAACCAATGACATGATATAGTTATGCATAGTCAAACAATGACCAGACCTCAACTTTATTAAATCACAAACGAAACCCTACCGTTCGAGTAATCTAGTATTGCCATATAACAACAGGCCCCAGGTACAATATGCTGAACAATGTACACATATAGGCATATAGCCAAGGAATGCTATTTCCATCTTCTCAATTTTCTACTTGTGTAATGGAAGGATAGAATCAAGGTCCCAATCCAGGCAGACAAATAACAGCAAGTCGCCAGGAAAAATGGAGTGCCGCAACAGGCAAAGGTCCATGGTATATGTACTCATCACATTGTCTGCGAAAACTTGTAGTGCACTAATATACAGATTTCCAGCTTACAACAATACCTCCTAGGAAGCAGCTACTGAAACAGGCATGTGCGCAAGGACGTGAAGCTCCCTTTCGGTGCACCATGTGCACAAAAATGCTGATACAGCATATACTCCAGTAAGAAAGATATTTGCAACAAGGACATTTTGACTGGGATTCAGGGCATGAGTGGAGTAAGTTGTTTGCTGAAAAGATCGCCAAGGGCCCCACGAACATCCATCTGAAGAATAGGCACATGTTAAATTTCTAGCACTAATGTACTAGTATATATTTAACGCCAGAAACCATACATACCTGATCACAGCAGATAAGTTTGGTAATTAATGGATAGAACTCTCGTAGGTGCTTCTTGAATATCTGAGCATCCATGATACACATTCCATTCAAAACCTGAAATGCAAAAAACAACATGAAATGTCGGAGCACAAATTCCTTCACACAAGGATGAGAAACTCTACAAAATACCTATGTATATCAGAATCCAGATGTAGTATACCTTGATAATAACAGGTGCACGTAGGTCAAGTACACGGTGTATGTCCGCGCTAGCAGTTTCCCCAGTGCTTGGCTGGAGATCAGACGCCTCTTTCAAAATCTGACCGCAAAAGGAAACAAGCTTCCCTTCTGCTAGGTTCTTGAGCTTTTCTTGTTCATCAGATTCTACAACTCCATTTGTTTCCTCAGCTGAGCCATTGTCCACTGTTGATTTGTGTAGAATCTCCAAATAAATAGTAGTTCCCGCTAGTTCCTGACGAAGAAGATTTAGTGGCGGCCTACACAAAATCAAGTAACAGATGTTAGAAACATTAATTTGGAAAGCGAATATACATATATGTACGTAGTATCCAAGAATTACCTTTCTGGTGGTATATGGTGCATCCTTGTCCGAAGATTCGAAGGTGAGTTATATGAAGAAGCAAATTCTAGGAGTGAGAGCAAGATATCCATAATTGCGATCTGTTGCGTGGCTTGCAGCTTGCTCCAATACCTCTTCTGCAAAGTTCATCCATTTAATATATCAGCAGAAGCAATGTCTGCACCAACATTTTGTGATTCAGACATAATATCCATCTACAAAGCATAAAATGTTTACTTGTATACTGTCAATAGCCCCGAGCAGCAGCAGTTGGGTGATGCATTTACTCCGAACAGTCTCCATCATAGGGTTTTCTTCCTCGTCTTGTCAACTCCATCAGCATCAGCATCAGCATCAGATGCCTAGATCAACAAGCGGGCACATTAAATACATAGAAAATGTCACTTCGTACTTCTGATGTTCCAAACTCAGCGCACTATGGTACCTACTACTAGCGTAATATACTTGAGTAGTTTTGTGCCCATTAGTGCACAGCTGCATGGATGCCAGCTAAGCTAGCACAGATACGAGTTATGGCAGATAAAAGTATAGTCACAGATTCCGTGCTAATATCAATTTAAAACTGACAGCATATCAGGAGCAGAGAGATTCACAAAAACAAACCTGATATTCTATTTGATACTGTATATTAATCAATATTTTATATAACTAAATCTACAATCGTTCGCATACCCAATGAACTAGGGTGTCCACAAGTTAAACCAAGCACAGGAATACACTTGGATTTATTTATATCCAGTATTCATTATGAGAATGTAGCAAGCAGCAGATGACTAGTGGCCTATGTGTAGAAGTACATGCAATCTTCTAATGCCCAAATCATAGTGACTACTGACACCTAATCAATATGAGCAACAGGGAAGAACATGTACCTTCGCAGGTGAGGATGGAGTAACATCGTCCATTTTTCCTTTGATTTGGATGTAAGACTTCTGACCAAAAGATTACCCATCATATTACCCATAAATCTTTGTCCAAAGGTTTGACTCGGTGGGGAAACTGCAGCTTGTGCTCTTCCTGATGGTGATGGCAAACCTAGATAAATAGAATATATTATGTAAATTTCAGTATTCCAAATCATATGAAAGTATTGTTTAGTGTACAAAACAGCAAGTGGATTACTGTACCTTCTGAATTTTCCAGGTCAGTCTGTGGATTTGTTTCCTGACGACCTTCCTGTTCGCCATTATTACTTACCGATGCTTCTCCTTCCCTGCTATCATGGTAACTACTTGCAAGAGTGTTGGTCTCTGATTCTCTTGAAAGTAATTGTTGATTGTTTGTCTTCTGAAATCCTAGTGAATTGAGGAGTTCGAGGGGTTGTGTTGTGTATGATGCATCCCTGAAAAGGTTATAGCAACATTAATATATGAAAGACAAAAAGGAAGAATATGATTTAGTGGAATAGAATTTGAGGAAATACCTAATACTCTTTAGAAGTGTTTCCCAATCACCATCGCTGAATTGATGGCCACCAACCTCTATTAGATGAACTAAAGCTCCAAGAGCAATTGAGACAACGGTTTGATCTGTTTTCTTGGCACACTCTAGAAGCAAGCCCAGAAGAGGTGGAAGCATAAATGACACTTCCTGAAAGATCACAATGAGATGATGACCAAGTAAACAACTTTCCAGATGGATCTCTTCTATGTGCAAACCAACTGAATAAATACCAAGTACCATGGGTCCAAAAAGAAGTAACAAGTAACAAAAGAGTTTGTTACCTTATAGAAAGTATTGAAAAGGTTGCAGATTAACTGCAGAGAATGAATGCTAGTATCACGAAGCCAATCATCGCCAGAAGAAAGACCGTCCCTTCCAGCATGCCTTACATGATCAAATATAGGAAAGAGTACACGATGGAAAATGCTCTCCCAAAAAGGAGAGGAGAATTTATGTCCTCTCTCATTCAGCAGATCAAACAACACTTCAAGAGCACAATGTCTAACTTCTGGTCTGGAGTCTAAGGTCAGATCAGACAAGCCAGCCAGCATAGGAAACCAGTAATGCTCAGTCACATCAAAATTGGCCTCCGGGAGAACATCAAGAGGTTTAACAGAACCACCAGGAATGAACCCCTGTACAGAGAATTGAATGAGAGGGAAATAAGTCATTTCCATGAAAAAGAAAGCAACAGAACTCAGGATGAACAGAGGTTGCAAAAAGTTTATGTGCTCAAAAGGATATTCATTATCCCAACCTCTGCCAAACGATCTTCACATATACGTAGGAGAGCAATAGCCTTCAAACTAATCCTAGGAGTGCATTTGTTGTTGGCGAAACCAATAAGGCAGTTAACACAATCCATGAAGCAATCACCAACAACTTGATCAAAATGTTCCAAGATGACTGCCAAGCACGTCCATTTAGTTAAAAAATTAGGTCAAGAAAAAAAATCATTATTGTGAAAACGTAAGGTGGGGAAAGACAATTATTTATATAGATTATTCTTTAAGTTACCTTGTTCGACGTTTTCAAAAGCACTTTCAACAATATGCTCGTTCTCATCATCAGCTGCCGCAGTGAATATCATAAACACACAACGCCATCCTGACTTTATGCTACCAACTTTGGACTTGATCAACTGCACATTCATACAAAAAATTAACTTGGAGCACCATTTGATATAAAAGCCCTAGATCATCAGATTTCATGGATTTGTCAAAAAATATGCATAGGCATACCTGAACAATGCAGTCAACAATTAGACCACGGATTTTTTCACTGCGACTATTCCTCATTAAAATAACAAAAGGCTTCAGTATGTCATTCTGAAATGTGAATTTGTTCAGCTCTGCACGTTCCAAGTACTTCATACCAAGCTGCCTCAGCGAGTCAATGGCATACATAGCAACTTTCTCGTCATGGTGGCTCCCAGCAGCAATAAAATGCTGAGCCAGCACAGACCATATTCTGGCCCACACCTACATGTACACACACGTATTGCGAGTTATCAGCCACAATGGTCGAATATTTTCATGGAACGACAAATAGCAGCTAGAATTCTGTCAGGAGTTCGAGAAAAGTTCTAACACGAAAAGATCCCTGGTGTTGCTGTGCTTACTGGCACTTCTAACAGATGATAGACTGGCCTCTCTACAAAGGCAGGCCAAAAAAATGCTCCAGCAGGTATACAAAAAATATCTGAGTACATGGAACACACTGAATCTTTTCCACTTTTTGAAAAGCTTTGGTGCTTAAAAGAGGAAACCGCGGTTTGTTTAGCCTAATACAACTGGAAGAGATTGCTTTTCTGGTCACTTGCTAAGTGGGTCAAAAATATATGTTTCAAACATGTGTTTGTTTATATAAAATTACTTGTTTTCCTTTCATCCATATTATTTATGAGCATCACTGCAGTAGACAATTACAATACTTCTGTTCTGATATCATATTGTTCCAGCGCCACATGCCATATTGTATTGCTGTGCATATTCAGTTTTCAGTGTATGGCAATAATTCTTAATGTTAGGTTTTTCCCCTTCATAATTTTGCTTCCGTTAACAGCAACTTGCACCCATATTTTTCTCAGAAAAAATGCATTTCTTTCACTGCTAATATGTGCATCTGGCATTTTGCCACTAGTTCACTGGAATTGCTCTGTTAACACTGCAAGCATAAGCTATGGGATTTTTCTTCGACTGGCAAATATTTTAAGAAAGGCCCGAACTGCTCCTAACTTTTTTTTTTAAGTCTGTTGCCCCCCCCCCCCCCCCCCCTTCTCTCTCTCTCATACAGAACAAAAGTAAAAAAAGAATAATATTAGGTGCTCAGACTCTCAACTGGGTAAAGTTCAGGAACATTAACAATCATCTGCACAAGTTCTATATGTACCAAGGGACATTCTAAAAAGTTTACACCAGCAAAAAATAAATGGTCAACGGCTAAATAAACCAGTCCCAACTCTTCCCCTGCCCATAATGCTCCAATGAAAAATAAGCAGGTCTCTCTAACATTGTAAATAAATTACATTATTTTTCTTGAATACACTTTCTCACAGAATGAAAAGCATTGCCTGATTCAACGAAGCATCTTCTATATGATAGTCATAAAGTAAGCAATTTAGACCTACTTACTTATCTCTTTAGTGTGTTAATAAAAAAGTTAAGTAACATGAAATGATTGAAGAATTGCTAAAAGAACAATAGGACATATAATGCAAAGAAGGATAGCAATACCATACCAAACGTATCCTGGCCATATTATAGTAGCTTATTTCAACAAGCTTTTGCAAGCTGAAGACACGTGCAGGTGTCTGTTTAAGTTCTTCTGCTGAAACACCACAAAGGGCATCGAAGAACTCAACAATGGAATCACTTGGTAGTTTTACACTGTTTACGAACACTTGTTCAGCAGGCTTCCCAGATAACTCTTTCAGTGATTGAACTACAGCATCTCTTGATATTTGATTTGATCCCTGCATAACAGTTGCGGCCATTGAAGGACTTGAAGTGATATACTCAAGTCTTGAGACACATTCTAAAACAGCATTCCAAGCATCTTGCACAGCATCCATATCTGTGTCAGCTAAAGCAAGGAGAGTTCGCAATGCCTCAACATTTTTACTACGCATGTCCTTGGGAGCATGCAGATGTGTAAACCTGCAAAAGGTTTACAAAATGAAAAAAAGAAAGAAAGAAACAGTATAAATTCATAAGTAGAAACTAGAAAGGGTAATTTACTTACCTCACTAAGGATGTCAAGAAAGCATAGCGCATGGTGTCCATCCCAAGAACACGAGTAAGGTGGATGCCAGCCTTAAACCCTTCCATGCACAATACAACCCTAGGCTTGCTGTCACCTTCCTCCAGGGTTACAGAAAATGTTGCAAGCAAAGGCCATCCTACGGCCTCGAGCATTGGTCTAACAAGCTCAACCTGCTGAGCAACATGAAAAACACCTCTCTTCTGTTTCTGGTTTTTGAAAACTGCTTGAGTCTGCTTAATAATTTTTTCACTTTCTGCCTTTGTATCACTTGCTGACTTCAGCCTTGGGAGAGCTAAATTGAGGATATTGACGAGGCGACCTTTTTCTTCTATTTCAGGTCTGGTTTTTGCATTAAGGAGATCATCTTTCATCTTTATCTCTTCCTTGATAATTGAATCATAAATTTCCTCTAAGAGCTCCTTCGGGGCACATTCCTCTTCATCACTCACAGTGTTCAAACGTACGAAATCCGATTTCGACATCTTAGGCCACACCATTGGATTATGTGCATCAGTATTTAACATTATAACAGCATAAGCAAGAATATAAGCAGTATCCGCATTTTTAAAAAGCCCAGGGTTATCAGCACAGTACCTGCAAGTAATCATATATAAGTATTTGAGGATCACGGTATAAAATGAAGAAAAAATAACTGTATTAAGATTCTATAACTGCATACCGCTCAGCAAACTTTTCCATTATGCGATCAATCTTCTGTGCCTCCCCAGGAAGGCGAAATCCATCAAGGAACTCACGAATTGCAGCATCAAACTTCAACCCTGAAAACTTCATGGAATCAACATAAGCATGCATCACAGCAAGGGGGAACTCCTCATGCTGTCCCAAATATTCACCAATCATAACCTGCAGAGTTTTAAAAAAAAGTAGTGATTAGGCCCATTGCTCTGACCAATGACTGCAACTTCACGACGATCATTAAATTCCTTGAAATCACCTTATTCAAGCTGGAATTGCTCTTGAGAAATTGAGCTACAGATGATGCCTTATTTTCAATCAACTTATTTGACAACAAATACTCGACCCCTTTTGCTGGCTTGCGATTAAACTGCAATACAGATGGGAGAAAGAGGCCAGTTACAATCAGTAGTGCAGCGAGAAAAAACTAGGATAACTGGTTGCTACAAATATATACATGTATTTGAGGAGCATTCATGAGGCAAAGGAAGCATCTTCATTGCAGAATAAAACAATAAAAACAGCGAGCCTCCCACCTCTGAAATTGCAGCCTCCATTGTTGACTTGTGGGCTTTAGCTTTCTCAAACTGATTGCGACCATCCTCTTGGACCTTCATCTCATCAGTTGCCAAGCTCCTTGCAGAAGCATCATTTTCATGAGATTCAACAACATTCCCCTGATTTGAGGAATCTCTTCGAGCTTGCTCCCAATCAACCAATGACTTCAAAATACTCACCAAACACTGCGAATCGGATTTTCATCTGATATTAACATACATAAGGAAAGGAGAATAAATTTGAGTAATCGGAATAATAGTAACCTGAAGAGATGATCCTTTTGCTGAAACTGTCTGAGATGCAGCAACAGCGGTACTATCAACACTTTGGGATCCATGGGCAATTCGCGAAAGAGCACTAACCTGATAGGACATATATGAACAATCAGATATGTCAAACTCACAAGTCAACAAACTAGAAGATATGCCAGTCATGTATAGTTAGAAAACAACCCTCCTTGCACCTACCATGCGTTCAAAAAGGTTTGGCCCCTCAAGGTCACAATCATAATTTACAAACATATCTGCAAGCATTTGTGAATCTTTGCAGACTTTTTCCAGCATCCTGATTGACAAACAAGTCAATCAAATAACATCAGATATATATATATATATATATATAGGCAACACGATGATCAGCATCAGCAAATCAAATAACATCAGATATATATATATAGGCAACACGATGTTAAAAGACAAGATGACAAAATTGGATCAAACACAAAGTATGTTTATGCATTACACATCAAGATGATATTCCATAAGGAAAGAGGAATCACCTAAGAACACTGGACTTCTGACTGAGAGGGCTATCAGAGCTATCTAGAGACCTTAACACTATCAAAGGAAAGAAGACACCAATTTCTCCCTGCATATCATTTGAAAATAAAGAAGTCAAGATTCTGGAAGAGATCTGATACTGCAAACACTGTCAGTTCTATTGATGGCAATTTTACCTTTAGACTCTCTCTAAAACGAAGCAACAGAACTGAAAATATTCCACAAGCATACTGCCAAACAAGAAAAGATGGTTTAAAATGATAGAAGAACCTGCAAGTATAATCACGCCACAGGAGTATGCATCACAAGGAACAAAAAAAATACAAAAAAGAACCTGAAAAACAACTGGAGATGAAGACACAGATGCCCGGAGGAGAGCGTAGGAAAGATATGCTTTAACTGAATCAATGAAGTGGAAATTTTTGGCAAACAAATCACTGACTCCTTCTAACAATCCCTGCAGGCAAAAGAGTCGGCAGATATCATGTAAACAAGCAAAATCAAATATCAGCAATATCCAAGATGTAAACTAACCTGCAACAGTTCAAGTGACAGGAGCCTTGTCTTGGTAGCTACCTCGTCACTTTCTTCTTTCATGCTCATCTAAAAGGATGAGATAAAAAGGTCAAAGATCCACAGGTGATACTCTAGTCAAGTCTTCTCTTTGCAGGGAATATTATAGCCAAGTCTGATCAAAGTAACATCAGGTAAGCCATTCAACAAAAATACCAACCTTGCAAAGAGTCCTAAAAAGCAATAGTGCGTCCCGCTGTATTATATTCATTGTGTCCAGGTCAATTCCACTGGAAAAGAGGGGGGCAAGGGAGGCAAAGTTAGTAAGTTAATGCAATCTCTAACATGTCACTTAAATGATACGAGTACAAGGTAAGTAATATCCTAGATAGGAGTCAGTGCTAAACACAAACGAAAGCTCAACATACCCCGACACTTTTTTTCCATCTTCAAGTTCAACAGCCTTGTCAAGAACAGCCTCCAACCCCTGCAAATTGAAACATCATATTAGAGACAATTAATGAAATGTACTCCCTCCGTCTCAAAATATAAGGCGCACTATTTTTATGCTGGTCTTTGATACTCGACTTTGACTACTAATATATACTAAATTATATGGATTAAAAACGTATAAATGGTATCATTGGATTCGTCTTGCAAAATTCTTTCATTTATATATTTATTTACTAATTTTGTTGACATATTATAAGTGCAAATCATGGTCAAAGTTTGACGTCGTTGACCAGCGAAATTTAAGGGCGCCTTATAATTTGAGACGGAGGGAGTAGGAATTATTTAAGCGGTCCTGAGAGAAGCAGTCCAATTTCATTACCTTAATATCTGCTCCTCCTGCAAGAGTCTGAAGTTCTTCAACGGATGTTGGAGATGCTTCTGAAGCCCGGTTTATGGACAACGCATCTCCAAGAGTAGTTTTTTCCTCGTATTGGTTATCAGTGGATATTTCACCATTTTCTGATTCCTTTGTGCTAGACGAAGGTTCATCTTTAACGGCGGAACTCGCAGCTGGTACAGGAACCTGAGACGCAGAGAAAGAAAGATGAAAACTGAGAAAATCCTTCAAAAGACATTCTTCTTTCACATAATGCTAATATAAACTCAGAAGAAATTTTTGCCTGCTCAGATTCCATCCTCCTGAATACAATGCTGATCATCTGTGTTAACATGGCTTTTGAGGTAGCCTGGTTCACAGGGCTCTTGCTGAAATATAAGCATATTTTTAAGCATGTGTCGGAGCCATGGTACAGCAAAGATGAGGAAGTTAATATAACAATCACCTGTTGAGAGCAATGTTATAGCATACCCTAATCACTCCAAGCAATGGTTCTCCGTGTACTGCACTCCGATAAACAGTTCAAAGTCAGTATTGTGTACAGCGTCACACACTAATGTTACATATGAAACCTAACTACAATCAGCAATGCTTACACCTCCAAGCGGAGGTGATAATTGGCTAGTAACTTCCATCATGTTTTCCTAGAACTTTCTATAGTTACAGTTACAGAACTTTTTAAACTCACCAAAGAAAATGTGTGACGGCAACTTTTGGTGTTATGTACGCAAATTTAAGCTTCGTGTCAGATTAGAGTGAAAAAACAAAGAACTTTAAGAAAATGCTATGGCCAACACAGATCTAATACTTTAAGACTTTTTCCTAAACCATACTATCATAGGTTAGTGATGCTGCTCAGATGACCCCATTAGCTTCTACTCCCTCCGTTTCTAAATATAAGATGTTTTAGCCTTTTTCCACATTCACATGTATCTAAATGTATTTAGACATGTTTTAGTGTGTATGTTCACTTATTTGGATCCGCACCTAGTCAACATGTGAGAGACCTAAAACATCTTATATTTAGGAACGGAGGGAGTAACTTGCATAATGAACTGTGTTAAAGAGATGTAAAGAAAAGCTTAGCAAGACTGGAATGTTACCTCTAAATCTATTTGAAGCAACAGCATTGAGGAGCACTTTCAAGACCTGGAGAACAGTACTGTAACCCATATGTTAACTCACATCAGTACATGTGCAGAAGTTTGACCAAATATAATATGAGGTTAATGTGACACATACCTGTCAGAGGAGGTGTTATCAACACAACCACATACCATGTTCAGGATGTCAGTAAATAGTGGGGAATTTTTACCATCTTCTAGGCCAGGATCACCCTCTAGATGGTCATAAGCAATAAGTTTCTGGTATCAAAATGGAACAGCCCAATCAGAAAAGATTGTCCAGCAAGTCTCGTACGATATTGCAATGTAAATAGGATGGTTACCAATGTTCAGAATGCAAAGTTGGCAAAAAAAAATATTTAGAGAAGTGACAAGAACTGATGAGCATAGATGAGCAAGAATTGGGTATTCATTTGGACTGCAGCACGACCAGAATGAAAAACACAAACTTGTTTATATCCCCTCGTTATGTAGCACTACCTTGAGTTAGCAAACACAACGAGAGGCCATAAATGGGACCATATGGACAAGATTTGGTATACGCCATACATGCATATGTGAAAGCTGTGGACTCATGTTCAGATTTGCATAGATGTGTATGAATAGTAGCCAAATAAACTGGCATATACACACAAAAAAAGCGCTTTCTGAACTGAAAGTTTTGCGGCCTTAATATGTTCATAGTGAAGTTTGTAAACTAAAACCTTTCAGCTATAATCAATTTGTTAATTTGACACTAACTGTCCATGCATGTAGTATGATCTATGATAATAGTCTATTTCAGACGTCGATCTTGTCAGAGTTGTACGCTGGTCAAAACAGTATACATCCTGTCTACATCCTAGCCCAAACGGCTAAATGCAAGCAACGATCCAATTTAACATCTGTCATGACGTGAGCAAATAAAGTGTCACCCTACACAACACATCATTGTTCTGCCACCCTGAGGATTCACATGAGATTGCTCTTGTAGTGTAATATCAATTCAAGTTCTACACATTCTTCGTGTCAATGGTGCTCAATGACAAAACGTAACACGATTTCCGGTTTTCAAGCCTCGGGCAGGTGGACAAGCAGCAATGAGCAGGAAAAGGAGGCAGCCATTACATGGAGGCAGTCGAGTGCAGGCTCGACGAGCTTGATGTGCTTGGTCTCGAAGGCGAGGCGCAGCGGCTGCAGCACGAGCTCGGCCTGGGTCCCCTCGAGCACGCGCCCGGCGGACGCCAGCACCTGCGTGACGGGCGCCGGCGCGCCGTCCTCCTGGGCCGCCGCCCCCTTGATGGCATCTGCAGGACATGCAGCTTAGTTAGTCGATCGCCGGCGATCGGGGGTCACAATGCGGGGAGGGGGTGGAGAGGATGGGACGCACCGAGGTAGGCCTGGATGGATTGTTGGAGGGCGGCGAACTTGCCGCGGCTGGCGGAGCACTCCTTGAGCATGGCCTCGAAGGCCCGCGTGACGAAGCCTCCCGCGGCGCCCGCCATGGCCGCGGCCGCAGCAGATCTCCTCCGGGTCGCGGCGGGACGAGGGGGGAGGAAATGGAGTGGTTGGATCCGAGGACAGGGAGAGGACGCGAGATCTGGAGAGAGAGACAGAGGGGCTTTGGATCTGGGTCACTCCTCCTCGAGACCTCGACCTCGCTCGCTCGCGGGTTTCAACGGATCGCGGGGACCATTTGCCAAACTTCGATATACTTTGCCTTGGCACGACCTCCCACGCAGTCGCAGACTACTACCGGGCTCTTGTTGTAAAGAAGATTCGGTGCGTGTGCGCAAGGTTTTGTGGACGTCGACAAACTTGTGTTCCAAATGAAAAACAAAAACCTTCTGTATTTGTATTTTGTGCACAAACTTTTTTTGAGAAAAGGTCAACCAATATATTGATCATCAACAACGGTACAAAGAATTCTAAAAGTAATAAAAATTATAAATAAGTCTTCGGACCACCTAGCGACGACTACAAACACTGAAGCAAGCCGATGTCGCATCGCCATCCTCACCCTTCCCTCACAGGAGCTGGGTAAAGCTTGTCGTAGTAGAGCTTCTTATAGTAGACAGACGGGAAGTCATCGTGCTAAGGTCCCGAGGGACCAGCGCACCAGAGCAGTAACCATCGCCAATGATGACAATCGTAAATCAGAAGAGCCAGACCTGCAACCACACGGATGAACACGAAAACGGACTGGTTCCCAGTAGATCCGCCGAACACATGCCTCCATGCGCCCTCCGTTGGCGCTAGAGTGCCAGACGCACCAACAGAGCGAGGATAGGACGGGGAAGACCTTATTCTGACATCAAGATGTAGCCGTCTCCTAACCATCTCGAGTAAGACACTGGAAAAACCTAAACAAAGGAGGGAACCCTCCCACCGGCGAGAGGCCGTGATCGGCCACACCTCGAAGGCCCTAAGGCCACCGGAGGCGGAGCGGACCATCGGCGTCGCCGGCGAGAGGACGGAACCCTAGATGGGTTTTAGGATCGCCTCAACGATCGTCTGTCTCTCCTGTCCTCACGTACCGTTTCGCTACAGGCTGCTTGTTAACACCTCCGTATTTTGTAGACAAACTTGTGTAAATCTACACCCGGACCTCACAAGTCACAACCATATGTTGATCGAAGTGGTTGGTCATAGAGAACCTGCTTGTGGTAGGATGGTTAGTAGGGTGGTTGTACCCCAGCCCACCAGAGTTCAAACCCAGGTTTGACACGGGTGTTTCTCATTTAGGCGGAATATTCTTCAGTGGGAGACGATGTTCCCGTCGACAGCGAGTCGCCTGTGGTGACTTCGTCAATCTTAAGACTCGACCCGCCAGCTCAGTCTCTCGGAGGTGCTCATAGGGTTAGGGTGTGCATGTGTGCGTCACTAGTAGGAATATGCTTATATCCACCACCCTACCGCTGGCGGACGATCATGTGCGTCCGCCAGCGCCATTACCGCTGGCGGACGGATTACAGTGCCCGCCACTGGTACCCGGTCTACCGCTGGCGGGCGGTAAATTGTGTCCGCCAGCGGTAGTGTAACGCAGGAGCCAGCAGGCGGGCTAACTAGCGCTGGCGGACGGCTGTCGTGTTCGCCAGCGGTACTTGACTTACCGCTGGCGGACGGTGCGGCGTGCCGCCAGTGCTAGTTAGCCCCGCTGGGCCCAAAAACGAGCAAATTACCGCTGGCGGACGGCTGTCGTGTCCGCCAGCGGTACGTGACTTAATGTCGTCCGCCAGGGGTAACTTGGCATGTCTATATTGATGTTTCTGTGACTATTCATCGAAAGAGATCAAATTCTATAAAACTATTGATGTTTCTGTGATATAACCACTAGTTGTGTACCTTAAAATGATTTTTTTTTTAAATTCAGACCAAACTATCAAACACTTGTATTTCAAATTTGGATTAATTTCGGAAAATCAGCATAAACTCATTTAACTAGGCGAGATTAGATAGAAATCAAGAAAATTCCTAATACTTGGAGATTATCCATCAAATGTGGACTACTCTTTGTGATATTTAGATGGGTGCTATTTTGCACCATATTTTTTGTACTTGGTTCACAAAAAACGTCAATTTTTGCACTTAGAAAAAGGTAAATGATATTTATAAAAATAATTTGTAAAATCCCTTCGGAACCATTGTTTCCTATCCAAGACACACCTATTTGTCGAATATGAGAACTTTATCATAAACTATGTCGTGGTAATCGCCATAACTTGGTCATTTGGCTTGAAACTTATAGATGTTTATACATGATAGACCTTTTATGAAGAATTTTTTTGAACAATTTGTCAAAAATCAAGTTTATTATTTTTATAGCAACTAGTACACATAAAAGGACTCCATGCAAGAGGATATATTTTTGAGGGTTTTTCACTTTATTTGATTTTTTTCGAAAAACGGTCAAAATGGTCACCATGACTATTCATCGAAAGAGGTCAAATTCTTTAAAACTATCGATGTTTCTGTGATATAACCACTGGTTGTGTACCTTAAAATGATTTTTTAAAAAAATTTCAGACCAAACTATCAAACACTTGTAGTTCAAATTTAGATTAATTTCGGAAAATCAACATAAACTCATTTAACTAGGCGAAAATTAGATAGAAATCAAGAAAATTCCTAATACTTAGGGATTATCCATCAAATGTGGACTACTCTTTGTGATATTTAGATGGGTGCCATTTTGCACCATATTTTTGTACTTGGTTCACAAAAAACGTCAATTTTTGCACTTAGAAAAAAGAAAATGATATTTATAAAAATAATTTGTAAAATCACTTCGGAACCATTGCTTCCTATACCAAGACACACCTATTTGTCGAATATGAGAACTTTATCACAAACTATACCGTGGGAATCGCCATAACTTGGTCATTTGGCTTGAAACTTATAGATGTTTATACATGATAAACCTTTTTGTGAAGATTTTTTTTGAACAATTTGTCAAAAATCAAGTTTATCATTTTTTATAGCAACTAGTACACATAAAAGGACTCCATGCAAGAGGATATATATTTTTGAGGGTTTTTTCAATTTATTTGATTTTTTTCGAAAAACGGTCAAAATGGCCACCATGACTATTCATCGAAAGAGGTCAAATTCTCTAAAACTATCGATGTTTCTGTGGTATAACCACTGGTTGTGTACCTTCAAATGATTTTTTTTAAAATTTCAGACAAAACTATCAAACACTTGTAGTTCAAATTTAGATTAATTTCAGAAAATCAACATAAACTCATTTAACTAGGCGAAATTAGATAGAAATCAAGAAAATTCCTAATACTTAGGGATTATCCATCAATGTGGACTACTCTTTGTGATATTTAGATGGGTGCCATTTTGCACCATATTTTTTGTACTTGGTTCACAAAAAACGTCAATTTTTGCACTTAGAAAAGGGAAAATGATATTTATAAAAATAATTTGTAAAATCCCATCGAAACCATTGCTTCCTATACCAAGACACACCTATTTGTCGAATATGAGAACTTTATCACAAACTATGCCGTCGGAATCGCCATAACTTGGTCATTTGGCTTTAAACTTATAGATGTTTATACATGATAGACCTTTTTGTGAAGAATTTTTTGAGCAATTTGTCAAAAATCAAGTTTATCATTTTTTATAGCAACTAGTACACATAAAGAACTCCATGCAATAGGATATATATTTTTGACGGTTTTTTCACTTTATTTGATTTTTTTCGAAAAACGGTCAAAATGGCCACCATGACTATTCATCGAAAGAGGTCAAATTATCTAAAACTATCGATGTTTCTGTGATATAACCACTGATTGTGTACCTTAAAATGATTTTTTTTAAATTTCAGACCAAACTATCAAACATTTGTAGTTCAAATTTGGATTAATTTCAAAAATCAACATAAACTCATTTAACTAGGCGAAATTAGATAAAAATCAAGAAATTCCTAATACTTAGGAATTATCCATCAATATGGACTACTCTTTGTGATATTTAGATGGGTATCATTTTGCACCATATTTTTGGTACTTGGTCACAAAAAACGTCAATTTTGCACTTAGAAAAAGCAAAATTATATTTATAAAATTAATTTGTAAAATCCCTTCAGAACCATTGCTTCCTATACCAAAACACATCTATTTGTCGAATATAAGAACTTTATCACAAAATATGCCGTGGGAATGGCCATAACTTGGTGATACGTGCATTTTATATCATCATTTATACAACTTTTAGTATCATATTAGAATGTTATTTGCATTGTTATATCATTGTTTTTACATGTTTTAGATGATTTATGGGACTTTCATACAAAGTCTCTTTTTTTGGTATTTAATTTCTGGGAGGCAGAAAACCTCATTTTTCTTGTTTTTAATGTTTCAGGAGCTACAGGGACTCAAATAATAAAAGGGAAAATACCCAGCTGGTTTTTCATCGGGAGAAAGGCAGTGGGAAGAAGACCGAAGAGAGGAGAGCCACGAGGCCCAAGTTAGGTGGGCCCACGCGGCCCAAGTACCTGGCCGCGTGGGACCCACTAAGTGGAGCCTCGGGCACCTCCTCGCCTGGGGCTTTTTATCGACGCCTTCGTCTCGCCCGAAAAGTAACGCCCTAATTTTCCCGAAACCATCCGAGGCCGCGGCGGCGGCGAAACTCCTGATTCCCTCCGAGGGGGATCAGATCCTGCTGCTCCGGAGCTCCGGAGAAGGGGGAAATCATCGTCATCGTCATCACCTCTCCTCCTTGGCGTGGGAGGAGGCCTCTACATCATCACCATTACCAAGACCAGCACCATCTCCATCATCATCTCCGTGATCCACTCCGTCCCCCTCGTAGTTTGAGAGTTGCTATACCCTAGATACTTGTCTTGTGCTACTATTCATGTTTGTGATTGAGTACTTGTCATTATTTGGTGGTGAAGTTATATTTTCAGATTGTGTTGTACCACTTATGCTACTGAATATTATCATGTTTGCACGTTGTGAGTAGTTCACATATGTTCTTGAGGGCATCTTATATTTACTAATTGGAGGCACCGTAGAAGCCTCCACGTTAACTCTCAAGGTAAAAGAATAATAGCCATTAGATTTTCATAATGCATGATAATAACCGTCAGATCACGCTAAAACTTCATGCGACTCCTTTCGTATTATTTGTTCACGAAGCACTGATGCAGGGTTCGAATCACAAAGGCAGCAAAATAAATACATCTCCTTAAATACTTCCTCAATCCCGTCATATTATACCTTCTTAATCTAAAGACTCAAGTGGGCCATGTAGGTATCAGGGTCCCATCCTTTAGATTCATCACGGATTACCTTTCCCCGTAGCCAATCTGCATCATATAGGTTGTGCGTACGTCTCAGCTCCGGTGATGGCCGAAGTTTGCACCATCACGGAGGGCCGGAGGTGGCACCCATCAGCCGTAGTAGCCCGACGAGGTCACAGAAATACTGCCAAGGCGATCTCTCATGCTCCGATCTAGCGCTGCTGCCGGTTCCCCAATTAGCAATCTCTGGGTTTCAGCTGATAGATGTTGCGATGCATCAAGCTCTCACCACATATCAATTAGAGCATCTAGCTAGCTTCGTGAAAGACCACCAGATCAATGGATTAATTAGGTCTGCTTGTGATTTGCCAATTGATGCACGTTTTGCATTGGCCAAAAGCGCCGGTCAGTGGTGAATCGTTCACGAGCGGTGCACGTCGAGCCGCTCTTGCAGGTACACGTCGCCGGAAAGTAGTCCGCGCGACGAGGATGTTCCAAAAAGGTGTGCATGAGCAACCTGTTGCATCAGTATATCTGATCGATCCGTTCGAGGCATCTTACTCTATTATTTTCGTTTGCATCAGGCCATTAACAATTTACCAGTTTGACCTGCAGTTCTCACGTCGACAGACCTGATCCAAGTTGTATTGTGCTTGGATTAAACATATAATGCAGAGTTGCGATCTGGAGAGTTAAAAAAACATACAAATGTTTAGTTTGGTGCTTTGTCTTTGTAGCACTAATTGATATTTAATTTAATGCGTTCATTGCCATGCAATTTTACTACATTGTCTTTTTTTTCTTCTCATCATATGCTGTACTTTATAGATGAACTCTTTGTAAGAATGTTCTTTTTTGTAATATGAAAGTCACATGCATAATCTATGAAATAGATGACAATCTTATATTTACTAATTGCTTTTGTAAAATTCAACTTAGGTTGAGCTGCACAAAGTTTGGTAGTATTGGCCTGGGGATTACACGGTACAAATAAAAGGTAATTTCGAAACATCTATTTTGTGGACACATTGTGGCAATTACAGGTTTAATCAATTAGGCATCTAGAAAAAAAGATGATATTAACTCTTAGACTCCTAGACTACTTCCCATGTATTCTTTGAGGAGATGTCCGGTTGCCTTGAAATATCGAACTTGCCAGTCTGCCCAAGTCCTTTCTATGACAGTCGTAATTCTCACATTTTTCAAGTATTTCTAATTGGTGTGCGGTAAGACAGTAATAAGGTTTCCGATTTTGCTTCCTTCCTCAATGGTGCATCCATCTGGGCATTTCATATGCATATTTATATATATTTTATAATTATATATATATTTAAAATAGTATTTTCACGAAATATGTAATACTATATCCTATAGAAGCTGCAACTTGGTGAACAACATGGTCACCAAAATATTTTGGTTTATATATTTCGGAAAGTATTTTCTATCCTAATATATTTATAAACTAAAAAGTTATATTATTTATCAAAACTTTTGTAAAAGATATTGGTTACCGGAGAACATGGCGGAACGTATAGTTGGATAAATTTTCAGATAAATTTTGCTAAGTATTTGTGATCTAAACTTAAGTAACTATTTTGGAGTTCGGTCTAGAATGGGTACTTAAGATGAAATCACAAATCTCCCCCGAAAAAATTACAAGATATATAACGCATAAAACTCAAAAAGAGGGGTGCCTATCTATTCTGATATTTTTCCACTAATATTTTTGCACGGGAGAGTAACTTGAGAAAGATACAAGCTATCTGTTGCTCTGGACATTCTATAATATTGCTGACACTTAAGTGGTATACTGTAACCTCATTTCTAACAGGAACCAAGAAAATACTATATCCCATGCACGCATTTTCAAAGAGTTATTTAAAAATGTATTTACAATATTTGTAATTCTAATTTCGAATATAAACAAAATGATATTATATACGTATATATCTATATTCAGTATGAAGTATTATGATATTTTTCGAGATTGTGGAGTTGGAAGTTACAAAATGGCTAGCCCGTGCAGTAGCACGGGTTGATGACTAGTAGGATGAATTGGCAATGATTTATATATAACATGTGTTGGTATTTTGTCTAGTGTTTATCTTTTTATGTGATTCTATGATGGTGTTGTGCGAACGTCGACTGCACAACACTTCACCTATATGGGCTCATAGGAGAACACCGTAGTGTAATGAATTGAGGGAGACTTGGGGGACATGTAAACCTGAGACCGAGTCATGAAGTTATTATGAGGGTATTAGTATCGGGGACCTTAGAGTGTAATGCTATGGTGGGACTTTATGTCTTAATAATTCTTGTGCAGTCATTTACTTGGCCACATGATCCATCATAAGGGGTTTAGTTTATTTATTTAGCTTACCTAAAATGGCTCCGTCCAAAGAAGATTAAAACTTGACAAGATATTCAACGTGTTGTTTAATAAATCTCTATGCCTAGCATATCCATGCCGCCCTCTAAGTTACACATCACTTGAGCTTGTCCTCTTGCCACATAAGAGGATTGGGCTTTCTCTCTTTGAGAGCTTTGACTTGCTACTGTTTATTTTCTGCATTGCAACTATACAACCAAAAATACCAAAAACACTTGCATCTTTTATTGTTTTATTTATCAATCTTGCTAACCAATACCTTCAGCTCCTCGTGGGTTCGACAACCTTTTCTAATTGAAAGGTACTACAATTGATCTCCTGCACTTGGGAGTCATCAAGACACTTTTCTGGCGCCGTTGCCGGGGAGCGTAGCGCTATTGGTAAGAAGTTTGGTAAGGAAACTTGAAAGCTGAATTTTATTTACTGTTCTATCTCATTGTTACTATGGCATTTATGAATCGTGCCTCGCTGCATCTTGCTCTATATGAAGTGCTTATGCCACTACTCCTAAAGTGGTTGAAACTACTGTGTCTGAGGTACCTAAAGTGGGATTTAAAATTCCCATTGGTCATGTTAAAAGAGTTATGAAAAATCCATTTACAGGTGATGGAACTAAGTCTGCACGTGAACACATGGAGTTAATTGAAGACATATGTGGTTTATTTAGACTTCCTGGTATTTCTGAAGATCAGGTAAAAAGGAAGTTATTATATTTGTCTTTATCTGGTAATGCTCGTGATTGGTACAGGTCTTGATGAAGAGGTTGCTATTGAATGGAATATCTTGAGGAAGGTTTTCTTTCTTAAATATTTTACTCCTAAAGAAGCTTATGAGAACCGCTGCTATATATTTAATTTCTGGCCACATCTGGGAGAGAGTATTACTCAAGCTTGGGGGAGGTTAAAGGAACTCCTTCGCAAGAATCCTTGTCATGATCTTACAAGGAAACTTATATTGATAAACTTTTATGTGAGGCTACCGTCGAAGCACAAGGAAATTCTGGATAATTCATCTGGTGGAAGTTTTACTAATAATACTGAAGAAGAAGCATGGAATTTATTGGAGACTATTTCTGAAAATACTAGTCATTGGGATCTTGATAAAGGTAATGAGCCCTATTTTGATTATGGATATTCATGTGTAGAGAACTTCTCTACTTCTATGTTGTTTAAAAATCTGAGTGATACTTTTAATCTTGATCCTTATGTTATAATTGAGATAGCTAAAGGTTTTGCTGAGCATATCTGTGTTCCTCAAAGTGGTTTGAAGTTTATGTTGAACCTGTTAAACAATCTATTGTTGTTCCTAAAGTTATTAAACAGGCAGAACCAGTGTCATCTGTGACAATTGAGAGTATGTTGAACCACCTCCATATCCAAACCAAGTTAAGGAGAATTTACTTATTGCTGTTACTAACAAGAGTAAAAGAAGATGTTCTCAGCCTTATGAACAGGTGGAAGTCAACAGTCAAATTTCAATTATCAAAAATTAAATGAAGAAGACCCTGTTGATGTTTATTTATGTGAAGATGCTACTAAGGTCATCAAAGGTAATTCGGCCAAAGTTGGTAAACCTGTTATATCATGCTCTATTGGGACTTCAAGTTATCATGGTCTATGTGATATTGGAGCAAGTATTAGTGTCATTCCATATTCTCTTTATCTTGAAATCAAGCCTGATATTGATCCTATCATTATGGAAGAGACAGGTATGACAATTCAACTTGCTAATAAAGATTATATTAGTCCATTTGGAATTGTTAGAGATGTTGAAGTATTGTTGGCAAAATAAAATATCCTGCTGATTTTATTGTGCTTGGTTGTCCTCAAGATTCTTTTTGTCCTATCATTTTTGGTAGACCTTTCTTAAACACTGTTGGTGCTGAAATTAATTTGCCTAAAGAGAAAGTGTTTATTAAATGTGCTGGTGAAAAACTTGAGTTCAACTTTTCCAAATTTGCTGATAAACATGTTGTGAAAGAGCCAATTTCTGAAGATATAATTGAAACTCTTGCACATATAGCTGTAGCTTCAACAGATGTTGTAGAACGTTATATGCTTAATCAAGATGAACCATTTAATGATGAGGAAAAGATGCTTTAGAACAAATATTATGGCAACAACCACCACAATTACAATTGCATATCCCACCTGATAATTTAGGAGTGCTACCACCACCTAAAGGGGATCCTAGCTTTGAATTAAACCTTTGCCTACAAATCTGAAATATGCATATTTGGATGAGAAGAGCATATATCCTGTCATTATTAGTGCTAACCTTTCAGCTGAAGAAGAAGAGAAATTACTTGATGTGCTTAAAGCTCACCGACCAGCCATTGGATACTCTCTTGATGATCTTAAAGGTATAAGCCCAGCTCTATGTATGCATAAAATTAATTTGGAAGAGGATGCAAAACCTGTTGTTGATTATCAACGCCGTCTCCATCCAAAAATGAAGAAGTGGTAAGGAAAGAGGTAATAAGACTTATTGAAGCTGGTATCATTTATCCCATAGCTGATAGTAAGTGGGTTAGTCCTGTTCATTGTGTTCCTAAAAAGGGTGGAATGACTGTTGTTCCAAATGATGAGGATGAACTTGTGGCTCAACGTACTGTTGTTGGTTATAGGATGTGTATTGATTTCAGGAAGTTAAATAAAGCAACTCGTAAAGATCATTACCCATTGCCATTTATTGATCAAATGTTAGAAAGGTTATCTAAACACTCTCACTTTTGCTATTTAGATGGTTATTCAGGTTTCTCACAAATTCCTGTCCATAAGGATGATCAAGAAAAGACCACTTTTACTTGCCCATATGGTACATTTGCTTATAGGAGAATGCCATTCGGTTATGTAATGCTCCTGCTACTTTTCAAAGATGCATGAATGCTATATTTGCTGATTATATTGAAAAGATAATGGAAGTCTTTATGGATGATTTTTCTGTGTATGGTACTTCCTTCGATAATTGCTTGTTCAACCTTAACAAAGTTTTGCAGCGTTGTGAAGACCAACACTTAGTTTTAACTGGGAGAAGTGTCACTTCATGGTTACTGAAGGTATTGTTCTTGGGCATAAGATTTCTGGAAAGGAATAGAAGTTGACCCAGCAAAGATAGAAGCTATTGAAAAGCTGCCATACCCAAGGGACATCAAAGGTATAAGAAGTTTTCTTGGGCATGCAGGTTTTTATCGTAGGTTTATTAAAGATTTCTCCAAAATATCAAAACCCTAACCAATCTTTTGCAAAAGGATGTTCCTTTCTCTTTTAATGATGATTGCATTGAGTCCTTTAATATTTTGAAGAATGCTTTAATAAGTGCTCCTATTATTCAACCTCCTGATTGGAAATTGCCTTTTGAAATTATGTGTGATGCTAGTGATTATGCAGTTGGGGCTGTTTTGGGCCAACGTGTTGATAAGAAACTGAATGTCATTTATTATGCTAGTAGAACACTTGATGCTGCTCAAAGGAATTATGCCACAACTGAAAAGAATTTTTAGCAGTGCTATTTGCTTGTGACAAGTTTAGACCTTATATTACTGATTCGAAAGTCACATTGCATACTGATCATTCTGCATTAAATACTTAATGCATAAGAAAGATGCTAAGCCTAGATTAATAAGATGGGTACTTCTATTGCAAGAATTTGATTTACACATTGTTGATAGGAAAGGGGAAGATAATCAAGTAGCTGATCATCTTTCTAGAATGGAAAATATACCTGATGATCCTATTCCTATTAATGATAGCTTTGTTAATGAACAACTTGCAATTGTTAATGTTTCTAGTGCTAAAGTTGCATCACCATGGTTTGCCAACTATGCAAATTTTATTGTTGGTAAGTTTACCTCCACACTTCACTTTTCAACAAAGAAAGAAATTCTTTTATGATCTTAGACATTATTTTTGGGATGATCCTTTCCTTTATAAGAAAAGTGTGGATGGTATTATTAGACGTTGTGTACCTGAGCATGAACAACAGGCTATTATAAGAGATTGTCATGACAGTCCTATGGAGGGCATCATGCAGGAGATCGCACAGGTGCAAAGGTATTACAATCTGGTTTTATTGGCCTACTTTATTTAAGGATTGTGCTGAATATGTTAAATCTTGTGATAAATGTCAAAGAGTAGGAAATATTGGTAGGAGAAATGAAATGCCTATGAATTATTCTTTGCCACTTGAGCCATTTGATGTTTGGGGCTTTGACTTTATGGGCCTTTCCCAGAGTCAAAGACAAAGCATACTCATATTTTGGTTGCAGTGGATTATGTTACAAAGTGGGTGGAAGCAATTCCAACCAAGAGTGCAGATCATGCCACAGCAATGACGATGCTCAAGGACATCATTTTCCCCAGGTTTGGTGTTCCTAGGTTTTTAATTACTGATGGTGGTTCTCATTTCTTGCATGGTATTCTTAGAAAAACATTGGCAAAATATGATGTTAACCATAGAATTGCATCTCCTATCACCTCAAACAAGTGGACAAGTTGAATTAAGTAATAGGGAAATTAAACTCATTTTGGAGAAGACAGTGAATAAGTCTAGATCTGATTGGCCAACTAAAATTAATGATGCATTATGGGCTTATAGAACTGCTTTTAAAAATCCTATGGGAATGTCTCCTTATAGAATGGTTTATGGAAAAGCTTGTCATTTACCTGTTGAATTAGAACATAATGCTAGATGGGCTATTAAACAATTGAACTTTGATTTTAAGACTGCTGGAGAGAAGAGAATTCTTGATTTAAACCTACTTGATGAATGGAGAAACGAAGCTTATGAAAGTGCTAGAATGTTTAAAGAGAAAGTTAAAATTTGGCATGACAAGAAAATTAAGAGAAAAGAATTCAAAGTAGGTGATCAAGTTTTATTGTACAATTCTCGTTTCAAGTTTTCTGCAGGAAAGTTAGCTTCAAAGTGGCAGGGACCATTAGTGATACAGGAGGTGTACCGTTCAGGAGCTATCCGTCTTCACGGTGATATGAAAGGTAAACCTCATGTAGTCAATGGACAACGCCTTAAACATTATATTGCAGGAAGGAGCTTCATCGGAAAGGTGGAGGAGTTGAATTTAAAACACCGGAGGAGGTAATTGCGAAGAATTTTGCAGTTTCAGAGACCCAAAATCAATAATAGGTAACTTTTGTGTTGGAAAGTTTCTCGGAATTGCGTAAAATTTTACGGAAGTCATTTTTTATGGAAATTAACGTGTGGGACAAGAAAACTGGACGAAGCGGAGACCCGAGGAAGGAAACAAGGGGTCCCACGCGGCCAGAATCTTGGGCCACGTGGGACCACTCCTTTCCCTCCTCGGAGTCCCGTTTCATCTCGTTTTCGTCTCCGACGCTTCGTCTTAACCTAAAAACCGTCAATATATACCCCTTTTCATTGATCTAATCTCGCACCGAGCGTTCTCGAGCGATCTTTGCTTTTGCTGTTTCTGTCAGGGTTTAGCCATGTCTTGCTCCGGATCCAACCATGAGGGGGAGAGCGTCCCCAAGGGAGGTGTTGTGAACCGCTACCTCAACTCCGTGATGGCTCCACCGAAGGCCGTGACCTTCAAGGAGGGTGTGCTGCTCGTGGAGGAAGTGAAGGCTCCCAAGGCCACCGGTACGGTGGAGGAAAGGCTGGATGATCTGGAAGACAAGACCTTCAGGTAACTGCGAGTATGAAGAACGCTTCAAGAAAATTGCAGCAGCTGCCACCCTCAGGTACAATGATCCACCTACATCTTTCCGTGATGGAAGGCCTTTCCCCTGGAAGATGGCTTAATGGGAGGAAGAATATGAGAAGGAGGAGGCCGCAGCAAAGGAGGCTCTAGCAGAACGTCAAGCCTGGGGGAGTTCCACCTAGTCTTTATCTCTACTAGTTTATCATATCTATCTAGTCATGGTGTGTTTTGCTTTTATCGTTTAGCTATCAATATCTCTTAGGCGTGTGTGAGCTCATGGAGCATTATCATGTATCTCTATCTTGTGGTTTATCAATGAATATGAAAGTATGGTGTCATCCATGATTCCCTTGTTTCGAGATTTATGGGTAACACTCATGCAAATGAGCGTGGCATATTTAGAAGTTTCAGTCACATCTTGCCTTGAACTTAATTAACTTGAGTATGTTGGACAATTGTAGAATCACCCCATTATAAAATGAGTAAAGAGAATGAGTCAATATGACTTGAAAATTAATAGTTTAAGGTTGAGATATAGTCTTGTAGGATAAAAGTAAGGAAGAGTTAATGAAATGAATATGAAACACTCTTGTTAGAATCTAGTATCTTTTGAGCAAATTAATGATCATGGATATTTCAATACTTATGCTCTTGGAAAGTGAATGAAAAGGAAGGCACCTGAAAATTCAGTTAGCCATGGAAAGTGTGAGATAAAGGTTGTATAAGAGCATAGGAACTTGATTGAGATATCCATGACTAAAGTTTGCACTAGTTACTAGTGAAGCAAGGGTGCAAACAATTTTATATCTGTCTTTTTCCCATGGAAGATGGCTTAATGGGAGGAAGAATATGAGAAGGAGGAGGCCGCAGCAAAGGAGGCTCTAGCAGAACGTCAAGCTTGGGGGAGTTCCACCTAGTCTTTATCTCTACTAGTTTATCATATCTATCTAGTCATGGTGTGTTTTGCTTTTATCGTTTAGTTATCAATATCTCTTAGGCGTGTGTGAGCTCATGGAGCATTATCATGTATCTCTATCTTGTGGTTTATCAATGAATATGAAAGTATGGTGTCATCCATGATTCCCTTGTTCGAGATTTATGGGTAACACTCATGCAAATGAGCGTGGCATATTTAGAAGTTTCAGTCACATCTTGCCTTGAACTTAATTAACTTGAGTATGTTGGACAATTGTAGAATCACCGCATTATAAAATGAGTAAAGAGAATGAGTCAATATGACTTGAAAATTAATAGTTTAAGGTTGAGATATAGTCTTGTAGGATAAAAGTAAGGAAGAGTTAATGAAAAGAATATGAAACACTCTTGTTAGAATCTGGTATCTTTTGAGCAAATTAATGATCATGGATATTTCAATACTTATGCTCTTGGAAAGTGAATGAAAAGGAAGGCACCTGAAAATTCAGTTAGCCATGGAAAGTGTGAGATAAAGGTTGTATAAGAGCATAGGAACTTGATTGAGATATCCATGACTAAAGTTTGCACTAGTTACTAGTGAAGCAAGGGTGCAAACAATTTTATATCTGTCTTTTCATTTGTCTTCTTTGAACTTGTTATCTAATAAGAGTTTATCTTGTCTTTAAATTTCAGCAAAGTATAAAATATTATGATGCTTTCCATAAAGAGCAAAAGCATGTGAAAAATAGTATGATTCAATTGTCCAATATACAATGGTTATTTGCTTTCAAAAGTAAGGGGTGATTGCTAGAGCTTCTACTTATGTTGCCCTCATGTGTATGAGTTTTAGTTCATTAATCTTACATTGCAACTGAATATGATGATGATACAATGCTCGTATTTATTTATCAACCATAAGTCCATTGATGCATGTAATGATCTATGTCCTTACTTACTCGAGGACGAGTAAAGGTTTAAGCTTGGGTGAGTTGATACGTGCATTTATATCATCATTTATACAACTTTTAGTATCATATTAGAATGTTATTTGCATTGTTATATCATTGTTTTTACATGTTTTAGATGATTTATGGGACTTTCATACAAAGTCCCTATTTTTGGTATTTAATTTCTGGGAGGCAGAAAATCTCCTTTTTCTTGTTTTTAATGTTTCAGGAGCTACAGGGACTCAAATAATAAAAGGAAAAATACCCAGGTGGTTTTTCATCGGGAGAAAGGCAGTGGGAAGAAGACCGAAGAGAGGAGAGCCACGAGGCCCAAGTTAGGTGGGCCCACGTGGCCCAAGTACCTGGCCGCGTGGGACCCACTAAGTGGAGCCTCGGGCACCTCCTCGCCTGGGGCTTTTTATCGACGCCTTCGTCTCGCCCGAAAAGTAACGCCCTAATTTTCCCGAAACCATCCGAGGCCGCGGCGGCGGCGAAACTCCTGATTCCCTCCAAGGGGAATCAGATCCTGCTGCTCCGGAGCTTCGGAGAAGGGGGAAATCATCGTCATCGTCATCACCTCTCCTCCTTGGCGTGGGAGGAGGCCTCTACATCATCACCATCACCAAGACCAGAACCATCTCCATCATCATCTCCGTGATCCACTCCGTCCCCCTCGTAGTTTGAGAGTTGCTATACCCTAGATACTTGTCTTGTGCTACTATTCATGTTTGTGATTGAGTACTTGTCATTATTTGGTGGTGAAGTTATATTTTCAGATTGTGTTGTACCACTTATGCCACTGAATATTATCATGTTTGCACGTTGTGAGTAGTTCCCATATGTTCTTGAGGGCATAGGATGAATTGGCAATGATTTATATATAACATGTGTTGGTATTTTGTCAAGAGTTTATCTTTTATGTGATTCTATGGTGGTGTTGTGCGAACGTCGACTGCACAACACTTCACCTATATGGGCTCATAGGAGAACACCGTAGTATAATGAATTGAGGGAGACTTGGGAGGACATGTAAACCTGGGATCGAATCATGAAGTTATATTATGAGGGTATTAGTATCGGGGACCTTAGAGTGTAATTTTATGGTGGGACTTTATGTCTTAATAATTCTTGTGCAGTCATTTACTTAGCCACATGATCCATCATAAGGGGTTGTAGTTTATTTATTTAGCTATACCTAATAATGGCTCCGTCCAAAGAAGATTAAAACTTGACAAGATATTCAACGTGTTGTTTAATAAATCTCTATGCCTAGCAATATCCATGCCGCCCTCGGGAACGTTTTCCACATAAAGTTACACATCACTTGAGCTTGTCCTCTTGCCACATAAGAGGATTGGCTTTCTCTCTCTGAGAGATTTGACTTGCTACTGTTTATTTTCTGCATTGCAACTATACAACCAAAAATACCAAAAACACTTGCATCTTTTATTGTTTTATTTATCAATCTTGCTAACCAATACCTTCAGCTCCTCGTGGGTTCGACAACCTTTTCTGATTGAAAGGTACTACAATTGATCTCCTGCACTTGGGAGTCATTACTTGGTCATTTGGTTTGAAACTTATAGATGTTTATACATGATAGACCTTTTTGTGAAGAATTTTTTGAACAATTTGTCAAAAACCAAGCTTATCTTTTTTTATAGCAACTAGTACACATAAAAGGACTCCATGCAAGAGGATATATATTTTTGAGGGTTTTTTCACTTTATTTGAATTTTTTCGAAAAACGGTCAAAATGGCCACCTTGACTATTCATCGAAAGAGGTCAAATTCTCCAAAACTATCGATGTTTCTCTGATATAACCACTGGCTGTGTACCTTAAAATGATTTTTAAAAAAATTTCAGACCAAACTATCAAACACTTGTAGTTCAAATTTGGATTAATTTCGGAAAATCAACATAAACTCATTTAACTAGGCGAAATTAGATAGAAATCAAGAAAATTCCTAATACTTAGGGATTATCCATCAAATGTGGACTACTCTTTGTGATATTTAGATGGGTGCCATTTTGTACCATATTTTTGGTACTTGGTTAACAAAAAACGTCAATTTTTGTACTTAGAAAAAGGAAAAATGTTATTTATAAAAATAATTTGTAAAATCCCTTCAGAACCATGGTTTTCTATACCAAGACACGCCTATTTGTCGAATATGAGAACTTTATCACAAACTATGCCATGTGAATTGTCATAACTTGGTCATTTGGCTTGAAACTTATAGATGTTTATACATGATAGATCTTTTTGTGAAGAATTTTTTTTGAACAATTTGTCAAAATCAAGTTTATCATTTTTCGTAGCAACTAGTACACATAAAAGGACTCCATGCAAGAGGATATATATTTTTTTTAGGGTTTTTTCACTTTATTTGATTTTTTTCAGAAAAGGTCAAAATGGCCACTATGATTATTCATTGAAAGAGGTCAAATTTTCTAAAACTATCGATATTCCTGAGATATAACCACTGGTTGTGTAACTTAAAAATATTTTAGAAAAAAATTCAGACCAAACTATCAAACACTTGTAGTTCAAATTTGGATTAATTTCGAAAAATCAACATAAACTCATTTAACTAGGCGAAATTAGATAGAAATCAAGAAAATTCCTAGTACTTGAGGATTGTCCATCAAATACGGACTACTCCTTGTGATAATTAGATGGGTGCCATTTTGCACCATATTTTTGGTACTCGGTTCACCAAAAAAGTCTATTTTTGCACTTAGAAAAAGGAAAATGATATTTATAAATATAATTTGTAAAATCGCTTCGGAACCATGGTTTCCTATACAAAGATACACCTATTTGAAATGCACACTATTGCTTCCTATACCAAGATATAATGGCGGGAGAAAAAGGCGGGAAAAACTACGGTCTATAATGTGTTTTGAAATGCACACTCAAATATTTGATTTTTTTTAAATACACACATGTGTTTGAAATGTGTTTTGAAATGCAAAAAAGTAATTTGAAAAGATAAAGGAAAACAAAAACAAAACGGTGGTGAATTCTGATGAAAAGTCCACACGCGAGCAGAGCCAATCAGTAGCGAGTACCATGGTTCCCACGGATTGTGTGTTTTCCTAGAGAGGCTGTGAGCCATTGGATTGAGCACTACGTAGCCATTGGATCGTGTGACCTGAAGGCTCTGCGCCACACACGCAATGCCACACATGCAACGCAGCACGCCACACCTGAAGGCTCCGCCTTGTGCTCGCCGTGCCGGCCGCGGTCGCAGCCCTCACCGTCGACCCGCCCACCTATCCCTCTCTCTCCGCGACCCTTCCAGATCAGCCGCTGCCGCCATGGCTTCCTTCTCCGGTCGGTCTTATTTCCATCACTCACCTTCTCCACGACTCGATCCCTCGCCGCCACACTCTCCCCTGCACCTCCGCAGAGCTCCTGCTGCTGCCCCTGTCGGCGTCCGTCCGAGATCGACGGCCGGCGCGCGCGTGCATCGGTGCCATGCGCGGCGCTCCGTCGAGCTCGCCGGACCGCGTGATGCCCGTGTGTATGCACACCCAGATCCCCTTTCTCTCTCTTCGCTGCCGCTCACTCCACACCCTCCGCCCACCCCGGAACCGCGCTCGCCGACCTGGCCGGCTTCCGGCGCAGATCGAGACCGGCCATCTTCCGCCTGCGCGCCATCCCCAATGCCACCCCCTTCGAGCACGGCTGCGCTGCCGAACACACGGGCCTCGTCTACGCCATCGCGCCATCGAGGTGGAGGCGCCCTTCGAGCGCCTGTTTGATACGTCTCAAACGTATCTATAATTTTTGATGTTTCATGCTTGTTTTATATCAAATGCCACATGTTTATCCTAAAGTTTGTATCATTTTATGACATTTATTGGACTAACCTATTAACCTAGTGCCCAGTACCAGTTTTTGTCTGTTTTGTCTGTTTATTGCAGAAAAGGCCCAAAAAGAAAGTGCTCGGAATTGGATGAAAATTTACCTGAATTATTTCCAGCACAACTAAGCCACGGAGCCAGAAGACCACCTGTAGGCGGGCCTCACAGCCACCACGTGGCCTAGGGGCGCGGCCCAGGCCTCCCTGCGCCATGGGCCTGTCTGGTCCACCTCTCCACCGCCTCGCGCCACCTCTTCGCCTATAAAATCACTCATGACCTAAAAACGCGAGAAGACCGAAGACTTTTCCCAGATTCGACTCCGAGCTCTGCCGCCACCAAAAACCCTAATTCGGGGGACAGAAGTCTCTGTTCCTGGACCCTGCCGGGACGGGGAAGTGCCCCGAAGCCATCTTCATCGCCGTTGCTGCTTCCCATGATGAGGAGGGAGTAGTTCTTCATCGAGGCTGAGGGCCCTACGGTAGATATGTGGTTTATCTCTCTCTCCCATGGTGTGATCTTTATGTGATCATTAGCATTGTAATCTAGTTGAATTCATAGATGTTTCCCCTTCATTATGTTATGGATATGCTACTCAATTGGTTTTATCATTATAATTTCCGAGTCATTGTTGAGAACACAAAGCCTTGTTGACAGTGTGGGTGGCGTGTGTGACTCTAGCAGGATAATAAATTAGAGTGATATTTACCATGAGATGTTTGTCGGGGGTTGCCCCCGGGTAGGGCAAAGATGTGGTGTTAAGTGTTGCAAAGGGCTAGCCGGATCAACATCTAGCCGGGTCAACATCTAGCCGAGTCGGTTAGCACTTGATCAAGCTAAAGTGCGAAAAGACGCCAAAGAGGATCCGGTAAAGTCTAACCGAATCAGAGGAAGGAAACCGGTTAAGTTAGCCGGGTTGGTCAGGAAGGACCCGGATAAGGTAATCCGGATATTGCACAAAGGCCAAGTAATGTCAGAAAGGTTCACGGGTTCTGCAGGTCTCCTGCCAGAAGTTGAGAAGACAGCCGGGTCAAGTCACAGGTTTTCCGGGTCGCAAGGCCCTAGGCGCTGACTTGGCCAATTCGGGAAAGAGGATATGACCAGGGCCCGGGGGGCTACGCCTGCCATTGCCCAAAGTGGCAAGATAGGCCTGCTAGGGACTTGACGGCCAGGTCAGGTCACGGGATTCCTGGGAGCACAGCAACCTAGGAGCTGACTCGGCCAATTCGGGAAAGGGGCAGTGGCTAGGCTACTGTGGTCTACACTGCCTTAAGCTCAAAGAGGAAAGATAAGCCTGTGGTGGACAGAGGATGAGCTGGGCTGAGTGACAGGGGCCAGTATTTGTCCTGTTTTCCTTGTCCATGCCATTGTCCTCTGCGGCGAGGGGCAAAAGGGTAATTCGGTTACTGTATATATGCACCACCACCTTCCCCTGTGAGGAGGATCGACCATTGTGAGCATCATTTCCCCCCAAGCTTCATCTTCTACCTGGAGCTCACTCCATTGTTCATCATACAGCTCAAGGAGCGCTCTGTACTTGTAAACACTTGAGATATAAGAGAGTAGGCTAGAGCTGCAGTAGGGGTGTTACCTCCACAAGAGGGCCCCGAAGCAGGGTACATCGTGGTGTTCTTTGCTGTTCTTGGTTTGCTTTGTTCTTGTTGGTTCTTGCGACTTCTTGCTGATTCTTCATGCGTGCTTCGTGAGCGCGCAAACCCTCCCCGGTTCCCCCAACGCCCAAGCGAGCCCACACTTAAGCCATCCCCATGGCATCTGCCGTGACACCACCACGACAGTTGGCGCCCACCGTGGGGCAGCGGCGTTGGCTGGGGTTTCCATCCGGACGGGCACCGTCGCTGGCTCCGGCGAGCGGGTCCTCTCTGGGCTCGTTTGCAAGATCGGCGAGTTCAACTTCATCAGCGACAACGCGGGGTGCTTCACCGACAAGCCCTTCCCCGCTGACGGTTTCCTCATGACGCTCGGCAGCTTCGTCACCTACGTCGCCACCGAGCCTGTCCGCGAGTACCCGGCGCAGGTGCTCGTGGCTGCGGATCCTCCCTCTTTCCGCGCAGCTCTCGGAGGCGTAGCGCTCGCCCCGGGAGTAGCGTGGAGGTGATGATGACCGGGCCAAGTGCAGCAGCTGGCAAAGGAGATACCAGCAAAAGCATGCCCGAGGAGCTGGCCACGCCAGTTGATCCGGTTGGCAAGCCGACTCGGACAGCTAAGTTCCCAAAGGAGAGACCAGATCCTGTTGGCCCGCTTGGCATGTCAAGTAGGGAGGCTCCTTTAGAAGATGTCTTGGAGAAATTAGCTCGGCCAGTGGCACCTGGGGCAGATGTAGAACTCACTGTAGCTCAGCTAGAGGCAGAGCGCCTGAGGTTGCAAAAAGAAGCCCGGTTAGTGGTGGAGTCTAGGCAAGCCTTTGATAGGATATGAGAGAGTACAATGCGGCTAATGGAATCACAGATGGTTTTACTCCTGTAGTGCATCGCTCACGCAAGAAAGCCGAGTTGCGTAACAGGGGTAAGGACCTCAATGACGAGTTAGCCAGAGCTGCAAGATCGAGCTCAAGTAAGGCTACTAGTCATAGATCCGGCACAGGCAAGCCGGTATATAGCTCCCCGGCTAAGAATCTTAGGGCTGCAGCGGCAGCGCGAGCCGAATTAAGTACATTAACCGGGGATGCTTGGCGCAAGCAGGCGGAGAGAGTCAATGAGCTTGTAGATGTGTGCAACAGGCAGAATGAAGCCTACCGGAAAGCTAATCCGGATGCTGGTGGTTCCCGTGTAGTGGTGTCGGTTAAGGCTGCTAGCCAGAAGTCTAAGGGCCAGGCGTCATCTCCGCATGTTGTAGTTGACCGATCCCCAAGTGTGAACTCGGGTAAGAGCAAGCAGCTGCAAACCTATGATGCCGTATATGCGGGCAAGCAGCTAGCAGCTCAAGGAAGAGGCGGACAAAGCAGAAACAGTGGTGGTCAAGGCAATCTGGGTGCTGGAAGGGGAAATTCGGCTGGCCGAGGTCAACCACCACGCCATCCCGGACAGCAAATGATGGCACAGGTGCAGCAGCAAAGTGGTGGCCAGGTGGGCTACCGCTATGACGATGGCAATTCGGCTATGGCGCGAGCCGGATACCAGACGTATGACAATGCACTGGCGTCGAGACTGGGGCCTCGGATGTTGGATCCGGATGATCAGCGTCTCAAGTTGGACAGAATCTACCAGTCCGAGAAGCTGGAAGAGCAAGGCCCACCGGGTCCACCATGCTTTGGACCTCGGATAATGAATGAGCCAAGTGTGCCGTTGTTCCAGCTCGGCCGCAACACGAAGCCGTATAATGGCAGCACCAAGCCACAGGATTGGCTGACGGACTATGTATCATCAGTGCACATTGCGGGGGGCAATCGCCGATGGGCGGTCCGGTATCTCCCGCATATGTTAGAAGGTCCAGCCCGGATCTGGTTGAATAACTTGCCGCCGGGTAGTATCAATTGTTGGATGGATTTGGAACAGGCGTTTAACAGCAACTTCTCCAGCACCTACAAGAGGCCAAACCGACCTCAGCTCCTGGCTGCATGCAAGCAGGAAGAGAGGGAGACAGACCGAGAGTATTTGACTCGGTGGAGCAACATGCGCAATTCTTGCGAAGGTGTAGTAGAGGAGCAGGCCATTTCATGGTTTGCGCAGGGATGCAGGCATGGTACCCCACTTTGGCAGAAACTCCAAAGAGATATGCCAAAAACCCTGGCAGATATGATCCGGATAGCAGACACGTATGCACTGGGTGATCCAACACAGCCCGCATTGGATGCAGTGGGAGCAAACAGGAGGCAACCGGTTAATAACCGAGTTGGACCATTAAGGCCCAGTGACCGACATGAATTCGGTTACAAGAGGAGAGATCCGGATTACAGATACGGTTCTGATCAAGTTGCTGCGGTAAACATGGACCAACCCGGAGCGGGAGATAGCCAGAGGCAAAAAACTGATGGTCCGGCTTGGAGGCCGAATCAAGGTGCTTGGCCGAAGAAAGTGTGGGAGGGACCAAGTCCACCTCTGACTTTTGAGTCCAGATTAGATGGGCCTTGCTGTTATCACACACAGATCCGCGCAAACCGGCTAATCATTCGACCGGAACTGTAGTTGGCATCACCGCATTCAGGCGGAAGGTCAAAGAGGACCACCTCAGAGAGGTGCTCCTAGACCGAATTTCAGGCCAAACATGCCGCTAACCGGAGCCAATGCAACCCCGGTGAACGCTGGAGCTCCGAGGCCAGCAGCAACGAAGCCGGTTAACCTGGTGAACATGGGAGGCAATGACAATGATGTTGGCCCAAGTAGGCAAGGTGGATACCCTGGGAATGATTACAAGGAAGCACATCAGAGTTATGTGGTTTTCGTGACCGAGCCAACTGACAAGAAAAGTCAGTTGAGAAGAGCAAAGGAGGTGAATGCAGTGATGCCAGCAGTTCCAAAGTACTTGAACTGGTCTGAGCAGGAAATCACGTGGAGCAGGGCGGATAATCCCCGAATCATGCCAAGTCCAGGAACCTATGCGCTAGTCGTGGATCCGACTCTGGTTGGGCCCAAGCTGAATGTGAAGTTTAGCCGAGTCTTGGTTGACAATGGCAGTGCCATAAACATCATGTATCGGGATACAATGGTCAAGTTGGGTATTTCGCCGAATCAGTTGCAACAGAGCAGTTGTACTTTCCATGGCATAGTACCCGGGGTGTCTTGTTCCCCCATGGGTAAGATCTGGGTGGATGTGTTGTTTGGTACCAGGGACAATCACAGACTTGAGAGTCTCGAGTTCGAGGTGGTGGATTTGGAAAGCCCATACCATGCTCTGCTTGGCAGGCCAGCATTAGCCAAGTTCATGATATCTACTCATGTGGCCTACCTCAAGATGAAAATGCCTGGCCCGAATGGTGTTATCACCGTTGCGGGAGACTACAAGAAGGCCATACAGTGTGCTACAGTTGGTTCTAACTTAGCCGAATCACTGGTGATACAAGCTGAAAAGAGCAAGATGCACGAGGTGGTGGCAATGGCGAAGTCGGCTCAGTTAGGCGTGCTGGCCATGACCAATCCGGATGCGGGTGCAACATTTGAGGTGCCCAAGGAGACGAAGAAGATCCCCATTGACCCGGAGAACCCGGAGCGCATGGCCATCATTGGTGCCGGGCTGGATGAGAAATAGGAAAGCGCGCTCTGTCACTTCCTCCGTGAGAATCGGGATATCTTTGCATGGTCGGCTAAGGACCTGCCTGGTGTTCCGAGGGAGTTGGCAGAGCACTCTTTATTTGTCAGGCCGGATGTAAAACCGGTGAGGCAACCGACTCGGCGTCTCTCAGATGATCGAAGAAAAGTGGTGCTTGATGAGCTGGCTAAGCTGCTTGCAGCCGGATTTATTATGGAGGTGTTGCATCCAGACTGGATATCCAATCCGGTTCTGGTAGAGAAGAAGAAGGACGAACCAGCTGTGGTCAAGGTGTGGCGTATGTGCATCGACTTCACCAATCTGAACAAGGCATGCCCGAAGGATCCATTTCCTTTACCTCGGATTGATCAAGTGATCGATTCCACTGCTGGGTGTGAGTTGTTGTCTTTCATTGATGCGTACTCTGGTTTTCACCAGATACCACTGAACCCTAAAGATCAAATAAAGACTGCTTTTATTACCCCGTACGGGGCGTATTGCTATCGTGTCATGTGTTTCGGTTTGAGAAATGCCGGTGCAACTTATCAGAGATGTATGCAGAAATGCTTACACTCCCAAATGGGCAAAAATGTGCAGGTGTATGTCGATGATATCGTCATCAAAACTAAAGAAAAGCACACTCTCCTCGAGGATCTCGAGGAAACATTTGTGAACTTAAGAAAATATCGTTTGAAATTGAATCCGGATAAATGCACTTTTGGTGTCCCGGCTGGAAAGTTGCTCGGTTTCCTTGTATCGAGCCGAGGTATTGAGGTGAATCCGGCTAAGATCCGAGCCATAGAAAGAATGAAACTGCCAAAATGTCTGAAAGATGTACAAAAATTCACCGGGTGTTTAGCCTCGTTGAGTCGGTTTGTGAGTCGGCTAGGAGAAAAAGCCTTGCCCTTGTATCAGTTGATGAAAAAGAGCACCGGGTTCACGTGGACCCCGCAAGCAGATTCGGCTTTCAACGAATTAAAAAAGATGTTGTCCACTGCACCAATTCTGGCGTCACCTTTGCCGAATGAGCCAATGCTACTTTACATTGCGGCCACTAACCGGGTCGTAAGTGTGGTTATTGTGGTAGAAAGAGAAGAAGAGGGCAAATCCGTGCAGAGGCCGGTGTACTATTTGAGTGAGGTGATCTCAACTTCGAAGCAAAATTATCCTCACTACCAAAAGATGACATATGGTGTGTACCTGGCGGTCAAGAAGTTGAAACATTACTTCCAAGAGCATCCGATTACAGTGGTGTGTGAAGCTCCAATTGCGGAGATCATTGGGTGCAAAGATGCAACTGGCCGAGTTGCCAAATGGGCGATAGAAGTGTCTCCTTACACACCGCATTATGAGAGAAGAGATGCTATCAAGTCTCAGGCTTTGCCGGATTTCCTTTGTGACTGGGCTGAGATGCAATATGAACCACCTAAACCGGATTACAATTACTGGAGGTTGCACTTTGACGGTTCCAAATGCAAAATCGGGCTAGGTGCTGGGGTGGTGCTCACATCACCAAAACAGGATCAATTGCGATATGTATTGCAGATTCATTTCTCAGCGTCAAACAATGTAGCCGAGTATGAGGCACTGATCCATGGGCTTAATGTGGCTCGGGACATCGGCGTTCGCCGGATTGAATGTTTCGGTGATTCGGATTTGGTCGTGCAGCAATCTTCTGGAAATTGGGATGCTCTTGATGCCAATATGGCACTGTATCGGTTTCATGTTCAGAAAATTTCGGGATTTTTTGAAGGCTGTGAGTACAAGCATATACCTCGGCTGGAAAACCAAGCTGCAGATGTTCTGTCAAAACTCGGGTCGTCTAGGGAGGCAATCCCACCCGGATATCCTTGAATCATCTAAGGGTCCCTTCAATCAAACCTTCGCCTGATTCCGAGTCGATTTTTATTCCCAAGCAAGAATCCGAAGCTATTCCTATGAATGTTGATGTTGAGTATATCGAGGAAGACCCGGGGACTGCATGTCCGGACTCGGGGACTGCTCACACAGATTCGGAAAATGCTAACCGAGTCTTGGGAAAGAGGAGCAGAGATGAAGATGATGCTAACCGGATTGTGGGGAATGGACAGAAGCTGATAGAAGAAATAATGGCGGCCAAACCTATGGAAGAAAATGAGCACTTGTTCCCTTTGCATCCAGTACCAGAGTGGGCTGAAGAGATCATGAAATTCATCGAGGAAGGAAGCTTGCCAAGCGATGAAACCAAGGCTAGGCGTGTCCAGAGGAGATCCAAGGCTTATACCATCATCAACAAGGAGTTATACAAAAGAAGTGTAACCGAGGTGTTGCAGCGCTGCGTGGAGCCAGCAGAGGGCAAGGAGATGCTCCTAGAGATACACCAAGGTGAATGTGGACATCATTGCAGTACAAGAGCCCTGGTGGCTAAAGTGTTCCGGCATGGATTTTATTGGCCCACTGCTCATGCAGATGCGGAGGACATAGTCCGCAGATGTGAAGGATGCCAGAGATTTGCTAAGCAAACACACTTACCCGCATCGGCACTGAAGACAATTCCTATTACTTGGCCATTTGCTGTGTGGTGTTTGGATATGGTGGGAGATTTCAAGCCGGCTAGGGGCAACATGACACATATGCTGGTGATGGTGGATAAGTTCACCAAGTGGATAGAGGTGAAACCAATCCGGAAAGTGGATGGCCGTTCGGCTGTAACCTTCTTGAAAGAAATCATTTTGAGATACGGATACCCTCATAGCATCATCTCGGATAACGGCACGAACTTTGCTGTCGGAGAGTTTGCCCGATTCTGCATGGATAAGGGGATCCGGTTAGACATAGCCTCAGTGGCGCATCCAGAGTCCAATGGACAAGTGGAAAGATCAAATGCTCTAGTGTTAGCCGGCATCAAGGCTCGTCTCATTGAACCATTGTTGAAAACTCCGGGGTGCTGGATAGATGAAATTCCATCAGTTCTTGGGGTCTAAGGACTACACCGAATCGGTCAACAGGCTACACGCCATTCTTTCTGGTTTATGGGGCAGAAGCTGTCCTACCCACTGACATAGAATATGATGCACCAAGGGTGGCAATGTACACTGAAACCGAGGCAAAAGAGGCCCGGGAAGATGCAGTGGATCTGCTAGAGGAAGCAAGAGAGTTGGCCCTGTCTCGGACAGCAATATACCAGCAAAATCTCAGGCGTTATCATAGCCGAAAAATCAGTCCTCGAGTGTTTCATGAGGGTGATCTAGTGCTGAGGCTGGTGCAGCGCAGCAAAGGCCGACACAAATTGTCACCTCCATGGGAGGGACCATTCATTGTGAGCAGGGCTATGCACAATGACTCGTACTATCTTATAGATGTACAGGAACCAAGGGAGGATGGCCTGGACAGACCCGGACAAGAAACCAAGCGACCTGGAATGTAGCTCTGCTTCGACCCTTTTACTCTTGAAGGGCGCAATGTATGTATTTCGTTTATCATAAATGAAATTGCAGCAATCCGAGTCTGGACTCGGGGACTGTTTCGTAATATGCATGTGTTTTTTACTGTTTTTTGTTACCGTTCGTGTGCCGAATTGCTTTGAACCCCGTCCCAAAATTCAAGTAATGTATGTTGTGTTGTTGATCTCGTGACTCGACTGACAAACACCAAAATGGTAGTCAAGAGCAGAGATGAGGAATATGGGAAACATGAAAATGGACTCGGGGACTCGGTCCAAAACCGATTCGGCACACGTCGTTTACTAACCCCTGTTATTTATTTTTTCGTTTATGTTGAATGATTCTAAACCACAACTCGCATGTTTCAAGTATTGTATGCTATGATTCCTATCTTGTGACTCGACTGTCAAAACACCCAAAGAGGTAGACAAGAGCAAAGATTTGGCAAAAGTAGTAAACAAGAAAACAGACTCGGGGACTCGGTTTAAGATGATCCAACATAAACCTTGTCCGGATCGCGTTAAGCATGATAAGCATAGTCTCGAAAGAACTTAAAATAGTCTATTACATCTGCTCCCGGCATACCGGGGATTTAATGTTTTTGTTAAGTACTTCAGGGTGCAGCGGACTCGGTCGCGGCAGACTCGGTCATAGGAGTTTCGGTTGCGGGAACTTCTGTGGTAGGAGCCTCGGTTAGCGGAGCTTCGGGGGCACGGGCTTCAGCTACGGGTGCTTCGGTTGAAGTGGACGCGGTTACGGGAGGTTCTGTTGCTGGAGCAGACTCAGAAGATGGTGGCACTTCGGAAGTAATCTTGACTGGAGAGCTTGAAGGATGGGCGGATTCGGAAATATCCGGATCAGGTGAAGCCTGTTTAGTAATCACAGTCAAGTTAGTGGCTGGAATCACAGGAGACTCGGTTGGAGTTTGTTCGGTGAGCTTGGCCGAGTCGGAGGCTGGTACCTTGCTGGATTCTTCTTCATCAGACTCGCCCTCAGAGTCGGCATATTCTTCTGCGGAGGCATCGTCCGATTCCTCTTCTTCAGTCTCTTCCCCATCGGAATAGACCGGAGCGTCCAGATCAAGATGCTTGGTGCGTGCAAATTCGGCCATGAAGTTGGCGGCTTCTTCACGGATCTTGATCCGGGTAGGGTCTGTAGCCCATGGAGAACCTTCGCGAAATGAGCGCACTTTGGCAAGGTCAATTAGCTCATACCAGGACATGATGAATAGTAAAGCTGCGTCAGCACCAGCGCGGGCGGATGAAGACCTCCACTGCTGTAACCGAGTCATCGCTTGGTCCAGGTCTCTGATCAGCTCCTCCGCAGGCACAACTTGCCGCGCTTCAGGAAACAAGATTCGGTGAGCCTTGAGACTGGCATTAAGCAGACCGATATGGGAATCCTTCAGAGGAGCAATCCGGCCTTAAGAGCTGTAATATGATCTTCGATGTCCCATGTCTCTGATAGGGAGCCTCGGTTAATTTAGCTCTCTCAGCTCGGGCGTTTCTCACAGCCTGGCGGCTTGAAGCCGGATGCTGGTAAACTCTCCTACAAACAAATAAGCTAATACTGAGTTCAGCGAGAAGGAACACAAGCATATGTATCGGTTAAGAGCAGAAAGAAAAAAGGGGATTCGGTGAACTTACGATCCATGTCATCGTTAAGGCTAGCAAGTGCAGCAAGCCATTTCGCACTGGCCGCTTTGTGAGCACTCAGTTCTTCTTTAGCCGCTTTGACTTCGGCTTCAGATTCGGCAATGGTCGTTTGAATTTGCTGGTCCAGTTGGCCCGCTTCTCAAGTCCGGCTTTGAAAGTATCCCGATCCTTCTGGATTATGTCTTTTTCACGCTTCAGCGTATCCCGCTCTCCTTTAACCTTGTTCTTCACTTTTTCAACTCGGTCAAGCTCTCGCTGGAGCCGAGTTACCTCTGATTTTTCCTCGGATAAAGCGCGCTTGTGCTCTTCTTCTTTCTTGTCCATTTCAAGACAGAGCCCATCGAAGGAAGTTTGGAGCTTCTGGTGCTGATGGGCGAGCTGCTTAAAGAGCTTGCCGCGAGCGGTCATGGTTTCCTGAAAGAAAACAGGCAAATGGCGTCAAAAGAATCTCGGGGACTGGCCCGAGATTAACCGAATCAGTTGGAAAAGAGACTCGGGGACTGGAAGTCCCACGGTGTCCTCGGTTAAGGCAACATTCATGATAAGTTTTTTAGAGATTCAAGCCGAATGACTTTCTTACTCGGAGGAGTATCAGTCGTTCGACCCGAATCTCGGGGACTGGGTATAGTACTATTTGATCATGTTAAAATAAAAGCAAGATTCGGAAAATTTACCTCAAACACCCGGTTAGCTTCAGTACCGAGGTCTGTACAGAGTGTAATGATTGAAACATCCGACTAGGCCCAGCCGGATGTGGCGCTGAAGGAGAAAAATCTTGGCGAGGTCAGCATCATTCCAAGCTTCAATGAATTGCTTGGCGGACTCGAGCTTATCGCTGCTCGGAGGGCGGGATTCGACGGACTGGCCGAATCGAATCGCTGATGGGGCGGCAGAAACCTTCTTGCTAGCAACCACCTGCTTATCCGAGGTGGTTGGAGTTGTGCCAGAGGCACCTTGAGTCGGCTTGGGTTGCGGTGACCACCCGGAGTCTGCTTCGGATGTGGCTCCTTGTGCTGCTTCTCGGAAACTTGCTGTTGCTGTTGCTGCTTCTGCTTTTTCTTCTTCTGCTGCTCTTGATTCAGCAGGGTTTGCGCTGCGGGAGTAGGGCGAGGATCCGGCTTAGGCAGGGTGTAGCCGATGTCTTGGCCTTTTCCTTCTCCAGCTCCTTGAGAGGGCGTGGCCAACTTGAATCTCGGATTGGAGCCGAGGTTTCCTCACTCTCCAAGTCAATAACCGGCTCTGAAATGGGAGTCGGCTGAGGATATTGGCAGTTGTGACACGCATTGGTGAGGTGGCAGTTCGGTCAGGAGACTGGGTTTCCATGGCCGTATCCAGTGGAGGAATGGGAGAAGAGATGGATGAATGAGTCTGCGCGGTGATGAGGACATCACTGCATAAAGCAAAGCAGACAGTTAACTCGGATATATATGACTCGGTTAACAGAGGAAGAAAGCAAATAAAGTCAGTATTACCCCTTGGTGGTAGGCATCGGCTTGACGCGATTCGGCTTGTCGCCGGACTTCTTTCTTCTTTTTGTCTGTGGGGCATCTGTTTCGGGCGCCTCAGCGCGTTTCCGAGAGGTCTCTTCAGTATCTTGTTTGGCTGGAACACAAGGAGGTGGTTTCCATGAAATCGGAATAGCGTCGATGGGTTCTAAGAGGCAGCAATCTTCATCTTCCTCGTCGGAAATATGGTGAATGTTTGATTGCTTACCCTTGCGGACTGGCTTGGCACGGGGAATTGGCAAATAGTCATCCGTATCCGGATCCTCTTCGCCCTCGCGCGGCGGGCTAAGATCCGGTGTCCATGCCTTGGTGGAGAGATCTCCGTCTTCAGTAAGTTGACGATCAAACAGCTGCAAAAAAGATAATGCGAATCCGGATCAGGCCGGGGTTATTCAGATGAAGTAAGATTGGATTCGGAGAGTGGTGAGCTAACCTGTGGAGGAAGTTTTTCCCGGTAGAATGGCTTTACACCCCACCGCCATTTATCCGACATCTCATTGGCAGCAATGGCGTTTACCCGTCTGAAGACGGAAGCTTTGTCAAGCTCGTGCTTGCTGATCCGGGTAGGATCTAGTGCGCCACGCATGTGGCATATCTTGTGGTCACGCCTTTGAAGAGGGCTGACCCGGCGAGAGATGAAGGTCCGGAGGAGGTCGTCAGAGATCATACCTTCTTCAAAAAATCCTCCAGAGTGGTATGCACTGTCTGAAGTTCAGCAATTGTTTCAGCCGGATTGTAACCGAAGTTCAGTTCGGCTGTGGGCGGCTCCATCCTGAATTCGGGCAGGTTGAGAGCGTCAGGCCCTCAGCGCTCTTTACATAAAAAGGTCCTTTGCCACTTCTTGACAGTGTCTAGGCCTGTCACTCGGGGAAAGGTGGACCCTGCCTTGGCGTGATGCTAACCGAACCGCAAGCAGTCAGTTGTTTCGGCTTGGTACCTGGAATGGTATGCTTGCGGAGGTGGAAGTATTTGGCCCATATATCCACACTCGGCCAGAGGCCGAGATAGCCTTCGCAGAAGGAAGTGAAAGCTGATAAAGAGACGAAGGCGTTCGCCGGGAGGTGGTGAAGTTGTAGTCCGAAAAAGTCCAGAAAGGCCCGGAAGAAGTCACTAGCAGGCAATCCGAACCCGCGCTCGAAATGCGCTATGAATACCACGCGCTCACCGGGTTCGGGGGCCGGTGCGAGTTCTTTTCCGGGTCTGCGGCATATAACTTGCGGCGTTATACGCCGGGTGGCTCGTAGCCATTCCAAATCATTCCGGGTAACATCAGATCCCTCCCATCTGCCGGGAGGAAGTTTGGCCATAACCGACTCAGTTCTGCAGTAAAAAGGCAGATAACCGGATTAGGAGATTCGGAATCCATGACACCAAAGAAGAGTCGGATAACATTGAAACCGAATCAGATCTAAGGTAACTCGGCTAATCTTATCCCGGGTAGGGTTAACCGGGTCCAGTGGGGAAGGTGATGCGGTTGGAAATCGCAAACATCTTTCCGCGGGTTTCTAGGGTTTGGAAGATCTACAGCGGTGGTAAAAAAGAAAGAAAATTACGGGTAAAAACATGGTTGAACTGCTCCTACGGTGACAAGTCTTTCTAGGCTAGTCTGATGTAAAACTTGGAGAGAAAGTATACGGAGTATGCTATGGCATGAACATGGCTTAGATACGCATCAATCTAGCAAGAACAGGCATGTGTATTTCAAGAGTATGAACTTGTCACGGTGGCTATGGCGAGAGGAGGAAGAACTTACAGTGCTGGTTCCTCGAAGGAGGAGTTCGACGGAGAAATGGCGGAGATGGGCGCGAGGCGCGGCTCCGGCGGTCTTGCTCTGGTGCGCTGTGCGTCCCCGGCGCGGCGAGTTTGGAGGTCGAGATTGCGGCGGCGACGGCGGAGCGGATAAGTAAGGGAATGAGGCGAAGAAGAAGGGGAGGTTCCTTCGCCCACATTTATAGCCTCCAGCGGTAACTGCCCCCACTGCTGCGCGGTTTTCGGAGTATCGTGCATTAACCGCACCCTGGAATTCTGTGGCCTTCAGTATGGCCGTGTATTCCCAGCACACACGAGGCAATAGAATTCTAAGCGGTGGGGAGGATCCTATGTGCTGGTCAACGAGGAAACCGAGGAGACGCGGTCGTTTGGTCAAATGCACTCGAGTACCCGGAAAATCCGGATAACGTGCTGTCAGTGACATGTCAGATCAGAGACCCGGATTATGGGGCTTTGCGCAGAGATTCACTGAAGTGTCCCAGAAAATCCTGAGACAAGATTGTGTAGTAATGTGATTCGGTTAGCGATGTTTGTTTTTAACCTGCTACGGCTCTTCAGCCGAGGCTGTAGAACCGCACCAGCTTCGGGGACTACTGTCGGGGGGTTGCCCCCGGGTAGGGCAAAGATGTGGTGTTAAGTGTTGCAAAGGGCTAGCCGGATCAACATCTAGCCGGGTCAACATCTAGCCGAGTCGGTTAGCACTTGATCAAGCTAAAGTGCGAAAAGACGCCAAAGAGGATCCGGTAAAGTCTAACCGAATCAGAGGAAGGAAACCGGTTAAGTTAGCCGGGTTGGTCAGGAAGGACCCGGATAAGGTAATCCGGATATTGCACAAAGGCCAAGTAATGTCAGAAAGGTTCACGGGTTCTGCAGGTCTCCTGCCAGAAGTTGAGAAGACAGCCGGGTCAAGTCACAGGTTTTCCGGGTCGCAAGGCCCTAGGCGCTGACTTGGCCAATTCGGGAAAGAGGATATGACCAGGGCCCGGGGGGCTACGCCTGCCATTGCCCAAAGTGGCAAGATAGGCCTGCTAGGGACTTGACGGCCAGGTCAGGTCACGGGATTCCTGGGAGCACAGCAACCTAGGAGCTGACTCGGCCAATTCGGGAAAGGGGCAGTGGCTAGGCTACTGTGGTCTACACTGCCTTAAGCTCAAAGAGGAAAGATAAGCCTGTGGTGGACAGAGGATGAGCTGGGCTGAGTGACAGGGGCCAGTATTTGTCCTGTTTTCCTTGTCCATGCCATTGTCCTCTGCGGCGAGGGGCAAAAGGGTAATTCGGTTACTGTATATATGCACCACCACCTTCCCCTGTGAGGAGGATCGACCATTGTGAGCATCATTTCCCCCCAAGCTTCATCTTCTACCTGGAGCTCACTCCATTGTTCATCATACAGCTCAAGGAGCGCTCTGTACTTGTAAACACTTGAGATATAAGAGAGTAGGCTAGAGCTGCAGTAGGGGTGTTACCTCCACAAGAGGGCCCCGAAGCAGGGTACATCGTGGTGTTCTTTGCTGTTCTTGGTTTGCTTTGTTCTGGTTCTTGCGACTTCTTGCTGATTCTTCATGCGTGCTTCGTGAGCGCGCAAACCCTCCCCGGTTCCCCCAACGCCCAAGCGAGCCCACACTTAAGCCATCCCCATGGCATCTGCCGTGACACCACCACGACAAAGTTCTTTGTGTTTGTTGTCACTATAAAATTGTGGTGTTTGTTTAGTACTATCTTGGGTGCTCTTAGTAATAGCGTGTTGTGCCCTAGATGTGGAATACAAACTTTGAGGTGTGCTTTTGTAGCCCCTACGCGTTGGTCTTGGTGTTCGTTATTGATACGTGCATTTTATATCATCATTTATACAACTTGTATTATCATATTAGAATGTTTTTGGCATTGTTATATCATTGTTTTTACATGTTTTAGATGATTTATGGGACTTTCATACAAAGTCCCTATTTTTGGTATTTAATTTCTGGGAGGCAGAAAACCTCCTTTTTCTTGTTTTTAGTGTTTCAGGAGCTACAGGGACCCAAATGGAAAAAGGAAAATTGCACAGCTGGTTTTTCATCGGGAGAACTGTAGTGGGAAGAAGATCGAAGGGAGGAGAGCCACGAGGCCCAAAAGAGGGGGCCCCACGCGGCCAGATTCTTTGGCCGCGTGGGGCCCACTAACTGGAGCCTCGGGCACTTCCTCGCTCGGGGCTTTTTAGCACGCCTTCGTCTCGCCCGAAAAGTTACGCCCTAATTTTCCCAATTCCATCCGAGGCCGCGGCGGCGGCGAAACTCCTGATTCCCTACGAGGGGGGTCAGATCCTGCTACTCTGGAGCTCCGGAGAAGGGGGAAATCATCGTCATCGTCATCACCTCTCCTCCTTGGCGTGGGAGGAGGCCTCTACATCATCACCATCACCAAGACCAGCACCATCTCCATCATCATCTCCGTGATCCACTCCGTTCCCCTCGTAGTTTGAGAGTTGCTATACCCTAGATACATGTCTTGTGCTACTATTCATGTTTGTGATTGAGTACTTGTCATTATTTGGAGGTGAAGTTATATTTTCAGATTGTGTTGTACCACTTATGCCACTGAATATCATAATGTTTGCACGTTGTGAGTAGTTCCCGTATGTTCCTGTGGGCATAGGATGAATTGGCAATGATTTATATATGACATGTGTTGGTATTTTGTCTAGTGTTTATCTTTTTATGTGATTCTATGATGGTGTTGTGCGAACGTCGACTGCACAACACTTCACCTATATGGGCTCATAGGAGAACACCGTAGTGTAATGAATTGAGGGAGACTTGGGGGGACATGTAAACCTGAGACCGAGTCATGAAGTTGCATTATGAGGGTATTAGTATCGGGGAACTTAGAGTGTAATGCTATGGTGGGACTTTATGTCTTAATAATTCTTGTGCATCCATTTACTTGGCCACATGATCCATCATAAGGGGTTTAGTTTATTTATTTTGCTTTACCTAACAATGGCTCTGTTCAAAGAAGATTAAAACTTGACAAGATATTCAACGTGTTGTTTAATAAATCTCTATGCCTAGCAGTATCCATGCCGCCCTCGGGAACGTTTTCCACATATAAGTTACACATCACTTGAGCTTGTCCTCTTGCCACATAGAGTATTGGGCTTTCTCTCTTTGAGAGTTTTTTACTTGCTATCATTTATATTCAGCATTTTTACTTTCTTGCAACTATACAACCAAAAATCCCAAAAACACTTGCATCTTTCATTGTTTTATTTATCATTCTTGCTAACCAATACCTTCAGCTCCTCGTGGGTTCGACAACCTTTTCTAATCGAAAGGTACAACAATTGATCTCCTGCACTTGGGAGTCATCATGACACTTTTCTGGCGCCGTTGCCGGGGAGCGTAGCGCTATTGGTAAGAAGTTTGGTAAGGAAACTTGAAAGCTGAATTTTATTTACTGTTTTATCTCATTGTTACTATGGCATTTATGAATCGTGCCTCGCTGCATCTTGCTTTATATGAAAGTGCGTATGCCACTACTCCTAAAGTGGTTGAAACTACTGTGTCTGAGGTACCTAAAGTGGGATTTAAAATTCCCATTGGTCATGTTAAAAGAGTTATGAAAAATCCATTTACAGGGATGGAACTAAGTCTGCACGTGAACACGTGGAGACAATTGAAGACATATGTGGCTTATTTAGGCTTCCAGGTATTTCTGAGGATCAGGTAAAAAGGAAGCTATTATATTTGTCTTTATCTGGTAATGCTCGTATTTGGTTCAGGTCTTTGGATGAAGAAGTCATTATTGAATGGAGTATTTTGAGGAAGGTTTTCTTTCTTAAGTATTTTACTCCTAAATAAGCTTATGAGAACCGCTGCTATATATTTAATTTCTGGCCACATCTGGGAGAGAGTATTACTCAAGCTTGGGGGAGGTTAAAGGAACTCCTTCGCAAAAATCCTTGTCATGATCTTACAAGGAAAATTATATTGATAAACTTTTATGAGAGGCTACCAATGAAACAAAAGGAATTTTGGATAATTCGTCTGGTGGAAGTTTTACAAATAATACTGAAGAAGAAGCATGGAATTTATTGGAGACTATTGCTGAGAACACTTGTCATTGGGATCTTGATAAAGGTAATGAGCCCTATTTGGACTATGGATATTCATGTGTAGAGAACTTCTCCACTTCTATTTTGTTTAAGAATCTGAGTGATAATTTTGGTCTTGATCCTTATGTTATAATTGAGATAGCTAAAACTTTTGCTGATCATATTGGTGTTCCTAAAAGTGGGTTTGAAGTTTATGTTGAACCTGTTAAACAATCTATTGTTGTTCCTAAAGTTATTAAACAGGTAGAACCAGTGTCATCTGTGACAATTGAAGAGTATGTTGAACCACCTCCATATCCGAACCAAGTTAAGGAGAATTTACTTATTGCTGTTACTAACAAGAGTAAAAGAAGATGTTCTCAGCCTTATGAACAGGTGGAAGTCAACAGTCAAATTTCAATTATCAAACAATTAAATGAAGAAGACCCTGTTGATGTTTATTTATGTGAAGATGCTACTAAAGTCATTAAAGGTAATTCGGCCAAGGTTGGTAAGCCGGTTATATCATGCTCTATTGGGACTTCAAGTTATCATGGTTTGTGTGATATTGGAGCAAGTATTAGTGTCATTCCATATTCTCTTTATCTTGAAATCAAGCCTGATATTGATCCTATCATTATGGAAGAGACATGTATGACAATTCAACTTGCTAATAAAGATTATATTAATCCACTTGGAATTGTTAGAGATGTTGAAGTATTGGTTGGCAAAATAAAATATCCTGCTGATTTTATTGTGCTTGGTTGCCCTCAAGATTCATTTTGTCCTATCATTTTTGGTAGACCTTTCTTACACACTGTTGGTGCTGAAATTAATTTGCTTAAAGAGAAAGTGTTTATTAAGTGTGCTGGAGAAAAACTTGAATTCAACTTTTCTAAATTTGCTGATAAACATTCAGAGAAAGAGCCAATTTCTGAAGATGTAATTGAAACTCTTGCTCATATAGCTGTAGCTTCATCAGACGTGGTAGAACGTTATATGCTTAATCAAGATGAGCCATTTAATGATGAAGAAAAAGATGTCTTAGAACAAATATTATGGAACAACCCCCACAATTACAATTGCATATCCCACCTGACAATTTAGGAGTGCTACCACCACCTAAAGGGGATCCTAGTTTTGAATTAAAACCTTTGCCTAGAAATCTTAAATATGCATACTTGGATGAGAAGAGCATATGTCGTGGGGTAGATAACACGGCAGATGCTACCTTGGGGTAGCTTGAGATAATGGGCAAGGCGACTCTGGTATCTGGGAGATTGTTTAGCAACTGCAGGGACAAAGGGTTTACCCAGGTTCGGCCTCTCCATTGGAGATAAAGACCTACTTCCTGCTATCTTGTTATTGATCTCGATCTCGATAACCCGGCTACGACAACAGAGCCGGATCTCGATCTAGGTTACAAGGTTGAGGTGTTTCTTTCGATGGTTCTCTCGCCTAAGCTTGGATCGTAAAGGTTCTGTCTAACTAGGGCACAGGGACCAGTTTATATAGATGACCGGTTCTCCTGGCGCTTTACAAGATGAATCCGGGTTCTACCCATACTCGGAGCCCTACTCTAGCTCTCCTGGCCTTCGTGTCCTCCAAGTCCTGAACCGCCTCTGGTCTTCTAGAATCTTTCCTTCCTGAACCGGGTTACCGCCAAACCTACCGGCCCAGCAACATAACCCGGCCCATGCTGATGGTTAGCTGGCCTGGCCGGGCCTCCTGCCTAGCGGGTCACGCTTCCCTCTTCATGGGCCTACCGGGTTATTATCCCCCCATCAGTAGCCCCCAGATTAACCTGGTTGCCAGGTTGGCATGCTCTGCTTCTATTCTTGAATATTGCTTCTTTGAGCAGAACTGTTATCCTGGCCAGCCGGGTTAATCACCTGAAATATAAATAACACACAACTGATTAAATACCAGAACACATCTGTTTTCTCCTTAGCTTGGCTCTTTCTCTGAAAATTGTCACCCAACTGTAAATCCGTCCTCAATTCATCTCAATTTTGATCTTATCAATTAATATCCCGTAATTATCTCATTCGGTTTGTCGTTGACTTTTGGTCAAAGATCCTTATCCCTTCACTTTTTACCACAACACCCCTAGGGTTTTTACTGCGCCTATAAATAGAAGACCAAGCGTTCACCGCGGTCACTTTCTCCATTCACTCGTGTTCATCACCTTCCTCGCGCCCGCACTGTAGCAACCGCAAGTTCAATCTCCAATCGAGCCTCCCAATCTCCGCAAGAAGATCCACAGGTACGATTCTCCCTCTCATCCGTGCTCCGCACTCGATTCCACTCTGAATCTCGCCCAGATTTACTTCGCATTTTCTTCTCCACACATCCGCATCTAGAGCTAGGGTTTCTCATCGCCATTGTTGCAACCAGGGAACCTCGAAGCTCCACAGCCATGGTGAAGGATAAGGTGAAGGCTGGGGGTCCCCGTGGCGCGAAGAAACTCGCGAAGAAGCCTCCTAGCTCCCACGCTGGGGGATCTGGCTCCGCCGCCCCCGCTGCTACTCAGGTCAACTGGACCAAATCTACTGTGACCAATCTGATGCTGCAAGAGTACGTGAACTGCGGCGAACTTTTTCCCAAAACAGAGATCAGCTGGCGCGCTGCTGGGGAAGAAATCCGCCCCAGCCCAAAAGAAGGTGAAGTGGTTGTTTTCCTCGACCATGTACAGCGCGGTCTTCGCCCCCCCGGCTCTCTGTTTTTCCGCCGGGTCTTGAAATACTACGGCCTTAGGCCCCAAGACATTGCACCCAACTCCATGCTGAACATCAGCAACTTTGTTGTGTTTTGTGAGGACTATCTGCAAATGGCTCCAAGCCTCGAGCTTTTTCTTGATTTTTTCTACTGCAACCCATCTCGCAAGGACCAAGTAGTCCCATATGGTGGAGTTGCAATCCAGCGCCGCAGGGAATGTGATTTCTCGGCTCTCCTTTTAGCCAGCCATCCCAAGGGGTGGCAAAACACATATTTTTACTGCAAGGACACCTCACCCGAGTCTGACGACCCCGTTACCCGGCTTTCCGAAACTCGGGCTTGACATATGAAGCGAAGATGAACAGCTACGCTGATGATGCTGAGCGGGTCAAGCTCAAGCCCACACTTCACCGGGCCAGAGCCTTACTCGCCCATGGTCTCAAAGGCACGGACCTTGTCAAGTGCTGGATTGGTTGGTTTATCCAGCCACTCAGCATCAGGACCCAGTTATTCTGCCAATACACTGGTGAAACCACAGATAGCATGCGTTATTCTGAGATGACGCTGACTGACGACCAGATTGTGAAGAATGCCAAGAGATTGCTTGGCGAAAAGAAAAATGCCATTGCACTGGACGGGCTTGCCCCATTTAGTGCTAAGAACAAACCCTCCACGGTAAAAGCCAATCCTTGATCATTTATACTAACTTTAACCCGGTAACTTCATCCATAGAATGTTACTTCAACTGCTTTTCCTCAGGACTCCAAGTGGTGGAGCGTGGATTTTACTCCTACATCCTCTCCTGACGGGGAGGACACATAAAGTGATGAAGATGAAGATGAAGAAGAAGAAGAAGAAGGTGAGCTAGACTCTGTAGGCCGGCTCTTCCTCCAATTGATTAACAACGAAGTCCCCAACAAGGACACTTCTACTGATAACCCGGCAAATCTTATTCCAGGCCCTACTGACCCGGCTTCTGACATAACGTCGGGTCCCCAAACTGCTGAACCTCCTACGCAAAAGAGGACCCGGGCCACCATTGCTAAGGTACCATATTTTAGCTTCTCAATTTTCATGATGAACTCATCTCAAACCCAAGCATAAACACAGGAAAAGGAAGCTGAGAAGGAGGCTGAGGCGAACAAGAGGCGCCGAACCCGATCTTCTACAAGCCACACTTCCCTGAGCCCAGGTATCCCTCAACGCTCTTTATCAAGCTGGGCCAAATCCATCCAGAAGACGCCCAGCAAACAATACCCTTTAGCTGGCAAGATCCGGGTCGCTAAACCGTCTCGTTTGTCAGATTCCTCCTCGCATGGTGTTAGCACACCCGAGGATTTCCATATCAATGCCGGGTTAGAAATACTCTACACACCTTTTCCATACCTCCATACTTTACTGCTCCTTTTTTGTTTTATTAAATCACTATCTTGTTCCAGTGCCAGAGCTTTTGCGGATGAAGACCCGGAGTCTCCTCCAGCGGCGTCTCCTCCTCCAGCAACAACAGAGCCTTCTCCTATGGAGGCACATACTGAAGACCCGGTGGATAGAGACGAGCCAATGGAGCATGCAACTCCCGTGTCTTCTCCAAAAAAACACAGTTGATCCTGTGCCAGAACCCTCCCCAGCTACTCATTCGCCCGGGTTAGGCTCTGGGACTAAAGAAGATGAAGTACAGGTTACTGGGACCCGGCACGTTCTAGTGCAAGGTGCTCCCGAAACTCTTGCCAAAGTGCCAGCTCCAGATGCTAACCCGGCGTCTCCTGCCAAGGGGAACCCGGCTCCTTCATCTGATTTGCCGGCTCTGGGTGCCATGTCCGTCCCAGCCCTTTGCGATGAGTATTTCTCTCGCCTTGCTCAACACAAGAACCTGGAGACTGAACTGGTCGCCCTGATTCAGAAACGATATCAGGTACACACTTCACTTCTTTCCTTTACATTTTCTTGCCTAACTATATCCTGAGTAGCCCCCAAGCTCTAAGTTCATCACTTGTTGATGAGCTTGGTGCTTATAATATGAATTCCTCTGGTAAAAAACTTCAATCCTGTAGCCCCCAAGGCCCGGATTGTCTGTTTACAACAACCTGGGACTAAAAACTTCCATCATTTAAAACTTGCCAACTTTCACATCAAAACTTTGAACACTGTAGCCCCCAAGTGCCGGATTGTGTGCCTGCAGCAACCTGGAACTTCTTTATTACATCGAAAATTTTAACTTCAAACTGAGTAGCCCCCAAGTGCCGGGTTAGCTGTCCACAGCTACCTGGGACTAACACTTAGAAATTTCAGACTTTTTGCGCATGTAGCCCCCAAGTTCCGGGTTAACTTTCCTGCGATAACCTGGGACTAACATACTCTTGTGTTTTAACAGGAAGATCACGCCAAAGCCGAGGCAGAAATCACCCGGCTCAAGGGTGTTACTAAAGCTGAATCTGAAACCCGGCTGACCCAGGCTGAACAACTGCAAACCCTGGAGAAAAATATCACAGATCTAACCCAGGAAAACTCTGATCTCAAGAAAGAACTGGAGGAACATGAAGAACACTGGAAGGAGCAACTCTCCAATCTCCAGAAGAAATTGGATGCAGGTACCAAGGAGCTAACCCGGCTGAAGAAGATGATCACTTCTATGGTTGAATCCTTAGTTGGTAAGTACACCTTTGAACTTCAAACTAAACTGATCAAGCAGACCCGGTTTTGAAATCTCACTGTTATGCTTTTCCTTACGCGGGCCCTCGTGATGGGAACCTCCGCAAAACTGCTGCGGAGAAGATCAAGTGCATGTACACCCTGACTCGCCAGCTGTACTTTGGCAGCTGCGAGGTCATCAAAGCCGCAAGGCTCTGGGAGAACCCGCCAAGCACGTACACAGAAGTCCTTGGGCATTTGTCAACAATGCCACAATGGATTGATCTACTGAAGAAATCTGCATGCAGGGCCGGGGTGATGCGAGGTCTTGCTTTGGCAAAGGCCTACCATCCCCAATTAAACCCGGCTCCTCTGAAGGATGGCTTTCCCCAATACACCACATATGGCACGGAATTTGACAAGAAGTGCTACTCCCGGGTTGTGAAACAAACCCGGCACGTTGCCACTGTAATTGCCAGTAAAATGAAGCTCACCACGCTGCAGTTCGGATATACCGAAAACGATGAAGAGATCATGGATGAGGAGCCACAGCGTATCAATCTCCTGCAAAGCTACAAGGACTCCATTGATCCATCCAAGACTGCTCCCAGTACCTCTACTGCGCCCAGTTCTGCTACGCCAACTATTCCTCCTCCTTCACGGGCCACAATTGAAGAAGACGATGAAAACTACTTCCAATCCCTTCAACAGGTCACCCGGCGCAAGACCAATACCAAGGAGACCAAGGAGACCAAGGAGACAGAAGCTAACCCGGCAGCCACCGAGGAAGATGACCCGGCGAAGACCACCGAGGAACAACCATCCAGCTCGCCTCACCGTGACCCGGCTCCTGAAGCCGAGGCCTGAAAACTTATGCAGATGCTTTTATCTCTGCAAGAAAACAATCTTATTCGGCCCATTGGGCACTTATTGTAATAACCTTAGCACTGTTTACACTATGCCTGTGATGGTGTGCCTACGCACCTGATGAAACTTTATGCTACTCTCAGAAACTTTTGCTTTGAAATATGCCTCTTCTGTGGTTTCGATGACCCTTTTGATTTCTTTAACTGTGAGCCGGCTTTCGCATGGATACCCTGTCGCAACCTCTCTGAGAAAAACAGGGTCGAACCAAGTCCCATTGGGCATCATGGCTGATTGAATTTCCAGGCTAGCAATCAGGCCATAAAATTGCGAGTCACATCAGCCCAACAGCAAGATAATCAAGAATAAACTAGTGGCATAAAAGCCGGGTCTTGGGATTGCAGCTACAGGCCATTGAGGTAAGAGCCCCCAAGACCTGGATCAATGTTTATAAAGTAATGGCTTAGCTATGCAACATTACCCCATTGATCCTCATACTGGTGGGACGCACTCTTTGGGCATCCTCAAAGATAACTATTCTCCCATAGTCACTTATTCTAAAAAACATAAACAACTGAAATTAAAACTACACCTTCATACTTCTGAATCCAAAATACTGAAGCTAAAACTGCGTAGCCGGGTCACAAAACATCGAGACCCGGATGACCGTAAAAACCGGGTTTGGGGAAAAAAATTCTAACCCCTCAAGGACAAGCCCCCAAGACCAAGCTTAACATGGCACTATGCAACAGTACTGTCAAACATAAAGTAAAAAAGAAACTGAGAGAACACAAATCTCTGTTCAACCTTCACTTTATTGACAGAAAAGGTTAGGTCAGCAAGCCGCCTCATTAAAAACCTTCCAGCCCCCTTAGGTACCCTGGTAAGGAAAAGAGCGCGTCTGAAACCTGCTGCCTGTTACATCGTGTATTACATCTCATATCTCTTTCTCATGCTAAGTATAGTATGGGCGCAGCTGGGCAATGTTCCATGGCCTCTCACGCTCTTCTAATGAAAAGGTAGAGTGCGTTGTGTCATTTACAGACTCGGACTTTTCTCTAGCATCCACCAAATAATATGAACCATTGTTCAATTTCTTGCTTATGATGAACGACCCTTCCCAAGGAGGAGAGAACTTGTGCATCCCTTCCTTGGATTGCGTCCACCGCAACACTAAATCTCCCTCCTGGAAAGTTCGAGTTTTAACCCGGCGACTATGATACCGCCTCAAATCTTGCTGATATACTGCTGATCTCTCCAATGCTTGTTCTATGTTTTCCTCTAGCAGGTCCACAGAATCCTGCCGGGTCTGCTCGTTTTCTGTTTCAACGTAAGCCGCCACACGAGGCGAGTCATGAATTATATCACTTGGCAAAACTGCCTCTGCCCCATACATACAGATGGCAATGGGTACCCGATATTCGCAAACCCGACGGGTACCCGCCTCAAATGGGGAGGGTTTGGGCTAGAAAAATCCCCATGGGTATGCTTAGCAGGAAAATGTCATACCCATCGGGTATGCGGGTGCGGGGATGCCAAACCCATACCCGCGAACCCGTGTACCCGACTAGAACGTAATGACCCCACATGTCATTGCCTACTAAGCCACTAACACCCCTAGCCCACAAGCCCACTAACGCACCTAACCCACTAAGAGACCTAGCCCACTAAAGACACTAACGTACAGGCCACAGCCACACACGAGCTGCCTCTCCTTGGCGGGTACGGGGCGGGTTCCGCGTACCCGCCGGGTCGCGGGTATGGTTGAGATCTCGACCCGCCGGCGGGTATGGGGCGGGTGGCGGGTACGGGTGGAGGAGCCGGGTACGGGTATGGGTATGCCAAACCCGGCCCCGAACCCGGCGGGTGCCATCCGTACCCATACACCATAAAGAAAGGGGTCATCTTGGTGGATCTGTTTGGTGTTGTGTTGATTCCCCAAACTACTGATGGCAACTCCTCAACCCACGCTCCGGCGGCTCTGAGACACGGGACCCAGAGACGTGGCTTCAAACCTCGAAGCAACTCCTGATTTGCTCGCTCTACTTGTCCATTGGCCTGCGGATGAGCAACTGAAGCAACATCTAAACGTATACCCTGGTTTCCACAGAACTTTGCCATCTCACCAAGGGACATGTTAGTGCCATTGTCTGTGATGATACTATGAGGATACCCAAACCTGTGTATAATCTGCTTCAAAAACTTGACTGCTGTAGCTGCTTCACAATTTGTAACAGGCATCACCTCGACCACTTTGTAAACTTGTCAATGGCAACCAAGAGGTGGGTTTTCTTGCAAGGAGACATGCTAAAAGGACCCACCATATCAAGCCCCCAAACTGCAAAGGGCCAAGTCAAAGGTATTGTTCGCAACTCCTGAGCCGGCACATGAATTTGCCTTGCGTATCTCTGGCAACCATCACATCTGCTTACCAAGCGCTCTGCATCTGCCTGGGCTGTGAGCCAAAAGAAACCGTGTCTGAAAGCTTTTGCTACTAAAGACCTCGTTGAAGCATGATGACCACAATCTCCCTCATGAATCTCTTTCAAAATTTGCCGGCCTTCCTTTCCAGACACACATCTCTGAAATACTCCGGAGACACTTCTCTTATATAACTCGCCATCAATAACACGTAAGCCTTAGCCCGGCGCACAATTTGCCGGGATATAACTTCCTGCTCTGGCAGCTCTCCACGCAAAAGATATGCCAAGTAAGGTTCGTCCACTCTGGAATTTCATGAGTTACTGCTACCAACTGCGAATCCGGGTCTTCCTGACCCGCCAGCTCTTCCACGCCCTGAAGCTTGACTGATGGAGTCCATAGCTCGTCCAAGAAAACATTAGGTGGAACCGGCTCTCTGCGTGAGCCGAGTCTTGACAAAGCATCTGCAGCATCATTTTTCCTGCGATCAATATGATCCACCTGATAGCCTGAGAAAAACCCGGCTACCCTGTCCACCTCTCTTCTGTAAGCCGCCATTGTCGCATCTTTTCTATCCCATGTTCCTGAAACTTGCTGTGCCACAAGATCTGAATCCCCATAGCAATTGATATGCTTGATGCTCATCTCCTTTGCCATACGCAAACCATGCAACAAGGCCTCATATTCTGCCACATTGTTAGAACAATCGAAGTGAATCTGCAAAACATAGCTCAATTTATCACCCTTGGGAGAAGTTAACACAACTCCAGCTCCTGAACCTTGTGCTTGCTTAGACCCGTCAAAGTGCATGACCCAAGGCTTGAGACCCGGTGCAAGGGGTGGTGCACTCAACTGTGTCCAATCATTAAGAAAATCAGCCAATGCTTGAGATTTGATAGCTGTGCGAGGCACATAGTCAATGTGGTACGGCCCCATCTCTATTGCCCACTTGGCAATTCTTCCTGTAGCTTCTGAATTCCTGATAATATCTGCTAAGGGTATTGAACTACCACTGTGATTGGATGCTCCTGAAAATATGGTTTCAGCTTTCTACTTGCCATGAAAACACCAAACACTAGTTTCTGCCAGTGCGGATAGCGCTGCTTTGCTTCTGATAACACCTCACTAACATAATAGACCGGCCTCTGAACCGGGTTTTCCTTGCCTTCTTCCTTACGCTCGACCACCACCACAGCACTCACAGCCTGAGGCCCGGCAGCGACGTATAACAGCATGGGTTCCTTGGGACCCGGGGCCGCCAGAACTGGCGCTTCTGATAATTGTTTCTTCAGAGCTTCAAATGCCTCGTCTGCTTCCTGATTCCACACAAAGTTATCTGTTTTCTTCAGTAACTTGTATAAAGGGATTGCTTTTTCTCCGAGCCGGGATATAAACCGGCTTAGCGCAGCCACACAACCTGTCAACTTCTGAACATCTGCCAATTCCTCTGGTTTTTTCAAACTTTGGATGGCTCTGATTTTTTCCGGGTTTGCCTCAATTCCACGCTCTGACACAATGAAACCGAGCAATTTTCCCGCTGGAACTCCAAACACGCACTTTGTAGGATTGAGCTTCATCTTGTACTTCCTCAAATTTTTGAATGTTTCTGTAAGGTCACTAATAAATGACCCGGCTTTTTCTGACTTGATCACCACATCATCCACATAAGCATGCACATTGCGTCCAATCTGATCATGAAAACAGTTTTGAATACACCTCTGATAAGTTGCCCCTGCGTTCTTCAACCCAAAAGTCATGGTCTTGTAACAAAAAGCACCAAAGGGGGTGATGAACGATGTCTTTTCCCAATCCTGCCTATTAAGCTTGATCTGATGATAACCTGAATATGCGTCCAGAAAACACAAGAGCTCGCTGCCTGCCACTGCGTCAACAATTTGATCGATGCGCGGCAGCGCGAACGGGTCTTTGGACAATGCTTGTTGAGACTTGTAAAATCGATGCACATCCTCCACTCATTATTTTTCTTCAGAACCAAAACCGGGTTAGCCAACCACTCTGGGTGGAAAACCTCCATGATAAAGCCGGCTTCCAATAACCGGGCTATCTCCTCTCCTATAGCTTTTCTTCTCTCTGCATTCATTTTTCTCAAACCTTGTTTTACCGGCCTTGCCTTTGGATCAACATGTAAACGGTGCTCAGCGAGTTCAGTCGGAATGCCTGGCATGTCACTAGGTGTCCACGCAAAAACATCCCGATTCTCACGGATGAACTCGATGAGCGCGCTTTCCTATTTATCAGTTAGGCTGGTCCCTATGGCGAACTGCTTGGAGGAATCTCCAGGCACAAAATCCACCATCTTGGTATCTTTTGCTGCTTTAAACTTTGCCCTGTCATCTTCTGTTGTTGGTTTTTTGAGTGCCTTGTTGTCCTGCGGGTCAAGATTAGACCTGTAAGCTTTCAACTCCTCACTAGCACAAGTTCGCTCTGCCAGGGCTGCATCTCCCTCGTCACATTCTGCTGCAATTTCTCTGTTACCATGAATGTGATGATCCCCTTGGGACCCGGTATCTTCAGCTGCAAATACACATAACACGGCCTTGCCATGAACTTGGCATAAGCCGGCCTTCCGAACAACGCGTGATAAGGACTTGGAAATTTCACCACCTCAAAAGTGAGCCACTCTGATCTGAAGTTATGGATAGACTCGCCAAAAGCAACCTCTAATGAAATTTTTCCCTCTGGTGTAGCTGACTTCCCAGGAACTATACCATGAAACACCGTTGACGTTTTCTGTAACTGTGATTCCTTCAGACCCATACGCACAAATGTCTCCCAATACAAGATATTAATGCTACTACCACCATCCATCAAAACCTTCTTTAGCTCAAAGCCATGAACCTGAGGAGCCACAACTAAAGCAAGCAGACCCGGATGTTCCACCAGACCCGGGTGATCTGCTCTACTCCACGTAATAGCATGCTCTGACCATCTTAAATACCTTGGCACCCCTGCAGCCACTGAGTTAACTGCCCTTTTGACTATCTTTCTCTCTCTCTTGGTCGTGCCACTGGTATATATATGATATTGGCCAAGTTGCCTTGGCTGGTTTGAGAATCCACCCTGGTTACCTGTATTTTGGCCGGGTCCTGTGTTGCCAGTGGTACCGTATTTGCTCCAGTTAGAGGCCCGCAGCCGGGTTAACACTCGGGCCGGGTCCTCCACTTCTGTTTGCTCCTTGCAAAGCTCTCTGAATTTCATTGTTTTTCCACCTGTTCAGATCCACACACTGGGCCAATGAATGATTGGCGGGTCTGCCGTTCTTGCTATGACGAGGACACGGCATCCTGAAGGCCTCTTCAGTGCTCATTGGACGTGATCCTTGATAACTATTTCCACCACTGTAATTCCCATTGTTTCCCTGATAACCCCTGTTTTCCTGATAACCCTGTTTTCCTGATAATTTCCATCCATCCTTTGTCTCTGAAACCCGGCATTTGCGTTTGCCACTAGCTCTGAGTTTCCCTCCTGATGCCCACGCTTGTGCTGATTCTGATTGTTGTTATTGTTTCCCGGGCCATTGTTGCTCTTTCCTCCATTATTCGCAGTACCTTTCCCTTTTTCTTCCTCACTATCATCCTGGGTCTTGTCCGTGGCTGCGTGTCTGTTGCACGCATCCATCAACTCTGCCATAGTAACGGGCTTAACCCGGTGTCCCTCTTTCATGCGGCCCAGCTTCTGGACCAAGGGAGCGTACTTGCAAGTTTTCTCCATCGATGAAATTGCGTCCTTGGGCTCGATACCTGACGAGGAGTGCAGGATTTCCGTGACCCGGCCCATCCAGTGACGCGCTGACTCGCCTTCCTCTGTACACAACGATCAAGATCTTCAATGGAAAATAATCGCTTGCACGTACCCTGAAAGTGCTTGATAAAAATTGTTTTCAACTCATCCCAAGAATTGATAGACTTCTCTGGCAGATTCTTGAACCACAACTTTGCTGCACCATCACTCATCATCAAATACATGTACTTTGCACAAACGTTCTCTGTGGCATTGCGTATACACATTGCCATCTCATAGCTGCTCAACCAACTTGCCGGGTCCGTGCTCGGCTCGTAATTGGCAATCTTGCTTGGCTCCTTGAACTTCTCAGGGAAAGGCTCTGCTCTAATGGCATCTGAAAGACACTTTGGCCCCGCTAAGGTGGAAGAACTTGCTAACAAATTATTGTTACCCGGCGAGCTTGCAGACGCTGCGGGCGCGGGACCCGGTCCTCCTTGCGGTACTCCTGCTGCAGGTACTGCCGGGTTTGCATTAGCTGCACTTCTTCCCGCTCGCGATCTATTGACTATCTGCTGAGCCACAGAAATTGCAGGGGCGGGTTGGTGCTGCTGATTGTTCTGGTTCTGCTGGGGCGGGTTTTGCTGCTGTGCCGCGGCAAACCCGGCCAATGGCGGGTTCCCACCGTGGCGACTCTTACTACGATAAGTTGTAGAATGAAGCGCGCTTTTCTCCTTTGAATACTGGACTTGCTGAACAACCGCAGTGCGCAACATGTCAATGGCACGCCGAGCTTCAATCTCTGCTGGCGAGTCTACCAATGGAATACGGTCAAGTGCTAAAGTTGCAGCGTACACGTTATCTGCTGGATTGGAAAAATGGCCCGCCGGCGTGTGGAACCTTGGTGTCCTAGGCGGCAAACCCGGATTTCCCCTGGCTCCCCCAGCGAGAAGACCTAGCACCGCTGCAGCTGCAACTCCAGCCTTCCTGTTTCTCTTCCTGGTTCTGCGTTTGTTCTAGCAACTGGAGCCACCTGAGCCATATCAATTGTTTGATCTTCTGGGGTCCTAAACAATATTGCGGGATTTATGGCGTTCTCTCCTGGAGCCAGCCGGCTCTGGTGCATCCTCCGGTGTGCCCTGGTCATCTCATTGAGACGATTTTCCTCATCCTCTATTTGCTTTCGCCTAACCTCCATATCTTGCTTCTCTGCCATTGTGTCTCTGCGCATCTGCTCCAAGCCCGGCGTGCCGTATCCAACTCTATAGCTCTAGCTGCTACGTTTTCTGGGGTAACAATCCTCGTGAGTGCTGATGGATCTAGGACCAGGCCATTGTTAAACAAGGCCTGGGCCCCAGTTGTGTTTTTCTTTCCACGCCCTGAGCTCGGTTATTGAGAAAACCGAAGCTGTTCCTGTAACGCGCCGTGTTTTCACTTTCCTCTGACACCGAAGCGGGTTTCCATCAACTCTTTGACCCGCCAGCTCCAGTACTGGTGGCAATGGTTGCTGCTGTTGACCCGGAGTAAAAGCTGGTGGCACGACAGTTGACGGTGACGCTCCCGCGTTGATCGATGGGGCGGTGTAAACCGTAACCCTCCTAACTGGGCTTGGGATGGACTCTTGCTCCTCTTCGTCCTCTTCTTCTGCTCCATACCCGAACTGGCCTTCAAACAGGGGCAAGATCGATTCTGAACCTGCATGGTCCACCATATTACCCGGGATTTGAGTCGGGTTTCCTGTTCGTTCCTCGTGTACGCCCAGGGGCAGCTCATCTTCAGCCGTACCAACTGATTCTTCTCCATCAGATTGAACGATTGTGGCAGCTCCTGACACAGATTCATAGTCTCCATCACAAGCAGATCTAGTTGCAATCATACCAACAAAAACGTTAAACTTGCCAATTGGAATAACATCACCTGATTCAAGTAGATCTGATTCCGGCCCCCAGCCAGAATCATCAACGATGGGCTCTCCTTGCGAGTTGAGGGTGATCTCGCCAAAAACAAAGTTCTCCACTCCTTGCATTGCTTCTCCCTTGATGGTGACACCTTTGGACGCGTTTCCCACAGACGGCGCCAACTGTCGTGGGGTAGATAACACGGCAGATGCTACCTTGGGGTAGCTTGAGATAATGGGCAAGGCGACTCTGGTATCTGGGAGATTGTTTAGCACTGCAGGGACAAAGGGTTTACCCAGGTTCGGCCTCTCCATTGGAGATAAAGACCTACTTCCTGCTATCTTGTTATTGATCTCGATCTCGATAACCCGGCTACGACAACAGAGCCGGATCTCGATCTAGGTTACAAGGTTGAGGTGTTTCTTTCGATGGTTCTCTCGCCTAAGCTTGGATCGTAAAGGTTCTGTCTAACTAGGGCACAGGGACCAGTTTATATAGATGACCGGTTCTCCTGGCGCTTTACAAGATGAAACCGGGTTCTACCCAGACTCGGAGCCCTACTCTAGCTCTCCTGGCCTTCGTGTCCTCCAAGTCCTGAACCGCCTCTGGTCTTCTAGAATCTTTCCTTCCTGAACCGGGTTACCGCCAAACCTACCGGCCCAGCAACATAACCCGGCCCATGCTGATGGTTAGCTGGCCTGGCCGGGCCTCCTGCCTGGCGGGTCACGCTTCCCTCTTCATGGGCCTACCGGGTTATTATCCCCCATCAGCATATATCCTGTCATTATTAGTGCTAACCTTTCAGCTGAAGAAGAAGAAAAATTACTTGATGTGCTTAAAGCTCACCGACCAGCCATTGGATACTCTCTTGATGATCTTAAAGGTATAAGCCCAGCTCTATGTATGCATAAAATTAATTTGGAGGAGGATGCAAAACCTGTTGTTGATTATCAACGCCGTCTCCATCCAAAAATGAAAGAAGTGGTAAGAAAAGAGGTAATAAGACTTATTGAAGCTGGTATCATTTATCCCATAGCTGATAGTAAGTGGGTTAGTCCTCTTCATTTTGTTCCTAAAAAGGGTGGAATGACTGTTGTTCCAAATGATGAGGATGAACTTGTGGCTCAACGTACTGTTGTTGGTTATAGGATGTGTATTGATTTCAGGAAGTCAAATAAAGCAACTCGTAAAGATCATTACCCATTGCCATTTATTGATCAAATGTTAGAAAGGTTGTCTAAACACTCTCACTTTTGCTATTTAGATGGTTATTCAGGTTTCTCACAAATTCCTGTCCATAAGGATGATCAAGAAAAGACCACTTTTACTTGCCCATATGGTACATTTGCTTATAGGAGAATGCCATTCGGTTTGTGCAATGCTGCTGCTACTTTTCAAAGATGCATGAATGCTATATTTGCTGATTATATTGAAAAGATAATGGAAGTTTTTATGGGTGATTTTTCTGTGTATGGTACTTCCTTCGATAATTGTTGTTCAACCTTAACAAAGTTGAAAGGATCGAGTAGGTTGACTAGAGGGGGGGGGTGAATAGGCAACTACAAATTTTCTTTTTCTTTTAATACAAATTTGGGAATTGCTCAAATATAAGTTCTCTAGATATGCAACTAGGTGAACAATCCTATATGATGAGCAATAAACAAGCTAGCAAGATATTCTACACAAGATAAGCTAGCAATACAAGTAAAGGAAGGTTAAGAGATAACCACACGGTGACGCGGAGATGTTCTACCGAAGTTCACTTCCCAATGGAAGCTACGTCTCCGTTGGAGCGGTGCGGAGTCACAAAGTGAACTCCGAATAGCCTTGATATGGCACACCGTATCTCCCTCGTGTTATCCTCCAATGAGGAGTTCCACGAGCCACTATATGATGCCCTCGAGGTCGGCAACAAACCTTTACAAGGATGAGGCACACTCCACAACCGAATTGGAGGCTCTCACCAAATTCCCGCGGCTCCCAAAGCCACAAGAATCACAAGGCCGGGGCACGACTCCACAACTTAATTGGAGGCTCCCGGCTAGTCCCCGCGGCTCCCAAAGCCACAAGAACGACCAACGACAATCCAAAGTATCAACGAACTTACAAGCTTCAAGCCCTCTCAAGAACGGAGGGGAAAATCAAATCGCTTGGGTGGAAGTGTAGATCTAGGCCATCTCTCCCAAGTCCTAGAAGGACAAGGTGTTTGAGTGGGTAGGGAGAGAGATCTAGGGAGTTGAAGCTTTCAACAATGGTGGGGATTCAGTTCTGGTCGTGGTACCCTCTCCAAGGTAGGAGAAGGCCTTTATATACTGCTCCCAGAATCTAGCCGTTGCAGACAGGTAAATCGGATAATCCGATCCAAGTCAACATCGGATTATCCGATGGAATCGGATAATCCGAGCAGACTACAATCGGATAATCCGGAGAACCTCAGTGTGCGGTTGCTTGTAGTCCTTAGCAGATTTCGAGCAAATCCTGACATCGGATAATCCGATACTTCCCAACTCGGATAATCCGGATAACTTCAGTGTGAGGTTGCTTCTAGTCCTTAGCAGAATTCCAGCAAATCCTGATCATCGGATAATCCGATTCATCCCAAATCGGATAATCCGAATAACTTCAGTGTGAAGTTTCTTCTAGTCCTTAGCAGAATTCCAGCAGACTTTGCAAATCGGATAATCCGAATCTTCCAACATCGGATAATCCGATTTTCTTCAGCAACAATACTGGCTCTTTTCAACTCCCTTTTTGGATTTGATGCAAAGATGTTTTACACACTTAAAACCTGCATCACTTGATTCACATGTTAAATCATCACTAGTGTTGTTGCCTAACACACAAAACACAAGGGATTAAGAAATGTCCTTTCAATCTCCCCCTTTTTGGTGTTAGATGACAACACTAGGATTTGCAAGGAAAGCATAATTATATATTATCTAGATTCCCGAGCTTAAGACATGAGAAGCTCCCCCTGAATGTGTGCATATAATTAAATTGCATTGGAATACAAATGCAACACATATAGGAAGAGGGCACCTCCAAATAGTAAGGAAACTAGATAGGAAATTTCATGGGAGACATATCAAAATAGGTTGAGCTTTGAGAGAGGACTATACCTTGTGCACAATAGAGTAGAAATAAACCATAGCACAAGAATACAACGCATAACCATATTAGAAATCCATATGTCTCATAACTTAAGCACAAAGGTTCACACACATAAGTTCCACATGAAAACACAACACGAATAAGTTCGACATAAATGGACACAAGCGCAACAAGAATGGTAAAAGCATATGCTTGTGCCCGAAACCCATGCAAATCCCACACGGAGACCTAATAGAACTACTTCTCCCCCTTTGGCATCGAAACGCCAAAAAGGGAAAAGAGCGATGCTACGGCCCAAGTAGATCACTCCGACTCAGAGGCATCATCATCATCATCATCACCAACACCGTCACCGCCATCAGCATCATCATCATCATTTTCCTCAGACTCAGCATCATCCTCTTCTGAAGACTCATAAGTACGGGCACGAGTGTAGGATGGCCGGGAAGGGCCAGCAGAAGCTGTCTCTAGAAGATGAGACTCAAGCTGAGTCCATGGAAACTGAGAGCCCTGTTCCACTGATCATAAGAGAGAGGAGCAGACTCTGGGGGGTCATCTGCGAGGCGAGGAAGGTGCTTGAGAATGTTCTCCTGCCTAAGATAAGTGTCATACTGTCCCCTCCGGATGTCCGCATTCATGCACAGGATGTTCCGCTGGAACCAGTTCAGTTTCTTGGGCGGAGCAAAGGAAGGAACCGGAGACGGACGGGTGGCGCCACGACGAGCATCACCCATGAAGGAACCTCGGGCAGGAGCTGCAGCAGCAGAAGATGGAATAACCTCTTTCCTCTTCTGATAAACCCTCTTGTACGAATGGGGCTCCATATCATACTGTTGAAGTTGTGGTTCTTCAAGTGTCCTTGATGAGCATCATGATGTAAGGAGCATAAGGAATAGTGAGCCCACTGACCATAGAGTCAAACAACTCACGAAAGATGAAATGCATCACATCCACTTTAAAATCAGCTTCAGGGTCTTCATTCTCAACAATTTTTTAGCAAGGCAAAGCAGATTGGCAAGAGGAGCAACTATATTGTCATTGTTACCTCCACTGGGAGCAATAGTTGAGCGGAAGATGATCACAAGCTGGTCATAGAGGGGCAGGAGGCCCTGTTTTTGGCCAATAATTCCACCAGCCCCATACATGTCCTTCATTATGTTTTTATTTGGCTTCTCAACAGTGTGCATACGGTAACCACTAGGAGGAAGGTTGCTGCGGTAGGATGAATAGCCAAGAAGAGAAGCCAACCGAGCAAAGGAGGATGTACACTGAGTGCGACCCGTCATCCATTTCATGGTCTTTTGATGGTCAGTCTCGATCACCAAGGTGGAGAAAAACTGCAGAATCAGTGGCACATTGTAGGGACATTGCTTTTCAATGAGAGAAACCATGCCCATCTGTTCAATCACATCTGCAGCTTGAGCATAACTGGCCTTGGCCTTGATATCTCGCATTCTGTAGGGCTGCATCGGGCGAATAGGGTGGAGATAATGCTTATAGATGTCATTGTATATATAGATATGCTCCATGCACCAGAAGTTGGGATCTTCAATATTTCATCTCTGGCACATTCCTATACCAGTTGGACTGACGGACTTGGGCATAGTCAACGGGTTCATGGTCAAGTAGTTGGGGCGAGTTTCCTTGCCCTTCTTCGAAGGTTTATGGGCAACTTGCTTCTTCTTGGATGGCAGTTTTTCTTTTCTAGCATGCTTCTTCGGAGGACTACCCGAACCACCTGTGAGATAGAGCAATAGATGGATAGCATAGATGAGTACACACAAGTCACAGAGCAAGGAATGGTACAATGTACACTAGGAGAGCATCCCTAAGTTGAGTCTACTAAGTCCTGGACAAATCAAAATGTGGCTGAAAAATACCACTGTGCAATTTCGGATATCCGAGTAAGTATGAATCGGATAATCCGACTGGTCGGAATATCCGGTTCAGACTGAATCGGAATATCCGATCTGAATCTGGCAGCAACAAATTGATTCAAGTCCTAGGTCTAGCAGTAGATCGACAATAAGGGGGGCTAGCCTAGTGTTCTAAGTACCAAGGGAACCACTACCACCAGCCAAAACAACTTCTTACAAAGATCTAGGTGAGGAACACCTAGGAGATGAGAGAGAAGAAGTTACCCTCGTCCATTGAGGAAAAAGCTTGGGTGAATGGGTTCCCGGGGAGGAGGAGCACCAGATCCGGCCAAATGCCGGAGTTGGGGACGGCCGGAGATGCCGGGGAGGCGCGGGGAGAGCAGGCGGCGGCGCTGGAGGAGAGAGAGGGTCGGGGGTGGAAGAAACGCTCGACTGAGCCCTTCACCCCGACCCCTGCTCTATTAGGCGACGAACCGCCAAATCGGATAATCCGATCTTGACTTGATCGGATAATCCGAGCAAGTCTTGATCGGATAATCCGATTGTCAGGATTTCGTTAGAAATTCTGGCCTGCTAAACCCTTTCTCCTCAGTTTCAAAATAAGACTTGTGTGCATAAGATGGAGTGTTTTTAGGAAAGATAGGCTTGGGATAAGATTGCCAAACTGACATTGGTACTCCACACTCAAACTTGCAAAAATCGAACAAGGAAATGCCAAGATGAGTGGGTTTCCCATAAAACCAACAATAGGACCAAAATTCCAAATGATTTTCAATTAAGACCGAAAAGAACCAACTCTTCATAAAGAAGAGGGCGGTGGCCAAGGCCACCATGTATGAGTTTGTGGTGTGACACCGCGAAGATGTATCTCGGGTTCACGGCCACTACTCGTCATTTAAGCTCACAATTCATGAAATGAAAATATAGAGACAAAATGAGTTCTTACTATCGGCATAATGGGGGGAGGGATAGTCCAATGGATTAGGACCGCACTCCCCCTATGTCCATGCCTACATCCAAACCAAATGAATATCGTCTAATATGGGTAGGTATGCAAGAAGTCCACTAAATCCAATTGCTTATGTCCACCACATTAAGTTCTCCTCTCAACTCCTTGAATCTTGCTTCACCAAGAGGCTTTGTGAACATATCGGCGAGTTGAAGCTTGGTGTTGACATACTTGATTGCAATATCACCCTTCTCAACATGATCTCGAATAAAATGATACCGGATCTCAATATGCTTGGTCTTCCCATGAAGAACCGGATTGTGAGCAATTTTGATGGCACTTTCATTATCACATAAAAGAGGCACTTTGTCACAAATGACACCATAATCCTTTAAAGTTTGCCTCATCCATAATAGTTGTGCACAACAACTTCCGGCGGCAATGTATTCGGCTTCGGTGGAGGACGAGGCCACACAATTTTGCTTCTTAGAAGACCAACTCACAAGGGACCTACCAAGGAATTGGCAAGTACCCGAAGTTGATTTTCTATCCATTTTGCAACCCGCCCAATCCGCATCCGAATAACCTACAAGATCAAAGCTTGTGCCTTGGGGATACCAAAGACCAAAGTTAGGAGTATCCATCAAGTATCTTAGAATCCTTTTAACCGCGGTTTCATGACTTTCCCTAGGACTTGATTGGAATCTTGCACACATACCCACACTAAACATAATATCCGGTCTAGATGCACAAAGGTAAAGCAAAGATCCAATCATAGAACGATAAAGCTTTTGATCAACTTCCTTACCATCCGGATCTAAGTGAAGATCCGCCTTGGAGTCCATGGGAAACTTATAAGGCTTGGCATTGTTCATGTCAAATTTCTTGAGCATGTCCTTAATATACTTGGCTTGACATAAGAATGTTCCTTCTCGAAATTGGTGGATTTCAAAGCCAAGAAAATAATTCAACTTTCCCATCATGGACATCTCAAATTCCTTGGTCATTAGCTTGCCAAATTGATCACTAAATTCACGGTTAGTGGAACCAAAGATAATATCATCAACATATATTTGGCATACGAAAAAATCTCCATTTACCCTTTTTGTAAAAAGAGTGGGATCTATTACCCCAATTTCAAAGCCACGGTCTACTAAGAACTCCTTGAGATGATCATACCAAGCACGTGGAGCTTGCTTGAGCCCATAAAGAGCCTTATGTAGTAAGTAGACGTGGTTAGGAAATTTAGGGTCTTCGAAACCCGGAGGTTGTTTAACATACACCAACTCATTTAGTGGACCATTTAAGAAAGCACTTTTAACATCCATTTGATATAAGACAATATTATGAGTAGATGCATAAGCAATTAGTAAGCGAATGGATTCAAGTCTAGCAACGGGGGCATAGGTTTCACCGTAGTCGACTCCTTCGATTTGGGTGTAGCCTTGTGCAACCAATCTTGCTTTGTTGCGGATGACTTGACCATGTGAGTCTTGCTTGTTCTTAAATATCCACTTGGTTCCAATGACATTATGGCATGTGTCTTTGGGTTTTTCAACTAATGACCATACTTTGTTGCGCTCGAAGTTGTTCAACTCTTCATGCATAGCCGCAACCCAATCCATATCTTCAAGAGCATCATATACCTTGAGAGGTTCTAAGCTAGACAAACAAGAGACATGACCACAAAAGTTAGATAATTGTTTGCGTGTGGACACACCCCTACGAATACTCCCAAGGATATTTTCTTTGAAGTGGGAAAGATGATCCAATTTTGATGCACGCCGGATGACCCGGCGTTCCATGGCTTGACCAATTGTTTCACCAACACAAATATCTTCATCATTGCCTTCATCTTGCTCATGGTCAACCCGAAGTGGAGTTCTTGGGTTGTGGGTTCATTATGTTCTTGTTCACCACTAGAGTTGGGTGGGTCTTGACCATCTTCTTGATCATTTGAATGAATATCATGTTCTTGTTCTTGGATAGTTTCTTGATCAACTATTGAGGTGGATGGCTCAACTTGAGTAGAACTTGTTCCTTCTTCTTGAGTATCATCAATAGGTCCTTCAATAGGAATTAGTTCTCCAATCCCCATAGTTCTTATGGCTTGAGATGGAGCATCATCACCTACATCATCATGATCAATATGCTCCGCTTGGGAGCCATTATCCTCGACAAACTCCACGTTCATAGATTCTTCAACACACCCGGTGGATATGTTGTAGACCCTATAAGCATGAGACTTTGCGGCATATCCAACAAGTATACCATCAAAAGATCTAGATTCAAATTTAGCAATTTTGCAACCTTTAATGTAAACATGGCATTTGCAACCAAAGACTCGAAAGTAAGATACATTTGGCTTTTTACCGGTGAGGAGTTCATATGGTGTCTTTTCCATGAGAGGACGGAAGAAGAGCCGGTTTGAGTAGTGACAAGCGGTGTTGATGGCTTCGGCCCAAAAGTTGTATGGGGAATGAAATTCGGCCATCATAGTTCTTGCCATATCAATAAGAGTGCGGTTCTTCCTTTCGGCGACACCATTTTGTTGGGGAGTATATGCAGCGGAATATTGGTGTTGAATGCCCTCCCCACTTAGGAAATCATCCATAGTGTAATTCTTGAACTCCGTACCATTGTCACTTCTAATTGCCAAAATCTTGGAGTCATATTGGCGTTGAACTAGGGTTGCAAAGTCAATGAATATCTTTTGAGTTTCACTCTTCTTCTTGATGTAGAAAGTCCAACAATATCTTGAATAATCATCCACAATCACCAAACAATATTTCTTGCCACCAAGACTATCATATGTGGGAGGCCCAAAGAGATCCATATGAAGGAGCTCCAAAGGCCTCTTAGTGGAGATAATGGTCTTCTTGGGGTGATTCTTTTCATGCATCTTTCCGGCTATGCAAGCACTACAAGGACGATCTTTGGAAAAATTAACATCGGTTAGTCCTACCACGTGTCCACCCTTTACAAGAGTTTGTAAATTTCTCATACCGACATGGCCTAGCCGGCGATGCCAAAGCCAACCCTTGTCGGATTTAGCCATTAGACACGTGGCAATTTGAGTGGTCTCTTTCGAGAAATCGACCACATACAAACCGTTCTCACGAAATCCAACAAAGGCTACTTTAAGAGATTTTGTGAAAAGGATGGTCACGTGGTATTTATTAAAGATAACGGTGTAACCGGCATCGCATAATTGACCAACGGAAAGTAGATTATATGAAAGGGATTCAACAAGGAGGACCTTCTCAATTGATAACTCCGGTGTGATCACCACCTTGCCATATCCCAATACCTTAAGTCTTGTATTGTTCCCAATGGTGACATGAGAGAATGAGAGTAATTGTTTCAATAAGCCCTTTACTACTTCTTTGCTTCCGGTCATGTGAGATGAACACCCACTATCAATGAGCCATGAAGATCCACCGGAAGAAAAGCCCTACAATAAATCAAGTCTTTGATTTAGGTACCCATTTTGGAATGGGTCCTCTTTTGTTAGTCACAAGGGTCTTTGGAACCCAAATAGCATAGTGATAATCATCTCCATATGAGGTACCAACATATTTAGCAAAAACATAACCATTTCTAGATTTCATAAGCACATATGAGGGGTTATATTTTCCGGCAAAGTCATTGTGAGTGGCATTGCCCCTTGTGGCTTTACCACCCACAATGGGTTCAACATTCTTCTTGCCCAACTCCCCCTCCTTCACAAAAATAATATCTTTTGAAGGGGAGGTAGGCATCTTCTTCTTGTTTGCCTTCTTGGACTTGGGAGCAAACCCAAGCCCTTCCTTGCTAACCACTCCCTTTTGATTGGTCAAAAGATCATTGAGGTTCTTTTCCCCTTGGATACAAGTGGCTAGACCCTTTTCAAGTTGGGCCTTCAACCTAGTGTTCTCCTCCATGAGAGATGCTTTAAGACATAAAGGGTTAGTAGCACAAGCATTGGCATCTTTATCATTATGAGGAGTGGTGAAGCTAGCATATATAAATTGAGCTTGTAATTTAGCATATGACCCCTTGAGCTTGGTGAGCTCACTTGAGGTCACCTTGTGGGTTTCCCTAAGTTGCTCAAAATTCTCAAGGAGTTTGTTATGACTCTCTACAAGCTCATCATTTTTAATTTTTAGATCACTAGCAACTTGAATAGAGGTTTCACGGGTTTCTTTTGCCTTGGATAAATCCTTGGCTTGGGTCTCCTCAAGTTGCTCCCGGAACACTTGTTCCTCAACAAGTTGCTCTTCTAGCTCACCAATTTTATCGGCATGATCACGTGCATGCCCCTCAAGCTCATAAATCCTATTCTCCTTCTCCTCAAGGAGGTGTTTGGCTTCTCCATATTGGTACATGAGAGCCTCAACCATTTTCTTGGTTGGACCTTGGAGCTTGTTTATAAAGAGGGTAATTGTATCCTCTTTCTCCTCATTTTTCCCTACATCCTCAACACAATCCAAGAGAGATGGTTTAGAGGAGATAGTAATTTTAGGTGGGGAATTCACCTTGGTTTCCTTGGCCATGAGGCACATAGGCTTGGGATCTTGTTGTCATTTGGAGCGGAGAAAAGGGGTGCCAATGAAGGAGGAAGGTTGCCCATTGCAAGAGCCGCCATCCCCACTTCCTCACTTGTATCATCATCCTCCTCTTCGCCACCGGACTCATACTCTTCTTCATGTGTTGCGGTGACAAGAGCCTTTTGAGGTTCTCTCTTGATGAGGTACTTGATGGGCTTGGTGAAGAACTTCTTCTTCTTTAAGATGAGTTGGCCTCCAAAATCTTCTCTTCTCTCATAGGGGCAATCCTTCACAAGGTGATTCTCCTTTCCACAATTAAAGCACATTCTTTTCATTTGTGGGGAGAAGTTGCTTCTAGGGGAGAAGTTGCTCTTGATATTCTTTTTGTTCCAATACTTGGTGGCGGCAAGAGCAAGCACCTCATTGAGTTCACCCACAAAATCTTCTTCATGATGACCACTTGTGCTTTCTTCATATCTTGGATGTTCTTCCACATGAGCCTTCAAGGCAAGGTTCTTTGTGCCACGAATTTGGTTGATGGAAGACTTGGAAGTGGCCTTCAAGGTATCATAAGTGACGAATTGTGCCAATATGTCATTGGGAGACATTGTTTTGTAGTCCGCTCTCGTATGGAGATTCATCACCATATTTTCATTGTATGGAACAATGGTCTTGAGGAACTTGGCTTTGACCCATTCATCATCCATATCTTTCTTTCCATTTTCCCTACATGCCACAACAAGCTTGGTGAGTCTTCGGAAGAGATCCGATGGTGTCTCTTCTTCTAGCATGATGAAGTTGTCCACTTGATGTTGAAGGATGGCGTCGTTGGAGCGTTGAAGGCCCTCATTTCCTTCATATACCGATGCGAGAAAATCCCAAGCCTCCTTGGTGGTTTTGAGATTCCGCACTTGATCTTCATCATGGGCGGTCATGGCACTCTCAAGGATGTACTTGGCGTTGGCATCAAGTTGTTCATCAATCTCTTCTTGCCTTGTCAAGTTGGAGGGATCAACCGGAGTATAACCATTTAGAACCACCCTCCAAAGATGCACCGATGAGCTGCGAAAATAAGACTCCATAGATTTCTTCCAAGTGAAATAACGAGTATTATCAAGCTTAGGAGGTGGCCTACTTAGGTTGGTTATATGAGGTTGAGTGGTGGAACTTGAGTGAGATATGAAGTAGGTGGAGCAAAGTTATGAGGAGGCTTCTCACCAGTTTTAGGTTGATCTTTGTTATCCTTAACAACCAAGGCCTCAACGTTAGAAACACCGGTTGATGAGGAGGCATTTTGATTATTAATGACCCGAGTAAACACCTCGTCCACCATTTTGCCTTTCATGAACCCAAAGAGTTCAATCATGGCTTTCATGGTGACCGGGGCATTATCATCGGGAGGGGTTATCCCCGCTTCACTTAGTTCTTTCTCAAGTTGTTCTTTATCATTTTTCTCTTGTTGTTCCTTAGCAAGTTTTAACTCCTCGTCGCTAGTCATCCTCCTCTTTAGGCTGTTAAGCCCTTAATAAAGAGACCTTGCTCTGATACCAATTGAAAGGATCGAGTAGGTTGACTAGAGGGGGGGGGGTGAATAGGCAACTACAAATTTTCTTTTTCTTTTAATACAAATTTGGGAATTGCTCAAATATAAGTTCTCTAGATATGCAACTAGGTGAACAATCCTATATGATGAGCAATAAACAAGCTAGCAAGATATTCTACACAAGATAAGCTAGCAATACAAGTAAAGGAAGGTTAAGAGATAACCACACGGTGACGCGGAGATGTTCTACCGAAGTTCACTTCCCAATGGAAGCTACGTCTCCGTTGGAGCGGTGCGGAGTCACAAAGTGAACTCCGAATAGCCTTGATATGGCACACCGTATCTCCCTCGTGTTATCCTCCGATGAGGAGTTCCACGAGCCACTATATGATGCCCTCGAGGTCGGCAACAAACCTTTACAAGGATGAGGCACACTCCACAACCGAATTGGAGGCTCTCACCAAATTCCCGCGGCTCCCAAAGCCACAAGAATCACAAGGCCGGGGCACGACTCCACAACTTAATTGGAGGCTCCCGGCTAGTCCCCGCGGCTCCCAAAGCCACAAGAACGACCAACGACAATCCAAAGTATCAACGAACTTACAAGCTTCAAGCCCTCTCAAGAACGGAGGGGAAAATCAAATCGCTTGGGTGGAAGTGTAGATCTAGGCCATCTCTCCCAAGTCCTAGAAGGACAAGGTGTTTGAGTGGGTAGGGAGAGAGATCTAGGGAGTTGAAGCTTTCAACAATGGTGGGGATTCAGTTCTGGTCGTGGTGCCCTCTCCAAGGTAGGAGAAGGCCTTTATATACTGCTCCCAGAATCTAGCCGTTGCAGACAGGTAAATCGGATAATCCGATCCAAGTCAACATCGGATTATCCGATGGAATCGGATAATCCGAGCAGACCACAATCGGATAATCCGGAGAACCTCAGTGTGCGGTTGCTTGTAGTCCTTAGCAGATTTCGAGCAAATCCTGACATCGGATAATCCGATACTTCCCAACTCGGATAATCCGGATAACTTCAGTGTGAGGTTGCTTCTAGTCCTTAGCAGAATTCAGCAAATCCTGATCATCGGATAATCCGATTCATCCCAAACTGGATAATCCGAATAACTTCAGTGTGAAGTTTCTTCTAGTCCTTAGCAGAATTCCAGCAGACTTTGCAAATCGGATAATCCGAATCTTCCAACATCGGATAATCCGATTTTCTTCAGCAACAACACTGGCTCTTTTCAACTCCCTTTTTGGATTTGATGCAAAGATGTTTTACACACTTAAAACCTGCATCACTTGATTCACATGTAAATCATCACTAGTGTTGTTGCCTAACACACAAAACACAAGGGATTAAGAAATGCCCTTTTAAAAGTTTTGCAGCGATGTGAAGACCAACATTTAGTTCTTAATTGGGAGAAGTGTCACTTCATGGTTACTGAAGGTATCGTACTTGGGCATCGGATTTCTGGAAGAGGAATAGAAGTTGACCCAGCAAAGATAGAAGCTATTGAAAAGCTGCCATATCCAAGGGACATCAAAGGTATAAGAAGTTTTCTTGGGCATGCAGGTTTTTACCGTAGGTTTATTAAAGATTTCTCCAAAATATCAAAACCTCTAACCAATCTTTTGCAAAAGGATGTTCCTTTCTCTTTTAATGATGATTGTATTGAGTCCTTTAATATTTTGAAGAATGCTTTAATAAGTGCTCCTATTATTCAACCTCCTGATTGGAAATTGCCTTTTGAAATTATGTGTGATGCTAGTGATTATGCAGTTGGGGCTGTTTTGGGCCAACGTGTTGATAAGAAACTGAATGTTATTTATTATGCTAGTAGAACACTTGATGCTGCTCAAAGGAATTATGCTACAACTGAAAAAGAATTTTTAGCAGTGCTATTTGCTTGTGACAAATTTAGACCTTATATTACTGATTCCCAAGTCACAATACATACTGATCATTCTGCTATTAAATATTTAATGAATAAGAAAGATGCTAAGCCTAGACTAATAAGATGGGTACTTTTATTGCAAGAATTTGATTTACACATTGTTGATAGGAAAGGGGAAGATAATCAAGTAGCTGATCATCTTTCTAGAATGGAAAATATACCTGATGATCCTATTCCTATTAATGATAGTTTTGTTAATGAACAACTTGCGAATATTAATGTTTCTAGTGCTAAAATTGCATCTCCATGGTTTGCCAACTATGCAAATTTTATTGTTGATAAAGTTTTACCACCACACTTCACTTTTCAACAAAGAAAGAAATTCTTTTATGATCTTAGACATTATTTTTGGGATGATCCTTTCCTTTATAAGAAAAGCGTGGATGGTATTATTAGACATTGTGTACCTGAGCATGAACAACAGGCTATTATAAGAGATTGTCATGACAGTCCCTATGGAGGGCATCATGCAGGAGATCGTACAGGTGCAAAGGTATTACAATCTGGTTTTTATTGGCCTACTTTATTTAAGGATTGTACTGAATATGTTAAATCTTGTGATAAATGTCAAAGAGTAGGAAATATTGGTAGGAGAAATGAAATGCCTATGAATTATTCTTTACCACTTGAGTCATTTGATGTGTGGGGTTTTGACTTTATGGGACCTTTCCCAGCATCAAAGACAAAACATACTCATATTTTGGTTGCAGTGGATTATGTTACAAAGTGGGTGGAAGCAATTCCAACCAAAAGTGCAGATCATGCCACAGCAATGACGATGCTTCAGGACATCATTTTCCCCAGGTTTGGTGTTCCTAGGTTTTTAATTACTAATGGTGGTTCTCATTTCTTACATGGTATTCTTAGGAAAACTTTGGCAAAATATAATGTTAACCATAGAGTTGCATCTCCTTATCATCCCCAAACAAGTGGACAAGTTGAATTAAGTAATAGGGAAATTAAACTCATTTTGGAAAAGACAGTGAATAAGTCTAGGTCTGACTGGCCACTTAAAATTAATGATGCATTGTGGGCTTATAGAACTGCTTTTAAAAATCCTATGGGAATGTCTCCTTATAAAATGGTTTATGGAAAAGGTTGTCATTTACCCGTGGAATTAGAACATAAAGCTAGATGGGCTATTAAACAATTGAACTTTGATTTTAAAACTGCGGCAGAGAAGAGAATTATTGATTTAAACCTACTGGATGAATGGACAAATGAAGCTTATGAAAGTGCCAGAATGTTTAAAGAGAAAGTTAAGATTTGGCATGACAAGAAAATTAAGAGAAACAAATTTAAAGTAGGTGATCAAGTTTTATTATACAACTCTCGTTTCAAGTTTTCTGCAGGGAAGTTGGCTTCAAAGTGGCAGGGACCATTAGTGATACAAGAGGTGTACCGTTCAGGAGCTATCCGTCTTCACGGTGATATGAAAGGTAAACCTCATGTAGTCAATGGACAACGCCCTAAACATTATATTGCAGGAAGAGCTTCATCGGAAAGGTGGAGGAGTTGAATTTAAAGACACCGGAGGAGGTAATTGCGAAGAATTTTGCAGTTTCAGAAACCCAAAATCAATAATAGGTAACTTTTGTGCTGGAAAGTTTCTCGGAATTGCATAAAATTTTACGGAAGTCATTTTTTATGGAAATTAACGTGTGGGACAAGAAAATTGGAAGGAACGGAGACCCGAGGGAGAAAAGAGGGGGTCCCACGCGGTTAGATGCTTTGGCCGCGTGGGCCCACTCCTTTTGCTCGTCGGAGTCCCGTTTCGTCTCGTTTTCGTCTCCGACGCTTCGTCTTGACCTAAAAACCGTCAATATATACCCCTTTTGGTTGATCTAATCTCGCACCGAGCGTTCTCGAGCGATCTTTGCTTTTGCTGTTTCTGCCTGTCAGGTTTTTAGCTATGTCTTCGGGAGACTCCTTCCAATGCTCCTCCATGGACGATGATGATGATGAACTCGAGGGCAATAGCCCCACGTCCATATGGAGGAGGAATAGGAAGAGAAAGGACTACTCGGATGATGAAGACTACAAGCCCGACAAGGAGGAGATGGAGAAGGAGGAAGCGGAAGAGAAAGAATACAAGCCCTTCGTCGACATCGCACCTATTGCAACAGCACCACCTTCTCCTATCTCCGTTGCTGGTGTGAGGGTGAACGTGTCTCTTGGAAACAAGAGGCAGACGGCGCGCATGAGCACAAGAGGGAAGGCTCCTAGGCACGCACTTGCTAGCAAAAACGTGGTTTCTACTCTTATTGACAGGGAATTCAAGCGTGCCACCCAAGAGAACTATCCTGGTGAATGGGATCGTAAGATCCCAAATGTAAAAGTACCAAGTCCGGAGTGGAAGCCTAGCAAGAAGACGGTGCAGAAGAATCTCATGGAAAAGCTGGGCAAAACTGCAAGCAAGTTTGAGGAAGCCTACAATCTTATGATGAGCATCATTGGAGAACTTGAAGATAATTATTATGAGGACAAGAAGGAAGAGAAATAAAGAGGCTCTAGCAAAACGTCAAGCTTGGGGGAGTTCAACCTAGTCTTTATCTTTACTAGTCTATAATATCTATCTAGTCATGGTGTGTTTTGCTTTTATCGTTTAGTTATCAATCTCTCTTAGGTGTGTGTGAGCTCATGGAGCATTATCATGTATCCCTATCTTGTGGTTTATCAATGAATATTAAAGTATGGTGTCATCCATGATTCTCTTGTTTGGAGATTTATGGGTAACACTCATGCAAATGAGCATGGCATATTTAGAAGTTTCAGTCACATCTTGCCTTGAATTTAATTAACTTGAGTGTGTTGGACAATTGTAGAATTATCTCATTATAAAATAAGTAAAGAGAATGAGTAAATATGACTTGAAAATTAATAGTTTAAGGTTGAGATATAGTCTTGTAGGATAAAAAGTTAGGAAGGGTTAATGAAAAGGATATGAAACACTCTTGTTAGAATCTAGTATCTTTTGAGCAAATTAATGAATCATGGATATTTCAATACTTATGCTCTTGGAAAGTGAAAGAAAAGGAAGGCACTTGAAAATTCAGTTAGCCATGGAAAGTGTAAGGTAAAGGTTGTATAGAGCATAGGAACTTGATTGAAATATCCATGACTAAAGTTTGCACTAGTTACTAGTGAGGCAAGATTGTAAACAATTTTATATCTATCTTTTCATTTGTCTTCTTTAAACTTGTTATCCAATGAGAGTTTATCTTGTCTTTAAATTTCAGCAAAGTATAAAATATTATAATGCTTGCCATAAGGAGCAAAAGCATGTGAAAAAGAGTATGATTCAATTGTCCAACATACAATGGTTATTTGCCTTCAAAAGTAAGGGGTGATTGCGAGAGCTTCTACTTATGTTGCCCTCATGTGTATGAGTTTTAGTTCATTAATCTTTCATTGCAATTGAATATGATGATGATACAATGCTCGTATTTATTTATCAACCATAAGTCCATTGATGCATGTAATGATCTATGTCCTTACTTACTCGAGGACGAGTAAAGGTTTAAGCTTGGGGGAGTTGATACGTGCATTTTATATCATCATTTATACAACTTATATTATCATATTAGAATGTTTTTGGCATTGTTATATCATTGTTTTTACATGTTTTAGATGATTTATGGGACTTTCATACAAAGTCCCTATTTTTGGTATTTAATTTCTGGGAGGCAGAAAACCTCCTTTTTCTTGTTTTTAATGTTTCAGGAGCTACAGGGACCCAAATGAAAAAAGGAAAATTGCATAGCTGGTTTTTCATCAGGAGAACAGCAGTGGGAAGAAGATCGAAGGGAGGAGAGCCACGAGGCCCAAAAGAGGGGGGCCCACGCGGCCAAATTCTTTGGCCGCGTGGGGCCCACTAACTGGGGCCTCGGGCACTTCCTCGCTCGGGGCTTTTTAGCACGCCTTCGTCTCGCCCGAAAAGTTACGCCCTAATTTTCCCAAGTCCATCCGAGGCCGCGGCGGCGGCGAAACTCCTGATTCCCTCCGAGGGGGGTCAGATCCTGCTACTCCGGAGCTCCGGAGAAGGGGGAAATCATCGTCATCGTCATCACCTCTCCTCCTTGGCGTGGGAGGAGGCCTCTACATTATCACCATCACCAAGACCAGCACCATCTCCATCATCATCTCCGTGATCCACTCCGTTCCCCTCGTAGTTTGTGAGTTGCTATACCCTAGATACTTGTCTTGTGCTGCTATTCATGTTTGTGATTGAGTACTTGTCATTATTTGGAGGTGAAGTTATATTTTCAGATTGTGTTGTACCACTTATGCCACTGAATATCATTATGTTTGCACGTTGTGAGTAGTTTCCGTATGTTCTGAGGACATAGGATGAATTGGCAATGATTTATATATGACATGTGTTGGTATTTTGTCTAGTGTTTATCTTTTTATGTGATTCTATGATGGTGTTGTGCGAACGTCGACTGCACAACACTTCACCTATATGGGCTCATAGGAGAACACCGTAGTGTAATGAATTGAGGGAGACTTGGGGGACATGTAAACCTAAGACCGAGTCATGAAGTTGCATTATGAGGGTATTAGTATCGGGGACCTTAGAGTGTAATGCTATGGTGGGACTTTATGCCTTAATAATTCTTGTGCAGTCATTTACTTGGCCACATGATCCATCATAAGGGGTTTAGTTTATTTATTTAGCTTTACCTAACAATGGCTCCGTCCAAAGAAGATTAAAACTTGACAAGATATTCAACGTGTTGTTTAATAAATCTCTATGCCTAGCAGTATCCATGCCGCCCTCGGGAACGTTTTCCACATATAAGTTACACATCACTTGAGCTTGTCCTCTTGCCACATAGAGGATTGGGCTTTCTCTCTTTGAGAGCTTTTTACTTGCTATCATTTATATTCAGCATTTTTACTTTCTTGCAACTATACAACCAAAAATCCCAAAAACACTTGCATCTTTCATTGTTTTATTTATCATTCTTGCTAACCAATACCTTCAGCTCCTCGTGGGTTCGACAACCTTTTCTAATCGAAAGGTACTACAATTGATCTCCTGCACTTGGGAGTCATCAGTTATCCAACATGAGAATAGTTCTGAGTAGCACCTAAGTTGCATATTAAAGAGGAAGTATTTATATGTGTTCAGTTATATTATTATTGTTGAGAGTGACCACTAGTGAAAGTATGATCACTAGGCCTTGTTTCCAAGCATCGAAATACCGTTTATTTCCAATTCTGCTGCATGTTCGCTCGCTGCCATTTTTATCACAGACTACATATACCACTTGTTAATATCCATATCACCTGCATTTTACTATCTCTTCGCCGAACTAGTGCACCTATACATCTGACAAGTGTATTAGGTGTATTGGTGACACAAGAGACTTCTTGTATCTTAATTGCAGGGTTGCTTGAGAGGGATATCTTTGACCTCTACCTCCCTGAGTTCGATAAACCTTGGGTTACTCACTTAAGGGAAATTTGCTGCTGTTATACAAACCTCTGCACTTGGAGGCCCAACACTGTCTACAAGAATAGAAGTTATAGTAGACATCACTGTTCGATCGCCTCGAGGCGGAGCGGGAGGGCCCGCCGGTCGAGGCGAAGCGAGGGCAGGGGCAGGCCACCCTCCACGCCGCCGCTGTCCGTCGGAGGCCATGGTTCCGCCGGTGTTCAGGGACCCATTTGTAATTTGTGTGTTTTTTGAGGTGTTTGTAAATTGTAACTGCTAATAGATCTGGGGTCCTATTCGTAAAAGATAAATATATTAATTAATTTGGTTTTTATTTTTTTAATTCCTAATAAGTTACGCTGGCGGACGGAGCTGCCCGCCAGCGCTTACTACCGCTGGCGAACACGGCCCTGTCCGCCAGCGGTATCGGCGGTTACCGCTGGCGGACGGGCCTGCCCGCCAGCGGTAGTAACTACCACTGGCGTATGCATCGCTGGCGGGCGCCTGTTCGCCAACGGTAGCGCATTTCCGTCCGCCAGCGGTAGGCTATTTCCTACTAGTGCGTTCATAGGGGTGAGTGTGTGCATGTGAGCGTCTGCGTTTGTAGTGTGTTCCGCAACAAAAAAAAGTGGTTGGCCATTTTGAGCACTTGCCTATAAGACCACGTACAATATGCTATCTCAGGAAAAAGGAAGAACAAGAAGAACACAGCGTGAAATTCACTCTCTCACCCGGTGCATATGCACCCGATATTTTAAAAACATATTTTTGAAATATCAAAAAAAAATACTGGTACATCACATTCTATTCACAAAGTCATTTCACGGAAAATCGATATTTTTTGTGTCTTGTACAAAAAAGATACAAAATGTCTAGTGAAAAGGCTTATTTTAGCACCAAATTTTGTCTTTTTAGTTTTTACACAAGCCACAAAAATATCGGTTATTCGTGAAACGACTTTGTGAACACAAAATGTTAAGATCTACGCGCGGAAATTTTTCTAAACAAATTGACAATTTAAAATGCATTTGAAATTCATTTTAAATAAAGGGGGCATATGCACCCAGGAGCCAAAATACCACTCCCAAAGGTAGAATGTTAAGTACTACTCCCTTCGTTCCTAAATATAAAATGTTTAGGTGTTTCACATGTTGACTAGATGCGGACAAAAATGAGTGAACATACACATCAAAATGTGTCTAGATACATGTGAATCTAGAAAAAGGATAAAACATCTTATATTTAGAAACAGATGGAGTACTTACTACTCCCTCCATCTTTAGCTTTTGTTTTAAGTTAAAAAAAAATTATGGTTGATCAATTTTAAAATGCTTTTAAATTGTACAATATTTATGACATTAAAGTAATATATTGTGAAATTATTCTAAGATGCTTCTAGCGGTATTAATTTGATCTTGTAAATATTGCTATATTTCATGAAGTTGGTCAAACTTAATAAAGTTTCACTTAACACAAAAACCTAAAAGTACACATATTTATGGACGGAAGAAGTACATATGAGTGCTCAAATATACTTCATCCATTCCTAAATATAAGATGTTTTAGCCTTTTGCCAAATTCATGTGTGTCTACATGTATCCACACACGTTTTAGCGTGTATGTTCACTCATTTCAGTCTGCATCTAGTCAACATGTGAACTAGGTAAAACATCTTATATTTAGGAACGGAGGGAGTAGAACATAGCTTTATCACACACCAAATCATAACTTTTACCCACTCGTATGTCTTTCTTGTCTCTCGTAGAGACATAGATGTATCGTGATGTTTCGCGCATGAAAGTTAACCACCATTGGAGAAGCGTGGGCTACCGCGAAGGACCCACCAAACGCTACTGGAAGCTCACCTTCTTATACTTGAACCTCCACCATGAAGTTGGGGCTCAATCGCTATGGCTAGCTTCTTGCTCCACTGCCACTTCGTAATCCCCACGAAGGAGAATACTGGACCTCTTCACAATCTCCACGAAGAGTTCACTATGGTAACAACCATCAAACCGTCTCCAAGAGTAACAAACTCATGGACTCTCACTTGAACAGATCGACGCGAAGAGCTCAAACTGGTGCAATAAATACAAAGCAAGAACACAGAAATGCTCAACCCTCTCCTTCAAATCTCACCCAAAGCAACAAATGGTATGCAAATATTGGATAAGCGGAACAATGGAGGAGTCAAGCAATGACTCCTAGATCTGGATCCACATCTCTCCCTTCACATAGATGGATGATTTGGGGTTTGTGGGAGGAGAGGGCTCAAAAGAATGAGAAAAAATAGATCCAAAAGCATAGAACTTTCGGGAAGAAGGCCCCTTTATATGGGGTCCACAAAATCTTCCCGTTGGAGTAGTTTTTCGCCATGTAAAACCAGGGTGGTCCGAAATCATCTGGATTGAATCCGTGACCAAAATACGAAAACCACTCACACAAAAACCGTAATAACTTTTCTCATACAAACTTTGGTTTCGAGGAATTTGGTATTTTTAAGCTAACAAGAAGTTTGGAATCCTCACATACAGAATCAATAAAGATTAACCAACAATAATGATGCCAACTACAAATATTTGAGCTTTATATCAATGTTGTGATTAAACTACTCACACAAAAGCCCCAATTGATTGTACAACTATCAAACCTATAGCCCAACCTCACACCAAGCACATTGAGACCAACAAAATAGGAAACCTAGCAATATCATAACTTAACCTTTAACATTCCACTTGAGCTTGATGATAACGTTTATGCCTATCTCAAGTTGGAATACTACTCTTGAACGCGCTCTATTGGTGAAGACTCACAAATGACTCTCCCATATTGCACTATGATAAGTCCCAATTAGGCACATATTCACATGACCATTATCTCCAAATGGATGACAAGCTTCAAGTGTATGATGCACTCGAGATGCTTATCTGAACCTGCTCTTCTCAATCTTGATGACAATCACCTCTTAATGTCATCTCTCATAGGCTATATGAAATTTTCCGTTTTCATGCAAGCCCATTGGAGACACCTAAACCACATAGAAATACCAAAAACATAGTGCATGGGTTAGTTCACAAAGCACAATCTCCAGTTGCGTACCATACCACTAGATCATTTGATCTCACACAACAAATTATTTATACTCGTGTGTGTTGACCAACTTGAATCCAATTTTTCACTTCGTCTTGGTAAACCTTGTACCTTTGCTTCACTCTCCATCTTGAAGGCAAAAACGAACTATTCACTTAATCGTCATTGCTTCAATATATGCTCCCAAAGGCTCAACTCTCTTATGACAAGACCATTTTTGGGTTTCATCATGAACAACATTTTGGTCACACTTAGTCTTCACGCTCTATCGCAATTTCTTGAGACACATGAGGAATCATTCTATTGAGTACTTGCTTCAATGGTTGGTCAACTATGGCCCAACTCATGAGCTCATCATAACCTTGTCTTGAAGCCATATCTTGAATTCTTCTCTTATATTTATTCTCTCAAGATCTTACTCCTCTGTGGCTCAACTCATAAGCACAAACATGACTAGATCTTCATATGAATTTCATATTGATTGTATTGGGTTCAATCACTGAACATGATATTCGTGCATTGAAGTTCTCTTCACTTTCTTCTTCTTGATCATATCATATTTATCTATTCAATTTGATCATAAGCAATCAACAACATCAATTTTAGATCATATAAATAGCATAATTATTCAAATTTAACATTTTTGGACTGTAGGATTTTTTAATTGGATCCGTTTATATCCAACTTAGACATAAGAAAATCTCATTTTTCCATTTTCCACATAGCTGTGTTATCTTTTCTTCTCTTCCATGGCCACGCCTTTGTTCTTCAATATTTCGAATGGGAAGAACTGAAGAAGGTATCCTGTGAGCCACGAAATTACTATACTCGACACAATGTCCTGTCTGCAGCAAACAATCGACTTGCTCTGACGAGGCATCATCGAACAACTACACCACACCACCTGATCGGCTGAGCCACCGGTCAGCACCATAAATAAGCAGGAAAAAGTTCCATTGTGGGTTTACGAGCCGTGACCAAGGTTTCAGTTTCAGTGTGGCTGAAACAAACCATGCCACCAAACAAAATCTGAGCACAACCTCTATTACACATGAACCGACACTTCCCATTAAAACCTGCCCTATCTTTTCAACTAGTCATGTGGATATATCGCCATTAAGCATGCCTCGGGTTTGCAAGATTGTGCAGAGATATACGGCAGAGTATTTGACACCCCAATATTGACCGCAACACAGAAATTTGGGGGAACATGTTAGCAGAAAAAAGTGCGCTAATCTACTGCTGGTCTGTTCCTCCTTTTTCTCCGGCGAGCGAATGGATCAACCCATGTTCTGTCTTCCCTTGTGGCCCGCTCCCAGCGCTTCTGGAAATCCCGAAGCTCCACCCGCGATTTTCTCCTGACCTACTAGGTCAAAAACCAAATTACGACAAACCGCCAAAACTGAAATAGGCTGGCCATATGTGCTGAGTAATTGCATGGTCTAGATAAACTACATAGTGTAATGTTTGCCCTGATATTTCTACGTGCAGTTTATTAGTAGAGACAGTTTGCAAGCAAATTGATTATACTGAAGCCAAGTAATTTGTAAGTCAGCTCACCTTTGTCCTCATGTCAAGACCTCCTGGCCTCACCTGGTTACATGTTAGAATATGCATTATGAAGAGGTCACAGAACAAATACAGCATGTAAACTAGGATGTTCCTTTTGAGGTCAGACAAAGACATACTCTCGTTTGTTGCTGCCCTTGAGCAGTTTTCTGACGGAGTGCATTTGAGTTCTTGCCAGGAGTATGCTGCTACCGGAATTCAAAAAATGAATATGAGGAAACATTTAGCATCACGTTCTATAAGGGTAAGTGTCGAATATGCAAATTTAAGGCACCTAAGACGATCAAAAGATATTTCCATGGCCATCTACTCATAATTCATACAACCTCCACTTGGCTTGCAAGGCTAACCAACCTTATCCAAATTGTAGTTCTGCGTACTCGTGTGACATGTAATCTATATGAACTCCCTACGCCTATACACACACAATGCCGATTGCAGCAATCTCATTTTTTGACACCCAAAATATTTTGGCCTTCATAGTTCTATGCATAATTTGCATGATGGCAACAAACAAAACAGGAGCTTATGCAAACCTTTGTCACTGCAGAACCTCCTAGTGTCTGTACTCCTCGATGGACTACAAATTCACTATCAACTACTCCAATGTTCTTTGTTCGGTCACCCTACAAAAACACAGGAAGAAAAGGCGCCTAAATAAGAACATAAATAATCCAGAAACGTACCCATTCCTATAATATAAAGCAGGTTACAAATATATAAATGTAACCTGTATCATACCTGGGCACAATACCCAAATTTGTAATCAATGCCCCATCCATGGACAAGATCGTTCTGCATAAAACACAATAGAGATGTCTCAATGGCTGGAATAGTCCTGAGAAATCAATTTGGTTGAAGAGAAAGAGAAAATGTCTTATCATGAAGCGACACAAACGTTGTCTGAAACATATATAGGTTTGACTATAAGGCTGTCTCCTATTCTAGTTAGTGGGGGTAATTTAAGAGACGACTACCCCAATGCATTGTCTCTTAAATGTTGTATCTAAATGAGTTTGCATTTATTAATTTAGGGATCATGCTTGCACGGGATTGAACATGCAAGGGTGCCAACTCCTCAAGTTGGAACCTCTCATGTTAACATTGAGGAAGAGTTTAGGATTAGGGGCTCATGATGACTCCCGTGAGTGGCAAGGGTGGAAAGAAGCCGTCCACGTCTTATTCACCTCATCCTACACCACCAACATCAAAGAGGACAAGTGAAAATGCATCAAGGACTAAACGTATTTTAGACCACCGAGATAACAAAAATTCAGGAGCATCAAATGGCTATTGATCCTGTAAGACAGGAGCTTAGAGAGATGGTGGCCTCGGTGATTCGGGATGGAGCTGTGGCAGGGAGCAACGAGCTCTATGCCACACGCCTCTTGTGAGAAAGGAATTCCTAACCTACCCCATATATTACTACCAATTGCTAACTAACTATGAACGGATATACAGAACAATCCTACAGTTTGATTCAATTCTAAAGTCAAATGTGAAAATTCTTTATCATAGGATATAATCCTTGCCTGGATAAGATGCCACGCACATTGCCAAGCAGATTTCGAGAAAACCGGTGCCATGCCCTCGACCCATCTGCAGATCAAAAAATCGTTATGACAAGCACATATGTGATTCAGGTTTATTGTTGGTGTACAAGGGTCATGAAGCAGTAGGGAAAGTCTATAGCAGATCAAATAGCAACCAATGCAAATAGTTAACCAGGAAAGTGGATGTAATACCACAAGAAGAGTTTAAGAAAATGTACCCAGAACAAGGCGGCCCTTCTCTCGTACAATCTTTATTAGCCCGACTAACTCTTCTATCAAATAAACACGTATTTAATTTAGTTATGCTGTGGTTTAAATCGAGAAAAGAAGTTACACTACATAAAGTTTACCTGTGGAAATTTCCTGCTTTTTTACGAACAGTTATTGGATGATGAATTTCAGACAATTTAGGGTCAAGACCTGGTTGAGATATCACCAGATTTTCTGATTTGACTATGTTCAAGTACCTGCTCAAAGTCAATACTAGCATAAGATGCTCCTATTTTTGGAGATATTTCTTCTAGATGGAACGCGTAAATAAGCTGCATCATTTTTCAAAAAAAAAAAAACAAGACCACCGGGGGAGGAACCCCAGGGCATTTTAATTAAGGTAGAAGCGAGTCTCGAACTCTGGCTGGCTAGTTCAGCATCACATGGGCTAGCCAGTAAGACCCAGAGAACTTTGCTGCCTAGCCCATACCAGGCAGCAATAGCCAGTAGTTGATTCTTCAATTTCAAATCTGCAATGTCAGATTATACTTATAGGCTGTAGCTGCCTGGACCAGGATTAAAGGAGTTGAATGCATTGAACTGGGAATAAATTCCCTGACCGATACATCGGAAGTAAGCATATTTTTGTATGACAGCTAGGAAATGACAGGTTTAAGAGAAACATCAGGGTTCATGTACTACATATACCTTCTTGGGTTAAAATTGTTTACTTCCAGATCTTCGTCCCAAAGGAAGATATACGCATACATAGAGACAACAGAAGGATGGAGGAACCTTTTAGCAAACCACCTACAAACAGATGTCATCTTATGTCGAACTAAAATGATGATCGTCGGAAATTGTAGACTTAAGGCCATACTCTTCTTTCATTGCAAGGGTAGAAAAAGGCCATACCATTTTGTCTGATTAGAAGCAGCTATGTGTATCACACTTTTGCTCCATGGTAAATCATTCCACTCATTGACCTTTCCATCGTAGTGGAATAATATAGCTGTAAAGTTCTCTGGAAGAAACTGAGCATTCGAGAGTTACATGACAATTATATATAGAAACCACCGCTTGCAGAAGTTGTAAATGAAGTACCTTCTTCATAATAGCATCCACACTTTTTTTCTGGTTTAAACCAGCAGGGATGGCAATCAAGCACCGCTCATTCTGGGTAGACTTCTGCTGGGACCAAACACTAAATTAGCATTAAATAACAACTTAGAATCTTGCCAGGAAGGTGGGATCCGCTAAACGCTGAAACCAACAACCTTAGATAGAATCATAGAATAGCTCAACTGACCTGTGATTGCACACTTGTTGTGAGCCACAATGGCTTCAATTCCATGTCGGAGGTATGCTCCACAATACCATGAGGCAGAAAACCGATCCTAGCAGCAGCAGCAGCTCTTTGTGACACCTTAACTGTAGCTCTGTCAGACACCTTAGCCACAGCCCTGTCAGACTCCTGATATTTGCAACGGAGACACAATCAATGCCCCAGCAACAAATGAAAAAACTTGTTGAAGATTACCACAACGCAGAAAACCGTGTTCCTTTTGACAGAGACAAAATAGGTTCACATACCATCATCGTATCAAATGGGCGAGATTCCGCATCCAGCTGTAACAACACATGATCAGATCAGTATCGATCGTCTCCTCAACGAACTACAACGCGGAATTTTTACAAATGAGCGAGTGTTACCGCTGTCTGCCTATGTTGGTAGCTCTCCATGTTGTAGACCACAAACAGGATTATCAAGCACAGGACCAGCAGACGCAGCCGCAGCCTCATCTTAGAGCAGCGGTATGTCCTGTTACCATTCTGCGGAACCAACCAGACAGTGGTCATCACCTCATACAGAGGCCAGCTTTAGAGAGCCTACAAATGGGCCATTAAAAGAGCAAGAGCGAGCACACCTTATCCCACTAGGAACTACCTTTCGCTGTTCATCTGGAAACGGATGCAGCAACGCGTGGTTCTCGTGACACCCTGCGTTCAGGACAAGATCAAAAACTGCGAAAAGTTGAGTATTCTCTTTAGAGTGATATAAGATAACTTGCACGTCTCATTCCATCCTGAGGCGTTACATGAGGTTGGACGTACGCCCACACCACGAACACAGAACAAAGGACATGGACGATTTGTAACTCTAGTATCTCCTTTCCCCTGGTTTGCTGGTAAAAGTAGGAAAAAACAGAGTACAGAATAGAGCGGCCGCGCATGAGAAGGAAACTAATCGCAGAGGGGGAAAACAGAGCACGAGACGCACGATTCATTGAGGTCGGGAGTTGGCGGCCACTACGGCGAGGCGCACAGCCGCACACTATGATTTGGGAGAGAAGGAAACTAATCGCAGGTAAAAAGGAGTGTGCAGACGCGGCCAACGCGCGATCGGGAACCCCCAATCCACACAAGATTTATCATCAACCGGCAGCAGGCACCACCACACATAGTTGCACAAGGAAAGGGAAAATACCGCGGTGGCCGAGGTGGAGAGGCTTGTCGTCTCCTCCGCGCGGAGGGCACGGGCGCCGATTGAAATGCTTTCAGCCGGGAGAGATGGGCCGGGAAAGGCACGGCCACGCGCGGGCGAGCGAGACAGCGACGGTCAGAAGAGCGGTGACGTGTGGCGCCTTCCCGCACCGGTCAGTGGCAGTGGCAGCTGCGCCACGCGAGGTGACGACTGGACTGAGGAAGGGGGTGATGGTTGCGATGCGAGCTCGTTTCGGCTGGGCTGCCACGACCGGGTTTTCCGCTTTCGTTTGTTTCTCAGTCTCCTCCTTCCTCCTCGGCCCAGCACCGTTGCTTGGAGCCATTGGACACTCTTCACAGCATTTGCTCTTTGCAACTCACGCTCTTCTCACTCTAGATACATCACAACATCTCTGAAACAAAAATACTAAGAATTGTCTGCGCAACACCGCGCTGCCATATATCTTTGCCCAACGAATCTATCAGTATTACATACAGTTCAGACTTCAGACGAACATATCTATCTTCCTATCTCGGGTAGCATCTCTACAGGCATGCAACAGATGGTTCATCTAGCTGCCCACCAGGAAGGATAACCGCCGCCCCTTCCTGTTACAACATCCTGACTTTCTTTACCTAGTCTTCTTTAACAGGTAGTACAACACTGGATGGGAGCTAAAGTCTATGGCCTCCTTATAGGCTGTACACCACACAAAATCGACTATCCGAGGCGCCTTCACCTCCGGGCCTTCTTCCTGCCTTTGCTAGGGCTGTCTTGCTGCTCTGCCGCACGCTTCTGCCCGCTCTTCGGAGGCCGCCCCAGTCGCTTCTTGGCTGGCGGGCTTCCGTCGACAGGTTTCCCATTAGATGTCGGCGCTGCGTCGCTGGGGGGCACCTTGGGCTCAGCCTGACTCACGCTGCTTCCAGTCTCCCTTGCGAAAACCTTGCTTCTCTTTGCATCACGAAGCGCATGACGTACAGCCGGCACTGTTCGAGCAATCTTCTTGACTGCAGGAGCGCTAGCCACCCCTGCCACGGTCTTCTTGGTTCCAGCGTCACTAGCTATCCCTGCTGCTGCCTTCTTGATTACAGGGCCACTAGCTACCCCTGCTGCCTCCTTCTTGATTACGGGGTCACTAGCTACCCTGCTGCCGTCTTCTTGATTACTGGGTCACTAGCTACCCCTGCCACGGCCTTCTTGATTACTGGGTCACTAGCTATCCCTGCAGTGGCCTTCTTGATTACAGGATCCCTAGCTATCCCTGCAGTGGCCTTCTTGATTACAGGGTCCCTAGCAATCCCTGCAGTGCCCTTCTTGGTTACAGGATCCCTCCCTGTCGTGGCCTTCTTCGCTACAGGGTCACTGGCTGTCCCTGCCGGCATCCTCTTGATTACAGGTTCACTCCCTGCCGTGGTCTTCTTGATTACAGTGTCACTAGATATCATGGCCACGGTCTTCTTGATCACAGGGTCAGTAGATATCCCTGCCGCTCCACAGCCAATGGAGAGAATGCTTGGACTCTGTTGCAATGTTTTGCACATAAGACCTCGAAGTTCGATTGCGGCCATGTGCTCCAGTGTAGCCTTTGGATAGAAAGCAAGGACATTGTTCACAAACAGGAGCATGTCTTTGAGGAGCTCCTTGCTAGAAGAGATAACACCACTCTTGATCTTCGTACGAAGGATTCGGAAGTCCATATGCTGGCGGATCATCTTCTTGTATCTAGCTCTCTTCCGCTGTAGATGAAAACAAAGAGACATAAGTACAAAATCAGAAGTTCATGTGCTATTTTATTTATCTCGAGAACGGATTAGCTGTAAAGGTAATTTTTACTTTTTAGGCACTGAAAAGTTCTTATCCATTCCACACTAACTGTAAGTATAACTCAGGTAACAAGGAAGAAAATTGACAATGCTTTTCTTGATCCTCTTAGAGAACACATAGTGGACAGTTCTAATAAAAATGTAAGAAACCTAAGATTCGATAATTTAAACCACCTACTGAACTGAATACCTGGACATCAATTTGGCGTTGCAACATGTTACAGTCACCTTGAGCGGATATACTATTCACAATGTCTGCCAAACTTGGTTTTGCTCTCTCACACACAGAGACGTCAGGCTCTACCTTTGGAATTTTCAAGCCCTTCATGCAGCCCTCAGAAGAACCCTCTATCAGTATGCACGACGTAGATGTATTCTCACCATCTCGATTACTATCATCAGCCATAGGAATAACCCTTTTATCCCTCAATCTCCTTTTCTTTCTAGAGCCCAAAGCAAACCCTCTTTGGCACAGAGCTTCTTTTCAACATGGGGCTTTGACAATGTTTCTGCTGATGTATTCTGAACATTCTGCGATTTCTGACTGTTGCTTGCTTCCTCTGTGAAACTAGCCGCAGATGATCTATCTTTGGACAATTCTTTTCTTGAGGAATTAGTATCAGTTGTATTTTCATTGTGCGAACGTGATTCAGTGTGACATCCTGAGTTGCCATCATCACGTTTGCTAGTGCTGAGGCTTTCGATCACAGACTGCAAGGATCTGGAAGAGGGAAGCCAGATTGCACATTAAACACATAAAAATTCCAGCCAGATAGCATAACTTTTGTCCAAAATAACTCAAGCTTGGCATCAGGATGACCCAGACAATAATACCAGAATATCTGAACTATTGATGAAAGCACAAGTTGTGTTGAGATACTAATCACCTTAAACATCCGTTTCATTGTCTTCAATGCAACAAGTTTTAATTAAACCATGGATTAACACCACTAGATGAAACAATTAATATCATGTTTATTTTTATTCAGTTCTACTGTCAAAGTTAAAATTCCTGAAAAAATGCCTACGCCTCCTCTATCTCTCTCCACTGCCTCATGCTCACTCCTTCCGCTGTCTCCTCACACTTTAGTCTATTATAGAAAAATAATTACCAATTATCAGCAACGAATTCCATGGAGGAGCTACTTTTGATCAACCTTGTATAATTCTGTTAATCATCTGGTAAATTGATAATTTAGCTGATGTGTTACATATTGCGAAAGAGGTGTTGCACATGCAGCTATATCTAAAATATTCCAAAACAATTATGAAGATTACATGTGAAATCAAGAACAAGGTGTACATTGAAATACTAACCCGATAAAACTTTCTGACTTTCTCAGCTCCCTTCTCAATTCAGCAACTCTCTGCTTGCGAAGCTCGTCAAACCAAGCACTGCAATGAAGATTTTTTTTTTAATATAATACTGCATTGATGTAAAAGTTACTTCGCTAATAAACCTTTTAAATTTGAAAACATGTGGACTCGGCATGAGCGTTATGATGAAGTTGTGAACTCAACTTGGCAACCTTGCTTAGATGGGCTAGCTGGGATCTAGGAGGCCTTGGGTCGGGTCCAGCGAGAACTGCAGAAGTGGAGTAGGGAGGAGTTTGGGTCTGTACGAATTCAACTTCGGACCCTGAGAGAGAAGCTGGAGAGGATCCGATCCGATTCACTCCGATCTGGCCCAACTAGAGAGGAGTGTGAAACTATGAAAAAACCCTCAGAAATTTTGTCCAGGGAAGAAGCAATGACGAAGCAGCGTTCACGTATTCAATGGCTCACCGAGGGTGATCGGAATACAGCATTTTTCCATGCAAAGGCAAGGCAACGTGCTCGCACAAATAGAATCGTCACTCTCAAAAGTGATGATGGCAACACTATATCCTCACAAGCTGAGCTTGAGGAATTGGCTATTAATTTTTATACCAATCTATTCACTGCTCAAGTGGGTACAGTCCCTGAAGTGGTCACGCAGTTTGTTGAACAGAAGGTGACTATTGAGATGAATGAGAAGCTGAATGCTCCTTTTACGGACCAAGAGATAGAAAATGCTCTTTTTATGATGCACCCAAATAAGTCGCCAGGACCAGTTGGTTTTACTGCAGGTTTTTATATCCGTCACTGGGACATTTTGAAGAATCATGTATGCTCAGCTATTCGGAGCTTTTTGGAGGGGGGCTTTAAAAAGGTACTCTCTGATAGATTAAGGCCAATTTTGGATGAGATAATATCAGAAGAACAGAGCGCTTTCGTACCAGGGAGGTTGATCACGGATAATGTTTTGACTGCTTATGAAAGTATAAATTATTTAAAAAGAAAGAAAGGTAAAAGTGGTGCATGTGCGGTGAAGCTTGACATGGCCAAGGCTTACGATCGAGTACAGTGGGTCTACCTCAGAGCGATAATGTTGAAACTTGGTTTTTCGGAGCAGTGGACCAACTTAATTATGAAGTGCGTGCAGTCAGTTACATTTTCGGTGCGGGTTAATGGCCAGTACTCGGATTATTTCAAGCCTACGAGGGGATTAGACAAGGAGATCCTATCTCTCCCTATCTTTTCCTCCTATGCGCAAAAGGTCTAAGCAGCCTACTCAAATTCAGTGGTCCACAATATTTATCACGTGGTATATGTGTTGGTATTCAATATTCATGCTCCATGGATTTCTCATTTACTTTTTGCTGACGATTGTTTGGTTTTTACTCAAGCGTCAGAGGCAGGTGCTAGGAGATTACATGATATTTTGGATATGTACAGGATTGGTTCCGGCCAATTAGTGAATCGGGCTAAGTCAGCGATCTTTTTCAGTGCAAATTGTACCGATGAGATGAAGCAAGATGTCCATACTGCGATGGAGATTGCAGTTGAAGCTTTGGTGGAGAAGTACCTCGGTCTCCCTACCGCGCTTGGGAGGTCTACTGATGCGTAGTTTGAGCATATTCTCACAAGGGTTAAGAAGTTAGCCAATGGGTGGACGCCAAAAACAGTCCGCTCTCCAGGTAGAGAGGTTCTTGTTAAGGCAGTCTGCCAAGCAATACCAACCTTCTCAATGAGCTGTTTTAAATTGTCTAAAAATCTATGCAAGAAGATAACAAGTTGTGTTGCAAGGTTTTGGTGGGGAGGCGATGAGAAGAAAAGGAAAATACATTGGAGGAAGTGGAAAGAGATTGCTGTACCTAAGGATGAGGGAGGCATGGGGTTCAGAGATTTCCAACTATTTAATCAAGCCATGTTGGCTAAGCAAGGTTGGAGATTAATCACTAAACCAGATTCGTTATGTGCCAAAGTACTAAAAGGGAAATACTATCATGACACAGATTTCATGTCTGCGAGAAGAAAGAGGAATGCATCACACACTTGGAATGCTATCCTTCATGGAAGAGAGGCCTTGTCGAAAGGTCTAATTAAATGAGTTGGTGATGGTACATCTATACGTGCATGGGAGGATCCATGGATTCCAAGTAACCACTCCCGGAAGCCACTGATTAGATCCCAGATGCCGAGATCATAATGGTTAATGAGTTAATTGACTCAAACCTGAACTGTTGGGATAAGGAGAAGATAGAAGGCAATTTCATTCCGGTAGATGCTGCATCCATTATGGCCATTCCTCTTGGGAGATTCTCGGAAGATGACTGGGCTTGGACACATGAGAAGAGTGGAAATTTTACAGTCCGATCAGCATACAAGTTATTAGCTGCAGAGCAACGGCAAGGTGAACACCCATCGTCTTCAGGTGTGACATCATTGGCGTGCTGGAAGAAACTATGGAGATTACCTGTTCCCCCCCCCCCCCCCCCCCCCAAGGTTCGTGCGTTCTGGTGGAGAGTAATCAAGGGCTTTGTTCCGTGTCGACAAAACCTCAAAATTCGACATATGGAACAAATAGGCTTCTGCAAAACGTGTGGAGCACCTGAAGAAACAACCTATCATGCCCTGTTTGAGTGTACCTGGGCGAGGCTCTTCTGGCAAGAGCTAAAACAGGCCACAAACGTCAAAGTGCCGTTGTTACATCCTGTCTCCTGGTCATCAGACTTAATCGAAGGAATCTGGTAACAGATGATGAAGTAAGTTTCATTTTATGTGGGGCTTGGGCCGTGTGGACAGAGCGAAACGCCATATGGCATGGTGAAAGCGGAAGAACGATTATGCAGTCAGTCCGCTGGGCAATGGAGACAGCTATAGACCTGCGTCAAGCTGGGAAAGTATACAAGCCGAAACCTAGCAAGGCGCCTGCTCAATGGAAACCTCCTGATCATGGAGTTGTCAAGATCAACGTTGACGCAGCTTTCAATGCCGGACAAAATTCTGGTTCAGTCGGGCTAGTGGTTAGAGACCACAATGGAGTGCTGCTTAGAGCCAAGGCTCTCTGGGTCGAGCATGCAGCAAGCTCTTTTATTATGGAGGCGGAAGCCGTACGAGCTGGAGTTCGTTTAGCAATTGATATGGGTCTCCAGCGAGTTGTCTTGGAGACAGATGCTATGGAAGTTGCGAACTTCTGGAAGGATGCTGATTCTGGTCGATCTATTATTACCAGTATTTGCCAAGAAAGTAGGGAGCTCAGCGTCTTTTTAACTAGCTTTGAATTAATCCATGTAAACAGGCAAGCCAATGAGGCTGCCCATTTGTGCGCTCATGAAGCTAGTCCGGAGAGGAGAAGGTGTTTGTGGATCAATTTCACTCCACCGTTCCTAGCTTTTTTTTTTTTGAGGGCAATTACCGTAGGGGAGGCCCCTACGGTTAGGATTTTCAATATAATATGGGGGAGTCTAAAAACTCCAAGTCAAATACAAAGGAGGTCTAAGGAGGAAGGAAAGTGAAATGAAAAAACATATTACAAAGAAAAGACCTAATCTGCCCTCAAAAACAGTTCCTAGCTAATATCCTTGCCAAGGATTGTAATACCGTTGTTTAATCAATAAAGTTTCTAATTCGCAAGAAAAAAAATTGCTATACAACATAAAAATATCTATGCCATCATGTATAGGCTTGTTATTTCTATGTATAAAAATGGAATTGGTGTTCTGTAACTTAGTGACACATAATCATCATTAAAAAAAATCTTCTATCACCTCTCATCTCTACCTCTACCTCCCTCCCAGTTTTGCTTAGTGCCCATGCTTCCACAAAAAAACCAGTTCACCGATATAACTTGCAAAATAAATCAACTTACAACAAAAATTTGTCAAAAAGGGAGACCAATTATGTCCTCAATAGAGAAGACTAACTGCTTGATTTCCAATTAGTAATTATCATAATCATAATTGTTTAATCAACTTAAAGGAAAAAAAGGGTACATACTTGCCTCGTTATTATCTATGGGAGAAATGGCAGGGATTATATTGGGTTCATGTGTACTAAGAGACTGTAAGGTACGTGTTGTATACCAAGGATTGCATGCAAGTTTCAACAACAACAACAACAAAATGGTTTTAAGCAGAATGAGGACTAGATTAACATTGAAATTCATCTAGTGAAAATTCAAACATAGTCCTCGCCTCCTCGGGATAGATCATAATATGTAGTATATGCAACCTAGAGCACTCAGATTGAATGACAATATCACAAATGTGGACAAGCTGGTACATACATCACACAGATGGGTAGCACTTACTCGCTTGCAGAGTAGCGTGCTTGAATCTCTGAAAATTTTGCTTCACATTCCTGCAAACAAGAACACCTGTATCAAGCAGCTAATCTATCAATAACATAACTTCTTCTAGACATTAGATAACACAGGACGTAAAGGATGCAAGCTATCTGCTCCCACACAATTTTAAAAACAGAAAAAAACTTGACATGTAAGATCAATTGTGCGAGTGTTCAGAATGTTTCAGCTAATAGGCATAAAGCTCATACATGTCCGAACTGTTGGAGAAAGATAAGCTAATAATCATAAAATAGTATGCTGGAAAATAAGGTTCAAACATGTGTCTCACAAATTGTCCTTGGTACCAATGCGAGCACAATATGTGTCATATTGTAATTATAGGACAACTGAAATTATATCACATTCATCCTCACAAAAAAGATGAAAAAATTATGGTACATTCTATTGGTCGATGATATGGAACAATTGGGGCTGTATGAATCTACGATGCAGAGGCCGGGATATAACGCTTCCTTTTTCTAAAAGGATTGGACGGTGGTAGTTGGACATTGATTTGGTTCCCTTGGTTCAGGTCAAAAATTGTGGCATTGCTCCTTATTATATGCTTCATTTTCAGAACGCAGAACTCATGATCATCCGACCAATGTGACAATGCTTACAATCTCTAAAATCACAACCCTAGCATTTGCTCGACATTACAAGTCAGTTTGTCCACTGTCAGACAAACTTAAATTATACCACATTGTTCCTCACAAAAAAGAAGAAATTATGCCACATTCTATTGGTCAATGATTCAATCCCTTCGTTAAAGTCAAAATCGTGGCGTGCTCCTTTATAATTTGATTTATTATTTCAGAAGGTAAAGCTCATGTTCATCCATTCAAATCAACGTGACGGTCAAAGCTCACCATCTCTAAAATCACAACCTAACATTTGCTCGGGCATCCATGTCAATTCAATATGTTACAAGCCCGAGAGTATGTCCATCAATGATGAAGAAACCCTAGCTAGACAATCATTCCTGTTCCAGTCTTCCTATACAAAAAAAAAACATATGCCCTAACGCACCCTTATCCTAGGGACATTACAAGCACAGGACCCGTAATCGTAATCCACTACTGACAAACTAGGGTTGGGAGCGGACCTCGGGCGAGAAGGCGCACGGGGAGCGGGTGCGGAGCTCGGCGGCGACGGCGTCCCAGGCGGCGGCCCGTGGCGCTGGACGGCGCCGCCCAGCACCAGCTCCTCCCACGTCCCCCACCCCACGCCGCCGCACTCCTCCTCCTCCTTCACCGCCACAACCACCATCGGACGGACGCTCTCGCCCGTTCGTTCGGGCACCGGGAATTTCGGGGTTGGGCCTGGGCGATCGCGGAGACGATAGGGGAGGTGGTCGGGGTGGGTCGCCGCGGTCGGTCTCTCTCTCTACCTCTGGGCGTGGGCCGTTTCCGGTCTCGCCGATTTGTTTTTTTGTTTTTCTTTGGCGTGGGTTTTGGATTTTAGATTCTTCTATCTATTCTGGGTTCGTGCTAATCTAGGACGGGGGCAGGACGTGCGGTGGTGCGGGCCCACGCCGCGCTCACGCTACGCTTTTCACTCGCCTACGTGTAGTGTACTCTATGCACATGGCTCAGCCCGGCTTATGTAAGTACGTACGTACGATGCAAGTAAATTTTAGTCAGAGAATCTGGTTATTCTACCAGCAGAAAGTATTCTACCTTCTCTTCTCCAGTGGGGCATGAATGCTCCTTGCCCCACCGGTCGCTTGCGCGGGCGGCTCCGAGGGCGTCCCCAACCTACCCGAAAAACCCTAGATCAGTGGGCTTCCTGGCTGCCAAAGGCGCAGGGTGAGGGAGGCGCACCCACTCTCCCCATCTACGTGCAGAGAGGCGGCGGGGTTTGGAGGTCGCGCGGCGCGGTGCGAAGTGGTAGTGCTCGAGGTGGCGGCAAGGAGGAGGGCAGGGGGACGGCCGGAGCGGCGGCGTGGCGCGGGATGGTCGTGCGAGGAGGTGGAGTTGTGTTAGAGTATATTCCGTATTAGCTATATTTGGTAGATTTTGGATTGTAGTCCAAGTCTATCTCTATTAGGTTTCGTAGTCCCCAAGTCTTGTCGGCTATATAAACAGCCCAAGAGGCTCATTGTAATCAATATAGAATCAAGCAATACAACAAATATTCCGCAATCTTACATGGTATCAGAGCAATCCGCTCCGCAGCCTAGGGTTTAGCCACCAACGCTTCCGCCGCGTCGCCCCCGGCGAGATTCATCTCGCCGGGACGCACAAATAGTAGATTAGAGCTTTAGTCGTCAAAATTTTATCGCCGGCCACTTGACCGGCGTTTCTTCTTGTTTCGCCGATCATAGATCGGATTGCGTCGCCCGCCGCCTGTCGTCCTCGTGCGCCTCTACTCCAACACGTCGTCGACTCATCTTCGGCAACTCCACGACTCCACCACGCCGGGTCGTCTTCGACAACATCGACCGGGACAAGCTCGTCCCCAAGTACGCTCCTCGCCGTCAACACAAGGGCTGCACCAACAACGCTCGTGGTCATCATCGCCGACAATGTCTACATCAAGAACATCCCCGGCATCTTCTACCTCGCCGCGGCAACTATCTACACCAACAAACTACTACCTCTACAAGCTCAAACGTCTTCAACAACCACCCGCCGTCTTCGTCCACCACAAACCGAGCCGCCAGAGTTGCAGACTATTTTTATTTTTGCTCAATTTACTTTATGCAACATTTTCGCCTACTCCGGCAACAACGGCGAAAAATCTTCTCTACGCACCGACCGATCGGAGATCTCCTCTGCTTCTTCATCCGGCTCTGGCTCGCGAGGTTCATGGTGGTCCCTGTCTTCGCATGTCCGGTACTGGCACCACCGCGCGTGCCTTCGTCCCCGACGCGCTCCCGAGTCTGGCAAGCTCGGCAAGGCGTGCCGCCTACCTCGTCTACACCAACTCCAGCAACGTCTACCTCAACTTCCCCAACAACGACAACATCGACCACAACTACAGCTCCCACAATTCGGCTACATCGACATCGGCATCAAGGGATATCATCTCGGCTCCCTCTACAGTTCACGACTTCGGCTTGTGCTCCAGTCAAACCGTCCGCGACGCTCCAGCTGTTCGCGTCACTACCGATCCGACTGCGCGGCGGGGGGGGTGGGGGGGGGGGGGGGGGGGGGGGGAGGGGGGGGGGGAGGGGGTGTTAGAGTATATTAACGTATTAGGTATATTTGGTAGATTTAGGATTGTAGTCCAAGTCTATCTCTATTAGGTTTCGTAGTCCCCAAGTCTTGTCCGCTATATAAATAGCCCAAGAGGCTCATTGTAATCAATCTAGAATCAAGCAATACAACAAATATTCCGCAATCTTACAAGTTGCAATGTGGAGCGGCTACGGTGGCTCGCACGCCCGATCTGGGCCGGCCTTGGGCTGGAGGGCCTCAGCCGCTACGCCGTGAGGAGATGGCACTGGCGGTGCGCTGCAGCGTCAGTGGCCGTCGCGGACGGGCGGTTGCTGCTAGTTT